>CM040424.1:10656606-11268592 GCA_022702705.1 Papilionanthe hookeriana x Papilionanthe teres
CGCAAATGATAGTTCCTGGTAAGGTAGGAATCGAACTAATATTTATAACGCCAGAGCGGGGAATGTTAAGGTACTCCTACCACCTAACAGAACCGTGTACAAATAACGAAGTAGAATACGAAGCCCTCATAACCGGATTGGAATTAACCATTCAGATGGGGATAACGGATATCAACATCTATGGGGATTCTTAGTTGATCATTCAACAAAACGCCGGACAGTACAGAATTCTGAAACCAAGGCTTGAGCAGTATTTTCAGTATGCCATGAAACTATTGGAGCAAATTCTAAATGTAACAATCTACAAAAATCCCAGAAAAGAAAATGCTCTTGCAGATGCGTTAGCCCGCCTCGCAAAAGAGTTTGTCTGCTTACAGGATGAATCAGTTGAAGTGTCGATTCGAGGACGACGAGTCCTATCACGACTCGACATGGATACAACACAAATCTACGAAAAAGTAGAAGAAACAATTGCGAGCAGTGACGAGAAATACATAAGATCGGCGGCGACCACTAATGCACTACTTGCAAACGAGAAACCTGCCAGACGATAAGTCATTAGCCCATCAAATCAAGAAAAGAACTTTGTCTTACGCATTGATAAACAATACATTATACAGAAGGTCTTTTGATCAGATGTGGCTAAGATGCCTGAGCGAGTCCGAGGCTCGTGAAATTGTCAAAGATGTACACTCAGGACTTTGTGGCGCTCATCGACTCGAGTCCGAAAATGAAAATGAAGATTAAAAGACTAGGGTATTATTGGCCCTCAATGATGACCGATTGCATGAAGATTGCCAAAATTTGTCACCAGTTTCAAGTGCATGGAGTGGTTCTACATCAACCTCCAAATGTGCTACATCCGACAATCGCATCGTGGACGTTTGAATGTTGGGGCACAGATATTGTCGGTCCGATAGAACCGCCTTCTTCAAGAGGGCATCGCTTCATTCTTGCAGCTACAGATTACTTTTCCAAGTGGGCAGAAGTAGTACCGCTCAAGGAAGTGAAAGCACATCATGTACTGCAATTCTTCAAGAATCAAGTTGTCTACCGATTTGGGGTACCGCACAGAATTATCTCAGATAACGGGTCTGCATTCAAGAGTACGAAGATCAACAATTTTGTCAGAAGACATGGGATCGACTGGCGTTATTCAACAATCTACTACCCAAGAGCGAACGGCTTGGCCGAGGCTTTTAATAAAACTCTCGTCCAAATCCTAAAGAACACTTTGGACGACAACAAGAGAAATTGGCACGAGAAGTTGTTAGAAGCCTTATGGGCCTACAGGACGACTTTCAGAACGCCCACCCAGTCTACGCCTTACGCCTTAGTGTACGGGTCCGAGGCCGTTCTACCCTTAAAGGTTCAGCTTCCTTCTCTTAGAATTGCAGTTGCAAACAAAATCACTACAGAAGAGAATGCCAGATTACGACTAGAAGAGTTAGAAAGCTTGGAAGGGAAATGACTTTCAGCACAGCAGAATTTGGAACTGTATCAAGCCAAGATGATTCAGGCCCATGATAAATTAGTCCGCCCAAAGACATTCAAAGTCGGCGACTTCGTTTTAGTTCTCGTAAGACCTATTCTCGCACATCGCAAGATAGATGGTAAATTTGAACCAACATGGGAAGGGCCATTCGTGGTCGAGACAGCTTTACTCAAGAGGTTCCCACCAGCCTTGTAAATTGTCGTGGAGAGCGA
Organism: Papilionanthe hookeriana x Papilionanthe teres; assembly: GCA_022702705.1. NCBI lineage: Eukaryota > Viridiplantae > Streptophyta > Magnoliopsida > Asparagales > Orchidaceae > Papilionanthe > Papilionanthe hookeriana x Papilionanthe teres. The sequence continues at coordinate 10,658,314 of CM040424.1, forward strand.
CCTATGCTTCCAATTAATGGACGATATCTAAAGAAGTATTACACAACCTGATGTTTCGAAGGATGAATCCTCATTCCTAGAAGCACGGGCATAGTAATTATGTATGACTGGGTCCGAACCCAAAAAATATAAATTTAAAAAAGTGGATGATAAAGAAAATCGTAAAAAAAAATGTTAAAAGAAAACATGTGAAGTCATGATAATAAAATCTTTATCCTTCCTTTTAAATCGAGTCTCACTCTTGATCTCTCTTGATCTTTTCTTACTCCTATTTAAATTTAAAATAAACAAATAAAGGCTCGTCATTAATAAAAATATTTTTCTACTGTTCTTGTTCTTAGTATAGCCCCTGATCCTTTCCTTGTTTTTCACAGGGAAATGTCAAACGGGCGGTTGGTTCTGAACTTTAAGAATGGCGTGAGTCTAGCACTTGATGAAAAGAGGGTGAAGGATGGAGTCGTGATCGAGATTGACTCTGACTTCACACCAGCTGGGATACAATATGAAGAAAATGATTGGACCCCGATAGATCGGGAAGAACTCTGCAGCCATACAGTGATGAAATTGGGTGGCTCGAATCAACCATCTACCAGCAAAAAGAGAAAAGCAAACGCCGCTCATGCAATAGGAGAAGATAAGAAAGTTAAGTCCTTTTTTGCTACAGCAGAGGGTAGGCTTGTCAGTGCCGTGCCCACAGAAATCCAAGGTATAAAGAGAGCTACTCTCACAGCCACTCAGCCAAGGAACAAGAATCGTCACATTCGCAAGATGTTGACCAAGTTAGCAGCAGATTAGCCTGAAGATACAGTCGCTACCACCAGTACAAATGCTTCGAAGAGATTGGTTTGTCAGGAACAGGAGAGGAGGAGATCCACTCCAAGGAAAGCAGAGCAGATAAAGGAAATTCAAGAAGAAATGGAGATAATACCACGACGCTAGACAGATGCACCAGTTCTGAAGAGCTTGTTGCGAAAGCAACCCTGGAGGAAGTCCCGATAGAGACTACCCCTGAGGAGCCAAGACATGCAAGAGAGCGTGCTGGGGTGGAACCACACATTCCCCAGTACGTTACTAGACCTCGACAATTGCAGATAATTCCATAATATGAGTTAGAAAGAATGCAGAATGTCGAAAAGAGAACTTTTGAATATTTTGAGAGAATTGGAGGCAAGAGGATCAATATCTTAGAAGGCCTCGAGCCGCATACGTATGTGTTCTCGTACTACGAGCAACAACAAATTGTAGATCGCATACTTGAACTCCCGAAAATGGGTCGAGCTGGCCGCCTAAGGGAAAAGACTTATTCGTAACCCCGGAGATGGATGCCGTGGAAAGGAAGAGTTACAATCCGAAGGCGGATGTTGCTACAACTTCGCGGTAGACAGAAAAGGAAATCCACCAGGGATACTCCGTCGCAGTGAGGTGGATCCGATGTCAAGCGTTATTAAAAGAATGGTAAAGAGGATGATAACATGGAGGGTATTGCCCGCGGATTGCATACCCAACGTACTGCATCATTAACATCTACAAGGAGGGCGACTGCATACCTCCACATATAGACCATCATGATTTCATTAGACCTTTCTGCACAGTGTCTTTTGTCAACTAGTGCAATATCATGTTCGGATCTGACCTCCGGATAGCAGGCCCCAGTGAGTTTCGAGGGCCGGTGGAGATACCACTACCGGTAGGTTCAGTCATGGTATTGAAAGGGAATGGAGCGGACATCGCAAAGCATTGCATTCCAGGAGTGTCTGTTGAGTGGATCTCTGTTACTTTCAGGAGGATGGACAACAAAAAAATGCCTTTCCACTTCCAGCCAGATCCAGAGTTAGAGAGTCTCCGGCCTTACGAGCTGCGAGTTACATGGGAGATAACGACACCTCCAATGCACATCCATACGGCATTCCCGCCAAGGATGACTTGGAAGGTGATGTTATTATCCGTGTATCTCACTATTCAGACATGGATTTTGACAACTGCTTTTAGAAGAAACTTAAAGAATCTTACACAATCTGTTTTGGATTTATATGGATTGTATGAGATAGTAAATTCTCAAAGAAAATATCATCATGTTTTAGATCAAGATGTATGATGTATTTTCAACAAAACTGGAATGAAAGCGACCATGTCACGTTTTGCCTTCACCTCTTTTTGTGCGAATTGTCTGGGAAACGTCGTTAAATTAAAAGAACTTCGAGCAAAGAACAAAGGGAAAATGAAAATAAACGAGAACTTCTTTTAAGAATCTAAATGTCAAAATGAATTCTAAACTGATATAAATTTTAAATATTTTTTGAAATTGAATCACAAAAACAAACAAGATGAATTTAAATCTTAATTTAAATCTTAACTTAAATCTCAATTTGAATCTCAATCTGAATCCTTCGATCTTAATCCTTCAATCTGAATTCTTCGATCTTAATCCTTCAATTTTTCTTCAAAACAAAATCTGTTTGAAACTCTTCTGAAATTCAAATCTTGTCCTCGACTTGTCACTGGGTCGAGTCTCTTCAACTTGGTTCACTTACCAGTTCTTTTTAAATCTTTTCTCTGCGTGTTAGAGGATCGACTAGTTCTATTGACACGGAGCCACGAACTTTGTTCGATTTGGTTCTGATGGCATGGGATTGGGTCCCTCTTCATACAGATAAATCTTCGAGATTGGAACCAGTTTCCATTTCTCATTAAATCTTCGAGATTGGAACCAGTTTCCATTTCTCATTAAATCTTCGAGATGGGAATCATTAAATCTTTGAGATTGGAACCAGTTTCCAATTCTCATTAAGTCCTCGAGATTGGAACCAGTTTCCATTTCTCATTAAATCTTCGAGATTGGAACCAATTTCCATTTCTCATTAAATCTTCGAGATTGGAACCAGTTTCCATTTCTCATTAAATCTTCGAGTTGGAACCAGTTTCCATTTCTCATTAAATCTTCGGGATTGGAACCAGTTTCCAATTCTCATTAAATCTTCGAGATTGGAACCAGTTCCCATTTCTCATTAAATCTTCGGGATTGGAACCAGTTTCCATTTCTCATTAAACCTTCGAGACTGGTACCAAATTCCAGTTCTCTCCTTTCGAGGTCGGTATCAAATTCCGACTCTTTTTCCAAGATTGATACTAATTTCCAATTTTCCCTTTCGAGGCTGGAACCCGATTCCAGCTTCTCTTTAAACTTTCGAGATCGCACCTAAATTCTGATTCTCATCCTTTTCAATCGATACTTAAACTCTGATTCTCACTCTGAGGCTGGTACCTAAATTCTAATTCTCTTCGCAGTCCCGAGGTTGGAACCTAGGTTCCAATTCTCATTTCAAATTCAGATTTCCTTGAATTAATTTTAAATTAAACCTCAATCAAAATTGAAACTCAAAAAAAATAGAAATCTAAACTCACACATTAAAAAAAACTTGGAATAGAAAATGAAATGAAATCTAAATCAATGTTCCCCAAATCTTATGATCTAGAATTCACCTCCTTCTCTTTTCCCCAGCGAGAGTTCAGGGATCTCCAGTCTTGGAGATATACTCGATACTCCCTAGCGGAAATTTGTTTCTACTCTGTTCTAAGTGTGTCACTTAGACGTCTGTGTTGGTTTTGTTGATCTCTTCGATCAACACCAATACGCGCGGTGTGCTTGGTTAGCACACCACACCTATTGGGGGTCCATTTGTTGACCTCATTTTTTATGAGGTCTTTTCTCTTCTCTCCCCTTAGTTCTTAGGATCTAGCCTTAGGCTTTCCCTTTGACTATCTTAAAGGATTAGAAATGGAACCCACCACTTAGAAATTCAAACACCTCTTAAACTCCCTTCAAACCTCATAATTTTCATTGTAAACCCCTAAGTCACTTGAAGGGTTAAAATCAAATGTGGAGGTTTAAAAGATGAGTTCCCTATAGGACTCTTTGGCCTTAGGACTACCCTGGGTGGCCTGGTCTGGTGAGGGTTGACTTGCACACATTACACTTTCACACACATTTCAATCCTAAAACCATTCATGCCTAGCTTCACCTCCCGACTCATGTAGGTAATTCATATGGATGGACCTCGACCCCTAGTGCCCTCGGCTAAGAGGGTTGGAACAACATAGTTGAATGCCTCGAGCGAGTCCTCTTACGGCTCTTACGGTCTTGATATGGCTTCATGGCTTAACCAAAGTGATTCCATTCTACTAAAACTTGATCAATCTTCATTTTTCCAAAATTTCAATTTTTGACCCCCGGGGCCCTACACCCACTAAAGCTACCAAACAACCTCGGAATTGCCCAAATTTTGCAAAATTGCTTAAATTACCAAAAATTCCTCAAAACCAATACTAAACATTTCCTCCCACTCAAATTGATCATCTATAGCCAAATATACCAAAATTTCCAAAAATACCCCCCAATACCCTCCAAATACCCAAAATGCCCTTCCTAGCCAAAAATTCCATAAATTCCAAAAATTCCCAAAAAATTCCAGAAAATCCCAAATATTCACAATTTTATTTTGTTCAACTACACCATAAGCCAATTTTGTCAATTTAACCCACTTTTACCAAAACCCCCAATTTGACCCATTCTTAACCCAAGTGGACCTAATGTCAAACCAAACCAACCCAATTGACTTTAATTTGATCCAATTCAATTATAAACTTCAATTCAATATCCCCAATGTAAATTTAGACCAAATCCAAGCCAAATTTGATTGACTTTTGAATCCAATTTCAATTTGAAGCCTAAAGCCCAACTTTGGCCCATGACATAAACCTAGCCCAAACCAACCCAATTCAACTCCAATTAACCCCAAATCTTTTCCTAAACCTTCCTAATATCCCTAAAAACAAAACAATAACAAGATTTGCCCCAAGTTTGAACCTAAACTCCACCCAAGCCTAACCCAAAGTCAAAATCCCCATTTTTGGCCTAAACCCAAACCTAACCCAAATGGGCCCAAATCCCAAAATCAAAGCCCAACCAAAGTTGAAAACTCTTTGTGACACTCCCATAAACATTTTTCAACATTAATTTTACATCAAATCCAACCTTAGCCCAACCTTAAACCAAGTTAGCCCAATTTGATCCACTTTGGCCTCATTACCAAAAAGCCCAAATTGAACCCATTTCAACTCCAAATGACACCAAACCTTTTCCAAATCACTCATGATACATCCCTAAACTAAACCCAACATTTATTTGGCATGGTCCTTCACAAAACTTTCATCCAAAATTCCATTTTAAAATCTAAAAGCCCACTTTCTTAAACCATTCTAAAAGCCCATTCTCACCAAATCCAAAAGCCCCAAAATTGGCTCTAAAGCCCACATGGCAATTTCTTCTCATCATACCTTTCATTGATATCACCCCTAAGTTTCAAAATCATTATTAAACCATTCCATATCAAGCTTCATCCAAATTTCCACCGAAATGCCAAATTTCACAAAATCCCCTTTCACGAAATTGACCAAATCTTTTCTCAAGCCAAATGAAGCCATGGAGCCATGCATAAGCCATATGCATGCCATGGGAGTCACTTTACACCTCACCATGTCATTTATGGCAAATGGAGGGGGCCTCTTTCTTAATCCTTCATTAAGTTTTTTAACCTCATTCATGTCACACTCTAAACCAAGCTTAGCCACCTCACCATGGAAAGAGGCTGACCCAAATGATTCCTCCAGCCCAAACTCAAGACTTGGGGAGGTGCACCTAGCCTAAACCATGCCTTGGACCAAAATAAGCCCAAAATACACTCTCCCCATTCCACTTAAATCAAACCTCTTTACACATGGCAACAGCCAATTGAGCTCACAAACATCAAGCCCTGACCTCCCTGACCCTGAGGGTGACCCATACCTGGCCGGCCAGCCACCACAGTCGTCGGAAAACACCATGGCCGAGAGGTCTAAATTGATTCAAAAATTTAATTCCCCTTTACTAAGTTGTCCTAACCTAAATGGCCACCATGGTTGTTCTTCCCTTGCCCTGAGCAGTTGATCCAAGCCTTCAATTGCCCCTGGGGAGCCCTCCAGCCATGTTATTTAAACCTCACACCCTCTCGGCCAAACAAGGTGATGAACCAGACCTAAACAAAACTCTGCCAAAATTGTTGTAGGACCTTCTCCTCACCTAGAGCACTTGATCCCCATTGGATTCCAGCCCCAATTTCCCCCAGCTGAGCTCAATTTCTGAGTTCAAATTTAAACCCAAAACCAGGACATTTCCAAAACCTCCACCAAATCCAAATTAAACTCACCCACACCTGCACAGGACCAAGAGAAAGAGTTCCCCAGTGAAAGCCCCCTCTCCAAGCCACCCATTTGCTCCAGCCTCCAAGCTTTGAAATCGGTCGTGGACACTTTCATACCTAGACATCCGCCGCAGCCGGAGACTTCAGCTGGAGCTTCCTGGGTGCAATCGAAGGTGACACAACTCTCTGATTGAAGCTACACTTCTCAGAGCAAAGGTATGGATCATTCCTTCCTCCAGAGCTTCCAGTGATTCTCCATTTTGTTTAACTTAATTTTGTAGCATGTAAACCATATGGATATGTTCGTCTCTTCAAGATTAATCCATAGAGCATAAGAACAAGAAAATCCGTTGAGAAATGAGAGAGTTCTTAGGGTTTTGGTGTGGATGGTCACGGGTGCACACCAGCCGTAGATGATGACCAGGCATCGTCGGATCGATCGTGTATCGAGTGGACGGTCCAGATTGCGCCGTACCAGAGAACGTTACATGAACCGCGGGCCCCTGGAGTGTTGAGTCAGATGGCGGCGTCGAATAGGAGCGCGACGTGTGGGCTTTCGGAGCTGCCGAGGTTGACGCGGCGCCACGTGGATAAGTAGAAAAATAGGGTTTTTTTTCTATTTATTTAAATACCGAGAACTTAGAAAATCCATTTCTTTGTGTCGAAAAATCATAAAAATAAACTAAAAACATCCTCTTGCTCAGTGAACAGAGTAGAATAATGTGGAAAAGAAATCAAGTTATTTTGATGAGTATTTTATTTTTAATTAATTATTTACTCATTTCAGTATTTTGATTCTTCATTTCAGTATGACAATTCACTATGGCATGAGACCATAGGGTTTTTGAAGCCTCTGACCTTGGAAACATTCCCTGAATTTTTCAAGGTCAGAGGCCATCTCTATGGAAAGTTATGTATTTTTCAAGTTTATGTCACTGTTTTTAGTATTTTAATTCCAATAATTTGCATATTGTCCAATAAATTCTAGAAAAATTTGGTGAAGTTTCTTGGGACAAGTGGACCCTAGGATAATTTATTTTGAATTAACTCAATAAGAATAATCCTAATTAGCCTAAATACCTAAAATTGAATTTTAATTAATTAGGGTTAACCATACATTAAAATAACTTGAAAATAATTTTCCACTGAACTTTAGGATCAAAGGAACCTCATATAAAAATTTGATATCAATTGGAATTGTTTAGCCCCACTAAATGAATTAGTTAAGTCACATAACCAAAATTAAACTTTAAAAATTCATAACTCCCAAAATACATTTCAAAAATTCACCAAATTGGTTTTGTGGGCTCTCTAGTATCAGAGGAGTCTATAAAAATTAAAATTGTAATTTTCTAAAAAGTTTCATTTTTAATGATAAATTTAATATTTTAATAATTAAAAAATAATAAAAATCACAAAAATATTAAATCATAAAAATGTCATATTTTGACTCCTAATCACTTAGGAATAAACCAAATATTTTTCCCAAGTCTCTAAGTTAAGATATTGAATTTTAAATGTTTAAAACAATTTTTAATATTAAAAAATGTATTTTCTAACCTTTTCACTAAATTAATTCCAATAAATCAAAGGAAAATCAGAAAATTGTAAAATTTGCTTCTCTGAACTCCTTGAGGTTAGGGAGATTTAAGAAAAATATAAAATCCATTTTTCAACTTCAATTTTATTTTATAATTAATTAATACTCTAAAAATCAAAATAATTATAATAAATAAAAAATAATTTTAAAAAACACCAAAATAGGTCCAAGTGGTCCTCTGGTCATTAGAAACATCCCATAATTTTCTTAAGGACAGAAACCTTTCCTTGGTCATGTTGTTGAATTTCCATTGAAAATCCCTATTTTTTTAACTAAAAATAATTATATAAATAAATTAAATTCAGAAAAATCACATTTTCTCCTCTAATGTCTTAATTGATATATGAATGAAGTGACATAAAAATTTCAAGTTCATTTGAACTCAATTTAGTGAGTTATGAGATAAATAAGCCTAAAAGGGCATAAAGGTAATTAAAGAATTTAAACCCCTTTATTAAAATTTTAGGTTTAATTAAAATGGAGGGTAAAATATTTAATTTTATCTTTCTTGGATGATTGAAACTTTGGGAAATTAAAAGGGTAGGAACCTATTAATCACTCTTAATAAACCAAAAATGAAACTTTAATTATTGAAACAAATTTAAATTTTGGAAGATTAATAAAAATTTGAATTATTAAAAATAGGGATATAATTTGAGAGGATATTAATTCTTTAATAAAAATCCCCAACTAAATCATTTCAATAATATTTAACTCTTAATTAAGATTAAAATGATAACCCAAACTAACTAAATTAAAAATTAAAAATTAAAAAAGTAAATAACCCTTAAATTAAAGAAAAGTTCAAAGTATTGTATAATTTAACAATTAAATTAAATTAAATTAAATTAAATTGAACTAAGTAAAAGTTAAATTAAAATTAAAATTAAATTAAATTAACATCTTAACAATTAAGTCAAGTTAAATTAAAAAAATATTTACATTAAATTAAATTAAATTGAATTAAATCAAATTTAAATTAAATTAAGTTAACATCATTCAATAATAAAAGTAAAACAAATTTAAAATATTAAGATCACTTAAAGCATAAAGATTTAAACCAAGAATAATTTGAACACTATTCCAAACATAAAATTACTAATTAAAACCTCATAATTAAGCTGAATCACTTTAAACTTTTAACTCAAACTTCAAATTAAGAATGATTAAAATTCTCAACAAACCAACTTGCCCCTAAATGCTTTAATTATTATAACTCTTAAATAGAGTAGTAAGTGAGATGTCACTTCATTCGTCAGGTAATCAATATCCCAAGTTCACTGAGCAAGAGACAAAGCTTAACTAAACTTCTAGATGATTAATTCACCTGTGCAACTAAATTTACTTGGACTCAAAATAATCTCGTAAATATTGAAAAGATGTTTAGGACTCGTCCTAAACACTTTCTCAATATGATGAGATGTTTTAGAAGAACAATTGAATTTAATTGTTCTTTGATGAAGAAAATCATCCTTAAAAAAAATACAATAACCTAGACGTCATAGGAGATGACTAGCAATAGGATTAGGACTTTGGTAGACAACCAAAACCTGTCCCTTAGCTTTACCTAGGTACTTGTTATAAATATTTACATGGCTTTATATATTTTTTAAGTATAGCTTGGGATGACGGGAAGACCCTACAGGCACGCTTTTATTGCAATTTACTTTATTGCAATTTACTTACATGTACTGTACTTTACTTTTTCTTGCATGTTAAACAAGACTGTTGCATGAAAACCGTAACCTTTAGGATAGTCCCTGAACCGAAACCAAAACTAAATTAAAAGTCATCACAAGATAAAATTCACCGCCACAACAATTCAAAATATAAAACAACTCAAAATTTAATCACAAACAGAACAACAAAACTACAATTGCAACTAAATTAAAACGTCTCCTTGATTGATCGGGAATACCTTGGATGATGTAACCCACGTGTTGCTAACGGGATTTCCCACGGTCTAAATGAAAGTGTGGAACTCATTCAGTTGAGTTTAGCAAATTCATCTCGACTAAGTGAATTCGATGAAAATAACGGTGTCGAGAAGACGGAACCGTGGGATCTTAATGGGTTCTGTTTAAACAACTTTAAGATTTGTTTTAATTAAAATATTAAAAATATTTGGACTTTAAGATTTCTAAACCAAAACATTTTTCTCATCTCCTGATTTTCACCTTCTAAAACTAAACCTCTGCAACAACAAGGAGCTTGGAGCATGGTGGGCAGCACGGCCATCGTCATCAGCAAAACTCGGGTCTAAATCAGCAAAACTTTCCTTAGAATTAAATAACCAAGCCATAGGATTTCGAGGTAGTTTGCCTAGTGCAACATAAACCTTCAACTCTTTGTTAGGCATTTGCATAATCATGTTATGCAAATTAAGCCCTAACCGGTCTTAGGACTCCGAGGTAGTCGTTCGGTACAACATAAACCCTCATATCTTCGAGGCTATTTGTATTATTTTATCATACAAACATAGGTCCTAACTAATTAAAATTGGCAGGATTATAACATCAAATAAATTCCCGAATCGAAGCCAAACAATAGGATAGTTTGGGAAGTTGCCAAGATTCTTCTAGATCCTCAGCTTCTCCTACTTTTCTTCCTTTGATTCTTAAAATAAACTGTTCCGAATTTGAGCTAATCCCATTTGAATTTTCCAAAATTCAATCCTTTGAAAAACCTAAACTTTGAAATTCTTGAGAGCAAAACCACTGATCATTATCGAGAGTTTTCTTAAATGATCCCCGTCATTTAAGATGTAATTAACTATATGGGCTTGCCCTTATAGGGAACTTTAAGAACCCAGGTAATATAGACCTCGCTTAATTCCTTTATATTAAGTAGGGAACTCGTCGACTTTTAAAATTGGTTCGCAGACCAAACGGATGTCACAAATCTTATTTAATCGAGCTCCATCATTAGGCAGCGTATCTATTCTTCGGGATAGATACACGGTTTGTGGTGTGGTGCTCGTTTATATAAACTATTTGGGATGTGAGATCGATTTAATTTCATATCTTAAAATTTTCAAACTTAAAATTATTTTCAAAATTAAATGCTACTTTCCAAACTATATATATATTTAAATTAAAATTTAAATTTCGCCGACAACTTCTGTAGGCGACCCACTTTTTTTTAAATTAAACTTACAACCTAAAAATATACCGACACTGGATAATAACAGATTTATGTTTAAATGAATTAGCCGCTACAGCAGGGTTTTGAATACTACCATGAAGTTCATCTACTGTAAGGTTAGCATAATCTCTTAAATGTCTGAATTCTTAATGGATTTCAGCTTTGTCTTTTTCTATATTTTAAATCTTTTTTATTTTTCTTATAGTTTTTTCTAATTCAGAATATTAAGGCGTAAGTCCTTCAGAGCCTGAACTACGCCTACACAATAAGATAAAACAAAATAAAACACACTAACAAAAGCAAGGAAAAAGTAAAAATTTAGTTTTTCTTAAATTTTCTTTAAACAATATTTTAACTGATCTCCCCAGCAAAGGCAACAAAAACTTGGTGCAGTCCGAATATTTATGCTCATGTTTTACACTTTATATCTCTTTTAAATAATAAAATCTCTTTATTTGCAACGACGCCAAAAACCTGATTCTGGAGCAAATAAGAAATCAACTTCAAATATTTTATAATATTGGATTCTACGCAAGTATACGTATCGTTTATCAAGTAATATAGGACTTTCTGATTAAGCCCCAAGATATCAAACCCACAGAAAAATGTTCTAAAAATTTAAAGAAAGCAGAAAAACAACTTTTTACTTTTCAAAATGATTTTGTAAAGTATGTTTTAAGATAGAAAATTTTAAATTTGTTTTTGATATTTTTTTAAGAAAAAGTAAAGCAAGCAACTAAAATTAACAAGACTATAAAACTATATATATGAAAGCAAATGAGAATGAAATATCTTTTTCCTCCTTCAATGAATCAGTAATAATTATGGAATTTCGTTGTGGAAGTATCTAAATGTGTTGTGCCGAATAGGAGCAGTTATATTCTTTACCCTTACTTGGTTCTATAAAGAACATTGGTTAATTTGAAGTTTTGAAATCTTGTAGATGGGTTAGGCAGGAAAAATACTAGCTCTCACTCTAGAGTTCTATCTTCTCCCTCCACCTGGGGGCTAACATCTCATAACAAAATTTAAAACATCAAACTAATTTAAGGGCTTTAGCCTGTCACTCTAAAGTCCTCTAATTTTACTCCCCAATAAAAAGCATATCTCCCTATTTTTTTGCACTCAAATATATTGACTACAATTCTCACCAGTATAAATGCATGTGATTCACTCCAATTGTTGATTTAATCAATGCTGCATTGGTTCATACAATGTCTCACAGCAAATTTTAACATCTCAATTGGCCAAATCAAGAGGTAAATGAAGTGCAAGGTAGTGGAATCATCACAACTTCTTCCAACATTAAACATCTATACTTTACACAACTTCCTTCCATAATTTAATTACTTCATCATTTGAAAGTAAAATGATAAAAGAAAACTACTCAGAACTCATGGAGAAAACACACACAAAATTTGATTTGAAAGAAGAAAACATAGTAAAAAAACACAATAAGTCTTTCTTAAAAACCAAATGTAAAAACAAAGATAATATCTTATCTGAAAATCCTCTCCACAAGACTCTTGATATTCCACTAAAACTTTGCTTTCCATTATATAACTCCTTAGAGGTTGGCACCTAACTCTAAGGATTGACTCTCCTAAATCTAATACAAACTATGATAAAGTAAAGTGGAAAAGTAAAGAAAATATGGCGAGAAGAAGGCTCTCTTTCTTTCTCTTTCCCTTGAACCACTTCAAGCTTTTATCCAACATCTCCCATCAAAATTTCCTTTCCAAAACTCTTCTCTTTTTTTGATCGTAAGTCTTAATTTTAATAACTCTCTGTTGACCTCATTTTTGATGAGGTCTTTTCTTTTCTCTCTCCTTAGTACTTAGGATCTAGTCATAGGGCTTCTCCTTGACTATCTTAGAGGACTAGAAATGGGACCATCACTTAGAAATTCAAAACACTTCTTGGCTCCTTCAAACCCCACAAGTTTGATTGTAAACCCCTAAGCCACTGGGGGTTAAAATCAAATGTGGAGGTTTAAAGGATGAGTTCCCTATAGGACTCTTTGGCCTTAGGATTACCCTGGGTGGCCTGGTTTGGTAAGGGTAAGTTTGCACACACCACACTCCCACACACACACATTCCAAACCATAAAACTACCTTTAACCAATTTGACTCCCTGACTCATGTAGGTAACTCATATGGGTGGACCTTAAACCCTAAGCCCCTGGCTAAAAGGGTTAGGAACAACATATTGAGTGCCTAAAATGAGTCCTCTCATGGCTTCGTGAGCTTAATACGGCTTCATGGCTCAACCAAAATAATTTCATTTCACTCACACTCGATCAATCTTCATTTTTCCAAAATTTCAATTTTTGACCTCGGGGCCCTACACCCGCCAAACCTACCAAATGCCCTTGAAATTGCCCAAAATTTGCAAAATTGCCTAAATTACCCAAAGTTCCTCAAAATCAGTCCTAAACATTCCCCCCCCCCCCCACTGAAATTGATCAACCATGACCAAATACACTAAAATTTCCAAAAATACCCCTTAATATCCTCCAAATACCTAAAATACCCTTTTAACCCAAAAATTCCAAAAATTCCAAAACTTCCAAAAAATTCCAGAAAATTCCAAATATTTCCAATTTCATTTTGTTCAACTACACCATAAGCCAATTTTGTCAATTTAGCCCACTTTTACTAAAACTCCCAATTTGACCCATTTTTTTAACCTAAGTGGACCCAATTTCCCACCAAACCAACCCAATTGACATCAATTTTGATCCAATTCAATTCTAAACTTCAATTCAATATCCCCAATATCAATTTAGACCAAATCCAAACCCAATTTTATCAACATGTGGATCCAATTTCAATTTGAAGCTTAAAGCCCAATTTTGTCCCATGACCTAAACTTAGCCCAAACCAACCCAACTTAACTCCAATTAGCCCCAAATCTTTTCATAAGCCTTCCTAACATCCCACATATAAAACACTAACTTGATTTGCCCAAAATTTAAACCCAAACTTCACTCAAATCTAACCCAAATCAAAAATCCACAATTTGGCCTAAAGCCCACCATGAATCCAAATAGGCCCAAATCCCAAAACCAAAGCCCATCCAAAGTTGAAAGCTCTTTGTTACGTACCCATAAACATTTCTAAACATTAATTTTACATCAAATCCAACATTAGCCCAACATTAGCGTAGTTAGCCCAATTTGCCCCACTTTGACCCTATCACTAAGGAAGCCCAAATTAAACCCAATTCAACTCCAAATTATTTCAGCATCTATTCCAAATCACTCATGACACATCCCTAAACTAAACCCAACATTTGTAAGGCCCAATCTTTACCAAAATTTTCATCCATCAAATTGATTTAAATCCTAAAAGCCCACTTGCCTAAAGCCTTTAAAAGCCCATTCCTAAACAGTTCCAAAAGCCCAAAATTGACCCTAAAGCCCACATAGCATCTCTTTCCATCATCCATTTCAATTGAAGTCATCCCTAAGTTTTAAATCAATGGTTAAATCATTCTAAATCAAGAATCATGTGAATTTCCCCTAAATTCATCAAAAAAGCCAAAACCCTTTTTCATGAAACAAGCCAACCTTTTCCAAGCCAAATGTAAGCCAAATGTGAGCCATTTACAAGCCATATGAAGCCATGAGAGTTTTGACACCTCACCTAGTCATTTATGGCAAGAAGAGAGGAGTCTTTCCTAAGCCTTCATTAAGCCCTTTTAACCCCATTTATGCTACACTCTAAACCAAGTTTAGCCACATCACCTTGGATGGGGACTTCACCACCCCCTTCCTAGCTGACCCAAATGATTCTCCCTCAGCCCAAAGACAAGCCTTGGGGAGGTGCACCTAGCCTAAACCATGCCTTGAACCAAATCAAGCCAAAATAGACCTTCCCCCCTTCCACTTAAATCAAATCCTTTACACATGGCCAAAGCCAATTGCTTGCACCAAACTCAATCCCTGGACTCACTGAGTCAAGATGGTGACCTGACCTGCCGGCCAGCCGCCTGGGTCATCGGAAAACGCCATGGCCGAGAGTTACATGTGAGCCAAAACTCCCAAATTCTCCCTGGCTGAGCTCCCCCACGCCCAATGGCCACTGTGGTTGTTCTTCCCTTGACTAAGGCAACTGATCCCAAGCCCTAACTCCCCCTGGGAAGCCCTCCAGCCAGCTCTATTTAAACTCCACCCCCTCTCGGCCAAAGAAGGTGATGAACCGCAGCTTAACAAAACTCGCCAAAATTGCTCCGTGACCTTCTCCTAACCTGCAGAGCAATCGATTCCCGCAGTCCCTTCGCCCTAATCCCGATTAACAGAGCTCAATTTCTCAGTCAAAAATCCACCTAAAAACCAGGAGAACTCTGAAACCTCCACCAAAATTAAATTAAACTCACCTACACCTGCACAAGACGTAGAAGGAGTTCCCCAGTGAAAGCCCCCTCGCCAGGCCAGCCATCCTCTCTATCGACCAAGCTTTGAAATCGGTCTTGGTCACTTTCATACCTAGGAAATTCCCCAGTGCTAGAGACTTCATCTGGAGCTTCCTTGGGTGCAATCGAATGTGCCACAACTCTCCGATCGAAGCTTCACTTCTCGCAGCCAAGGTATGGACCCCTTCTTCCTCTCGAGCTTCCAGCGATTCTCTATTTTGCTTCGGCTTAATTTCATAAGCATATAAATCGTATGGATGTGTTCGTCTCCTCAAGACGAATCCATAGAGCCTAAGAACACGAAAATCCGTCGAGAAATGAGAGAGATCTTAGTGGTTTTAGTGTGGACGGCTCACGGACACACCAGCCGTAGAAGATGACCAGGCGTCGTCCAATCGCGCGTGTATCGAGTGGACTGTCCAGATTGCGCCGGATCGAAGGATGGAGTGAGACCGTGGGCCGCGTGGCATCTGATTCAGATGGCGGCGTCGAATGGGAGCACGCCGGGTGGGCTTTCGGATCCGCCGAGGTTGAGTCAGCGCCACGCTGGATAAATAGATAAATAGGCTATTTTCTATTTATTTAAATACCCGCAAATGTAAAGATCCATAACTTCGCATAGAAAAATCATAAAAATAAACTAAAAATATCCTCTCGCTCGGTGAATATGAGGAGAACAACGTGGAAAAAAATTGAGTTAATTTGATGAGTATTTTATTTTTAATTAATTATTTACTCATTTCAATGTTTTAATTCTCCATTTCGCATAGACAATTCACCATGATACGAGATCATAGAGCTAGAAGTCTCCCGATCTTGGGAACATTCTTTGATTTTTCCAAGGTCGTAGGCCATCTCTATGGCAAGTTATTGATTTTCCAAACTTTTGTGCTCGTTTTGATATTTTAATTCCAAGTAATTAAGATGTTACTTAGAAAATTCTAGGAAAATTTGGGGAAGTATCTTAGGACCAGAGGACCCTAGGAAAATTATGGTTTGAGTTAACTCATTAAGAATAACCCTAATTGGCCTAAATACTCAAAACTGAATTTTAATTAATTAGGATTAACCACAGATCAAAATCACTTGAAAAAAATTCTCCACTGATCTTTAGGATTAGAGGAACTTCCAAACTTAAACATTAGTTCTCATCAAGTAACTTGTTTACTATATTAAAATATGACTTATGGTAGTGAGCTTTACTTATAGATTGCTAAAATTTTTTTTAATAACTATAATAGTATGACTTAAGAAAAGTTTTTAATAACATAGGTTAAAACTATAAGTATAAGAATATCTAGTAGTTAAGAATAAGATTTCTGCTCTTCCATTTATTTCAAGAAGAATTGTAATTTGTCGTATTAAAAATGCTTAGAAGATTCATATGAAAAAGAATTTCATGAAAACTTTATTAGTAAGGATGTTAATACTTAAATACAAATTAAGAAATCTATAAAGCCCTTTTCTTCAAGATGATTCAAATGAAGTTGATTTTTTATAAGGCATCTCCTCAAGCTTCTCTTCACATATTTTTCTTTTCTTTTTTGCTTTTCTTTTTCTTCTAAGATCATTTTCAATCATTTCTTTTCTTTTTTTTCCTTTTTAATATGAGGATTATAATATCTGGATAGCCCTTTAATAAAAAATTTGAATTTCAATATCCTCTTCTTAAAGTTAGAAACTTCTCACATTCCTTCACTTTATAAACTCATATTAACTTTGCAGATTTTTCATAAAGTTCCACTCTTTTTTCTTATATGTAACCCTAAAATTCTTAATATTTCAAAAGTATAATTTCCTTTACTTTAAATAGAGAAAGCTTGGGCTTATTGCTTAAAAATGATCTTAATTTATTAGAATTAAACGAAAATTTGACACTAAATAGGACGCAATGGAGAAAAAGGATTCATGTAGCCAACCCCACATAGTGAGATTAAGGTTGTTGTTGTTTAAATAGAGAAAGCATAGTCTTATTCTTTCATACTAAGTATCTCAACTCTAGAGTTAAATCTTTATTATTAAATAATTTTACTTAAACTTACTATGATATTTAAAAGAAGAAAATAAAGTTATCTAAAGTTAACCTCTAATAACAAACGTGATGTTAAATTAATTTTTAGAAATATAACTAATTGAGGACAAATAATGTTTAGTCTCTTTTTTTAAAAAAAAACTCCCAAATCTAAATTTTCAAATAAGTAAAACATTTAGTACATATATATATATATATATATATATATATATATATATATATATATATATATATATATATTTGTGTGTGTGTGTATTAGGAAGAAAAAATTAAATACATTAAATAAGATAACCTGTAGAGGGTCTTGAATATGAACATTGCAGGTACCAAATTAAAAAGAACAAAGTAAAAAAGTAGTATATAAAACATGGTAATGTGACCTAGGTTTGACTAGAGTTGACCAAATAATCATGTTTGATCATTTTAATGCCTTAAATTGATTAAATGAGTCAGATTTGACATGTTTGGTGTTCAGATTGACTTGATGGTCATGGGGTTGATATTGGGTCAATGGGGAGGTCATTGGGTCATGAATTGGTCATTTCGACCTAATTTGACCATTTAGGTCAAATGTTGACCAGTTTGGTCATGGGAAGGTCATTGGGTCATAAATTGACCATTTTGACATAATTTGACCATTTGGGTCAAGGGTTGACCAGTTTGGTTAATGTTGTATTCATGTGGTCATGAATTGACCATTTTGACCTAATTTGACCATTTGGGTCAAAGGTTGACCACTTTGGTCAATGGGAAGGTCATTGGGTTATGGATTGACCATTTTGACCTAATTTGACCGTTTAGGTCAAAGGTTGACCAATTTGGTCAGTGGAAAGGTCATTGGGTCATGGATTAACAATTTTGACCTAATTTGACCATTTGGGTCAAAGGTTGAGCAGTTTAGTCAATGGGAAGGTCATTGGGTCATGGATTGACTGTTTGACCTAATTTAACCATGTGGGTCAAAGGTTGACTAGTTTGGTCACTAGGAAGGACATTGGGTCATGGATTGACCATTTTAATCTAATGTGATCATTGGGGTGAAAGGTTCACCAGTTCGGTCAATGGGAAGGTCACTGGGTTATGGATTGACCATTTTGACCTAGTTTGACCATTTGGGTCAAAGGTTGACCAGTTTGGTCACTAGGAAACTCATTGGGTCATGAATAAACCATTTTGACCTAATTTAACCATAGGGTTAAATATAGACTTGTTTTGTCAATAGTTGATCAGATTATGGTTTATCATTAATGATTTGATCATTTTAGGGTGTCATTAAGATTTGGGTTGAAAACGCTTCTTTAGGGTTTTACCCTAGACATTAGGGTTTAGTAACCATTGGTAAACTTCCTTCCTCAAGATGATTTGTAAATAACCCTTACAAAAGTGAGGTCAACAGCTACCTCTTGAGTTGAATGTGAGTCTCAGTGCTTTCCTGTTAAATGTAGCACCCCCCTCTCCTTCGATTAGCTCTAGAGTTGGATGTGAGGCCTTGTGCTTTCCATCTCAAACCGGTCTTCACTTTTATCCAAATTAAAAAAAAATCTTCCACGTCGAAAATAAAATCGAAACTAAAGGCAATATTCAAGAAAATCAAACTCACCTCGACTGTCAGGTTTTCGTGAAGGGAGCCTGATGGTTGCCTCCATAAATTCGTAAAGTAACTGCATGAAGATAAATGAGCAAAGATCACGACACAAATTACGAAAGTCACTCTAAATATTGAAAACTTGAATTCACTACTACAATTTGAAAACACACCTGTTAATTACCCAAGGAATATGATTCTAGCTTGATTCTACGCTATGTCCTAAGTGTGTTGGCTCAAACGTTTGTGTTGCTTTTGTTGATCTCTTCAGTCAACGTCAATACGTGTAGTGTGCTTGCCTGACACACCACACATATTTGGGGTCCATTTGTTGACCTCATTTATGTTGAGGTTAATCTTTTTTCCTCAGAAACATATATTCTACCCATAGGACTTTCTTACTGACAATCCTAGAGGACTCTTGATGGAACCCTACCCCGTTAGAAATTTTAAACACCTCTTTACTCTTCTTGGAGTTCTACATATTTGGTTCTAACCTCTAGCACCTAGTAGCATGAAGCCAAGCATGAGGGAGCTCAAGAGATGTTCTTATAAGATTGTCTGGCCTTAGGGTTGGCCCTGGGTGGTGTGGCCTTGGTCCGTCTTGCACACACACACTTGAACTTCTCACTTTTACTCACAACCTAAAACCCTAAACCAATCATGCTTATCTGATTCCCTACTCTTTTGGAAACACATGTAGGTGGTCCCCCAAACCCTTAGCCAAGGCTAGGTGGGTAGGACCAACATATGGAAGATCTAAAATGGGATTCCCTTGAACTTATGGCTCAAAAAGGGTGATTTTATGATTAGCATCCTCAATTGAATCTCAATTTTAGCAAAACCCTCGGCTTTGGCCTTTTGGTCATAAACTTTTTCAAAATTACCAAAATACCCCACTTGAAACCCTAATTTTCCTAAAATTTCCCAAATTCGTAAATTTCATTTAAAAAGCAAATCAAACCATTAAAGTTGCCCATAATAGCCCATTTTTCTTAACCCTAACTTTGCCAAAATTACCAAAAGATCACTTATGCCTCAATAATTCCCAAAATCTCCAAATTCACTCCAATCGTCTCCAAAATCATTTTGAAACACCCAATATCTCCAATTACCCCCCAATGCATAAAATTAGCCAAATTTCCTAAATTGCCCCTAAGTGCCTAAATTCTCCAAATCGCCCTCAATTTCCATCAAATTCATTTCAATCTCACCCAATTTTAATTCTAAACCAAATTTCAATTTATCCAATCCCAATCTATAAAAATTTGAAGCCCAATTGAACATTCTTTACACCCTAATTTCAATTTTGAGCCAAAATCCCCTATTTGACCCTGCCTCTAATTCCATCAAATTGAAGCCCACAACCAGTACAATTCCTCAACTTCTAAAATCTAAATTCCTCATGACAATGTTCTAAACTAAATTGAACCTTCACATGACCTAAATCCAAACCCAAACCTAAATCAAACTCAAGTCCAAGTCAAATGCCCCAAATTGACCATAAGCTAAAATTACATTTAATTAAACTTTGCAATCAATCCAATTCCATGAAATTATTTTCCTCAAAGCTTCATGGCATTCTCCTAGACCAAACTGAGCCTTCATTGGTTTGGATTCAAGCCTAAGCTAAGCCCAAAACCTAAATTAACTTAATCCATTGGAATTAACCCAAGCCTAACCATTCTAGCCATACTTAAGCACCATAGGATGCTAATCACGTCATCCAAAGCCCTAAATTTGAGTCATGGACCAAGGGGCCCCTTAAATAAGAGGCCTTTTATCCTAATTTGGCTAAGCTCTCTACCCCATGCCATCAACCATCAAACTTTTGAGCTAATCACAATTAAACTCTCCTGACCTTCCTGAGCGAGCTAGCCACCTCACCGTGCTTAGTCAGCCAGCCTAGTCACTGGAAAAACCTAAAACTGAGAAGACTCACCCTTGTTTTGAACCCAATTGTACCCATCCAATGTGGCTCATCCCCATTGGTCACTTGCGCAGTTCAACTCTCCACCTAAGCTTTTCTACCCCTTGGCTTGCCGATACACCGAAAATATTTTCATACACATTTTTATAACTATTTTTTATGATATTGTACGTTAATGGAAGGTACTTTTTATATTTTTCTTGCAGGTAGAATAAATGGATGAAAGTGATGAAACGAGTCAAAAAGAATTAAATTTGGAACAAAATGAAGAGAGGTGCAAAGTTAATCTGCGGTGGCTAAGCACCCAGACCTGGCACTTACGCGCTAAAGCCTCGCAGATAAGCACCGAGACCCCGTGCTTAAGCACGGAAATTACTTTAGAGAATTTAATTTATTTTTAGCACCATTTTGAAGTGGTGTTTAAGGCATATTTTGGTACAAACGTGGGCAACTTTGTATTGGCACCCAAATTAATTTAAATTACCCTTGAAAGGATGCATCTCTTGGAGAATTCATTGAATCTGTACATAATCTAAAGAAAAGTGAAAGCACCTATTGGAAATTTATATGAAGAAGACTTGAAGATTATAAGTTGGTTGTTGTTGGAGGGCGTGGGGTTTATGTATAGTGTGTAGGATAGTCCTTCTAGTATTACACCACTCCACTTCACCATATCTAATTACTTTATTATAGATTGTAATAGGATTAGAAGAGAGAGTTCGAGTCCTTAAAGTTGGATGTCATCCTCTAAGGAAGATTGTAAGGAAGTGCAAAGTTTTCAAAGGAACTTCAAGAGTTTGGTGGAGAAAATTTTCAGATAAGTCTTTATCTTTGTTATTACGTTTGGTTTTTAATTAAGACTTCTTGTGTTTTCACTATGATTTCTATTTTTAAACCAAGCTGTAATTTTATTTTCATCATCAATTCTGAGTAATTTTCTTTATCTTTTTTTCTTAAAATGATGAAGTAATTAAGTTATGGATGGAGGTTTTGTGAAGTATAGAAAATCAATGTTGGAAGAAGTTGTGATGATTCAAAACCTTGCACTTCATTTACATCTTAATTTGGCTAATTAAGTTGTTAATATATGTTGTTAGAGCATGTAAGAACCGGTATGGTATTGTCTCAGTCGACAATTGGTAGGAATCACATGAGATTATACGGGTGACAATTGGATGACAATTAAAGATGCAATTCAGTCATACAAGTCATATTAAGAGGAGAATAAAGCGATGTTTTTGAAGAACAAGTTGGTAGAAGAATATTCGGTAAGAGTTTTCAACCATCGCCCGTTTTAACAAAATTTATAAACCATATGGTTCAGAAGGAACTAATGGAGGTTCTGGATATGTTTCACATAATGGAGAATGGAATTAAGTTCTTAAGTCGCATTAAGTTGTTAGACATATTTGTTAGTGTTTTTTGTTTTATGTATTGTTTGTGTTATAAGTTATTATGTCTTAAGTTTCTATTTTGTGTTTTGTTTAATATGTCAAATTGTGAGTAAAGATGAGACCTTATTCAAGAATCTTGGATTGAAGATTTGTATTTTGTACTTATTTGTTCATTGGTAATAAAGTGTTCGTTTGTGTGAAACTTGTATTGAATTTATTGTAATGCGTGATTTTGGAATATAAGAAGAATACAAATGAACGATATACTTATTAAGACCATTTAGGGTTGATCAAATGAGCTTAAAACTGCATTTAGCGAAAACATCGAAATTAGCGAATTCGCAGGTAAGAGCTCAGACCTAGCACTTACGAGTCAGAGCTCGAACTTTAGAGCTTAGGCGCCGGTTCGCGAAAAATCGATTTACGATACGTTAAAACCCCGAAAATTGTCATTTTTATCCTTTTCGTCATCTTCTTCATCCTGAGTTCACGACCGAGAGAGGTAGGGCATCTCCAAGCGTGATTTACTATAGTTGATCTACTTAAAGTAAGAGCACTACCATATAAAAATTTTCGATTTTCACATTTATTATGTATTCGAAGAACATTGTGAAGAAATCTGAAATTTACTATTCCTGGTTAAAATTTGAGAAAAAGATTTGTAAATTACTTAGATTTCATAGTTTAAGCCTTTAGAAATTGAGTTAATTTTAACTTAATTTTGGAATTTATTGTAATTTATATGCAAATTTTAGAAATGACACCAAAAACAAAAAAAAATAAAGGAGAGAACCACCTTTGATTCAGACAAGTTTGTGAGTTTGAAGGCTCAGGATCGTTTTGTGCAAGCATTACAGTCACGTAAATTGATTAAGGAGCGAGCGAGGCTTTGACAAGCACGGTGGTGAGATAGATGATATGATCGTTAGAAGACTCTGGGACAAATTTTGTTGTTTTTCGGCTGTAGCTGTTATTTCTATTGTTCGAGAATTTTGTGCAAACCTCCCTGAGGCAGAAGAAAATTTCGTATTGGCTCGAGGACGATTAGTTCATTTCACTCCCAAGGTAATTAACGTGTTTTATCTACCACCGCCTACTACATTATGGATTTATTTTAATTATAATCCTACGAATGAGGAATTGGATGAAATTAAATCTGCTTTGACTGCTGAAAGAGGAATGTTGAACATAAAAAATGAAAGAAGAGTTAACTTCCCTACCCAAAGTTGAATGCCACCTCTAAGGCATGGCCTTACTCAGAATTTCCTTGAGATGGTTGACCGACGACCTTTCAATCGAATAACCAAAAGCTTTAAACCGAAAGATAAGATTATCGGGTAATCAAATGCCCCTCTTCAAACAGTTGTGAATACAAAACGATGTGAATATATTGATTATGAATATGAAAGCGTGTTTTAATCAATTATAAATATGAAAAGCTAGCTATCACAATAACTTGTAATGTTAAAATAAAGACAACAATTAACTTTACAGTAGATACCCCTGGAATCTATAAATAGAGTTATTTCTCCATTAAAAGACAAGTTAATTCACCCTATCAAAACTCACCTTACAGTGCTCTCTCTCTCTCAATCTTCCTTTTTTTCTATTTCAAAGATCTTATCAGTCTTGACATCGTTCAAGCATCTTTCCCACTAGGTCTACAACAACACAGGCATTAAACTACTCATGACAAATTAACTGCAATAAAGTGTATTGTGCTCATCTTCTATAGGTGTGCCTACACGAGTCGCCACATCAACATACGCCCCTTATGCATAAACTAAATTTGTGAGCTAAGCAATTTAGCTACACTAATAAATAAATAAATAATATATTACTATTAAATAAAGCTAACACATTATACAAATCAAACCATAACTAAACAAAATATGAGTTATTATAAAATCTTAATATTAAACTTTTAATAAATTTCTTTTGAACAGTAAATAAGTTTATTTATGAAGAAGCCATAAATGATATTGATTGTCCATATTTAATTCATCCACACACAAACAAACATAACAATAAAAATAATAATCAAGCCACATTCAAATAATTTATTGAGTACATTCATTAGACTCATAAGCTCATTGTTCGAAATGTATTTTGTGATTAAAAACAAAAAGAAATATAGCAGAAAACAACTTAGGCCCTTAGTATATGTCCATTTTTTTATTTTTTTTTTTTATTTTAACTTGCATAAAATTCCCCCTCTTTCAATGTTCTTATTGGTTGTCTTACTATTTTTCTGACTGGATACAGTCTGTCTCATTCGAACATCCATATATATTGCATGAAGTCCTGCTTCAAAAATCTCGCCCCACCTTAACAGTTCTTTCGGTCGTAAATCTTCAGTAGCATCAAATCAACGACTTGCATGCAGTGAGATAAATATGCCAATCAAGTTGGTAAAAAAGATGCCATTCCTGCCAAAGGATCACTTCAGTTTTCAAAATTTTCGCCTAACTTTACCACCACAAGTTAAAAATGACTAAATTGGTGAATCAAATTCTTTGTGCAATAATTGTGATTTCACAATCCACAGCATTTGATACCATCTCCACACACTTCAATAATCACACCACCTTTGTTCTATGGTTTCTGAATCTAATTCCCCAGGCTTCAAATGAATATCTTGCAGCTATAAATGCTCCCACCCAGATAACCTCTTCTCTCAAGCCATTCTCAAGACTTCTTTCAGAGTTAAGGAGACTAAATGGCATCTCTGAAGGCAGAGAAACCTGCGACTACTCAGGTTCCCATAAGTCAGCCCAATAGGGAGCCAGCTAAGACTGAAATAAAACCCAAGGCTGTCCTTGCAAAGCCTGCCCTAAAGGTGGAGCAGAAGCCTCGTGCACCAACTAAACTTCAGGTATACTATATGACTTCTACATAGTGTATAATTTTTTAATAACATATAATGTTATTTATAGTCACGTGTCTAAAACAGAGTACATTAAAAAAAGGGGGCATTAACATACATGCCACCCAACTGTTTTGCATTTACAAATCTAACACTTAAACTTTACTTTTTTACATTTATACCACCCAAACCATTCACATCACGTCAAAAATATCACAATTTTAACTTTTGGCAGTGAAAAACACTTTCTAATGCATAAGAAAGGTGCATGTATGTAAAAATTGAAATTTAGGTGTTAGTCATGTATATAAATAATAATTGAGTGGTATGTATGTAAATCTTCCAAAACAAATTTGTAACAGTAAAAAAAAATCCCAATGAAATGTCAAAATGGAGAAAATATGGCTATTTAGTGGCGATTTATTTCCTTAAAAAGCATAACTTGTAGTTTTTGGTGTTGTCATGCAGGCCAAAGTTGGCAAGGCAGGAGGAAAAAATTAAGAACGGCAGAATTGGCATAAGATGTCGAGCAGAACGAAACAAATATTTGTGTATTTCGTTGTATTCCTATCCTATAAAAACATCCAGTTAATCTGATAAAGTTATCCTGAACCTCAGATGAGGTTTTATGTAACGTATATGCTAGTTTGCCTGCAGCAATAAAATACAGCCTTGTTACGACAAAGTTTGCTACCAGATAATCTCACATAGGGTAAAATCAACTGACAATCTGAAATTATTAGTGACCAAAACCCTATCTTCTGGTGGTTAACGGCCTGATAGATCAAGGGCTCAAAGACTTGGTACGAAATTTAATTCTAATATGGACTTGTTTTCCTTTTTCTTTTTTGGAAGAAAGATAAAACATTGACAGGATATTTATGAGCTGTTCCATTGTCTGTAATAATATTTCCTTTTTTCTATTAATATTCTCAAAAAGAAAAAAATTCAGTTAGTTAGAATCACGTAACTCAATCAATAATTGGTGAAATTGAATCAAACATGAATATAGTAAGGCTGCTCATTATGGTGCCAGCGTGCCCATGGTGGTTCTTTTATTTTGATGCATATTAATGCTCATAGATAACTTTTTACTATACTTTTAGTGACAGGTCTCTCTTATTGCACCATAAATGCGTACATGCATAGTTTTTGTACTTTGACGAAATGACTACTTTGGTTAAGAAGCATTTTTCCTTCATTCATGAGTTAGACTTCTATAGAGCCTTACAAATATTTTACAAAAGATCACCAGACTTCTATATTTCTTATTTACAATTAAAGCCCTTCAAAATAAAATTCAAATATCAACACTCCCCCTTAAGATGGACAAAAGATATCCACTAAGCCCACCTTGTCGCATAATCTAGACAAATCTAATAAATTAAGTCTTTTAGTGGGCAGTCAGCCACATGCTCTCCAGTGGCTAGCTCTAGTAGTTAGCTATTTAGCTTTTCATTGATAAAGAATCTATCAATCTCCACATGTTTGGTTCTATCGCGTTGAACCGGGTTGTTGGCAAAGTTGATTGTTGACTTATTTTCACACCACAGCTTCCTTGAGTTCCTTGATCCACCTTGAGCTCGACCAACAAGGCTCTCAGCTACATCATCTCGGCAACCCCTAAAGCCATGGCCCTGTACTGTATCTATTGTTGACCTTGCAACTACAAATTGTTTCTTGCTCTTCAAAGAGAATAAGTTGAAACCTATGAACAAGCAGTATCCTAAGGTGGACCTTTAGTCATCTACATAACTCCCCCAATCAGTATCACAATAGCCCTCAATGTCTACATGCACATTCTTTCTGAAGATCCGCCTCTTCACAGATGCACTCTTTAGGTATCTCAGAATCTGATACACTGCGTCCATATGACTCTTCCTTGGATTATAGGTATAGTGGCTCACCACACACTACAAATGAGATGTCGGGACATGTGTGACTCAAATAGATCAGATGACCCACAAATCTCTAGTATCTCTCAAGATCAACTGGCTCTCCTGCCTTTGAACTCAACTTTGTCTTATGATCAATTGAAGAACTGTGGGTATGAATCACAGCATGCCTAGTTTTGTGAGGAGATCTAGTACATAATTTATCTAAAATAAGACCATCCCTCTGATCGACGATCCACCCCAATTCTAGGAAGTATCTGAACTGTCCAAAGTCCTTCAATTCAAAATCTTTGTCCAATGTAATTTTTAGTTAAGCAATCTCTGCCTCATCGACACCGGTGATAAACATGTCATCAACATACACAACAAGCATAATAATGTGACCACCATTTTGATGAAAGAACACCGCATGGTCAACATTGATCTATTGATATCTAATGCCCAACATAACTTTTCTAAACTTGTCAAACCAGGCTTGAGGAGATTGCTTCAAGCAACAAAGCAAATTCCAATGCCTGCACACCTTACCCACTATCTGACCTATACTAAATCCTCATGGTAAATCCATATACACCTCCAGTAACACACCATGAAAAAAAGCATTTTTCACATTAAATTGGTGTAACCTCCACCGTCATTCACATCCATAGAAACCGGTGTCCTCCGTATGCTCATCTTCGCTACGGGTGCAAAGGTCTCGTCATAATCAATGTCATATGTCTGACTATATCCTTTCACCACCAATCGTCTCCTGTAACGCTTCACTTTTTGTTTTGGATTTTGTTTTACTGTGAAGATCCGCTTGCAAAAACTATTCTTTTCCCCGCTGGTAATGGTACAATCTCCTACGTCCTGTTCTTATTGAGCACCAAGCTCCTCCAGCATGGCAGCCTTCCACTTTGGATCTTTCTTAGCTAACAGTCAACACTTGGATATAGAGACAGTGTCTAAAGATGCAATGAGTGCTCTATGTACAGATGATATGTTAGAATTTGAGACAAGCTGAGCAATGTAATGTGAGAAACCAAAGCAATCACGAGAACAAACCACATTGTTGTGAGATGTCATCCTTAAAGCCATATAAGTGGGAGGAGAAGGAAGAGAAATCATACCACCTAGATAATCAGATACGTGCCTCAGGAGTCGGAGTATATCAGAACAAGGGACTAGATGACACGAGTGGCGCGACAGGCACTGTTCTCGGACTTGATGGCACGAGTGGCGCGGCAGGCACTGTTCGTCATTCTGCCTTTTCCTCCTTGTATACAGTCTAAGCTCACTTTGAGCTTTAATACATCCACCTTCAACCTCATTTTTTTGGCTTTTTCTGCAACTGATACTTCACACACAATGGGATAAGGCATCATTCCCACATGGACTAATCTATGAGCATCACTACTCTCCTCCTCAAGCCACATACCTCCAGTATCTGATGAGTCAAGTCACCAAAAAGTAAGAACACCTCCAAGTGTCGTACGGTTCGAACACTCTATAGGACACATCCATGCTCACAAACATCTCTTCTCTAACAGACTCAAAAAACATACCCCCTTTTAGTAGTAGAATAAACCACGAAAACACACTTCACAGCTCTAGAATCACGAGTACCTTTGGCTGAATGAGCATAACTAGTAGTGTTCCCCTTGGATGACGATAAGGTGAATGCATCCTTAGCTACATTATCTGCTACTCTCTACTTCCTCTTCAACATCTCCAATAACTCGTGATTCTCATTGGTAAGGACTACACATGTATTTTCCTTATTCTTTGCTACCATCAAATTTGCACGACATCTCCATTTTCACCTCTATCACTTCTAGAATGAGAAGGTAATTTTCCTCCATTTGCTCCACTAGATGAGTAGCCACCACCACTATAACTCTAGCCTGAATCATCCGAACCCACCTTTAGCTTGGCCTTATTGATTAATATTTGTAGACTATTCAGCTTTTTATTGTGCATCTGCCTGATAGCATTCTCCATTGCACGTTTGTCAGCAAAAGTCACAAATCCAAATCCACAAGGCTGTCTTGTCTCTTTCAACCATAATCTGAGAGTCCAGAACCTTGTCGAATCAGCTAAAAGTAGCAAGAGCCGCCATTCCGTGATTTCCCATGAAAGAACTCCAATATTACCTGCTCCCTCTTTTTCAGACATCGCTCTAACTATCTCTCGAAATGGGAAAAGATGTTGAGGATAGGTCATTCGGTTGAGAAACCCTGTCCCGCACTCGCGTTCATGATCTCCTTCCCCTGCTACCGCGACTAGATCGCGAGGGTCACATTGCAATCCCGTCGCTGCCTTTGAGTTCTAATCGCAACTAAAACGAGAGGGTGAAGCAGACGGAAGAGGAAAAAAATGCAATTTTCAGGACCTCGTGATCCTATCATCGTGGGATCCTGTCACTAAACTTTCATGCCGCGATCCTGTCCTTGCCTTCTCATCTAGTTCGCGATCGTCACTAGCCTTTCACGCCACAATCCCGTCCTTGCCTCCTCATTTAGCACGCGATCAAGACAACTTCGATCCCTCATGCATACGTCGAACAGGTCTCCCGATCGCCGAACCGACTTTTCGGATCGAGCAGCAACGACGATGTTAGGCTATGATACCCTGAAGAAATGATTACTTTGATAAGAAGCAACTTACAAACTTCTTACAAATAACTCCTAAACTTCTTCTATATTTTCTATTTAAATTAGACTCCTCAAAATAAGATCCAGTTCTCAACATACATTTTTGATATTTTAATGCAAAATAGGACGCAATGGAGAAAAAGGATTCATGTAGCCGACCCCACTTAGTGGGATTAAGGCTTTGTTGTTGTTGTTGTTGTTGTTGTAATGCAAAATGCAATATTTCACAAAATCTCATAAACTAGTTATAATATAGTAGAGAAAGGAACAGTTAATATTTGAAATTTTCAGAACAAGAGAGTTGGTTACAAGTATTTAAAATTGAATAGTTTAATAAAATTGATTGCAAGCATGCTACCAATTCACCAGTTTTCATAAGCTAAGATATTACAAAATATCATATTTAGATAACTTATGATAAGAAGTTTGGTTAAGGGAGCAGAATAAGGATTCGCGTGCTTCATCCCACTTGTACCCTAGTTAATTCTGTAAGAACTCTGATGATTCCTTTGTTGGTACTTCGTTCCCACCAATTCATCAAAATGAATTGAGTTAGCTATTCAAGTTTTGCAAACCAGTTGATTTTGGAAATTAAACGCCTAAAAGCATCCTTAGTATGTCAAGTCCACAAAAAGTTAGGCAGCATTGTCTTGTAGAAAAATCTGCAATGCCAAGTAAAAGGAAGAGGCTTTAAAGAGCAAAGTCCCGGAATTTCAAAAAAGTCACATAATTGTAAACCATTGAGATAATGACTTATAGGAATATTAGAAATCTTGAAGTTATATATTGTGCAATGTACAATTATGCATATAAACTTCAACAGCATAGACAACGAGGACGGGATAAAAGTCCGACGTAAAAACTACATTATATAATAGGTGATCCCTGCAACCAAGGAAGTTTTTAGTGTTACTAAATTGAACTCTGAACCAAATCTGCAGTTCAATATTGGAACCATATCTCATAAAAAATTAAGTAATCTCTAAAATTTACTAAAAGCTACAGAACTTGTACCTCTGAAATGAGCCTCACAGTTATTTGGCCTATTAGCTAAACTGACATCAACAAACAATACAGATGCCATTGCCTTGATACATACAATACGATCAAATAAAGACTTATTCAATTAAGGATACTGTTATTCAGACGTAATAATAAAAAAAAGTGGTATTCCCAACTTCAAGAGATTTCTTTATATATTTTCATTTTTTTTCTTTTAAATTATGGAAACTCTGGATAAAAGCGGCATAATTATTGACCCTAGTGGCAGAACTTAAAGAGCAGAAAACAACAACAGAAATAGAAATCAGAGAGATAAACTTTGCTGCATCCTAATTTGGTCATACAAGAATAAGTCACCTGAATGTAAGAGACTAGGAACAACTTAAAAATCAAGAAAGTATTGACCATACAAGTATTGAGAAATGTTCGATAGTTCAATGAGACTTCAACAAAATAGAACAGTACGATTAAGTCTCATTGTTGAACTAAGCAATCTCTAAAACTAAGCATGCCTTTCACATTTGATGAGTTCAATAAAACAAAATCTCAACCAAATCTTTGGTTCAACAATGGAACCAAACTCATAAAACAATTCGTTATTTTCAAAATCTTATTTAGCAGCGACATATAAGTTTGAAATGTAATTTACCCAAGTAACTTTTCCATGGAACTTTTTCATGAGGAGTTACTAGTAGAAGTAGGATGGTAAGATACAAACAAAAGTGCACTTATAAATCATAGAGTTTAAAAGTCACGGCTAGGCCCAGAGTCGAGGAATTTTCAAGGTGGGAATGAATTATCAGAGTAAAATAAATTTTAATTATAATTACTAAAGCCAAAAATAATAAAAAGCCATAAAATTTTAAAATCAAAACTAATGGTAAAATAACATATCCTGCTCTAATGTTGTCCCTTCTACACTATATAGTTCTCTTTCTTCACTCATTTTTTTATCTGAATTATTAATAACATAATTAGTTTTCAAACAAAGAGGAATAACTAGATTTCTAAATCACCATACTCAAGAAACAGAAGTATCATGTATGCTAATCTTTAGTTTAAACTATGTAATGAATTATGCCGTGTATTAAATTTATAAATGGTAACAATAGATGGTGGTGTAAGCATATTATATATCTTTTCATTTATGTTTTTAATGATCCTACCAATTCATACTTGCGTTTCTTTTTTTCTTTACATCCGTCTCTACAGTACCATCTAAGCACAATCTAATATAGCCATGGTATATACAGACTCTGTCGACACGTTAGGGTGTAAAACAAATCTACTATTTATTGGGGTGAAAAGGCACCAAATTAGCCCTGGCTGGCACATCTTCCACCGGCATAACAGAGGTGGTCTTGACTCCATTATTATATGAAGTCAAAGAAACACATGCATGTGTGCAGGTTGGTGTCTTCAGCTAATAACATGTGAGGGTGAACTCCTTCAACATGCACATATAAGCATCCTTACATATAGCATTTTCATTAAATTATTTATAGCATATAGTATTTCCTTATGTGATATTGTATGCTTATCTACTAAATGTTCTTCTATAAGAATCTAAAAGTCATGTTATAATCATCTAATTTCATTCTAGGAGAAACTATTGTGTAGTTTTTGATATATACGTTTTGTACTCAACAAAAATGAAGACCGAAGATTCCGTACTGTTTGCTTCCTCTCATTGAGATCCCCCCTGGTTAGATTAAAGTTAATGTGGATAGGGCGTTCTTACCGTCTGGCCTAGCTAGTGTGGTAATTATCATTCGGAATGAAGTTGCAGTTCTGTGGTTGCGTTTGGGCAAAGAAAGAAACATTGGGATAGCTTCCTAATTGAATTGGAAGCAGACTTATAGATCAAGACAGTTGTGGAACCATGGATAACTAAGATCAAAGGTATAATCATGGAAGAGATAATCTAGCAATGTGATGGATGCTTTTCGAATGCCGATGGAGAGGACCTTTTGGAATCAACAACGTGGACAAAGCCAAGACTAGGCTTTGTTAACCAACTTTCATTAAGTGTTTTTTTTTTCATACTTCTAGATATAACAATGAGGTATCTCATTTTTTGTGCTCAACTTGCCTTGCAAGATAGTTTTGTGAGTAAAAGCTTTCAGGATAATATTCCCTTATCGTCTTTTGTAGTAAGGGATGGAGTTTTTTGTCAACCAGCTATTTAATAGTTTTTTGTACTTTTTTTAATCTTTTTGATATTTTAATGCAAAATACACATTTTCACAATATAGAACAAAAGTAGAAAGAACTGGAATTGGGGATTGATTAAAAAACAATATTACATTTCAATTATATAATTACCTGCTTCAATTATGAAAATACTTCTCAAACTTAAGCCAGTGTTCTCAATTATTAACTCCTAGTAACCATACCCAATTATTACATGAGATATATATAAAATAAGTCATTTAAAATTAACTTAAAAGTTATCTTACAACGTCATTTAGAAAGATTATTATCAATCATGATTTTTTATATTTTAAATGAATGGAATCAAGTTTTTGGTAGTTAAGAATCTACACATAAATCATATTTTCCGTTTTAAAATTTTTAACTATATTTTACAATTAATTAAATGGCTATAGATTATAAATTTCTTTCATATCAATATGAATTAATAAAACTTTATTAATTATTTCCTTAATTACAACTCAATTAATTCGTGATTTATCAAATATTAGTATTTACTCTAACTAATTACACACAAGTAAGATTACAAATATTATTTAATATTATATAAAATTGAAAGGTCAGCAAAATTCACAAAATAATTTTTCGAATCAACTAATATTTTTCTTATGTATATATTCAAAAAATAACTCTCTCAAAGAAAATACCATTACTACATTCATTTTAAACTTCATGATAGTGAATTAGAGATTAATACCATAATAAGGTTCATAACATATTCATTCCTATGCAGATAAATATGGCAACACAAACTTTGAATAATAAATCCTCTCTCTAAGATTATAGAAATAAACAAATAAACATAAAAAATAGTTTATTGACATAAATCTATCACTACAGGAAATTAGCTAATTAGCATCAGATTTAGCATCGAACATTTTTCGACGTAAACTTTAGAGTCAGACTTACATCTGTTTAGCATCGTATAAGTTCAAAGCGCGGTCTGAACATCAAATAATTTTAAAGCAAAATTTTTGTGTTGACTTTAGCATCATTGAGAAGTTGACGCAAATATTTTGCATTGACATTAGTGTTAGCAAGTTGTCAACATAAAACTTTCACGTAATAGCATTCAACCAAATATTTTTTATGCTAATTTATTTGCGTCAGAATAATCTGACATAATTCCAATGTAAATGCCTTAAAATTTTAATCTAGTGTGCTCCAGCCTCAATTGCGTCCTCTTCACTTTTTGATAGGTTGCTCCGGCAATATGAGTTCTCCACAGAGCATCCGCAGGTTTTCTCCAATTAAGTCGAACCTCCGACAATTCCACTTCCACTGCTAGGTTTTGTAAGCTTCTCTCATTTTTCGGACTTCTTATTGGTTATTTTTCCAAGAAGATATCTTTGTTGTGCCTTATGAATAATTTTTTGGTGTTAGATATGCCATACATAAAAACTGTGTGGTTTGTATGTAAATATCAAAGTTTAGTTATTAGACATGTAAAACATAGGAATTGTGTATTTTTAAGGAAAAAAAAAAATAGAAATTTGAACTTTGGGTGTTAGATAAGAAATGTATAAAGTTTAGGAAACATATCAAAAAATTGTACTTTAGGTGTTTGATATATAATGCATATGACTTTTGTGAAATGCATGTGAAATTTGAATATTAGGATTTGAATATGTACGACATAAGAATGGTGTAGTTTGTATGAGAAATATATATAAATATTGGTGTAATATATGCAATTCATAATAATATTGTCATTTGTATGTAAATATTCAAGTTTTGTTATTAGACATGTAATACATAAGAATTATGTGGTTCTTTTAATAAAAAAATAAGGTTGGGTTTAAGGAATGCAATACATAAGAAATTAGTGGCATGTATGTAAAACTAAAGTATAGGTGTTAGATCTATAATATATAAGAATTGTGTTTTATGGATGTACAAATTGAGGTTTATATGTGTAGATATGTAATACATAAGAATTGTGTGATTGGCGTGTAAATTTGAACTTTAGGTGTTTGATATGTAATATATAAAAATTATGTGGTTTGTATGCAAGATTTGAAATTAGGGCATTAGATATGCATGTAATACATAAGAATTGACTGGATGGTAATTAAAAATTGAAGTTTTTAGGAGTGTAATACAGAAGAAATGAGTAGAATGTATGTGAAAGTTGACGTTTAGGTGTTAGGTATCTAATGCATAAGAATTGCATTGAATGTATATGTATGTACAAATTGAAGTTTATGGTATAGATATGTAATAAAAATTGAAGTCTTAAGTTTTATACATGTAACTTCTATCTAAAACAAAAGAATTATGTGGCTTGTATGTAAATAAACTGAAGTTTGCATGTTACAAATGTAATACATAACAGTTGTGTGGTTTGCATGTAAAATTTGAAGTTTCAGTATAATATGTGTAATAAATACGAATTGTGTAGTTTGTATGTTAAATTTAAAGTTTAGGTACTACATATGCAATACTGAGAATTATGTGTGGTTTGTATGTAAACATTGAGGTTTAGACGTTAAATATCCAATACATACGAAATAATCGTCTGACTGATATCAAAATGTACAAATTTATAATATAGATATTCAAAATTAGATATCATGGGTCTATAATATATTAAATCTAGGAAGAAAAATACTCACTGATGAGTTCTTAAATGGTGTTGAGAAATTTGTGCAAGTGGCAATACAACTACCCATTTATATTTCAGAAGATAAATTCTGATGCCCTTTTGCAGAACACAAAAATCAAGCATACCTAACAACTAAAGAGGTCAAGTTGGATCTATACCAAAAGGAATATAAACCCAATTATTAGTACTGGACTACACAAAATGAGTATGAACCAGATGTTCAGTACAATTATGTTGGTGTCTCATCAAATTAAGTCCCTCCAACAGAATACGATCCTGACACATACGAATAATTGATTTATGATGTCTGCAGGCTCACATTGTTAGGAGCGTTTTCGATGAAAATACAGCATTGAACAGTGAAACAAAACAATTATATGTTTTACTAAATGTTGAACAACAACATTTGCGAGAAAGTTGCACTACGCATACGGAGTTGTTAATAACAATAATAATGTTGAGCACTAAATCTAATTTTAAGATAAACAAGAGAATGTTTTAATCAAATAGCAGCATCACTAAAGGAGACGAATCCTATAGTGAATTTAGTTTCGGCATACTTTTACATAACTAAAAATTTAATATCGATGTTAGAAATAATATCTAAAAAGATAGATTGTAGTATCAATGATTACAAGTTATATCATGAGGTTAACACAATAGAGACTAAACAAAGATTTTGTGATGCTAAGAGATTCAAACTAAGGAGATGAAAAAGTAAAAAATATATATATATCCGTGTTTCTTCTATTTGTCGCTCATATCTTGGCTTCAAAGGCTTAGCATCTATGCATACAACTCCTCACATGACATGACAATAGCAGATCTCTTGATACAAATTGTTTGAGCCATCCGTCAGACAGGAAAGCCTAGCGACACATCGATCATAGTAATCCTAGATTTTTAGCTGAACCACGTAGAGTTAGGCTTGGCTTATATGCAGATGAGTTCACAATGTATAGTCACGATGTAACGCCCCATTTATGTTAGTGATTATTACACCATACAATTTTTTCTTTAATATATGCATGATCACGTCATTCTTATTTTAGACTTTGATCATACCAAGTATGCATTTCCCAAAGGAAAAAAATTGATTTCTATTTACAACCTCTGACAGATCAGCTTCCACAATTATGGAAAACAATACCACGCCCACATATCTCACAGGCATGTTGATTTATGAAATTGCTACAAAATAGAATTTTGAGCCGAAAGCTGCTCTTATGTGAACGATTAGTGACTTCCTAACTTAAGGAAGCTATACGGTTGGAGCACTTTCCGAAAATTATCCTGTTCTTACTGCATGAATCTGTCGAAAGACATTTATTTTAAAACATAATAGAAAAATTCTTGGTTTGATTTTCATCCGAGGTTCCTAGCTCACGATCACCTGTTCAGAAGGAATAGAGACATCTTCTTCCTCCACCGAAAATAATGGAGGCTGATTTATGACAGACGATTAGTTAAATATCAAATATCACAAAGAGACCAGAATTAGCATCAAATCATATTTCTGATTTCAGTATAACACATAATTGGACAAAATGGAGCATTTTATGAGATCTTCTACACTACAAGACTAATTTGATTAAACATAATAACGATATTATGCATATTGAGAAGAATGTTTTCATAATAACATTAATATTGTGATGAATATTAAAGATAAAATAAAAGATAATATCAAAATAAAGATTGTGCTTGATGAAGTATTGCAAGAGTAGGAGTTTAGCACTTCAAGAGACAAATGTAGGTAAATAATAAAACTCAAAATTACATATTATCTCACATATGACCAGCGAAGAATAATATCTGAATGAATGCACTAATTGAAATTTCTTAGTGGTTGTGTCAAATTTGAGCCGCTTTGTTGACTTGAGATCATGGAAGATATTTGGCATAAAAAGTTCTCATATTTTTTTATAGTGCTTACGACCTGTATTCAATGCTTTGTCAAAGCCAATGCTTAATCTGTTAATCGAAATCAGTGCATTCTTCAAAAATCTATACTTAGAGACTGAAAGTTGACTCGTTGAGAAATCTTGATGTGACTATCCTCTTATTATTATGCAAGCTCGAGCGAATAATTTGTCCTTATTTCTTTTGACTTTATGGAGCATATGCCCACACATCTATGCCATGAGGCTAAACTTAGGGATCTAATACAGTACAAATAGATGTATCTCTTTGAAAGGTTTGTCTTCTCGATAAGTAAAATGAACAATTTTTTGGTAGTATTTATTTGCTTATGTCCACAGGCCCAAGGGTTTAGTCGGCCACCCACCACTGCAGAGTTCCATGTACGGACGTAATAGTGGATATCTGAGCTTTCTCAACGTGTCAATTTAAGTAAAAAAATGTGATTTTCTACATTTGTTATTATATTAATCCTTGGTTCTAATTATGTAGAAACACGAGCACCTCCAAGACACGCAGAGGCATAGGGAGAGTGAGCTCACGATAGATGTCAGCAGCAGTGGTAGCCAGTACCACTGTAGTCCAATTTTGAGATTTGAGGGCACGTGTCAGAAAAAAAGGGGAGAGTTTACGACCTGAGACTGAAGGAGATTGCATTTGAGGTAGGGCTCTCTCGTGCTGCTTAGAGCAGTTCAAGATCATCATTTTCAGAGCATGAGGAGCTTGCCTAACGATTATGAGTGATGAGACTCATTGTTTGAGTGAGACCCCAGAGTGTAAATTTTACTCACTTAGATTAAGGTTCGCTGAAATATATTTGTTTTCATTGTTGGTATTTATTTATGCATAGATTTTGTGTTGTGTTGGTGGATAAGCACATATTGATCAGATTCGTATTCGTTGAATCGGTTGTATAAATCTGATTGTCCTTCTATTTGTTTTGTTTATTTCTAACAATTGCTACAGTTTTACTTCAGATTTGCAACGAAATTTTCTGACTATAATACCTCAAAGATCTCCGTCGTGATTCGATAATTTCCGACGTTAAATGATCTACGACAGATTTCGTCAAACGCAAAACATGACACACATTTGCATCAGCCAAAAGTGAATGCAAAGCCAGTAGTTGACATTTGCATCCGCACTGGGCTCCTCGAATCTGCTTAACATCAACAAGCTTGGATGCTAAGCCCAACGCAAACAATTAGCATCAGACTTTCAAATCGAATTACATTACTGACCCTAATTTCTGAGTTTTACTAAGGGTTTGACGCAAATCTGAATCTAAACCTATTTTGTGTTACATTATCTTTATTTTAGCGTTAGATTTGTACTACTCTAATATGCGAAAATCCTATAGTGTATCGAAACTCCTTTTATTTTAAACTTTATTACTAAAAAATTATAATTTGTGCTTAACTTTCAACATCACAACATTTAAATTCCAATAATAATTACACATAATTAACATCCATTTTTTCCAATAGAATAGTAAACTACACTCAGGGTTTTGCATCTAACGATAAGCTGAAATCTTTAGTCTACCATCCTTCAAAAAAACAAGTCCCAAACATTTTCTTCCTCTATTGCAAACACTTAGCTGGCACCAAAGCTCTCTAACATTAACAAATTTATTTTCTTAAAGTGTTTAGAAAAATATCTAGGTCTATAACATATTGGAATTTACACTGAACGGAAGGGCACATCATTTCAAATAATAATGTGATGAATAGAGTATCGCTCTCACGATGATCGATTGCAAATTTTGGCTAGGTACTAATTTATTATATTCTGATTTTATTCAACTATCAATTAAAGTTTTTTAACGATGAAATCTAACTATGTAATGGGAGAAATCTGTAAATTTATGATTATCTAAAGTCTCTTATGTACATCTATATGAAACTATGTAAATTCTAGTTGGCAATCAAGGACAAACTTACCTTTTAATCTCCATCGAGGGTTAAGAAACTCGATCATCTTATTGTTTATTAAAAGATACATCTATCTTGAATAATGCAAATGATGGCAATGATAAATGATAAATACTCTTTATGATATTGCAATTCTCCAAATACTATATGCCCATGCACAAAAATCGATTGTTTCACCATATTTGTTCCACTTGAATTCCAAGAAATACAAAAATATGTTTCATCAAAATATATTTAAATTAATTTTAAAGTAGAATGACATTACTATTTTGATATTTCATTCATAACTTCCAATATAATTTACACAAAAAATTTACATAGATCATAAATCCAGAGAAAATACAACTAGTCTCTACACATGCTTTGCAAAAATAACAAAATTATAAATAAAACATAAAAACTTGCGAAAGTCAAAAAGATAGAACTGAATTTAGCTCTTTTCAGACTGAATCTTCTTCTTCTCTCATTCCTTTGCATAGTTATTTACACTTCTTCACACTCACTTTTCACTCTTACAAAAGTCACCGAGTGTTTTCCCTGCACCCCAATCACCACTCAAACAGTAACTACTCACAATACACTCATGATCTAATCCATGTTCCCGCGGACATAACAACTCCAAAGAAAACTACTTAACATCCAATCCTGCTCCTAAACCTATTTGGATGGTTGTCGTATTGTAGCAATACAAACAAGCCCCACAGTGCTGATCATCCTTTTTTTTATTTCCTCATTGATATAATTTTTTAGTTCATCCTTTTTTTATTTGTGCCATTTATTACATCTATATTTGAAATCCTCATCTTCCACAAAGTGAAACTTTTGTCAAAAATAACATATTTAATGATAATAATATATACATTTCTATCATTTTAAATTTAAAATTCACTCATAATTTAATTTAACACGCCTACTCATCAAAAACTTAAATTATAATTAAATAAATATTTAATGAATCTTATTCAGCTTTTACTATTGTTCGCTCAACTTGATCAACTTCACTGGAAAAGAAACTCTCCCAAAAGCTGTCTTGTGATCGGCCAAGCCGGATCAAACCTTCAATTTGCATAGTATCTTACACATATCTCCATGCTCTTGTGCACCATTGTTCCAGCATAAATGAATCTATAGTGAGCACACTTGGCTCAATTCTTGCCAGCAAGCACGCCCAACTCAAATCGCTTAGGCGAACTCGACTTGTCTTCCTATTGCTCACAATTGATCAAGTGAGCTAAGCCAGCGCTCTCGTCTCCAATTCCTACTCAAGCCCGTATGGCACTGGAG
Source organism: Papilionanthe hookeriana x Papilionanthe teres (assembly GCA_022702705.1). NCBI lineage: Eukaryota > Viridiplantae > Streptophyta > Magnoliopsida > Asparagales > Orchidaceae > Papilionanthe > Papilionanthe hookeriana x Papilionanthe teres. Next base: position 10,699,008 of record CM040424.1, read on the forward strand.
TAGGGAGAGTCCCCTTCATCTAATTCACCTCACCTTATAACAACAAAAGTACGAGCATCTTTTGTCTCCTCTATTCTTCTTATTTCATTCCCCAGGAATCAAAATCACTAGGGTTCATTTTTTTCGCATGTCCACCCTTACTCACTAAAAGTGATTGAAATCGCTCGGCTTCACATAATTCTACCTCTTATTAATGAGGGGTTACAAAATATCCTCAAAATTTATATAATATACATAAATCATTTCTCATCACATAAGTAAAGCATGAATTATCAAAATAAGTCTAAACCTTATCATCATAATAATAGTATCAATAGTAAATACATAAATTTGATATATCAAACATACGTTTAAGGATAATATGATTAAATAAACATCACGATTGTGATATAAAAAATTTAGAACAATACTCAGCATCTCATATAGAATGACAATAGTAGACAACACTCATGTGATGAAAAGAACATATGTATAATAACAGCTATCAAGCTTAACAACATTGAATCAACAATAACAAGTTCTTCAGGCTACTAGTGAGTTGAGGCATAAACCCTTAGTTGAATGTTCTTTGTGTTTGTTCCTTATGAGCAAAATTGAGACACTTTCTCAACAAATGTCTAGACTGTCGATATAAATAATAAACTTTAAGGCCAAAATATGCATTTACTATAATATAGCTACCCACACTTAATGGAAGGCTTTGTAGAGTTATTGTCGGTCTGACTATTAACTCCACTGGCATATTATTTTATATTCTTCCCATTAGAGACTCCAAATTGCATTATTGGTGTCACCTCTTTTGAGCTCTTCATCTTGTAAATCTCCCTACGCTTATGAGTGATTTGGAAGATAATTTCCATACCTCACCCTTTTCACCAACACTAAATAATTTTCAATCCCAAGTGGCATTAAAAAGAAATCAAATCATTCAACTCAAACAAAAATTGATAGCTTTGCTCCCTTGCAATTAATACTAGCTAATGTGCACACCTAGGCAATATTATAAAATTTATCACATATAGCATGAAGATTTAACCCTTGAATCAATCTAACAAATTTATCTTGTGTATGCTTTCATGCAGAAAGGGACACAACCAATCTCAAAACAAGTTCACAATCTTCCCAATCATCCAACACATTTAGCATATCTCCCAACCTATCATAATGTTGCTCTCGACGCAATTATTTAGCTTCTTTATCCAACACAAATGCATTTAGAGACATTTCTTTCATTCGGGCTAGATATAATATCTAAAATCTTCTTGATTCGCAATAGTCAATGTTCAACTTCAATTGGTTCTTCAGTTAACCTAAACAAAACTGCAAATCCTGAAACATCTTCAGATATCTATCTATTCCGTTGGACTAAGATCTAGAGTCGTGAATAAGCTGAGTCATTGTCACAATCATTTGGGACAATGTAATTAAAATAAAGTGTTACTAGGTGGCAAATACTCTCCCACCATATTAGCATCCCTATCTCCACTTGAGCATCCATGTGCATGAGATAAAATAATATTATTTCAGTCAAATTAACTTAATCTAATTCTCTTAAAATTACTTATGATTAAAATTTGTAGCTATTTTGAGGAATAATTTAATAAATTAATATTAAATAATCTAAAGCTTTCTCTGATACACTTTTGTCACGACCTAACCTAGGTTTGGAATTTTCAAAACAAAAAACAGACAGCCAAACATTGGAGTTATTTTTAACTACAATCTCTAAAACTAACAAAAATAAAAAAACCATAAAATTCTAAAATCAAAACCATTAGAAAAATAACACACCTTGCCTTAGTGTTGCCCCTTCATTAGTACACATTCTCTTCTTTACAATTTTTTTTTCTATGAATTATTAAATAACATAATAAGTTTTCAAAATAAACTTAGTAAAATAGTTACAGTTTTAAATCATAGCACTATAAAAGCTAAAACATCATGTATGCTAGTATTATATTTAAACGACGTAATGAATCATGTCGTGTACTAAATCTTTAAATGATAATAATGTATGATGGTGTACATGTATTATATATTTTTCATTATTTATTTTTCATTTTCTTTTCTAATGAACATAACATTTCATATATACGTTTCTTTTATTTCCTTAGATATATTTCAAGAGAATCATCTAAACATAGCCTAACACCTCCTTGATCGATACTTAGACGACACAACAATGTGCAAAACATATTTGATATTGTCCGAAATGAAAAAGCACTTACTCACCCATGATTGATACATCTTCAATCGCCATAGTGGGGTGTTGTAACGCTACAGTTCATCTCCTCTAGAGAGTCCCAAAGATGGAGATGAAGCGAGTTGTCTGGAATGCGAAGGGGTTATTCATTCTATAAGTAGTCGCCCAAGAGGGAGGTAGAGACATGATCGAGAAATAGACACCAATCCTGAGTGAGAACAACTTATCCGGGGAGTCAATCGACGCATATGAAGTTAGCAAGATTGACAAGCGCAAGCTAAGACTTCCTCATAACCAAAGGCAATGGTGTTGACGGATGACGATGTTTTCAATGATCGAAGACGAGTGCGACAAAGCCTGCCAGAGAATCGTCCTCCAGCAGGCATGGGCGAAGATGTGGGAAAATTGAATCAAGTTCAACTGCAGACTCCTGCACAATGTTGAAGCGATAAAAGAGGAGGAAGGAGGGGGAGCTACGTCTATGTGAACTAGGAAGGCAAGTGATGCAGGTTGAGTATTAAATTGTAACATAAAATGCTCTATATGTGTGTTATTAATTAATGTGAAATTTTATTGAATTAGTTTAGACTTTTAGCTTGGAAGGGAAGAGTAGGAGATGCGCATGAACTAATGAATGGCGATTGATCTGAGCTAACTCTGTTAAGGTAAGTATGGGTTGATATTATAATTTAATTAATGAATATTAAAATATGTATTGAATAACAAAATTAAGTTAATTAGGACTGCATAAATAAAACGATGGAAATTAATGCTTAACAAATGTAAAATTAATGTTTAGGTAAAACAATATGAATATCATGTTTATTCTAAGCATCATTTTATAATAGTTGATATCAAAGCAAATCCAAGAACAAATAAATCGCTATCAAGTTGAGCACTCAGTCTTATGTTATAGTAATATTTTATTTTCTTCTCGATTAAATGCATTTATAGTTACTATTATATTTATAACACTACATACCCATGATTTATGGTTCTATTAAATTTTGTTCATATTGTAGTAATAACATGTCCATTAAACATTACTTAAATTATCATAGGTATTAAATCTTGTACAAGTATATTGACCGTTATACAAACAAGAATAAAATGATCATTACTTGATAATGTTTGTTTTAGCATGCTTACATGTGCATACTTGCTATGATGAAGTTCACCCATTTATGGTAATAGCGGAAAAATGCTAAGGTACTTGAGCACAAGAATGTAAAAGAATGGAAAAGAATATTGATATTGAAGTACCTAATCTTGTACAATATATAAATAGTGCTCCAATGATGGTTGCACAGATATAAAATGATATATATATATATAAAAGAAAGCCCATAGGCTAATATATTAAAAAGAAAATGTACAAATAGATTGGATGAGAGCGCCCAAATAATGACACTCAAACCACCCGGTATACAAGACACACTAAGGTCCCAAAAAGAAAAATACATGTACGCCCAAAAGCCAACATTATAACGTAGATGTGTAAGCTCTACGCCAAATTTCAGCTAAATACTCACAGAATCAGGTAACTTGAGAACGACTCAATTTAGCCTTGTTTATGCCTCTGGTTCTAGGAAGGGAGCTAGCTAACAAATGGGTAAGTTCATTGCCATTACCCAAAACAACGAATCTATCATCTATTAAATTCATGAGTTCTAGTAGACCTCCATTCTTCTTCTTCCTTCTCTTAGATGTGTAAACCTTTCATTCCTCATCCGAAGGATGGCACAGCTGATCAATATGTTAGTCGAAAGATTGTCCAACATGCATGAGCTGGTCCGCATCATGAGCCCCTTATGTCTGTCTAACAGTAAAACTTTGCTCGGTCTGATGAGGTCGTAGAGCCGCAGTAGAAAGATTGTCAATCATTGCACTAATGATAGGTTCTAGGGTAGGTGAAGTATGAAATGTTCTCCTCAGCACCCGAAGCTTCCTCAAGATGAGGGGCGTCAAAGCCCTCCTGATGAACAGACCAAACATTATCCTGTGTAAGTAAAGTTTCTTCAGCATTGTTTTCAAAGAGGTCCAAAACTCTAGGTTGTCCAGATAGACCATCCGGCAACACGTCATTCATGAAAACATAAATAGTATTGTCAGGGGGGCTCCGGTAGTAAGGGGTTACAAGTGGCAATGACAGGAGAAATGGTATTTAGAAGAGGGATAGTGGGAGGGAGAGCAGATGGCATTTCTATCAATGTTTCAATAACCGGTGGGTTACATTTAAGGGTAGAGAAGGGGCAGGTGTGAGTTGGGGCAGGGGGCCCAATAACATTTTTACTCTGAAATTTAAATGAGGATCCAAATTGTGACATTGAGAGTGAGAGTGTACAAACATACGATAGGAAGTGCAGTAAAATGATAACTGTTCGAGTACGGCTTGTTGCTAAAAACCTAGTGTTGTGAGCCAATCCACATATCACCCGAAAAATGTAAAATAATGTCTCGTTCAATCAAAACTCTGGCCTCAGAAGGCCGACTCAAATTAAATGTAGGAACATCAGTTTTGAGGGGTTTACCGTAAACAATAGCTAACGAGTAGAGAAGCTTGTAATTGAAGAGATGGAACTCAAACCCGGAAAGTGCAATCATAAAGGAATGGTAGGAGGTTCAAAGAGAGTATCAAAATCGACCATCCATTTTAAAACTGTCATCACAAGATTATCTATTCAAACGAGCCTTCTCATAAACAAATGAGCATAGTCTTCATCGTTAGATAATTTGATAAGATTATGCCTACCATCCAGTCTATCAATCTTTCATTCCCCTTTCAGACGCGTTTGCTCAAACTCTTTTCAAATTACCTCGAGTTTAGAATTTTCATAGAGGAACTTACCAACTAAGACCAACCGGTGCGATGAAGCTAAGGTGGAGATCTCGACGTCAGAGAGAAAAATTGCAGGCCTACCATTTACATGACTTGTGGTATCGCTGCAGGAACCTACACGAAATAGGAGAATGAGTGGGGTTGTCACCAGCAAGAGCGGCGGCGTAGGAAATTCCCGACACCATCACCACTTGTAAGGAAGGGAGCAGAGCAGATGACTCAGTTGTCGGAAATCATCCTTCAGCGAGCAGACAAAGGAAGAGCCAGCATAGCAAGAACAACGAGGCGCGGGCCCTTCTTCGAGCTGAACGAAGGATGAGCCAGCACAACGAGAACGAAGCACGATGAAGCAGGCAGTCAAGGCGTGATCCCCTGCGTCGACGAAGCACAACAAAGCAGGACAAAGCAAGCAAAGTCAATGAACAGACAACTGAGGCGAAGTCGACAAAGACGAAGCGAGAGTTAACGGAGCAGATGCCAGCATTTGTCGTGGGGCGAAACCCTAGCAGAGCGAAACAGACAACTCAACATGTATAAAACAAAATATATATTTCTTTAAAGGAATGTACGTTATTCGGCTCTCTACGTGTTAATCACAAAAAAGGAGTACAAAAATTGAGTTAGGTGAGGACCCCCATTACTAAAGGCCAAAAAAATAAAAAAGTGATACAAAATGCACTCATAGTGGGATTCCTCATCCTCGTTACAATCCATCCAAAACCAAAAATCAAAATAAGAGAGGAGAAAATGTCTTAAACAAAAAAAATGTATACCCATCCATACAAGTATACCCCTAAAAAAGTAGAAACTTGCACAGTAAAACTGTATACCATCCATTCGAGCTCGAAATATGTGCACCAAATAGTTGAACCAAGACAACTTGTAGAGCAGACGAACCGCAGCAACATGTTGTACCGAACCAGTGAAACAAGAGACCGAGGGACATGTAGGTAGTACACATAGGAAACAGAAATGGAAAAACGGGATGTCAATGCCCAGGGCCGTCAGGTCCAAAAGAATCCAAAGAAATCCTCATCAACCCGCTTCAACAAAGAAGAGTTTCCGAACAGAGTAAAGAACAAAAACAAAATGTCAGGGAGCCCAAAAAACTAAGATCAACCCAAAGTATATAATTTGCAACATTCCAGCAAAACCGAAACCGAGGGACCTACAGGCATTAAACGGTGGCAAAAACAGAAAACCCAACAGGGAGGATTGGGACACAGGAACAGCAAAGCCCAGAAAACACTTCAGTAACCCTCTCCCATAAGGAGAGGGGTCCCAGTAGAGTAAATAAGCACTGCACAACTCCAGGAAATTCAAATAACCGAGAGCTACAGCCATAATTTTAAAATATGTAAACAGTTGAGCAGACCGAGATAATCAATTAGAAAAAACATCAAAGTCTCAAATAAGGGGCATCTATATTGTCTCATAATAGCAGGGTATGTAACCCAGGTGGTGGCACACGGCCCACAAGGATACCATCACAGTCAGCACCAGATTTCGCCAACCAATTTGCCGGCCTATTGCCCTCACGGTGAATGAAATGCCAACATACCGAAATATTGTTAGCAACTCGATTTGTACGCCTGACATAATATCTTAAATCCTAAGGGGCATCAGCAGTTCCAGAAAATATATTAAAAAGGTTATTAAAATCAGTCTCAGTTATAAGGCAATGACAGCGAAGATGAATAGCAATTGAAACTGCCAACAAAGCAACTCTGGCCTCAGACTCCAAAGGGTTATTGGTAAAGCAAGAAGATGAGAAATAGAGTAAACAATCGGCTACCTCATTCCTGAGAACACCCCCGTTGCCAGCCTTAACTGGCTTCCAACTCCCATCAATATTGAATTTGACATGCCCCAGAGGAGGACGCCGCCATCTCACCAGAACTGAGAGTTGCAGTGCCCTCCCCCCAATATTAGGAGAAAAACCCATAGCATCAAAATACGATATACCGGTAAAGAAATGGAACATTTTGGTACCCAGCCTGAACAGCCAGTTATAATAAGCTATGACATTAGTAGGAGATAAGCAGACGGGAAAAATCACCATAATAAAGATAGTAGGAGATAACGGATCACCCTGTTTAATCCCACGGCTTCCACTATAGTAACCGTAAGACGTGTCATTAATGATGATACTATATCAGTAGTAGCATAGCCAAGTCTGAATAAGCTTCCAGAAGTAAGGTGAAAACCCTCTAGCCTCAAGGACTTGGAGAACAAAATCTCAAGTTACAAAATCGTAAGCTTTCCAGATATCCAGTTTTGTAACAAGATTGCCCCCTCTACATTTCATGTCAATATCACAAATTAACTCTTGTGCAAACATATTATTGTCTGTGATCCCCCGCCCTTCAATAATTGCATATTGATTTGGAACTATTAGACGATGAAGATGGGGCTGATTCGCTTCACCAAGAGTTTACTAATAACCTTAGAGATAACAGAGGTGAGAGAAATAGATCGGAGGTGCTCCCAAGTGGTTTTATGATTAGATTTAGGAATGAGGACTAAAGTGACTGCAGTGAAATAATTTTCGGGGGGCTCCCCTCTAAAGTAACTTTGGATAGCTTCCACAACCTCCTTCCTCACGATGGTCCAGTATTTAATATAAAAATCAGCAGTAAAGCCATCCGGGCCAAAGGCTTTATTAACATTGATTGCTTGCAACACTTGGAATATCTCCTTGGCTGTGGCAATCCCACAAAGATCCAAATTCTCCGTATACTGCCGAACATCACCAAAAAGGTGATTCCTCATAGTTCCTGTGATCTCTTGAGCTGGAAAAAGTATAGTGAAGAATTGTACCGCACTAACCCCCAACTCCTTGTCACCAGTGATCCATACACCATCCTCATTTTTAAGACGCACAATAATATTTTGGGCTCTGCATTGTTTAATACAAGCATGAAAATATTTAGTATTTTTATCACCTTGGGTAAAATGAAGCTCAACCGCCTTTTGTTGAAGTAATTCTTCCTCCCAAAGGAAAGCCTCCAACAATTCCTTATGTGCCTCCTACAATTGGGGAACAAAGCCCGCACTTGATTCATCAAGGGCTTGCAGAAAACTAACTTTATATTGAGCCTTATGACCCTTGCATGCACATCACCAAACACTTCCCAATTCCACGATCTTAATGCATTGGCCACCTTTTTAGGAAGTTTCTAGAGGAGATACCAAGCAGTGCCAACATCGACAGTTTTCCAACTAGTAGCCACAATTCTCAAGAAATCATTATGTTTAGCCCAAACATTAAGGTAACGAAAGTGATATCTGGTTTTTTCTTGAAATAATCATAAGATAAGAGTAAAGGGTTATGATCAGATCCCGAGCTACAAAGGTGTTTTGCCTGAGAAAAAGCATAAGAAGTAAGCCACGATTGATTAGCAAAACAACAGTCAAGCCGTTGGAAAAGCTTCCCCCTTTTCCAAATAAATTTAGATCCGAGAAAGCTCAAGTCAGAGAATCCAGCAACCACAATAGACTCTTGAAATTTATTCATCAATGATGAATCAGTTCTTCGACCTCCCAACATTTCAAAATTATACATAATCATAATAAAATCTCCACCAATAATCCATTTTTCCTGATTAAACGTACCCATGGCACGAATCTTGTCCAAAGATCATATCTAGCAGGGAGATAGGTACTGGCATACACAAAAGTCAACCAACCAAGGAATTCATCCATAACAAAGTGTGCGTGCACAAATTGAGGGTCATCGGCAATGATATTAACAGAAATTTCTTTTCTCCATAACACCCAAATCTTATTTGAACAGATAAAAAAAGAAAAGTGCTTGAATTTATCCAAAATACGAGTTTCAGGGGATGAAACCATGGGTTCTATAATAGCAAAGATATTAACCTTATGAATCCTTATCATTAATTTAAGTCTACCAAGGGAGCAAGTATCCGCAACTCCCCTGATATTCCAAATTAAGACATTAAACATGAGAGGATAACTTACCCTTCCTAGAAGATATAGTCCGGGTATGTCAACGATAACCATCAGAATAATATTAAAAAGCATCACCTATCCCATTGTCTAATTTAAGACTTGCCAATACAGTCTGGCCATTTCTTTTCTTCCTCCACGATTTTTGAATTTGTCATTCTTTCTGCAAAAGATGTGAAACCGCCTCCAAATTATCGGGAGCTGAAGCAAAGTCCCCAAAGGGGCCTGTGGAGTCAAGAGGGGGTACATCGAAGTCAACTTCATCCCCCCCCCCCTACAATTGATCCCCCCTCTAAAGGAGGTTGAGAATAGGTATCCTACAAAACCGTCGGGTCAGAGAAAACAGTATAACCATGTGGGCGATGAGGAGGTGCTTCCAGAACACCCACATCCTCAATATTCAAACCCCCAACAAGAACAAGCGCTGTACTAGCAGTCCTTAAGTCCAAAGAGTTAGCAACATCATTGTCAATGACAGGAAACTCAGGATAAACATCCAGCTATGTACGTTGTTCAATAACATGTTGGGGCTTCTTAACATTTTACGAATTGTTCTTCCTTAGCTCAAGATGAAGATGAAAGCATTGAACAGGTGCATAACCAAACATTCGGCAATGTGAACAATAAGAGGGATGTTGTTCTATAAAGACTTTTTGCCAGTACCCGTTGTGGGCAGAGCCAATCCACAGATCCTCAGGGTGTGGAAGAGTGACGTCCCTCTCAATAAGAACTCTAGCCATGGAAGGTCTCGTGAATTCATAGGCAGGGGTGTCAATCATTAAAGGATTCCCAAACATGGAAACTAAAGAGAACAGAATTTCCTGGTCAAAATGATAAGGCATCAGCCCAGGAAATCTAATCCAGACAGGTATAACAGGAGGCTCAGCCTACGGATTGAAATCTACAGACTATTTCAAGATCTTCATTACCGAGACACCAAACCGCACAATACGTTTGGCAAAAATCCGAGTATAGTCCTCTTCATTAGAGAGTTGTATCAAAAGATGTTGCCCATCAAGTGATCATATTTTCCAATCTCCAACCACACCCATGAGTTTGAAATGCTTGCGTACCACATCAAGCTTAGGATGTCAAAACACAAATTTACCCACAAGTGCCAAGCGGCTCGAGGCAGCAAGGATATTATTTTCAGCCTCAATTAAGAAAAGTGCCAACTTATCCTCATTTTTACCAGTCCGTTTGATGAACCGGAACTCGCCATCCCCACCGAGAGCCATTGCTTGGTGAAACGCTTGAGGAAATAGTATGTTGCTCGAAATCTTCTTCGCAATGCCGCCGGCGGAGACACCAGCATAGGTTCGCTCCATAGCCGGACGAAATCAAAATTGCCTCCATGGGAAGATCGCGGCGACAAACCCTAGCACAGCTCTAGCAGAGAACATCGCGATTATATATATATATATATATATATATATATATATATATATATATATATATATATATATATATATACATAAATTTTTTTTGCAAAAGAAGCCCTAGGGCCTATATTAATTTAAAAACGGTTACAAAGGCTTGAGGAGAAGGCCCACGGAGCCCTTCCTCTTCGATACAAAGTTATCAAAAAGATCCAAAATATTGAACAATTACAAAAAACAAAAGTCAAGAGCGAGAATGTGATACTCTCGCTCTATTTCTTGGAGATCCATGGAGTAATCTCTTTAATGCTACTCCATTGCCCTGAGTCACCGAGGTATCATCAAATAGGAGTGTAACCCCAGTCTTCTTCTTCCCTCGAGAATGATATACCTGCCAGTCTTCTCCATCATCTTCTTCTTCCGCTTCTTCTACTTCTTCCTCTTCCGTAGAGTCCTGCTGATTCTTGCCGGTGGGTTCGACAATTGGTAGGGAATTCTTCTTTCTCGCCGAAAGTTTGAATGTATCCGTTAGAGCGAACACCGAAGTAGCCCCTGGACGGCTTGCGGCATGACGTAGTGTCGCACTTCCACCTCGTTCGGTAACCACCGTAGTCTCCGGAGTGGCAATTTGTATAACTGGCCGAGACTTCTCCACGATGACCATGTCGGGTGAGTTTAAACTTTTTCGAGCATCGGATGCTACCCTAATCTCCCGAGCTGCAGTAGCGGCTAACTCTATGTCGGAATTTCAACAATGTCGAGGCGCCCAGCAGCCCTTTTCCTCGAAGGAGGATGCAATCTATAGCAGGTGTCTCTAATGTGCCCAAACATTTTGCAATGCTGGCAAAAGAGAAGCCTGCTCTCCACCACAGCCTCCTGCCAAAACCCCTCTGCACCATCAGTGATCCAAAAACGATCCACATCAGGGTGAGTGAAATCTCTCTATTTTAAATAAAATCCCAGGGAACTATTTTATTGAACTAAAAAGGGGGTACAAAATAAGTATTATGATAGGCCCAATAGATGAAGCTCTACTCATGATAAACAAAAGCAAAGATAACTCAAACAAAGGATACAAAAGACAGAATAAAAAGAAAAAAAACTTGCAAATAAACATTGTATATGGACGAGGTCGCTAAGGCCTTCTTCTTCCTTTGGTTATGTATAAAACAATATATATATATATATATATATATATATATATATATATATATATATATATATATGTATGTATGTATATATATATATTGTATGTATACATAATGATGGCGGCGATCGAGAGCTCTGTTAGGGTTCGGTATCCAATGGCGATTCTGATCTTGGTGGAGGTGTTTCCCAGCGATCTCGACGGTGTTTCGCACAACTTTGCCCTATTTCGGTGAGTCGTCAACGTCGTCTACATTGTATCTTCGATACGATAAGACACTCAGTCGACTTCGCCCTGTTTCGGCAAGTCGTCTCTGTCGTCTGCATCGTATCTTCGATATGATACTATACTCAGTCGTCATCCGCGCAGGATTGCACGAGCACGGGTGCTCTCTGCTACGACGTCTACCTCCTCGCAGTCTCGCGCGAAGCTGTCTACTGCGACGTCTGTGTGCCAGGTTTCAATTTTGAGCGGATTTTAAATCCGACGTTTTCAATGGCTTTAGCTCTGGTTCGATTGTCACTGCTTCGTCCAACTTCGTAAATGCTTCTCTTGCTCTGGGTTCTATGGCTGAGACCACGCTGCTCTGTCTAAGGCTACCTATGCTGGAGTGGTGGGAAAAGGTATGGCTACTCGTAAAGGCCCAGAATATTTGGTGTTTCCACAGGCTCTCCATGATGCTGCGACAGGTAGAGGTTCTTGCACTTTTATTCACCCGCTAGAGAAGAAAGATGGCTCTCCTGCCATTATTTTTTCGGAGTCCGAATTAAATGCATTGAATGAGGTGAAGTTTACTCTTATTGGTAATTTTGCTTTGGGACATCATAAAATGGAGTTGGTGCGGAATTTATTTGACTCACTACACTTCATTAGAGCTTGGAAGATGGGATTGTTGGATGGAAGACATCTATTGATTCATTTAATAATGGGGGAGGACTATGCTAGATTGTTTGTCAAGCAGTCTGTTTTCATCGCAGAGACTGAAATGAAGACGGACTCCTGATTTTGACCCCTCTAAGGAACCTCCTGTGGTTCCCATTTGATTCAGGTTTCCAGGCCTCTCATATAGATATTTTAATCAGAATATTTTGTTTCAACCTATAGAAAGCCCTTGGTACACCTCACGAATGGATCGTTACTAACTTATAACAGGACTAAACCTGATGTTGCTAAGCTTCTCATTGAGAGGGATATTACTCTTCCAGATGTCCATAGAATTTGGGTGGGCTCTGATCAGGACGTTGTTTGGCAGGAGGTGGTTATGGAGCACAAGCCTTATTACTGTCCTCACTACGGAATGTTTGGGCACACTAGGGAAGGTGCTATAGGCTTTATCCCCCAACTAAGAGATCATTTAACTCTAAAGGTAAGGCTAGGACTTATATGGGTCAGAAGATCAAGGGTTTTGCTGACATTGCCCCCCCCTCTCTCTGTATCACTTAAAGAGCAGGAACCTTCTGAAGTTGGTCTTAGACAGGTTAATGAACTGGTTACTATTGTTACCCCTTCACCCTCGTCTGATTCACCTGCGGTAAAGGTGGAGTGAATTGAGAATACCCCAGTGGATAGAACCTCGGAGGTGGAAAAGTTAGCTCCTCCTTTTTCTCCTCGTGATGTTTCTGTGGCCACTAATGTTGTGGAGTCCGACCGGTATATTCAAAAATTCAGTAGAAGGAGAAGACACCCCCAAGTGATACCCATCGTTGCACCTACCATTCCTTCTATGACTCAGAAGGATCCGTCCTCAGAGGAAGAAGATGAAGAAAGAGAAGAAGAAGAAGATTGGCAAGTTTATTCTCGATAGAAGAAGAAGCCTGAGGGTACGCTTGAAGACTTAATTGATGATATCTTGGTTACCCCTGGCAATGGATTAGCACTTAAGAGATTATTTTCCGAACCGCCAAGAACCAGAGTGAGCACTGCCTTGGAGATTTCGTTCTTAGTCAGTGTTATTTGTAATTTCCTTTTCTGTCATTTGTATCCTTATGTTTGATTTGTATCTTAAAGGTAGGGCTTCATCTATTGGGCCCTATCCTCAAATCCTCCGTAACCATTTTCCGATAATAAAATAGGCCTTAGGGCTTTGAAAAAAAAAAAAAATATATATATATATATATATATATATATATATATATACATACATATATACATACATACATACATACATACATAAATACATACATAAATACATACATACATAAGTTATTGATACAGTAAAGCACATCGAATGTTATGAAATATTGTGATCATAAAAATATCTAATATTTTTGTATTGATTAAAAGTTTAACTTACAAGCATATAATTTTTTTATTAGTGTATTCTTGTAGTTGTAAGTATGAATATTCACTGGCTTTAGTTAGTTCACTGTTGTTATTGAAGATGAAATGATTATAGAAAAAGCGATCAACTAGTAATGAGCTAAATTAAATTGTATTGATTTAATTTACATTCTTTAGTGGTTCTTTCATTAATTAAATATTAGTAATAGAAAAATGAATATAAAATATTTAATTTCCACAATCCAACAGTCTGTACATGTCTTGGTTAATTTCAAACCCCAAATAAGATCGTAACAAATGTCATCTTAGTTTCAATACTATATGAAATAGAGCGCAAATATCTACATGCGTGGGTCAGTACCATAAAGGGTGAACTTCCTTCAACATGTACATACAAGCGTTCATATATACCGTATTTTATTACAATCATCAAAAGATATATTATTTTCTTATGAAATATTATACGATTATTATCTACAAAATATCATTATATATGCATTTAAAAGTTATGATGTAATTATCTAATAACTTTGTAGAAGAAATTACTATGCAACCATTCATGCAGCAATGTTGACATACATGCTTCATTCTTAACAAATGAAGATCACTTTAATATAAAACAAGTTGGTATAAAACATAAGAGGAAAGAAATTGAATTATAAATAGAATAGAAAACAATACAATCATTCAAAATTATTATCACACACACCAATTATGTAAATACTTCTCAGACTTAACTTTGTCTTCTCAATTATAAACACTTACAAATCATACCCAATTTATAAACTAATACATATGTACAATAAGCCATTTAAAAACTTATCTTACAATCTCTTTTAGGAAGATTATTATCAATCATGATTCTTATAATAATAATTAATAAAAAAAAAAAAAGTCTTTGATAGTTGAAAATCTGCCCTTAACTCAGATTTTCCCTTTTTTTTAATTTTATATTTTTATTTTATTTAATAATTAATGATATGGCTATAAATTATAATTTCTTTCATAGCATTACAAATGAATAAAACTTTATTAATTATTCCCTTAATTAAATTTCAACTAATCCATTAATTATCAACTATTACTATTTACTTGAATAATTACACCCAAATAAGTTGGGTTACCATTATATTATACTATACACGAGCGCACGCGCGCGCGCACATATATATATAATATAGTTACCCAAGTTCACAAAATATTTTAATCAACTTATATATATTATTACGTACATATTCAAAAAATAAATCCCTCAAATTACAGAATATAACTAGATAACATTTTACGCTTCATGATATAAAATTAGAGATTAGTACAATTATAATATTCATAAAACTTTATTAATTATTTTGATATTCATTTTATGTAGATAACTTTGGCGACACTAAACTTACATAATAAAATTCCCAATGCTTGTGGAAATAAAAATGAAAGAATACTTAAAAACATAAATATATCAAGACTCCTTTTATTTTAAAAATTACTACAAAAAGATTACAATTTGTGCATAACATTTAGTACGATAATTAAATTATAGTATTAATTTCATTTAAACATTACCCATTTACTCATAAGGAAATAGTAAATTAAATGTCTTCTTCAATCTACCCTTCAAGAAGGAAGCACATCCCAAATGTCTTCTTCCTCCATTGCAAACAAATAACTGTTACCAAAGACCATTCACCCTAAAAAAATATTTTCATTGTGTTCTAAGAAAATATTTAAGTTTATAACTTAAAGTATAACTAAATAAAACGTACCTGAATTCTTATTTAGCTTGCATGACTGCCAGCTCAAAATCAAAACCACACAGCCAAACACTCCAAAAAGCTCTCAATTTCATGCTTGGCCTATTTTATACAAAAGCCCGATCTAGTTATAGATCTGCACAGTGTCGAACGTAGGTCTCCACACTAGCATGCCTCTCTGGTTCCAGTGCAATCACACAAGTTACCTCTGCTCGCATTAACCTATTATGACTTAGAATGATTCATGCTCTATCACTCGGTCCGCTTATCTTGTTCTTAGATTTGGAATGCCTACAACTTCACTCACCAATCTAGGCTTAGGATAAAACCCGCAATAAGCATGCCAAACACATCTCATCTCCTCTCGCTTGCGCTTCACCGAGTGAGCAAGCCTAGCGCCCGCTCCTCATGCTCACATTCGTATCTTGTTCCTGCAAGAGCCCTTCTGGGACTGCACAAGGGATCGTTCCCTTCAACCGGTTCACCTCCCTTATAAAATAAAAGTGCTTGTGTCTCTCGTCTCTTCGTTCCCTTCGGTGTGGGTTTGTTCCTTCGTGTCACCACCCTTGCTCTATGAAAGTGATCAAAACTGCTCGACTTCACACATTTTCACTCCCTGATTAATGAGGCGTTACAAAATATATAAAATGACCACGTTAAAGGTCTTTGCTAATCTAATTCAGTTTTATAACTAAGAAGGTGTCCTTCCAAACTTAAACTGATTTATTCATAGTAATTATATTTTCCCACAGAAACATGGAAAGTTCATATCCACCCCAACTTGAAGCCAACTGTAAACAAAAGCTGAAGCCAACTGTAAACAAAAGCTGAAGCTAACTGTAAACAAAAGAAAACTGACTCATACAACACATTTCACCACAACTCAATCAAATAAACCATCTGACAAGGAACTACAAATGTATTTACAAAGGTTAGCATCAGAACTTCCAGGAGATATGTACCAAGCTTTTGGAAAATTTGCATCATCAACAAGCATTATTTAAGTTGACTAGAGTATGAACATGGTTGGAATCATATCATTTATTTTGTAAAAATATTTCTTGCAAGAATAGTGCATTAATCGGTTTGTTTTGATCACCTCAAAATTCGGTTGAAAACTTAAAAAGGGCTGACTTTGCGAGCTAATTGCAGCATCAATTCAGGAACAAGACGCCTTGCAGGAGGTGCAACAGCATCCTCAGCTAGAGAAGCAGCATCACCAGCATGGATGTAAGAGACTATGTCTTCAAGTAGCACATCTCTACCACCTCTCAAAGGATCCTAGAGAAATGTCAAAAGAAGACAATGAGCATCTTCTCAAATAAAGAATACAAATAAAGCCTATTCGGTTGGAGGTTTAGCTTCACTCTAGGCAAGTTAAGCCACCAACAAGTTTGGTTTGGTCTTAGGACAAGTACAGGGATACGCTTGTAAGAATAATCCTTTAGTCGTCTTGAGCCATTTGGTAGTTCAAAAAGATAATTAATATAAGCTCGACAATTTAGAGAAGATGAAAAGGTTTGAGTTAGAGTGGAAACTGTGTTAGGAGTTAAAATATAATTAATCAATAAGCAGTGCAGCAAAAAATATTACGTGTTCTCAAGATGATATAGGTATACAATGCCGGAGATGGCAAGAGTTGCCTTAAACAAGGTGCTAAGGAAGAAATAACTGTACTATTTAAAAATAAATTCAAAGTATGAAGAAAATTTTTTTAGGGTATAAAATAGTAATCATCACATTAATATTAATGTAAGCATATAAAAAATATTATGCTTCCAAGTATATAATATTCCAAGTTCAAAATTATTAATATACAGTTCATCTAAAAAAGTTGCAATACAACCTAGTTACGTCTATAGAATGCATGGTCTATAGATAATCTAACCATCCATATTATCTACTACAATCTTATCATTATTCATGCTTCTATTTTATATAATGGGCTACATGTCTAACTTCTCTTCCTCTATCTCCTCACACTTATCATCATCCTCAATCTTTACAACTCTACAATTTGAATCTCTAATACCTATAGTTACTATAACTTATTTCAAGCAAGCATCCCTGCTTCAAATACTCTTGATGTTCACATCAAATTCATGTCAATGGATACCTTAACTCTTTTGTGAATTAATTATTAAGCACCTATCAATTCAACAAACGCAACGTTCTTAGATCACAGCCTGGCGTACTAAGGCAAGCTGCTCACCTGGGCACACCTTCGTAATGATTCTAACTTGGAATAAGTGTGAGGCATTATATCTTTGCCTTGCATTGCCCAAATGCCTATGTGAGCGCCTGACTCATCTTCAACAACATTGCTAATAAGTAGGCCGATTAGAATAATTAGGAATTAATTAAGGGTTAACTAATAATCCAACGACTTATCCAATTATGGCATCAAGCATGATGGGGACTACAACATTAATGCCAACTATAGCTTCTATGAGGCAGAAGACAATAGCAGTACCACAAGTTCGATGAAGGAAAACATGACTCTGTGGTGAAGGATGGAGTTGGTTTTACAGGGAAGAGCAAATTCACCACAAGGATTACGGTCTAATGTTAGGAGGTTAGGAATAAAATGTAAAGCTAACTTCTGCTGCTTTTGAAGTGATTTGCTTAAAGAAAGATTAAGCTTTAAAAAAAAGTCCAAAAAGTAGCAGAGTTACTTAACTTGACCTACAGTCTTTAGCCTCTTAATCCAAACTTCAGCCTCAAATGAATAGTCATAGAGTTTGCTAAACAAGTTTCTACTCAAATGTTGATCGATAAATCTTTAAGAACATACTAAGAGATAAGTAACATAAACATGTTAAGCTTAAACACCTCAAAATGTGTGCGCTTAAAATTTTTAAGATCATTCCTTATCGCAATACATCTGCTCTATCTTCAAAGCATCACACCTTCGTAATGATTCTAACTTGGAATAAGTGTGAGGCATTATATCTTTGCCTTGCATTGCCCAAATGCCTATGTGAGCGCCTGACTCATCTTCAACAACATTGCTAATAAGTAGACCGATTAGAATAATTAGGAATTAATTAAGGGTTAACTAATAATCCAACGACTTATCCAATTATGGCATCAAGCATGATGGGGACTACAACATTAATGCCAACTATAGCTTCTATGAGGCAGAAGACAATAGCAGTACCACAAGTTCGATGAAGGAAAACATGACTCTGTGGTGAAGGATGGAGTTGGTTTTACAGGGAAGAGCAAATTCACCACAAGGATTACGGTCTAATGTTAGGAGGTTAGGAATAAAATGTAAAGCTAACTTCTGCTGCTTTTGAAGTGATTTGCTTAAAGAAAGATTAAGCTTTAAAAAAAAGTCCAAAAAGTAGCAGAGTTACTTAACTTGACCTACAGTCTTTAGCCTCTTAATCCAAACTTCAGCCTCAAATGAATAGTCATAGAGTTTGCTAAACAAGTTTCTACTCAAATGTTGATCGATAAATCTTTAAGAACATACTAAGAGATAAGTAACATAAACATGTTAAGCTTAAACACCTCAAAATGTGTGCGCTTAAAATTTTTAAGATCATTCCTTATCGCAATACATCTGCTCTATCTTCAAAGCATCACACCTTCGTAATGATTCTAACTTGGAATAAGTGTGAGGCATTATATCTTTGCCTTGCATTGCCCAAATGCCTATGTGAGCGCCTGACTCATCTTCAACAACATTGCTAATAAGTAGACCGATTAGAATAATTAGGAATTAATTAAGGGTTAACTAATAATCCAACGACTTATCCAATTATGGCATCAAGCATGATGGGGACTACAACATTAATGCCAACTATAGCTTCTATGAGGCAGAAGACAATAGCAGTACCACAAGTTCGATGAAGGAAAACATGACTCTGTGGTGAAGGATGGAGTTGGTTTTACAGGGAAGAGCAAATTCACCACAAGGATTACGGTCTAATGTTAGGAGGTTAGGAATAAAATGTAAAGCTAACTTCTGCTGCTTTTGAAGTGATTTGCTTAAAGAAAGATTAAGCTTTAAAAAAAAGTCCAAAAAGTAGCAGAGTTACTTAACTTGACCTACAGTCTTTAGCCTCTTAATCCAAACTTCAGCCTCAAATGAATAGTCATAGAGTTTGCTAAACAAGTTTCTACTCAAATGTTGATCGATAAATCTTTAAGAACATACTAAGAGATAAGTAACATAAACATGTTAAGCTTAAACACCTCAAAATGTGTGCGCTTAAAATTTTTAAGATCATTCCTTATCGCAATACATCTGCTCTATCTTCAAAGCATCATTTTCACCATTGCAAACCACAATTGGCATTTAGCTAGACCATGGAAACATTTACCAGTTATTAGAAAATCTTTAGAAGGGACAATTTAACTTAACCCTTGTCGAGTGATTTAAGTGCATAAATATAGGTGTGAATTGTGTTCGGAATTTATACGTTTACGTATTTTAATTGCATTAATTCTATATTTTGTGGCATGAAATGGACAACACAATGATTTGAAAAGGTTTGGAAAAAGTAAATGTAACGCTGTGGCGTCGTGCAGAACTTAGAGGTGTAACACAAGTTTTGAAGGCCGCAATGCCACAGGTTCTGCGCCGCAGCACAGGATTAGCAACACGACAATGCTTGAAGAGAACCAATGTTAGAGAAGAATCCGGATAACATAACACCGCAGTGCCATATTACAACAACGAAGCACTGTCCTTCTAGCACTATAGCGCTGCAGCATTAAGAAAAAAATGGAAAGAATAGAGAGATTTGGGCCACAGCGCCGCAACGCCACATCATCAGCATATACTGCTAGTTCAGAGCGTCGCAATGCAAAGATCGTACAGAGAAGTTTTCTTTCAGTTTCGAAGCGGGCCCTAGGGAGTTATGGAGCATGATAGACCAGTTGGAGCAGTTTTAGATACTAGGGAAGTATATCATTGTGTGTAGTGTAAGGGGGATGGAGTGTCATTTGAGTGCGTGAGTAGTGAGTGAATGTGAACAAAAGTGTAAAATCTATGTAAAGAAAGGAAAGTAGAAGCAGCTTCGGCCTTCAAAGGCGTGACTGAGTTCTATCTTTACTACTCTGGCATTGTTCCTGTGGTGGAACACTTTTTTTTTCCCCTCAATAAAAGAGTTTAGCAACTACTTTTCTTTTCTATGGATTTATGTTTACATTTAAACTTTATCTAATTTATATGTATAGATGAATTGAATGAAGACAACATAGTTTCACTAGGCCAACATTTTTATTCGAGAATATTGTGACTGCACATGTTTTAAAAGCAACCATGATCTAGTAATTTCGACGGAAACCTAGTGAAATGGTCGGGCTAACATTCAAGTTTTCTGAGAACATAGGTGTATAATTTTTAGAAATTACAAGCATGTGAGGAATAGAATTCACGGAATCTTTTACATTGATTAGGAAAAGAATATTACTACTCAGTAATATGAAGATTTGATATCTATTAATTCATGGTGGAGAATAAGAGATAGACTTGTCCTTTATTGACAAAAACACAAAGAACATCCCAAAGAGGTATTAGGTATTCATAGACTCAGAAAAGATTTTCATATGAAAAATTTAAATTCATCTATTTAAAGAATTTTCTCTTGAATAAGGTTTTTTGATAAAGCTTAGGTTTACAATAGCTACTAATTAATTTAATTAAATTTAGTAATATATCCTCGTGGGAATGACATCTCAATAACCACTTTATTACTTAAAACGATATGTGTCATTGCGAACATTATATTAGCCAGTCAAGTTTGTTATGCCATTGTCGAAAATAGAAGATCAAATTTAGTTAAGTTATTAGTTGTGAGAATCAAGATTTGATATAACTATTTGTGGACTTTGTTGAGTTATTTATTTTGTGTAGTTGTTACATATTTACTTTTGTAATGCTTTGTTAGTATAGTTTGTATGTTTACTTAAATTTTGCATTGCATTTTCTACTATGAAATTTTTTTGTGTAGTGTCTGACGAGGGAGCTTACTGCCTGTGGTACTGTAGCAGTTACGTACCACGAACGCATTACAGTAGCTGCTACAGTAAATGTAGTCCCTCATTTCTATTTTATTTCCTTCATTTTTCCTTTCCTAATAATTCCTCAGTATAATTCATTTCCTTCTCTACTTCTCTCCTAATTCTCTCCTTCCTATTAGATCTCTTTCTTATTCTACATTTTACTTATTTTATCTACTAATCTCCTCTTGTCGTGTTTCCAGCAACCGCAAATCACCTTCCGACTACTATCAAGACCACGCCATCCCAAGTTCAGTTGTTGTTTAGCCCATGTCATCCCTCTTTCGAGTGCTGCCATATCTTTCGGCTGTTGTCTAGACTACCTCCTGTCGATGCCCAGCCACCGATACATGTTTCAGCTGTTGTCTAACCCTTCAAGGACACTTTTTCCTGTTGTCGTCCAACCCACAATCCTCTTCTAGCAACCGCAGCACCTCCCCTACAGCCGCCAACTACATTCCAGCCCTCTCCAGCAACCGTAGCCCATCTCCTACAACTGCCAACTGCCAACTACCATCTAAGCCACTTCTAGCAACCACTAGGGCTGTCAAAAAAGCTCGTTGTTCGCGAACAGTTCGTGTTTGGTTCTCCAAGAAGTTCGTGTTCAATTCGTTCGATAAGCAAACGAGACGAACACGAACAATTATTTTCATTCGGTTTGTTAAACAAACCAAACACGAACAGTGATGTGTTCGTTCGTGTTCGGTTCGTTAATAATTATATATTATAAAAATTTAATATATTTTAAATAATTCAACTTATATAAATTATAATATATGATAAATTATGAATAACAATAATAAAATTATAGTATTATTTATATTAATATAAATATTATAATATTTTAATTAATATATTATACTATATATTAAAATAAAACCCTAAACAATACCCTAAACGTCTTATTCGGTTTGTTTCATTTTGAGGAAGTATGTATTACCTGATCTGTACGAAATACCTGATCAATTTGCTTCATTTTGAGAAAGTATGTTATTAAAGCTAGGGTTGTCAAAAAAGCTCGTTGTTCGCGAACAGTTCGTGTTCGGTTCGTCAGGAAGTTCGTGTTCGATTTGTTCGATAAGAAAACGAGACGAACACAAACAATGTTTTTTCGTTCGGTTTGTTAAACGAACCAAACACGAACAATGATGTGTTCGAACATTTTGAACATGAACACTAGCTCTGTTCGTTCGTGTTCGGTTCGTTTACACCCCTAGCAACCACAATAATCTTCTAGCAACCACATTAATCTCCCAGCGGCCGCCCTTGCCTCCTGCCACCTCCCTTCAATCACAACCATCCACCATCAGCTACAAACCCATTGTCCAACAGCCTTCATCCTCGTTCACCTATGGATATCTTTTTTTTTTATTTATGTTGTTCGTGTTTTTCAAGAGTCGGGAATTCAGAAATAATGTGTTTTCGGTGTGATTTGGGTTTACTTTAGTATCATTTGGTATCAAAGCTAGCTCAATCCTAATCCTATCTAAGGGTTTCCTAGCATACGCCCCCACCCAAGCCACCTCTTGCCCAGATTTTTTTCCCTAAAAGCTTCGACCAATGAAGTCGAAACTCCCCAACCCTGGGAGATTGATGCACGAGCTTACCACCCGCAATACTATAGCAACTACAGTAGCGCAGACGCATTATTGTAGGTGCTACTATAACCGCGGTCCCTCTTTCTTGTTTAATTCCTTTCCTTCCTTTTCCTAACGCTTTCCCATTATAATTCATTTCCTTCTCAACTTCTTTCTTATTCCTCTCCTTTCCTATTATATCCTTTTCCCATCCTACTATTTACCTATTTTATCTAATAATCCTCTCTAGCCCCATTTCTAGAGCCGCAAACCACCTTCTGACTACTATCCAGACTACGTCATCCCTTTTCCGGCTGTTGTCCTACCCTCTCTTACGGGTGCTGCCCTGCCTTCCAGCTGTTGTCCAGACTATCTCATGTTGCTGCCCAGCCACCGATACATGTTCCAATTGTTGTCCAACCCTTCAAGGAAAACGCTTCCTACTACCGCACAGCCCACAACCCTCTTACAGCAACCATAGCCCATCCCCTACAGCCGTCAGCAACCTTCCAACCCTCTTCCAATAACCACAGCCACTCTCCTACAGTTATCAGCCACCATCCAAGCCTATTTCAGCAACCGCAACCATCTCCCAGCGGCCGCCCTTCGTTCCTGTCAACTGTCTTTAGCTGTAGACATCTTTCATCAGCCACCAACCCACCTTCCAGCAGTCTTCATTGCTGTTGTCACCCGCAGATATCTTTTATTATTTATTATTCATGTTTGTATGTCGTTACTTTCTATTTTCCAAATGCCATGTTTGTAATCCGTTTGGAAATCAGAAATAATGTGTTTATGTTATGGTTAGAGTTTCCTACGGTATCATTTGGTATCAAAGCTAATCCAGACCTTGTCCTATCATAGGGTTTCCTAGCATCCACCCCCATCCAAGCCACCTCCTATTAAAATTTTTATACCCTAAAAGCTTTGATGGATAAAGTCAAAGCTCCCCAACCCCAGGAGATTGACGAGGGAGCTTACCAATCGTGTTACTGTAAGAGGTGTTACTATAGTTGCTACAGTAATTGAGGTCGCTCTTTCCTATCTTATTTCTTTTTCCTTTCCTTTCCTGATGTTTTCTCATGTAATTCATTTCCTTCTCTACTTCTTCCACTTTCATCTCCTTGTCTAATATATCTCCATTCTATCCTACTTTTTACCTACTTTATCTACTAATTCCCTCTGATACCATTTCCAGCAGCCACAAACCACCATCAAGTTGTTGTCCAGACTACCCCATCACCCTTCTGACTACTGTCCAACCCACAAAATCTCTCTTTCGGGTGCTTCCCAGCCTTTAGGCTGCTATCCAAACTACCTCCTATTGTTGTCGAGCCATCGACAATGTTCCAGCTACTGTTCAACCCTTCAAGGACACCGCTTCCTTTTATCATCCAGCCCACAACCCTCTTCCAACAACCACAGTCCCTCCCCTACAGCCGCCAACCACCTTTTAGCCCTCTTCCAGCAACCGCAACCCCTCTCCTACAATTGTCAGCCACCATCCAGGCCTCTTCCAGCAACCTCAACCATCTCTCAACGGTCATCATACCCTTCTGCCACCTCCCCTCAGCTAAAATCATCTTCCATCAGTCGTTAACCCACCGTCCAGCATCATTCGTCTTCAATGTCACTCGCAAATATCTTTTATTGTTTATGTTGTTCGTGTTTGTTTGTCATTACTTCTTGCTTTTCAAGTGTCGTTCTTGTAATCTGTTTGGAATTTAGAAATAAAGTGTTGTTGTGGTTTGCCTTTCCTTGGTATCGGTGTTGCAGCACCATGTTGTTAGGATCGCAGTTCTATCTTGATAGCATTGAAGCAATTATTGTTTAGGACAGTAGTGTTGTTACCCCGTTATGTAATTTTTGACCGTCCTAACTCAAGTTTTTACAATTTATGTTTAATTTTTATTGTTTTTACCAACTTTTGTAACTACTAATATTGTAAATCTAAGTAATGTTAAGGGTATTGTATGTGTAGGATACTTGTGCCTTTAAATTATGAAATAGAGAAGACATCTAAAAAAAATTAAAAAGCTTAAAATGACTACCTATCAAACGAACATGGCAAACCTACCGATTGAAAATACCCAACTTAAACCATTTAGGAAATTTATCAATTCATTGGTAAATATGATACATCACAGTATTAATAGACATACTATTGAAGCTAACAATGTCATGAACTGGTCTGGAGCTTGGAATAAACTAAAATTGGAACAGACGTTCATTTTCCATCTTTATTGTTTTTATAACTAACTAATAACGGATGAAAGTGTCGCAAATCAAATTAAATTAAAACATATTTAAATTTACCTCGTTACCGGTTCTCCGCATCTTCTATAAACATTATCCCTTTTTTCGCTCATATTTTAAATCACTTAATTATACTTGAAAAATTAATTTAATATAACGGTGAGCTAACCAAAGCCATTGAATGCTCACACTCCTAAACTACAGTAATTTAAGAAAAAAATAATATCCATGCTAGCTAAGCATTTAATAAATAAATATAAAAATTTATGATGTTATTCAATGAATTTTACTATATCAATATCATACTAATATTATTCTATATTTGCACAATCGTCACAGAAGCGTCGTTTAAAAATTGTACCACTTAAGGTACTTCACTTTCAATATTTTTTTTCATATACTTGTACGAGTACCTTAATGTTCCTCAACTAGCATTATAAAGGGGTAACTCTATCCAGTCATGCGCATAAAAGCATGCTCTAAAAATATTATTTTTTAATAATAAATATTTCATTCTCATTTACATGCAAGTTAATAATCTTGTACATCATTCAATGATAAGATACTTCTAATGAGCAAATTTTTCCTAGTTTGGCATTGACTAAGAATAAATTCTTACAAAGGGTCCATGTAAGAAAAGTGTTTCTCCCGTCCTTTTACTGCATGATCTAGATTTTTTTCCAAGATGGTTGATCAAGTGCATAACTTTATATAATACATTTCTAGCCTCCGGAATGGTACCACGCGATGGGTCAAAACTTTGATATGTATAACTAGTTTTAGCCATTATTAATTCCTAAGTTATTTGCTTGGATTCTTTGTTATTCCTTTTCTATTCTACTATACCATATTTTTATTTCTTTCCCTACTAATAGATCCTATAATGGGTATTTATACCACTTTTTACATCAATAAGATGGACCCTGGTTCTATTCTAACATGATATCAGAGCCATGGTCCTAGCCTAGCTGTCGTCGGGCCTATCCTTATCGGAATAGTTTCGTTGTCCCTTTTCTTTAGCCGGCTGGGTCTACTTTAGGGCATCTGCTTCAAGGTCTATGAGAGCCGCCTGGATCAGGCCGCCTTTGATTACCCAGCTACCAGATCACCTCCCAGCCAGCCGGTCTGCTTCAGCATTTGCCGGAGCCACCCGGATCTTGACGCCCTCGATTCCCCAGCCGGCTGATGACCATCTAGAACCTCTATCCTGATCACCTAGGGCACCTTCCAATCGCCCAAAACCCTGCTTGACTAACCGACTTCCCTCCAGGTTTGTCAGAGCCCCTCTTGGAACCTTATTCCCGTCAGCCAGGTCCAGCGGGAACCATTCCAGAGGTCATTCCTCCAGCAACCGAAACTTTACGATGTCTGGACAACTTTAACATCTTATTTGGTTCAATCAGAGTCGCGATGAACTCCACCACTAAGCAGGCATCAGAAGATATTCTTGATTCCACCGTAAGATCAATTCCAACCTCCGTTTCTCTCCAAACCATATGTCAAAAATATATATACTTCTTAATTACAACACATAAACTGAACGGCAGTAACTTTCTCCAATGTTCCAAATCTAAGTCCTTATTTATCAAAGGACGTGGGAAATTTGGTCACCTCACTGGTGTGATTCGTGAACCTCCAATGACTGACCCAACATAAGAAGCTTGCGAATTGGAGAATTTCATGTGCATGTCGTGACTGATCAACTCCATGGAGACCTCAATTGGTCAATCATACATATTCTTTCCTTCAGCTAGTATCCTCTAAACAGCAGTCTGTGATACCTACTCAGATGTAGAGAATTTCAGCCAACTCTATGAGGTATTTAAGAAACAACGCGAGGCAAAACAATGACCGAGGATCGTGACCAAGTACTACAACGATCTGGTTGCATTATGGATGGATGCGACCTCTATTATGACTGCACTTGGGAATCTCTAGCCGACTTATCCCTCTTCGAGAATACTGTAGAAAATTACCGCATATTTACATTTTTGGCAGGCCTCAACAAAGATCCTAACAAAGTCCAAGATCGTATCCGTAGCCGACATACTCTTCCTTGTAATCACGTTGCTTTCACTAAGATTCGTCGCGAGGAAATCCGGAGACTTGTCATGCTTAATACTTCCACTCCATCTACCAAAGTATCCGCCTTGATCTCTAATAGTACTCAACTCCAAGTTGATCACCCCACTTGTGATTACTGTCACAAACCAAACCACACTCGTGATAAATGTTAGAAGCTCCATGGGAAACCTGCATCCAAACTTTCGGCCAAATCTTCCGCTACCAACGGTCTCGCTACAGCTTATGAATCCAACACAGTGAGCCAGTCTTTACACAAAACAATCCAGAATCTTTCAATTCTCTTAAAAGTCAAATGGAGCACTTAATCAAGCTGCTCATATCGAGTCCACTCTTTTCCGACCCATTGATCTCCCACATTTGTCAAGCTACCAATCTTATGGAACTCACTTCTTTTGCACCTTCTAGACCATGGATCATCATTCAGATGCCACGGACCACAAGGCTAGAAACTCTCAACCATTCTCGACATACTATCCTTATTCAAAGAAATATACTATTAAAATTGTTGATGGATCCCAAAATTTCGTTGTTGATAAAGGGTCTACTGTTTTAATAACAATTCTAAATATGGAATCTGTGTTGCATATACCCCTACTGAAAAGTAACATTTTAATTGTCAGTAAGCTGAGATATGAAATTGATTGTATTGCTCATTTTTCCTCTGATGTCTATCTTCCAAGATCGTTGTTGGGGGATGATGATTCTACCTGCCAAGCGAGTTGGCGGGCTTTATTTCTTCCAAGAGAAAAGTACGGAGAATGATGACACTCCATCGAGTAATTGCAGCTTATTTCAGTCCATTGAATGTCCTATTATCTTGCTACACTGTCGTATGTGTTATTCTAATTCTCAGTATCTAATACAATTGTATCTGTTGATATTTACTAATAAAATTTATGTAATTTCAAATGTGAAATATGTCAATTAGCTAAACATCATTGTGTTCCTTATCGACCTCACAATTGCACGCCTTCTGCTTCTTTCTCTCTTATTCATACTGACTTATAAGACCTTTTCGCACTCCTCGCTACACAAATAAACAGTGATTTTAAAAGATAAATTTGAAATTATTTTAACTTTCAAAAACTTCTACACCTTAATTTTAACCCAATTCAAAATTCCTATTCAAGTCCTTTGGACTAACAATGGTCGTGAATTTTTAAACTCTATATTGAACAATTCTTGGTAAGGTCATCCTCCATCATAGCTCTTGTGCTGACACTCAACAAAATGAGGTAATCGAGAGAAAAAATCGACCTCTCTACATTATTTGCTCCATTGTGTTTCACCCAAATATCCCAAAACGTTTTTGGAATGATGTCATTTTTACTGCCTCTTATCTCATCAACAGAGTTTCATCAAAAATCCACTGTTTACCCCTTAGCCGCTTGAGATTGTGTTTTACTAACAATCGTATCTTCTCCAACTTAGATCCCAAAGTATTTAGGTGCACAAACGTTGTTCGAAACACAGCCCCAACTCAGAGTAAACATGATCCCAGGTCCATAAAATGTGTTTTCGTAGGATATTGTGCCACTCAAAATAAGTATCAGTGCCTTGATCCTACCACAAATAAGGCCAATATGAGTGTTGAAATATCTTTTTTGAAAGTGTCCCCTATTTTCTTAACTCGGCCTTAAGTGAGGGGGAGCTAGAGTTCCTGAACATTATTCCTTCTCATACTCATGTGGATGTTCCCCCCACGTCACCTACCATCAAGGAACCCTCTATTTCTTTAGTTCCACCCACTTCTTTCACCAAGAAGCACTTTGCCCCTTTGGTTCCACTAGTAAATCCTCCAGCTTTCCGTGTCTGCACTCGACGCGCTCGTTCCGATGCACCTACTCTGCAACTCGCTAATCCCTTGTTGGACATTAAATCTCCTCCAAACGACATCCCCTCCAAACGACATCCCCAACACTGCTCCTGCTCCAAATGAGGAAGTCAATTCTTCTAGTAAGATACGTAATCATACATGTTCTCTCTATCCCGTGAAAACTATATTTCTTTCAACAGATTATCGCCAACCTATAGAGCATTTGTTACGGTCCTAACCAGAGATTACCTTTCAGAAAAAGATTTTAGCTTCTTTTGGATAAAACTTTATGACAAAAAAGTCTATTATCTTAGGATTCAAAGACTTCAGCAACTATTTCAAGGTCTGGACCATTGTTTATCACTATTATTGTTCCTTCTTCAGCCTATATGAGAGAATATTTTATTTAGACGAAAGAGATTTTTTCTATTTGAGATTTGGATTAAAATTTGGTCAAACAACAAACTCAACGATTCTTTCTCTTTTAATTATTTAAGAATCAATGCATCTTTATAGTATGACATCTTGATGTTTTGGTAAAGTCCAATTCCAACCAATAATTTTTATGGCATTAAAATTTTTAATAATTGATAAGTTGTCTTATTTGATAGTAGTAAGCTCTTGATCTCATAGATTAGTGTAGCTTCTTGCACCTTTAAGTAGATTTGTTTAATTGTATCCCAAACCTTTTTTACAATTGAGAGGAACATAAACAACTATTTGATCTCTAATAGCATGATTTTTTATGACCATTCTTCTAAAAATACGAATTTTAAGTCTTTACGCTCCATATGTAGATCCATAATATGTTTAATCTTTCCCTTTCCATGCAAAACTTCTTAACGATTCAGGACCATTTAAGGTAATTTTACTCATTTAAGCAATAAGATCTTGAAATCCTTAAAATTCGTCCTTGGTCTAATTTTTATCATTTATTATAGTCGATTCCGTTGAAAGAGAGTCAAAGAACCCAAAGATAGTGAATAAAAGGAGAATCCAATAAGAAAAATAAGGTTGTAAGTGAGAAACCTAATATTAGAGAGAAAATGTTAGAAAAAATCATAAACTTGCTCAGATAACAAATAGAAACTAAAGTAATGGAGAAAATTTTTTTATAAATTTTAATTATTTTCTTTTTTACAAAAAAGACGTACATGTACCTCCAAAAAGGCATTATAAAATAGGGATACAAAAAATGAAGACTAGTGAGGGGTGGCCCGGGGAGTGGCTTTATTGAGGTTGTTGGAATAAGAGGGGACAATGGGTAAGAGGGACCAGTAATCCTATAGGAAAGCACATGAATTACAATCTGAGGGCTATAGAGAAATTGATCCAATAGTATAAGGCCATCATTCATGTGCCTTAAACTCTAGGCCTTGACTGGAGAGTCAGTAGACCTCATGATGGAAGAGAGAGAGAGAGAGAGTGGGGGTGGAGATCAAGGTTAATACTATGGTAGCCGAGCTTCATAATAGAAGTTCAATAACTACCCCATGTGAAACTAAATTATGAGGTCGTTACATGAGTTAACATTAATTTCTCTAATCATATCTTAACTGTGAACACCAATTTCTTTACTTCAGTCATGAAGATTGAAATAAAGATTGAAATAAAAACTATATTATCTCGTTTCAATTCCGTGAAATAAGCAATTTGAGATTGTAATTCGCATTAACATCGACAAAATTAGCCTTGACAAATTATAGAAGATGAAGCATAAGTTCGAATTGGGACATAAATGCATGGTAGACCAACATTAGAAAGCAATTTGGCTACCATGGATCTGATATTGCTGCTTCAATCTTATGAAACAAACAAGAGTAACATATATTTAGCCAGAACGAGTGCATGATGAAATGTGACCAAAAAGGTTGGGTAATTAGTGAGGCTACTCAGGAGAACTTTTATCGGAATCGTAATGATACAACTATGGTTACATTATCCAGTTACAAAAGAAGATATCATTAAGACACAATATATGCATATAAGTTTATGGAAATTTTTTAAAACCTAGGATTCGGTTGCTGTATGATGAGCAAGCATGCATTTACAAATCTCACATGTCAGTTAGTTTAAATTAATGCACAAATGAAAGACGAAAGTTATAGTGAAACAAACTTAAGACAGTGAATAATACATACCTACATACTGAAAGACTAGCACGTTGAAGGCGTCTGACATGATACTAAAAGATTAGCCATATATCTAAGAAAAGTATTGAATATGAATACAGCACCAGTCAATGCGTTCCCGAAAATACAACAGTGGCCAGCAGTATTTAGTAAATAGATGAAAATCGACCTAGTAAACTTTTGTGTGAACCTATTGTTTCAGAAAGCAAGCTAAATTAATCCAACAATGCTACAAAGAGGTCACCGATTAATTAGCGAGTCGCAAACCATACCTGAAGAAATAAATCCGTGTGTGTTTTTCCATCAAAAAGAACTACTGTAGCTTGAACACCTATACTTTGAAGTGCTTCGGCAAAAGTGGTACTGTGCAAAAAGTTGAGATCAGTAACTAGTTTAGTAAAGCTTATACTTTTAAATAAACAGATTTTTCATTGAAAGTTAATAGAGAAAGCAATTTCTAATGTTGGAAGAAAGAAATAAAGATAATTAAAATGATGTGCTGAATTAATCATATAATTTAGAAGTAGAAAAGATGAAAACTAAAAGAGAAATTCAAGGATGTTCACTTCATCATAGTTAAAATGAATGTAAAAATCACATTCAAGCAAAATTTACAACCAAAAAGACCATGTGCATGCTTCCTATATCATGGATCAATCGTGAACACATAAATTAGATGCCGAACACGCTGTAATACAGCTAAAAATATCCACTAATAGTGCATTGGCATGCATCAACCTGGATAAGAATGAAAAATAGAAGCATCTTATCCACAAGATCAAACAAACCCACAGATTAGTCTGATAGTTGATGCATCGTACTATCCAAATTTAAGATTTCTTGTTTTCAATGGAATTACACAACATACTATTTCTATGTTCAGCATTGAGGGCGTGCTCCATTAATTAGCAGAGGGGTTAATTAGTTGATGAATTTCAACAAAATGTGATTTACTTGAGGTACCATAAATGAGAAGTTAAGAACTGCATATAAATTATTTTAAAGTCAATAAATAAATCTTTAGAAATAGGATATGGCACTGCTTAGACAGGTAGCTCACTTGATTTCCAAACAAATTCACATTTTATGTTGCATATAGAAACCAAAAGCCATTACCATGTTCAAAATGATGTGAGTGCGGTTAGGCTCCAAAGTGTATAGATGCTTATCTCAGTAGTTTTCTGTAATAACGTGCTGCAGCTCCAGAAGACAAAATGCAACAGAATTTGTTTTTTATATTTTTAATAAATCATCAGCTTGTTCTAAAACGCAGACAGATCATACCAATTGTTAAATTACTATAAAATTTTTATTTTTTAGGTACCAAGCATTGTAAAGGACGTTCAGAATCCAGATATTAAAAAAAAAAAACTTATAACACATTCTTCCAGAATTTTCTAATAGTACATCCGACCCAAGCCTCGGGCCTAACACTACATGGTCTAGGGAGGGACTAAAGTATGTTATGTTACCCTCAATTCACAGAAACGATGTTTCCATGGTTTGAACATGTAACTCCCATGTTTCATTGTAAGCAGTGAACTATTGCTCCAAACCCGCCCACAATATTGAAGATTATGAAAAACTAAAAATCTGTTCCAACATTCAAGATAAAATAAAGCACTTCTAGTGTTAACTCCATTTTAAACAATTTAGAGTAGGCTCTTTGGTTTTTTGGTTTTAAGGTCCTTTCTATAATCAATTTTACGAATATAAAGAAATTGGCTCAATCACACATCTTCTGCTGCCTGCTAATAATATATCATTGACTTGAGAGAATCTATTATACTAATCCACATAGTAATCATATGTTAAAATGCAGGTAGATCTAACCTAGCATCTGATGGTATAGAATAATCACTTTTTCCATGGAACAGTATTATGGGAGGCAGCCGTGGAACATCCGATCTGTTACTCCAGTTCCTCATAACAATTTCAGGGGAAAAGTGCGGCAAGGATTGCTCCCCTTCCATTATGCTACAATATAGAAATCCAAGAGGTTAAAAGATCTCGAAAACAATTTAAAATTAAAAAATTACAAGTGAAATCTCATATTGTAAAACATGAAAATAAATACCTGAGAAAAATAGAGCGGTACAAGCCACGCCTATGGAAATGATCAACCAAGTTGAGCATATTGTACCTAATAATTAGAATTTTTTATTGTGTTAACAATGTAAATGATAGCTAATGCCTTCTGAAATCGTAATATATAACAAAGATGGAAAAAGGAACTAAGAGGAAAAAATAGAGCATTAAGTCCAATAGCACCAGCATGAGTTACGGGCCCACAGGCATGCTATATAAGAATA
This sequence comes from Papilionanthe hookeriana x Papilionanthe teres, assembly GCA_022702705.1. Classification (NCBI taxonomy): domain Eukaryota; kingdom Viridiplantae; phylum Streptophyta; class Magnoliopsida; order Asparagales; family Orchidaceae; genus Papilionanthe; species Papilionanthe hookeriana x Papilionanthe teres. Next base: position 10,732,772 of record CM040424.1, read on the forward strand.
GATTTAAACCCCAGCAAGCGGGTTGGAAGCACAGTCATCATTAGTAATAACTGTCGTCAACCCTCAGGTTTGGAGATTCATGCCTAGCTTCTGGAAAATCATCATTCATTGTGCAAAAACTGGTAACTATTATTTTTAATGTGTTCAAATTAATTATATAAGTCTCTATTGAATGTCACATGCACAAACAGTGATATAAAAATGTGGCAGCAGCTGCAAGTCCTATGTAACGCAGGATACATTTCATAAAACAATTTGTTTACCGAAAAATCTTGTATTTCTAACATATTTTTCAGTAACTGCACTAGTTCAAAAGTATTGCAAATTTACTCGTAACTGTAGAACTTGATGCTAATATAATCCAGGAAGCAGTTCCAAGCAATTTGAGCGTGGTTAACTAATCAAACAAGCAAAATTGGTAGACCAAAAAAACATTAGGTCGCTGTAGGATCAACCACACAAGCCAAATGCAAACCAAAACTGATGTGGAACGTGATTGCGGAATGCGAAGCAAGATTTTGTCCCAATTGCACTGTAGCAGGATTTTTCCTGCCTGCTGCTGCCGCCAATCCTTACTGGGACTCGTTTATAGTATAGCCCAGGAAGCTATTCGAAGAGCATGGATAACCAATCAACCAAGACAAATTAGTAGACCAGCAAAACATTATGTCACTTTCGGATCAACAACATCAAGCCAAATGCAAACCCAAACTGATGTGGGCTGTTATTGCGGAAAGCAAAGCAGGATTCCACTATCTCCCATGACTGGGGATCAGACGGATGGGGATTCCATCCTCATTACACTGTACCAGGATTTTTCCAGCCTGCTACCGTCGCCAACCCCTACCTGGCCTCTTTCCTAGTATTAGTTTGATTAGAATATGGTTTTATTATACATGGATCTATTTATATATTGCTATCTTTTTATTTTAGGACTTTTGTCTTGGTTTTGTACATTTGTAGATTGTAATACCTGATTTGAGCTCTAACACGATATATTATTCCTTTTGTAAGTGATGTGCTTGTGACTTGTTCAGGAATAAGAGATGGATCTCCCTCGACAACCGTGCTTTGTCAGAGCTCGAATTTTGTGAATCTCTGCTGTTTTCAGCATACACAACCGCATAATGCCTAACCAATCAACCAAGACAAATTGGTAGACCAGCAAAACATTATGTCACTGTAGGATCAACCACATCAAGCCAAATGCAAACCCAAACTGATGTGGGCTGTTATTGCGGAAAGCAAAGCAGGATTCCACTATCTCCCATGACTGGGGATCAGACGGATGGGGATTCCATCCTGATTACACTGTACCAGGATTTTTCCAGCCTGCTACCGTCGCCAACCCCTACCTGGCCTCTTTCCTAGTATTAGTTTGATTAGAATTTGGTTTTATTATACATGGATCTATTTATATATTGCTATCTTTTTATTTTAGGACTTTTGTCTTGGTTTTGTACATTTGTAGATTGTAATACCTGATTTGAGCTCTAACACGATATATTATTCCTTTTGCAAGTGATGTGCTTGTGACTTGTTCAGGAATAAGAGATAGATCTCCCTCGACAACCGTGCTTCTTCAGAGCTCGAATTTTGTGAATCTCTGCTGTTTTCAGCATACACAACCGCATAATGCCTCCTGTCATCATCAAGCTTGCACATTCTCATTCCCTTGCTATTCCACGAATATCTCCCCACTTAAACACCTTCTAGGACCCTAGAAAGGTGTGACAAACTCAAGCCAAACTCAAAGCCAATCTTAGACCCAGACTAATCCCAAAAGGTTCCTTGGATCCATGGAGTACAAAAGGCTACCTGACAGTAGAAAGCTACAAATTAAAATCAAGAGGGGCTTCAGTCACATTCCAAATTACAAAACTAATTCTTTCATGTTAGGTACTTCTCGACATATACGTGATTAATTCATCAGTTCATGGATGTAATGAGTCGTAATTCCCTGCACTAAATGCCTTTTGCTTTCACGTTTATAGCATATTATGCAATGTGTTTTAGATATGTAGTGGATGTTGACCTCACTTTTTGTCAAGGTTTAGTATTCCTCCTAGATTTAGGATTCTAGCCTCAGGAGCTTCCCCGACGATCCTAGATTCCTAGTGATGGGACCCACCTCGTTTTAGAGTGTCTGAAAACCACTTCGTTACTCTTTGAAATCCTGTACGAGATTCCGTACCGCTAGTTTATAGCCGGTCGAAATTGACGTCAGGAGTTCAAATTGAGTCCCTATAGGACCACTGGACATTAGGACAGCCTCTTGCACGTCTTACACACCTGCACCATTCTGATCGATCGAGCTCGAGTCAAACTTTTGCAACGATACCAAATTTCGATGCAATTTTGACACGACCGTCGACGAGGTTGCCCAGACGACCTCGGATGACGAAGCGGACTGCGCCGATGCGTCCGGAACGTCAATTTCACTTAAAATTGACATTAAGTTTGCAACGACGGCCTGTCGGGGGCGAAAGTTGTGAATTAGAGCTTAAAATGTAATTATGATAATAATAATATTTACATATTTATAAATTAAAAGCTTCAACCCTAAATCCTTTCCCCCGTTGGATCGGCATTCGCCCTCTCCCGTTCGCACGATTGGGAACTCTCGTTCGCCCCTCTCCCGCGCTCGAGCAGGTCGCCTGATCGTATCTATTCTCCTCCATACTCGATCGCATCTCCTGTGGTCTCCTCCTCGAGCCGCAGATACCCATCCCTAATCCCTGCACGCGCAAGTGGTATCTTGCGGTGTTTTCCTGCGCATGCGTTATCCCTGCGAGTCGCCCGATCCTCTGCGGTGTCTCCTTCTTGCGGCAATTTGTCGCCAGCTCCACTTGCGCACCTTCCTGTAAGGTGAGTAGCGGCACTCCTCTCCCCTCCTTCGCCTATAAAAACCCCATTCTGGGATGAAGTTAGGGCTGGCCGAATTTCTTCTTGGAGAAGGGGAGGTGCTGCTGGTTTGAGGCTTGGACTTCCTGCTTCCTTTGTGTATTCTACACTAGCTGGTACCCCTTATCTCCCCTATTTATCTTTCGGTTTGGCCCAGGGAAGCCGTAACTCATGCTGTTGGCTTAGCTTCCCCTGTTTAACATTTCGGCTGGGCATGTATATGTTGAGGAGTGCTTTGTCTTGTTGTGTAAAAGCTGATTATTCACTCCCCTCTTTAGTATCATGCTAGCATGTGTTTATGCAAAAGTTTGAAGAGTGTTATTATGTGAAGCATGTGTAGGAGTAGGGAATGTGACATAGCATTAGTTTCTTCCTTTACTCTATTTGCTTAAAATGGTGAAAGATTAACATGTTACTATCTTATTTCTCCTTTTATGCTTAAGGTGAAGTTCAAAATAAAAAAAAATTGTGGTTTTACATTTGGGCTTATCTAGCATGAAATATTGGAGAACTCATTTGAATCTTGCAAGCATGTGGTAAATTTGGTTGGGATGGTAAGTTGCTTATTCCCCTTTTGCTTCTTTTATATACATGTGGAGGCTTGATTTTCTTGGGCTCCTTGTAGCCTAGTCCTTTATAAGAGCATGTTGTGAAATCTTTTAGTAGGTTGGGAAAGCTTAGTTTTAATGTCTTAAGTCTTTTTTTGGCTTAAGAGTGCATGCTTAGATGGATTTGGAAAAGATTCTATACTTGTTCTCATGTGAACCATGTGAAGGGTTTAGTTCCAATGCCTTAAGCTTCATTTGTTTCAAGAATGCATGCTAGAAAGGGTGGTTGAAAAAAGGATTCTATGTGGGTTCTTACTCAAAGCATGTACTTGTCTTTTATTTTTGATATATTGAAAGCATGATCTTGAGGTAAAGTTGGCTCTTCTTGCAAGCATGTTAGGATGAATATTATAAAGCTCCTTGCTTACTTTGGCTTGGCATGAGTTATGGAAAGATTTATTTAGCTTTTTAACATGCATGTGGAGCTCATTTCTTGCTCCTTGTAGCTCTGTCTTGATAAGATGCATGTTGTAAAGATCCTAATTGGTTTAGAAGGCAATGCAACTTATTTTGATAGCTTGGTTTGGTCCTTCATAAAGTGCTCTCCTCTTTAATTATTTGTTGAAAGATTATTTCATGCTTGGAAGGGTTAAGTTGGAGGAAGGCTTAAATATGCTCTTTTCTTTGTTTAAGATGCATGGGGGCTTTGTATTTTGATATGTTAAAAATATGGAAGTATTTGTTTTAGCTTCATGCTTGATTTGATTTGGCTTTATGGTGCCTTTTGGAAGGCTTGTTTTAAAGGAGTTTGGGTATTGGCTTTTATGGAAGCTTGAGCTTTGGTTTCATGTTGAAGTTATGCTTTACTCGTTTAAGTTTATATTTAGCTTCAAAAGATTTGTTTTTTTTTAGCTTCACTTGGAGGCTTGGTTGGCTTGTCCTAGCCCCTACCCGAGAGCCTGCTTTGATGTATTATGCTTATTCCCATTTTAATACTTTAAAAGATGTTTTCATGACTTTGTTTTATACTTCATATATGGCTCGGTTTTAGCCTTATTGAGATCTCCTTTCCTTAGCTTTGTGCTGGGTTCGATTTCAGCATCATACTTGGCTCGGGTTTGAGCCCAATGTTGGCTCGGTTTCACTCCTATAGTGGTTTTCTGTTGTGGCTTTGTGTTGAGCTGTAGTTATGGCTTTGTGACGATCCTTTTATAAATCTTATGCTGGGATTGTTTCCCCTTTTCCGCCTCAGCCGAGAGCCTCTGTTTGGATTTGTTGGAGGAGTTTATACTCTTGAGGTATATTAAGTTATGAATCAAATTGGGAGTTTGGAAATCTTAATGTTGGCTTGAGTTGCGAGTGCTAGTGTGCCCCTTTGCTGTCTTGGCCGTGGGACTCCTTGACCCTTGTAGCAACCTTGGCCGTGAGCTTTAATGTGGTGATTTAAATGGGAGCCTTACCTTTTGCTACTCTTGCCTATGAGATTGATTGAAATGGTTTGGAAGTATCCCTTTGGTTTGCTTGTGGGGAGGAAATTGAGCACTATACTTGGGACATCCCTTAGATGCTTTATTTGATGAAATTGGAGTTAAATAAATTCTGAAAAGCTTGTCCATTCACTCTCTTATAAATTTGGAAGCTTGTCCTTTCATTGGGAGTTTAGGGATCTTCTTGTTGTTGTTAACTTGGTCCCGAGCCAGATGGTGGTTTTACTTTTTAGTCGCCTTTGCCCATGGAATTTATGGTGGTGATATGAAGGTTCAATTCTAGCATGGGTTTGGAAACATTAGCAGCCAGTGTTTTCCTAAGTCATTTCCTCTTTTGCTTGATTTTAAAGGCCTTGAACGATTTTCTCGGATTTCGTTTCTAAACACTCTTTTGATATAATTGCACCCAAGCGAGAAAATGACACCCTCGAGGTCGATTCAAGGAGCTTGGGCTTTGTTTTCAGTGTTTTATTATTACATGTCTTAGGGGAATTTTAGATTAACTCATCTGTCGCTTTAGCCCTTTAAATTCGAAGGTGGTTTAGTCTTCTTTTCCCTTCTTGTTGCTTGACACGTCTTCCCCGCTCCACTCGGAGTTTGGTTTTGTTTTGTTTTTGGGGCAATGACGGCGATGATGCTAAAGGCACGCCGAGTGATAGAGTAGAATGATATCCCATTCTACGACATTAGGACTCGCTTCAGGGTCCCGATGAACTGTAGGATGACGGTATCATTCACCGCTATAAGGCAAGCGGGGCACCCGTACCTTCTTAGGATTGCTAGTGACCCTATACCCGACGAAATGATCAACTCGTGGACAATCCCAATTTTCAAAATCTGATATGAATGGATATTATTTCACTACAAACAAATATTGGTAAACTCTCTTTTGTATGCCTGAAAACCACGTGCATGCTAAAAATATAAATTTTAAAATCATATTATAAAACTTGGTTGTCCACTTGCTGATTATTAGTTTTGGGTTGAGGAACACCCTCCTGAGTTAGGTTTAGTAGGACACCCTTCTAGCTGAATAGCGGGCTCTATACACTCGTGTGACCGAGTAGCCTTCGACGACCCTTCGAGCAGTACTACACAGTTCTGAGCCTAGCCTCGACCCGAGTGCTTGCGGTTTTCTTCGGATTTTCGTATGATTTTGATGAAGCACTCGTGGTCTTTTTTCCGGGACTTTCCTGAGGTTTTGATGATTTGATTTTGATTTTTGTTTATTTTCTCCGGGCTTTCTGTTGTGAGTCATTCGCCGTCTTTTCTCGAGCTTTCTAGACGACACTTCTGTTTTCTGCCTGGCTTTCACTCGTGTGACACACTCTAGCCTGCTGCATTCAAGGAAATAACGAACATCCCAGGTATACGGAGTTTGCTTTACATTCATAGCATATTACCTTCCTATTGCACTGCTTACTTGCTTCTTTCCTTACATAGCGATGTTGTACCATACTGCCGTTGCATGTTTTACTCGTTTTCCACGTCTTACATACCTCGCTATACTATCGTACTAACATCTAAAAATACTTGCATAGGATGTTTAGGAGAACTCAACCATAGAGTCGCTCGATTGAATATTTTGACTTGCCATCTTAGAAAACTTAACCTCTTCACGTACAGGAGACTTGGAGCTAGCGGTGGGCAGCACGGCCATCTTCAACAGCAAAACACGTCTACAATAGCTAAACCACTCCTTAGTGATTAAACAACAAATCATAGGATTTCGAGGTCGTTCGCCTAGCGCGATATAAATCCTCAACCTTTCTTGGGCCTTTGTATAGACTTTCATTGTCTGATATAAGCTCCAACTCGCTTTAGGATTCCGAGGTTGTCGTTCGTCACGATTTAAATCCTCACATCTTCTAATTTATTCGTGTGATCGTTTCACACAAATGTAAGCTACGATTTAATAAAATTGGCAGGATGAAACATTTAAATAATATATCCCCTAAATCGAAGCCAAACCATAGGATAGGTTGGGAAGTCACCGAGGTTCGCCTCCGGATCGCCGACATCCCCTAGTTCTTCTTCCTTTGGATTCTACAATAAAATGTTCCAAATTTGAGAAAATCCCCTTTCACACCTCTTTGTCTGATTTCGTTGAAAAGTCATATCCTTTTGACCTCCTTGAAGATAATATTTCCTGATTTTTATCGAGAGTTTTCTTTAGTGATTTCGGTCACTTAAGATGTAATTAACTATAGGGGCTTGCCCTTATAGGAAGCATTTCCGAACCTAATTTAAAATAAACCCTATTTAATTCCTTATATTAAATAGGGAAGCTTATCGACGAAATAAAATGGTTTCGCAGACCAAACGGACGTCATATATTTCTTAGTTTATTTGATCGAGCCTCACCTCAAGTCTTGTGTTTATCTTTCGAGATAAATGCATGACTTGAGTATAGCTTCTTTCATTTAAACTATGAAAAATATGGAGTCGGTTGATTTCATATTTTTCTAAAAATTATATATATATGTAAATTAAAACGTCCTTCCGAAGCGGGCGACGGGATTTTGATTCCGGCGGCCGACAGCTTCTTACGGGCACTTCACACCCAAAACAACGCCGACAGTGGATTATATACGAGTATGCACGTTATTTTCTTTCCATCCACAAAATCAAATCTTAGCTTTTTCTTTTTTCGCTGACCTCGTTGTTGTTCAATCTTTGTTGTTAACTTTCAAAAAAAGGTAAGAAGCACAAGGAGAATAGTTTGGTGTGACTTGTACAGCTTTGCATTTCATAATTTTAATAACTTGTTTAAAATTTTCAGTACATACTTTTATTATGTTGGATTTAGCAACTCTATATAAATATATATATTTGGATGATATGAATTTAAGTTGGTTGGTTGAAGTGGAGGAATGCTTCGGGCCTATTGTGTGATAGAAAAGTACTGCTTAGACAGGAAGAGAAACTTTATAAGACAGTGGTGAGACCTGCAATGTTCTATGGTGCTGAACGTTGGCCTTTAAAAGAGAAGCATAATCCTAAGTTAAGTGTTGTCGAGATAACAATGATTAGGTGGATGAGTGGTTTTAAACTTAGAGACAAAATGCGGAATGAATATTTTCGTGATAGGGTTGGTGTAGCTCCAGTGACGGATAAAATTTGAGAGTCGCCTTAGATGGTTTGGTCACATTAAACGTCGACCATCTGATGATCCGATTAGGAGAGTAGATGTTTTAGATTCGACTTATGTTAAGATAGGCAGAGGTAGACCTAGGAAGACTTGGGCTTATTGTATAAAAAAAAGATCTTAAAGAATTAAATGAAAATATGACACTAGATATGACACAATAGAGAAAAAGAATTCATGTAGCAACCTCACTTAGTGGGATTAAGGCTTTGTTGTTGTTGTTGTTGTTGTTGTTGTTGTTGGATGATATGATTTTCACGCTTATAAGTATGTTAATCTGAAAAAATTATAAAATAAAATGTATGAAGTATGTTTCTGGCAATATAATTATACAAGCTCATCACTCATTGGATCCTAATTCTGCAACTCAGGATAGGTGCTGGTGAAAATTTAGTTTGATTGAATCATGTGTCACTGTCGCACCTCAACCGACCTCAAAGCATGACTATTAGATGAAAAGAATGATGGAAGTGAGTTAGATTTAGAAATAAGAATGAGATCAAATATAAATTAATATATATAGTCATAGGTTGATGAATCTAGGGTAATACCCAAAATTTAAGAGACCAGATAAAAGTTTGGCATTTTAAAAATTACATTAAATTTTGCATCTCTAAAATTAAATTTAAGAAATTTTATAAAATTGTACAAGTTAAATCAATCAATTTGATATATAACACCAAACATAAATTTTCACTGCATGAGAAGATATAAAATTATATAGTATAAGCTTAATTAAATCTTAACCTTAATTTTATCATTAATCCAGAATTTCATACTGTTTCGTACCATCCTACCTTGCGATTCTCAATCGTAGGATTTGGTCAGATGGTTGAGATAGGACGGGGATCATGTTATATGCCGCACCCTCCTCTCCTCTCCTCTCCTCGTTCTTCCCGCAAAATCCAACGATCGGGCCATTGTGATCGCACGAACTGTGCGACTCGTAGAGAGCCGCAACTCACGACAGAGTCTCGAGAAGAAATCCAAAGGCACGAAACTCACTTTACTGATATTTGTGATCATTTTCTTCCTTAACGTTTTCATTTTGAAGTTTGCCACAATCGGCGCCCTTTTTCGTTTATGATAGCTGTAGCAGAGATAAACTTGCGTCAAAAGCGATAAACGTGACTTGTGGGCTTTCGTATAAGTATTTGACCAAATCAGGAAAATTAAGGTGATGTTGAAAGACAGAAGAAGAATATGTAGGATCGGAGAATGGTTGGTTATGCCAAGAAGCTCTTTTGAGATTAGAATTGCTGAATAAGTTATTTGGGGTTAACTCATGGGTTAAGCCAAAATTTCATAAACTCTTATGATGTCTACGAATTTCAAGTTGTTTATACTAAACGGCGAACTCGAGGTGAGCGTAAGGAAACTCGTTGTAGAGCTACTCTGCCGATCAAAGTGAAATAATTTTGTACTAATTTAAGAAAAATAATTCTTATTTTCATGTGATTCTATGTCTTACACTGTTGCATTTTAAATTTTCTACACATTGTGGATGAATATTTGCATTGATTGCATGAGTGTAAATTGATTGAACCTTTGATAGATTTGATTACTATGATATGAATCTGTTTATGAAATCATTTATTACAGATATTCATTTGTTATGATTCATGTATATGATACATAAAATGTCTCTGATAATTGCTTGTTACAGCAGTTTATGATTTAAGAAATGTCACAAGTGATGTTATAGGTAAGCTATTACATGAATACTTGCAAGTACGAATGATAAAGAAAAGTGAGAGCCCCGACTCCTCGTATTCAGGCGGTGATGAAGCTCTGGAAACCATTGGGATCAGACTGCGATTGAATGCAGAAAACCGTTAGTACTACGAGGCTGTTGATAACTGTTGTGTTAGGTGGCAGCATTTTTCAATAGTTAATGTAACCTTCGGACTGGGTGACAAGCTAATGACATGGAAATAGTTGAGGCCTATACAATTACAAGTGTCGGTGTTATGATAAGATTGATGATTATTATGAACATGCTTATGATTATAAATGAATGAATTAATTACATGTTCTATACAACAATCATGATTTCATTCATTACCTACTTTTCTTTTGTATATTTTATACGATCCTAACACGTTGTGACTTGTGTGTGGACATATATGGTTACATATGAGCATGCACATTATTTCTTTTCCGTCTACAAATATTTATTTTAGTCATGATTATTTCACAAACTCTTTGTTGCTCACTCTAGATTATTGACTTTCAGAAAATGATAAGAGATATTAGGGCAAATAGCAATGTATGACTCGTGCAACTTTTGCATTTCATAATTTTGAGAGTTTATATAACCTTTTTGGGTATATACTATCATTATGTTGAATTTAACAACTTTGTATGTGTGTGTGTGTGTGTGTGATTTCTACCCTTTGTAAATTATGTGAATGTGAATAAAATATGAAATGAAATGTATCAAATATAATTGTAGTAATTAGTATAAACTAGTTCATCACACACTGGCTCTTAAATCTAAAAGTCAGGATTGATGCTGGAGAGAATTTAGTTTGACCAAATTGTTTGCCTCTATCGCACCTCAACCAACGCATAAGGGAGGGATAGTTGTGTGACAAAAATTAATATAATACTGAGGTTATTAGATGAAAATAATTATGGAAGCGTTTTGAATTTAAAAGAATCAGACCAATTATAAATTGATTTATACATACCTATAGGTTGATGAATCTGGGATGGGGTACCGTACGACTTAAGGAATCATACATGCACGACATAATTATTATATGATAAATTATATTTGAATAATAAAGTGTTGATGCATATGAATATGCCTGAGAGAGAATCTAAAAGTACTGAACGCCAGTCTCTTAGGCAATTTGTAGAGCAAGAAATACAAGCTGAAATATTTTAAGCAAAAACAATAATCGGAATAGAGAAAATAAAAAAATTATAGCAATTAAGTTACAGGGTATTGATAAGTTGGCATCACAAGTGGTTCACAAAATGAATACTATTGAAAAATCGTCCACTAGTACAATATATGTATCTAAAGTGGGCGCAAAAATTGATTGGCACTTAAAATTTTCTAGACGTTCAGACCACCTGCATTCAAGGGTGTTAGAGACTCTACAATTGTCGGAGATTGGCTATTGAAGATTGGGAAGGTTCTGGATGGTATGAATTGTCCGGAAAATAAGATAATAGTATGTGTCAATGTCATGTTAGAAGGCGAGACAAAGAGATGGTGACGGGCACAGCATAGAGAGAGATATATCAGCTGAGAACTCTTCCACATATTTAGTGGAATTATTTTGTTAGTCTTCAAAGATTGGTTCATTCCGTCTCCATCCAGATTTACATTGCACAACAAATTTTTCAATCTAACTCAGGAGTCCATATAAGTTATGCAATATGAAGTAGAACACACTTCTCTTTCCAAATATGTGCCTCATTTTGTCAGTATAAGGTAGAAAAATGCCACGGATTTTTGCGCAGTCTCAAAGATCAGTTGAGGTTGTCTTTGGTGTTGTTCGAAATCAGTGATTTCTGAATGCTAGTTGAAAGTGTCACATGGATTGAAATGAGCTGAACTTTCTGATTAGTGATGACAACCTCGGGCAAGCAAAATAAAAAAATTGACAATGGAAATGACTTTCAAAGAAAAAAATTAAATCAAAAGGCAAACATAAATAAACTCAATTAAAAATTCAGTTTGTGAAAAATAGGAAAAGGATGTTTTAGCCAGTGTTTGATGGGTTCAGAAAAATGCTAAAAATATGGACAGTAGGTGATTTTCAGATGAATTTCCAGCAGAAAAAGAAAAGAAACAGTAGAGCACTTACAATTCAAGGACTGAGACAATATAGGAAATTTTTGGAAGAAGTCTAATAAAACTCAATTTTTAAGAAAGCATTCAATGTAAGCAAAGGGTGAAACTTTATAGTAAGGCTGCTCTGTCAAGTCAAGTGAAATAATCTTATGCTAACTTAAGAAGAATAAGTCTCTGCAGAATTTCACGTAATTATGTGTTTCACTATTGCATTTAGAGATTATGCACATTATAGAAGAATACATACAAAAATTGTATGAACGTAAATTTGTTATCATATTATATGATTTTACTCTGTTATGAATCTGGCAAACATGCTTATAAATTCATTGCTTGCATGTATTCATATGTTATAATTCATGCATATAATATATGAAATATCTATGATGAATGCTTGTTACAGAAATTATAGTTTAAGAAATATCTTAAGCGATATTAAAGGGTATGTTATTAAATGTATAGTTGCAAGTATAGAAAATAGGGAATGATGGGTTTCCCGATTCTTGGTATTCAAAGAGTGACAAAATTCTGAGAACCATTAGGATCAAACAGTGCTGGAATGTAGGGAATCATTGTTATCATGGGGTTATTGATAACTGCTATGTTGGGGAGGCCTGATCTTTATCAATAGTTAATGTGGCTCCAGGCTGGATGACAACCTAATGACATGACATGATATGAGAATAGTTGAGGTCTATATAATTATAAGTATCATTCAATCGATTAGATAGATGGCTCTTATGAACATGCTTATCATTACATGTCTATGATTAATATTGAATAAATTAAATACATATTTTATACAAAAATCATAATTCTCTGCATTATATGTCTTTTCTTTTCATATTTTATAGATTTATAACATGTTATGTCATGTGTCGTGGGCATGTATTGGATTACATATGAGCAAGCACTTGTTTCTTTTATGTCAACAAAACTTTATTTTAACCTTGATTATTTCGTTGAGCTCGTTGTTACTCGCACGATGTCGTCTACTTTCGGAAATGGGTAATGAGCACCAGAATGAGTTGTCAGGTGTGACTTGGATAACTTTTGCATTTCAAAGCTTTGTGAACTTATACAAACTTCTAGGTGTGTACTTTTATTACGTTTAATTTAACAGTTCTGTATAAATATATATGTTTTGATGATATGATTTTCACGTTTTCGAATACATGTGAATGTGAATGAATTATAAAATGAAATGTATCAAGTATATTTGCGGCGATTTAGCTAGACTAGTTCATCACCCACTGCATCCTGCTTTTACAGGTCAGAATGAGTGATTGTAAAAATTTAGTCTAACTGAATCGTGTGCATTTATCGCAACTCAACTGATCCTTAAGAGGGGGCTAGTTGGGATGTGACACTGTGTTCATGTCAAATACATGTCTAACACGAGTACTACGCCTATTTCAAAGTGTATGTGATTTGTAACTTAGGCCTCTTGCCATCAAAAGGAAAAAATCTTATAATTTTAAATTTTGGTACAAATCAAGGAGAACCTTTTTTTATCTGCAAATCATTTAAGCATTGAAAGCCGCCCAAAATAAAGAAAAAAAAGTTGTTGAATGATGCATATTTAATCTCTTGTTTTTACAAATTTGTTGGGTTTGTAAGGATAGTGATTATATGATGAAGCACTTACCTGAAAGCTTATTTATAGAGTTTTCATTATCTTTATTAGAACTTTATTGTTATGAATTAAGGATGATCCTTCATAAGCAATTATCATAAATAATTTAATATAAACAACAAAAATTAATTCATCATAGCAAGATGCTCTTTAACTCTCCTAGCTAGCCATACGCATTCTACCTTGCTAATTCCAACCATCCTTACTCTCCCACGTTAAAATCCTAAGCCTAGCACTCACTGACTAGCAGCACCACTTCCTTATAATCCATCCAAATCTGACTGAAGGTAAAGAAAGATTGGATGCTAATTCAAGAAACGAGGCTGCATATAAAGGCAAGAAATTCAATAAGAAAAGAAAAGCAAGAAGCAAGGGAAAATTAATAAAGATGATTCAAACAAGAACAATAAGGACAAAGATATCTTAAAAAGGAGTTTGCTCCATCATAGAAGATTTTTGTGAAACCCTAATTTTGCTAGTGAATTTCATTCCTCCCTCCCCAAAAGACAAAGCTCGTTAGTTTTTAATGTACATTACTACTTATAACATTTTGGACTGGTATTCATCATTTGTAATAAATAAAAAGTAAGAAATCTTCCACGCTCATTTTGTAAATCAAGGCTGATTCTATTAAGTCTTGAAAATATCATTTCCAAAAACCACAAGAGATCATAACTTTGATTAGTTGCTGTGCTAACCCTCAACATCTATGTTGAAGAAAATTGATTGTCAAACTCATTCTTCCTAATCCCTGGTCAAAAAAAAAAGAAGCAAAGTATTGAAAATGCTGAGCTTGTTAATGATTGGAAGATGCAGTTCAAAGATGCAGAAGAAAAGTACAAAAAGATAGAGTTCATCAAAGCTAAGTTAATAGCAATGTTAGAAAATATTTCACTAAAACGCTCAACATGTCCGATTCAAATACATTTGAGTAACGATCTCTCCTTTGAGTATCCATGGAAGAATAACGTAAAACAACAATTTCAGAAATAAGCACTGCATCTATGAAAAGAATCAATAGGATACAATAGCCAATTACCCTCCAGATAGACCAAAATATGCATTCAACTGAGAGACACTCCAACTAATGTCATCTGCTTCTTCACATTCCTTAATTGCCTGATGCACCAGAGCACAAGAGGCAATATGTGCACCCGCAGACTGTCCCATTAAATAGATCCTGTAACATATAAATTGTCACAGAAGTCAGAAAGTATTCAAGCCCAATGCATGCATTTATCACAAAAGTTACAATATCCAGTTTTATTAGCATCCAGACGTTGGTAACCGATATAAGGATGAATGCTCAATTCAACCCATGAACAAATGGTAAGTAGCACAATTTCTACATTTCGAATTTTTGCCTTTATCATACAAAAGAGAAAACACATAATCACTCCTAATTCAACTATTACGTGCAACAGATAAAGATTTAGCATACACTAGGCAAGCAAAACCACATTTATACCGAGACCACAAAATTTTAGTTGGAAGTTTAGCCATTTAGAAAGTTACTCAGAAATAATGTTATTATTCATATTCAACACACCATACAACAACAATGCCATCACATGCCTCATTTCATGCTCATATTGGTAGATGCTTCAGTACTCTTGATAGCCATGCCGGCAATTTTGTCGATGATAAATAATGTTGGGGCCAATCAACAAGTTTAGAGATGTATAGGTTGGTATATATATTGGCTGACACACCTTTGCATATCCCTGTATGCCATTAACATAGTGAAAAAAAAATCCCACTATGGATTGATTGATAAAAGATTAGGTTGACTATGGTTAAATTGATGTCAGATAGATGAATCAGAACCTAGCGTAATCACATCTTACACAATTTTACCTAAACTCTAGACTAGATCCAAACTCATATCTAGCCTAATTTGGTAAAACGTTAGAATGCTTGCCAACAGAATTAGTTGCCTTAGGATTCATCATTAGTCAACTACAAGTGCCAAGTCTTCATGATTCATGAATCACAATCAAACTCATCAAGACAACCCCAAGTCATACTGGCCAAAACAGTCCAATCATAAGCCACAATGATGGAGCATGACAAATGCAGAGGAGAATTCAAAGAAAGCAATTTTTGAGCTAGTTCGTGACTCATGGGCTCAAGAAAATTCATGGAAGCTATTGTGCAGAGTCACTCAGAGATGGAATGCCAAAATTCAAGTCCTACAATAAATTTAAGGACATTTATTTTTATGTAATTCTGAAATTTGAATTTGGTTTTAGGGTAGGTTAAGTTACTTGAAGGGGCATTTATGTAGATTTTCTTATTCATAACATGTACTTCGTCTATTAAAAGCATGGAGTGCTAATAAAGAGGCATTCACTGGGTTTTGAAAACTGTTCTCTCCAATTCTTGGAGCTCATCCAAAAGTTCTTGATTGACTTATCAGTTGGCCAGCCATGGTTGATTGTGGCGTCTTCACAGAACAAAGGTTAGAGCTTCTAGAAAGCCCCAAATTTTTATTTATTTTTGGTGGCAGCTGGAAATTTAGCAGTTATTAAACAATTACAACTATTGGGAGGGGATCCTATAGCAGGGCTGCGGCAGAGGGCCCGTTTGGGGCGGCGTCCGGGCAGCAGCGCGGCGTGCAGTAGAGATTTGCAGCCATTTTATGCCCGGCACAAGGCATATTTAATAAAGTGCGGGCCGTGGGTTCGACCCTACGACCCACATTTCTCACTTCCTTTTTTATGCTGGTGCCCTCCTTTCGCAATTCCTCTGCCCTAACCCTCGACCAGAGCTCCTCTGTGATCTCGCGTGAAGCTACGATCTCCTGTTCCCACTTCCTCCTCTTCTCCCGCGTTTCTCAAGTTATGCCTGATTCATCTCCTCTCTTCTTTTAATTTATGTGAATGCTCGTTTTTTGAGAAGGCATTTATGACCATGAAATGAAATATTTGGGTGAATTCTTTGGAGGCAAGTATCTATATGAATGCTTATTCTTCGGATGTTTTGATGTTAGATACATAAATACTTTGGAATTCGGTGGCATAGATGTGAATGCTTATTAATTGTCATATTTTTCATCCAATATTCATTAAAGGTAAATAAGATAATGTTCAGTCCAGTGTAAATTTGTTTCATAGCGCAACACAACGGTAAGAAAAGATAGAAAAGCTCTATGTAGGTTATCCATCAATTGCGAAAATGTATATGAAAGTTTACGTGTGAGATATGTAGAATACATGAGAGTCTTGTGATATGCATGTAAATGCCCCAAAATTATTTTGTTGTAGCATTGGTGGTGTGTTGGCTTTGTTTAGGGTGGCGGTTTATTGTGATGTGTTTGTTGTGGAGTATGCCATGGACATGCGGTAATTTCTCGGTGACTTGATGTTTGGGTTGATAAATTCTATAAAAAGGAAAATTTTAGTTGTTAGATATGTGAATAGATATCAATTTGGTGGTATGAGGATCTTAAAAAAAAAATGAAAAAAGTTACTTGGGGTGAGGGTTGTGGCTTGGGTTGAGGGTTTTGTGATTGTGGCTTGGGTTGAGGGTTTTGGCTTAAGGTGATGCCTGCTTGGGGTGATGTTTTTGGGTTGTGCCTTGGGGTGGTGGTTGTGACCTGAGGTGGTGGTTGTGGCTTGAGGTGACTGTGTGTGATGGATTGGGCTATGGCTTGGGATGATAGCTGTGGCTTGGGGGGATGATAGTTGTGGCTTGGCTTGGGTTAAAACGTGTTGGTTGTGGATTGGGATGGTGTTTGTCGCTTGGGGTGATGTTTTTAGGCTGTGCCTTGGGGTCGTGGCTGTGGCCTAGGGTTGGGGTTGGGGTGGTTGTGGCCTAAGGTAATGGTTTTGGATTGTGGCTTGGGGTGGTAGTTGCGGCTTGGGAGATGGTTTTGTAGCTTTTGCTTAGGCCAAAAATGGTGGTTGTGGATTGAGGTGGTGGCTGTGACTTGGGGTTATGTCTATGGCTTGGGGTGACGTTTTTGGGTTGTTTCTTGGGGTGCTTGCTGTGACCTGGGTTGATGGATGTGGCTTGGGGTGAGGGTTTTGCGGCTTTGGCTTGGGCCAAAAAGTAGTGGTTGTCGCCAGGGGTGAGGGTTTTGTGGAGGTTTAGGATGGTGGCAATGGCTTGTTTGTTATTATATTTTTGTTAGGTTGTTTAGATAAATGAAAAAATTTTTCATTACAACTTATTTTGCAGTTTATTTATTTTGTCGAGCATGGTAGAGTGCATTTTTCTAGTATAGTTTCTTTCACTGATTTTGACAGTGGCTTGTTTGTTATTATATGTTTGTTAGGTTGTTTAGATAAATGAAAAAATTTTCATTACAACTTATTTTGCAGTTTATTTATTTTGCCGAGCGTGGTAGAGTGCATTTTTCTAGTATAGTTTCTTTCACTGATCCTGGCAATGCTCTACTGGTTGTGGCATGGGGTGAGGGTTTTGTGGCAATTTTTTTATGTAACTTTGTTTTTCTTATTGTAGTAATAAAATGGCTAATACGATTAAAGAGACTGGTACGCCTGTATTGTGGAAGAAAGAAATAAAAATAATATTTTGTGACATTTGTATTAAAGAGATCGATCTGGGAAATAGGCCTACTACCTATTTCAACAATGAATGGTGACAAAATATTATCGAAAAATTGAATAACATACAAGCAGAGAGTATGACAAGATGCAATTGTAGACTAAGTGATATCAATTCAAAATTGAAAATTTTGTAAGGAATTGAAACGAGAATCATGTTGAGTTTATGGAGCCCGATCCACTTCCCTGAAGTGGCAATTTCGGGAATTGTGGAACTATTTGAATTTTATTTCTCTTATTAATTTTCTTTCCTTAATTAAATTGTCGTCTCTCTCTGTTGTTAACCTCCCGTTCTTCGCGATAAGAAGCTCCCGCCTCTCCATTCTCGTAAAGAAGAAGCCTAGCCCTTCGTGACCGAACAGTAGCAAGCAATTTCGCAAAAAGCTTTCGGCTTGTTGCTCTTTTCACTTTGATTCTTCCTCTCTGCTCAAATCTCGCAAAAGGCTTGCAGTCGCGAGAACCTAGGCTGCAAGCGGTGAAGTCATAGGAAGAAAGTGTTTCAGGCGGGGGAAATTAGAGGAAGAGAGAGAGAAAGGAAGTTGAATCGAGTTCTTAAAATCTTATCGTGAAACTGTGTAATTTCTCAAGCAATAAAATTCTCTACAGCTCCGTGGATGTATGCAAATTGTCAAACCACGTAAATCGGTGTGTTTTTTTTGTCTCTCCTTCCATATTTTTCTTGTTACTGTCGTCGTTCTTTCACAACAATTGGTATCAGAAACAAGGTTCAAATCTTAGGAAAACGATGACCAGAGTGGAAACGAGGGTATTAGGGTTGAGAAGTTTGATGGCACAGATTTTGGTTACTGGAGAATGCAGATAGAGAACTATTTTTATGGAAAGAAACTTCATCTTCCATTATTGGGAAAGAAATCGGGAAAGATGAATGAGGCTGAATGGAATCTATTGAATCAACAAGTTTCGGAGTTATTCAATTAACTCTGTCGAGATCTGGTGCACACAATGTCATCAAGGAAATGAAAACTGCAAATCTCATGGCAGCTTTATCAGGTACGTATGAAAAACTGTCAGTGAATAACAAGGTAGACTTGCTAAAATAGTTCTTTAAAATGACAGATGATACGTCTGTTGCACGACATCTGAATGATTTTAATACTATCACAAGTCAATTATTGTCTTTAGAAATTGAATTTGATGATGAGATACGTGCACTGATATTGTTAGCTTCATTACCAAATAGTTGTGAAGCAATGAAAATAGTTGTTAATAACTCTACAGATAAATATAAACTGAAATATGATGATATTCGTGATTTGATTATGGCTTAAGAGGTGAGCGGGAAAGATTTTGGGAAATTCTCGGGTTCGAGTTCAACACTGAATGTTGATTCTAGAAAGAGATCACAAAATAAAAACTCAAACAGAGGAAGATCAAAATCAAAGCACAGAGACAAAAGCAAGTTAAGGCCTGATCAGCAAGCAACTTACTAGAATTATGGCAAAGTTGACCACATAAAGAACTGCAAAAATACTAAAGAGGTCCTGTTGGTGAATCCACATGAAGTCTTGTTGGAATGTCACGTACTTCCTGGACTTATTTGACTCTCTGATATTTGTGATTCTGCTTAGGAATATCCTTGCCAACCTCGTGGATTTTCAGTATCTCAAGAACCAGCTCTGTAGCATCTTCGCTATTCTCCGATGTCAGCAAGAGTGGTACTAACACAAGTAGTGTAAGGGGATTGCCCCGGTATACAATATTGAATGGTGTACATCCCTTAATCTACCTCCCGGAGGCGAACTTAGCTTGAGCTAGGATGAAATCCCACTGCTTAATACTCTTTCCCAAGAAGCATCTCAGGAGGTTTCCTAGGCTTTTTTGTTCACTACCTCTATCTGCTCGTCCAAATGTGGAAGAGCTGTTGAGCTGAATTGGAGCTTGGTGCCTAACTACCTCCACAAAGTCCTCCATAAGTGGCTTAGAACTTTGACGTCTCTGTCGAATGTAATAGTAATGGGAATCCCATGCTACAAGACAATCTCTCGAGATATGAGACGCATCCGGTGTCTTGTGATAGGGAACGAAATGCGTCATCTTCGAGAAGCTATCCACTACAACCATCACAATCTTTGTTCTTCTGCATCCTCGGGAGACCCACCACGAAGTCCATACTAACATCCACCCATGATGCCTTTGGTACTAGTAATGAAGTATACAATCCCGCATTCTACCAACTCGTCTTTGTCAGATGACAAATTCTGCACTGTCTGACGTGTCGCTCCACAAGTCATGTCAATCGGGGTCAAAATGAACTCCCATATGAGGGTGAGTCCAATCCCTACCAAAATGTCCTACTAATCCTCCATTGTGGCTCTCCTGAAAATGGCCTCTTCGAGCTAACAATCGAGAATGCACAACTAACTCTGGTGGATTGAATAGTCATTTGCTTGGTAATATTGCTCTGTCGGTTTCTGCTGACGTTGTTCCCAGATTCCTTAAAGTCTTCATCTGTATTGTATAGATACTTTAGGACCTCAAACCCAACAACTCGTGACTGCATTGTTGTGATCTCCAGGTGGCTTTGACTCAACAAGTCTGCTATGCAGTTCTGGCTTGCCGCCTTGTGCTTGCACGAATTGGAATGATGCTAGAAATTCCACCCAAGTAGTGTACCATCCTTCTACTTGCTCTGCCTGTTGAGAAATTTCAAAGCCTCTTGATCCGTAAACAGTGTAAACTCGATCGTCAACATCTAACAACTATAATGTTCCAAAGCTCTTACAATGCCATAAAATTCTTTGTCATATGTTGAGTATTTCTTCCTGGACCCGTTTAGCTTTTCACTAAAGTAGGAGATGGGATGACCCACCTGGCTTAGCAATGCCCCTATTCCCACGCCAGATAAATCACTCTACCTTGAAGGGCTGGTTGAAGTCGAGTAAGGCCAGCACTGGCGCTTAAGTCACTTTCTCCTTCAAGGTGTTGAAACTGATATGAGCTGTCGTTGTCCACGTGAATTCCTTCCCTTTTAAAATCTCTCTCAGAGGGGTGGCGATGGTGTTGAAGTTTCTGATGAACCTCTGATAGAACGATGCAACACCTAGAAACTGCCTCAGTTCAGTGAATGTTTGTGGTGCGGTTCGGCTTGTAATGGCCTCGATCTTCATAGCGCCATCTGAATGTCTATATTTTTCACGATATATCCCAAAAAGCATATCCTATCTGTCATGAAATTGCACTTATTGGGACCAACATATAAGTTGTTCTGCTAGCAATGCCTCGAACACAGCCCACGGGTGTTGTAAGTGCTCCTAATACTTGTAATGTAAACAACCAAAAATTTCCCAATGCAGTTTATCAATCTCATAAAATTGTTAGGCGCATTTGACAAGCCAAAGGGCATCATTGTCCTCTTATAACCCATCTCGTGTTTTAAAAATGGTCTTCCACTCATCTCCTAGTCCCACCCATATCTAGAGGTACCCACTACGTAAATCGATCTTGAAAAAGAGTATGATTTCGTGCAATTGGTCCAGAAGATTATCCAAGCAATGCATGGGGAATCGATGCTTGATTTAATTTTGTTGATTGCTTTATTTTCGATGCACATTCTCCACATCTCTTCTTTCTTGGGCACCATTAAGATGGGGACAGTGCGAGGGCTAATACTCTCTCCAACCCTCTCGCAAAGAGATAATTCAACCGTCGATGTGACTCCTTGTACTTTGTCAGTTTTAGCCAATAAGCTAGCCGATTTGGCAATAATGATTCGGATATGAGAACGAAGGCATGTTGAATATCCCTCAATGGTGGAAATCCCTCGGAAAGACTGTTGGTCAGCACGCCTAGGAAGTCGTGTAGTTGTGATTAGAGTGACACTGGTATTACATTCTCCATCTCTGTCCCCTCAAATAGGACTAAGGCTACAGCTACTAGCGCATCTCAAACAAATTGCAGAAAAAAGACTCACAAGACAAATGCTTTCTATATATTCCTGAAGTCGTCAAGCTGAACCTTGCAGTCGAACTGTCAAGGCCTCGTCATTAGAATATGATATGCATCCTTCGAAACCATGTCGCGCCATACCTTCTCCTGTAATATCTCGCCAATTGAGAACTCAACTAGGCACTAATAATGCACTTGTATCTCATTTTTCCTTTTTAACCAAGTGAGAGAATAGGATTGGATGTTTCTGCAAAGCTAAACTCAGCATTTTAACATCAACATAGATACTAGATTTTCACAACTTCCACTATCGATTATAAAACTACAAACCTTGCCTTATATTATGCACTTGGTGTGAAAGATATTGTGTCTTAGCCAAGACTGATTTCTTTCAAGTTCTATCTGCAACACTGTTTGTATAACTAATATTTCTCCTTCGTCATCTTAGAGCTAAAGCTCTTCCTCGTGACTATCCCCGGACTCCTTGTCCTTTATCTCCTCCACAATGCCCATGGCACCGAAAAGAAACAACCTGGCTCGTGGGATAGCTGGAGGCTATGTGACCGTAACCATGGCACCAAAAAGATTTTCTGGGAAGCACTCTCCCGAAAAAATTACCCTTTTCTGGCTTCTTCCCACTAGGCTCAATCTTGTCAATTCCTGGTATTGGCTTTCCTGCTGCTCCTGAAGTAGGCTTGTTTGTAGTTATCATTGCAGGTGATGGCCTGAATGAGGACTGTTGCATGAAGGAGGTGTATAGTCGAGTTCTGCTTCTACTACCTTTCAATCTTTAAAGCTAATGTTTGAGCATCCCCAAGTGATCAGTAGAGCTGTAGTTGGACCACGTTGCTAATAGCAAGCTTTAAGCACCCTAGATATCGCACAATCATCTGTTCCTCTGGCTCAAGTAGTTCACATTTCATTTGTAATTGATCGAACTATGTTGTGAATTCCTCAACTGCAAGGTCTCGCTGTTGCAAATTGTGGAACATCAGAAATATTTCCTGGTGATAGTACGGCGGTAGATAATTTCTTTACAGTTCTTTCCTCAACTTCTCGCACTTAAAATTTATATCAAGGTCTTCTATCTTCCTCTGCCTTTGCAAGTTCTCGCACCACAATATGGCATTCTTTTTCAACTTAATGGCGACCAACTTTACCCGTGTATCCTCTGGCACGTTTTTATATTTGAAGATTCGCTCCACTTATTGAAGTCAGTCAAAAAAGTCATCCAGATCCATGCCTCCATCAAACTCTGGTAGATCCACTTTGATGTCGAAGTCCTTTTGGCCACATTTGCAAGCTCCTCTCACGTTCTGCTCTAGTATTCAATTTCAAAACGGCGCGATCAATATTCCTCATAGCTAATGCCTTTTTTGTGGAATGAGTTCATATCTTCGCCCCTTCGACTCTCTCGATCACCGTCGAGGGTAATTTCCCCTTGACTGCTAGCATCCATCTCTGTTAATCACTATTCCAGACAATAAATTTTCCGTTATAATTCATCCCGGGTAGCGTCTGGTAAGTATCTCCTCGGGGGCATGGTTGAAGATTTGGGAGTGGAAGGAAAGGTCAAACGGTAAAAGAAAGAGTGAAAGATAAAAAGAAAATAAAAAAAAAAGAGGGAGGAAAAGAAAGGGAGAGAAAATTAAAAAAAAAAATCGACAAACTCTAAGTAACCCTAATATAGGATTTGGATTAGGTTAGCTGCGATACCGAATGACACGGATAGATGGGGACAGTGCGAGGGCTAACTCTCTCCAACCCTCTCGCAAAGAGATCATGCAACCGTCGATGTGACTCCTTGTACTTTGTCATTTTTAGCCTATAAGCTAGCCGATTTGGCAATAATGATTCTGATATGAGATCTATGGCATGTTGAATATCCCTCAATGGTGGAAATCCTCAAAAAGACTGTTGGTCAGCACGCCTTGGAAGTCGTGTAGTTGTGATTAGAGCGGCACTGGTATTACAGTCTCCATCTCTATCCCCTCAAATAGGACTAAGGCTACTGCTACTAGCGCATCTCAAACTGATTGCAGAAAAAAGACTCACGAGACTAATGCTTTCTCTATGCTACCTATTCCTCTAATATCCTTAACAGGAAACAATACAATGTGCTTCTTGTCCTTCTTAAAAGTATATATATTCTGAAGTCATCAAGCTGAACCTTGCAGTCGAACTGTCAAGGCCTCACCATTAGAATATGATATGCATCCTTCGGAACCATGTCACACCATACCTGCTCCTGTAATATCTCGCCAATTGAGAACTCAACTAGGCACTAATAATCCACTCGTATCTCATTTTTCCTTTTTAACCAAGTGAGAGAATAGGACTGGATGTTTCTGCAAAGCTAAACTCAGCATTTTCAACATCAACATAGATACTAGATTTTCACAACTTCCACTATCGATTATCAAACTGCAAACCTTGTCTTATATTGTGCACATGGTGTGAAACATGTTGCGTCTTAGCCAAGACTGATTTCTTTCAGGTTCTATCTGCAACACTATCTGTATAACTAATATTTCTCCTTCGTCACCTTAGAGCTAAAGCTCTTCCTCGTGACTATCCTCGGACTCCTTGTCCTCTATCTCCTCCACAACGCCCACGTCTGTGAAAGAAACAACCTCGCTTGTGGGATAGCTGGAGGCTATGTGACCGTAACCATGAAACCGAAAATATTTTCTGGGAAGCACTATCCCGAAAAAATTACCCTTTTCTGGCTTCTTCCCACTAGGCTCGATCTTGTCAATTCCTGGTACTGGCTTTCCTGCTGCTCCTGAAGTAGGCTTGTTTGTAGTTATCGTTGCAGGTGATGGCCTGAATGAGGACTGTTGCATGAAGGAGGTGTATAGTCGAGTTCTGCTTCTACTACCTTTCAATCTTTAAAGCTAATGTTTGAGCATCCCCAAGTGATCAGTAGAGTTGTAGTTGGACCACGTTGCTAATAGCAAGCTTTAAGTATCCTAATCGCGCAATCATATGCTCCTCTGACTCAACTAGTTCACATTTCATTTGTAATTGATTGAACTATGTTGTGAATTCCTCAACTGCAAGGTCTCGCTATTTCAAGTTGTGGAGCATCAGAAATATTTCCTGGTGATAGTACGGCAGTAGATAATTTCTATGCAGTTCTTTCCTCAACTTCTCGCACTTAAAATTTATATCACGGTCTTCTATCTCCCTCTGCCTTTGCAAGTTCTCGTACCACAATATGGCATTCTTTTTCAACCTAATGGCGACCAACTTTACCCGTGTATCCTCTGGCAGTTTTTATATTTGAAGATTCGCTCCATTGATTAAAGTCAGTCAACAAAGTCATCCAGATCCATGCCTCCATCAAACACTGGCAGATCCACTTTGATGTCGAAGTCCTTTTGCCCCCATTTGCGAGCTCCTCTCACAATATGCTCTAGTATTGAATTTCAAAACGGCGCGATCAGTATTCCTCATAGCTAATGCCTTTTTTGTGGAACGGGTTTATATCTTCGCCCCTTCAACTCTCTCGATCGCGGTCGAGGGTAATTTCCCCTTGATTACCAGCATTCGTCTCTGTTAACTCTATTCTAGACAATAAATTTTTCGTTATAATTCATCCAGGGTAGCGTCTGGTAAGTATCTCCTCAGGGGCATGGTTGAAGGTTTGGGAGTGGAAGGAAAGGTCAAACGGTAAAAGAAAGAGTGAAAGATAGGAAGAGAAAAAAAAAAGAGAGGGAAGGAAAAGAAAGGGAGAGAGAAAATTAAAATAAAAATCGGCGAACTCTAAGTAACCCTAAGATAGGATTTGGATTAGGTTAGCTGCGATACCGAATGACACCCGAGTTAACTCAACCCACGACAAAGAAATATAAGTTTTATTAAGTAAATAATGAAGGGTAAATCGAGACACGAAACATGGAAAAAAAAATAATGAAGATAAGACTAGCACAATCCGGCGGTGGCGATGAGGAGGGTATCTTAGGATGTTAGCACAGAACTAGGTGCAGCCGGTTACGGCAAGCAGACGGAGCAGTAGGTGTGGGTGGTTGCTAGAGGTGGAGGGCGGCAGCATATGCGAGTGGCTGCGGGAAGGCAGGGGCAGCTAAGCGATGATCTGGCGGACAGCAAGTGTGGGTGGCTATCTAGAGAATCCAAAGGAAAACTGCAACAGGTTGCGGGGATAGGGTGTGGGGAAGTGGTTAACGGGTTGCCTAGAAGAGCGGGAAGAAGGCAGCAGCCTGATGCAAGTGTTGTATGAGGGTCGCCGATCGATAAGAGAGGACCGTCAGTAGGTGGAAGCCTGGAGGGAGGGAACAATGGCACCTGAGATCATAGGAAAACAGAATATACAGTCTTCTGGACACATTAGAGAGTTCTGCGGCAAACTGAAAGCTAAGACGAGTGACTGCGATAATTTGGAAGTCGTAGAAATCGTGTAGCACCAACCTGGAGGTGCAGACGACGTCTACCGCAATTCTAGGAACCGTGGGAAGAAGGAAGCGTTCTATGTAAGTGGGGAGTGGAGGCAGCGACACTCTGAGATTAGAGAATGGAACCAGTGAATGCAGGAACGGCGAAATAGCGAAGATAAGCACCACCTCGGACGAGTTACAGCCAGAGCACCTTCTCATCGTCGAATACAGCCCTCAAACAGGGAATACACCGGCGGCGGACTCTGAACTCAAAAAATCAATCAACAACCTTTAACTACACCACCTATATATAATAGAGATTAGTAAGTAGAAATAGGTAATTATCAGAATAAGAGAACTTAGAAAAAGCTGGCATATAAAAGGTAAGAACTAGAAAGGGGAATGAGAGCAAAATAGGAAAAAGGAGGGGGAATCATGTGGCGGCTAGTCCAGCCCTTGCTAGACCAAGCAAGGTCGGCTCGGCCGGCCCCCGTTCCCAGCCCCGCATCACTAAAGTAATACAAGGAAAAAGATAACAATATGTATGCTAGTTGAGCTTTTAATAAATCAATATATACATTTGATATTTTAAGAATACGATGTTATTTAATAAATCTTACTATATGAATAACATATTTATATAATATCTATATCTATATACAATTGTTAGACGAGCACCGTCTAAAAATTGTATCAATTAAGAAATTTCAATATCAACATTCTTTTTTATTTACATGCAAGAATACCTTAGTGTTTTCCTATTAACACAATAAAGAAGTGAATCTATCAGTCAATAATGCACATGCGATCGGTCAATATAGACATAGTATTCATGTGCTCAACGCATTTAATTCAATATAACCACAAACATATAACATTCATAACAATGTGACCAATAAAGAAAAGAACCTAACAATCAAAATGTTTGTACAAGTACCATTAACTACTAATGTCAATAGTTAAGAACAAATAAAATATTATCATAAATTAAAAGTATGAATACTCACCTTGATGTCGATTAATTTGTTATTTGATTTTCATTAAAGTTGAGTCTACTAAAATAAAAAATCTGAAATAAACACGGTAATCATACTACTAAATTTTCTTTTTTTTATTACTTTAATCAATTATCAATTAAGCATTAATTCTTATCATTTTACTTTATGAAATCCCGATTGAATTTATTTTGCTATTAAAATTTATTAATTAAGTCATAATATAAAACTAAAACTTTTCTTACTGAAATTTGTTCAGATAAATCTTACTCCTCGAGCTCGTGAACTTCGCCTCCTTATATTCCTCTCTAATCTAAAATTCTAAACCAATAATCCTATTTTAAAAAAATTATTACTTTAGTAATTGTAGCTCTAGTGACAGAAATGTAACTATGGGTAATCAAATAATTAAAAGATGTGAACGTTTTAGATATCTCGGATCTATTGTTCAAAGTGATGGTGATGTTGAGGGGGATGTTATTTTTAGAATTCAAGTTGATTGGTTGAAGTGGAGGAATGCTTCGGAAAATTTGATTTGCATTGAAGTCGACACTTCCTCCCCTCTATAATTAGAGTCTTGGTGAAATTGGATAGTACAACCCATTTTCATAAAAAACAGTGAATTTCGTCACTGTTATCTGGATATAACAAATGGTGAACTTAAAAACAATCATTCTTATTGCTCTTCTTGTGACATTTTTGGGTAAAAGTTTTATAAGGATTTCAAGCCTCACCAAAAACTAAGAAATCCTAAATTTCAGACATAAGACCTTACACCTATCCTTCGACCCCTTTGATGGAAGACCCCCTCATCAATTAGGTTTGTTCACAAAACCTAGAGTCATAATCAAATTCTCTTATAGAGACAATACTTGATGTTCTTGTTTCTAGTAGCCCATTGGTGTCAGTCACTTCATCAACTGCTGATATTACAATCAAGAGTGTTCTACAAGCTCTTAGAACACCTCAACCTTATCCAATTTATGAACAAAATGATGATCATTTATCACAACATGTTTCTTATTCTGATTGGAGAATTAAGTATTAACTATCTAGTGGATAAGAGATTTCATATTATTTGAATAAAAAAAGGCATCAATTAGAAGACCATCTATTGCCAGTACCACTATTTTACCAGACTTTAAGCTAAAAAGTTCAACTGAACCATCATCTCTCTCTTTGTACTATTATATTTTTCATTCTACTGTAACATTTCTTTGTAAATGACCTTGTTGTATTCATGCCATTTCTTAGCTAATATATTTTGTTTTAGAAAATTATCAATTTTAATAATAAAAAAGATCCTTTTAAGGCTGACTCATGGATCTCTAAATTTAATATCTCCTTATACTTAATTAAAATTATAAGAAAATATTTATCATAATTGAATATTTATTCAGTATTTTCTCCTTTCATTAACTATTAAAATTGTTTCCTGAAGGATAAATATCAAACAAGGTTTTTTAAACATTTAAAATCATGAGTTCTGAATACTTTCTTTCTTTGATTTAAAAAAAATAAAAGCTTATATTTTGTGATAGTATTTTGAAATTATTTATATGAAGAGTTTAAATAGAAAACGATTTAAAGTTTTTAATTTGATTAAGAAATTTTACAGCGTAATTTTTTAGCAAAAAAGCTCATTTCAATAAATTTGACATTTGTTAAAATCACAAAGTATTTTTTATAGTTATTATACTCCATTTAACCCTGAGATAATATAGAATTTGATAATAAAAATTCATAAAGTTAATATCACCGAAATAGGCTAGTTTTATGTTCTATCCAAGACTGACTTCATTTGAGATCGTTTCCCCTTTCTCATATCATTTGCATATGCATTTCATGGCATTAAAAATTTAATAAGGGTCATCTGGTGTACACAAATTTTACATGCATTTATTAACTCACCTCAATTAGTTAGGACGAGACATAGCCTACATAAATGAAGTTTCGCACTGCACATCTAAGCATAGTGTATTAATCAATTTAGGATCATCATCCCTCCTAGACTAGGGAAGTGCCCATGTTTAGTTGGACCAAATCATCCTAAACAACATATCTTGGTGTTCAAGTTTCCTACATTCACTTAAATGCTATTGTTACTTAGACATACCTACATTTGGTTAAGGATTTGTTTGTTTTGCTGAAAAAGGAATACAATGTAAAAAGAATGTAATGTTAAAGTAATGTATGGTATTTAGAATATTTTAGATTTATTTAGATGTGTAAAATAAATGTAGAGCTTGATATTTTTTTGTTTAGTTGAAAAAAAATAAATTCAATGTAAAATAAATTTGTCAAGGTCAGATGTGACGACAGGCAGTGAGCAGCGGTAGCAGGAGGCGGGCAACGGCAACGGGCATCGGTCAGTGGCGATAGAAGGTGAGTAACCGACGGCGTGTAGCCAGAAGATGTTGAATAGCGGGCTACAATGGCTAATAGCAAAAAAGCGCAGGCAGTGGGCATCACTTTACAGAAATCAGTGTACATGAAATTCACTGGAAATCGAGTGAATTCCAAATAGACTAAAATGAACTAGACTGTAAATTAAAACGAAATTAGAATTTTACACTTGGATTTGCTTTTCTTCCGGAAAAACGCTTGAATTTTTAAAAACTCTATAAAAGAAACGCTCCATTTGCTGTTGACTAAACAGCCCTAAGTAACTTTCTCTCAAGAGGACAAAACCACGCGAGGAAATCCCATAATTGTCATGTCTTAAGTGGGTTAAATCCACATCTACATTCATTCATTTCTAGAGGGTCAAATCTGCTTTCACATTCTTTCCTTCTCAAATACCAAATTTACATGAGCAAAATCACTGTAAATATATTCCTTCAAAACCTATTCTAACAAATTAAAAAATTATTTTCAGAAGTAACATTGAAGTCCTACAAGTTAAGTGATAGGCCTTAGTTTATTGACCTTCAAGAATAGACCAATCATGGAGGTCTTATCCCCACCACATGAAGTAACCCATGCCCATCCTACCTTAGCAAACGCCAAGTATTGCAATTGGCATAACTGTAAATGTTGTTAGCCAGTGTCGGTTGTACCTAGATTTTTGCTGCACTCGCTGTTATGTGTTGTATTATTAAATTTGGCTACATGATTTGTATTGCTTTGTATATATGTGCATTTGGAAAGAGATAACTGATGCACCAAAAATGTATACGGTTTTTGCTATCTAATTTTACCCATTTTTTTTATATTGCACTTCAAAGAAAGGTATTTTTCATGATTTGTTGCAGGTATGAGGTGATTGGAACGAAAAGATGCAAAAAGGAACGAATTCGGAGCAAAAATGAGCAAAATGGTGAAAAAGTGTTATGGCGCCGCCGGTGCCCAAATCCAGAGACTCCAGCAATTAATTGGCACGATAGAGCGCCGCCGGCGCCCTAAGTCGGTGGAATTCAAAATTTGAGAGTTTTGGCAAAATTTTGAAGGGATGCCTATGGAAACTCTTGGGATTTCGTCCTTAACTCTTAAATAACTGATTTTGGACGAGAGAGGGGGACTTCTCTTGCATTCCATTGCTCTCTCTTAGTGTTTTAGTGTGTGTTAAGTGTTAAGGTTTAGCAGAGTAGTGTGTAGAAGTGAGGATTTGAGAGGAATTCTTCTCTAAGGAGTGAAGAAGAAGTAAAGTGAGAGATTGCTTCTTCCTTTCCATTCTAAAGAGAGAATCAAGGGTTGTAAAGAAGAGATAAGAGAATTCAAAGGAACTTCAAAGGGATTGCATTGGGGAAGAGAAAGAGATAAGTTGTATTTTCTTTTGTGGTTTGTATGACTTTTCTTTTATATATAAAATTCATGTTTTGTTATATCTTCTCCATGAATTCTGAGTAGTCTTATTTGTCTTTCTTCTTGCTTAGAGATGTGATGATGGTTTGATGTGGATTTGATGTGTTTTTAATGTATTGAAGAGATTGTGATGGTTTTTCATTTAGAACTTAATTTACTTTTGATTTGGCCAATTGAAATGTTAAAATGTGTTATTGAACATTAAGTTTGAAAAGATTTAATGTCCTACAACAATAATGAAAGATTCATTCAATTTTCATGGATGAATTCCGTAGTTCATGGGAATTGCGTGCAAATAAATAGGGAAATGTGTTTTGAAGGACTTTAATGTGGAGATTTCAGGGTGACGATCGAAATCCCTAAGTCGGTTCTAAGATTAGTAATTAATATCAAAGCGTTAGCCTTCGGGTGAAGGGTGAGTGGAGCTCCGAAACGAGAGCCGTATCCTCCCACTTAACCTAGTAGTTAACGACTAAACTTAGAATATGCCAATGTTCTTTCTATTTAGAGGAGGGGTACTCTTCTAAAGGTAAAGAATCATGTATGCTCCTATTTAGCACAATAAATTATATAATCGGATCCATATCAATCCACACATCATATTCTCATTGCAAGAAGAAAGATACTTTTCTCATATATATCAAAAACTTTTCAAATACTTAGTTTAGTGAGTCTGTTAGATAATTCTGTTTTCAAGTTATTAGAAATAATTGTGGTTTAGTTAGTTGTTACTATTTTCTGCATAGTAGTAGTAGAAGTGTTGAACTTTAATTGTAATTAGAGTATAGAATTTTAGTGCTTTATTATAACTTTTGAAACTTTTACTTTACTTCAACTTAAAACCTCCATGTGGGATCGATAACCAGGACTCCATTAAAACCTTGTATTACTTGATACGATACGTATATTTGCTTTGAGTACACGGACTTTACAAAATCATTATAAATATATAAATTTGAGTTCATAAATTATTGCATTTATATAAGCCCCTCACGATCAAGTTTTTGGTGTCGTTGCTAAAGCTTAAAACCTTCTTACAGTGGTAAAAAATTCTTGCATTTAAATATATAAAATTAAAGTCCACGTGTGTCAATAACACGTGTGCGTATGAGTGAATATACATGTGTGTCTCTTCTACATGTACTATAATAATTTAATGCCCTAGAAAGCATTGCAAAATGGCAGAAGTTCAAATGTAAGCCCTAAATCCTTCCTCCTTATCATATGCTGTCTAGGAATTATGCGTCTCCTCCTTGGCTCCAGGTTATGATTTCTTTAAATGAGGCAATTCAATTTACAAATAAAAGAACCTCATATCAGGCTAGGTCTAAGCTATGTGCACATATAGTCTGATAACCTAGAATTATGGAAATATAAAATCTTGATCAAGCTATGTTCAACTTTTTAGAGTTACTTACCTGTACCTTAAGCTCCTTTGAGCGCATATTATTAAGAAAGACTTTGGCATCAAACCTTCTTACCCTTGACCAACCCTAAAGAAGTACTATCCTTCGAAACGATTTTCCTTTGAGAGAATCAGAACCTCAAAAATAAAAAAAAATAATAATAATATATGAAAATATAAAGATAATCTTTGATTGAAAATATGAAATATATTTTGAGATTTTTCATAATTTTTTATAGATATAAGTGATCTTGAATTTCTATACACCACTTTTTCTATCTTCTCATCTGAACAGTGTATATGATTTTTCTTTTTTTATCCAACAAATAAGAAGTAAGGACATAAAATGATAAAAGCAGCTTCCAGGAAATTTTCAAAACTAAAAAAAAGGCTAAAATTATAATTTTTAAAAATAAATGTTACTTGCCTGTCCCGATCGCCTCCATAGCTAGCAATATTATTGCATACGAATGATATTCCTTCAGAAGCATCTTTTACCATGTCACTAATTGTTCCTTGAGGAAAATTTCTGGTAAAGGAAACAGCAAAAGCACAAATAAACAAACAATTATTAGACCTTATTCGCATATATAAGTTTAAACCTGAACATTTTGGAAACTATTAAATATGAAGTCAACTAAGTACCTGTAATCTATGCATGCTACAATTATTCCTCTTTCTGACAAACGCCTTCCCAGAAGACAACCCCAAGCTTTATAACTGCAGAATGAATATTTTATCAAGTGAATAGTTTTTGGTCCACGATTTGGAAATAAACAAGAACATTTTTAAATTCATATGTGCATGCACGTCAATGATTACAAACCCAATGATCCAAGCTCCTCCAGTCACAAATGCCACGACTGGTTTTGAACCATTGATATCTGTAGGTAAATATAGATCCAGCCTGTACATAAAAGACATGCATGAATAGGTAACAAGAAAAAGGAGTATAAAGTACACAAGTTGTGATAGATAGAACATCCCATATTAATTTATAGAGCTCTATCCAGTCGTACCGGTTTCTTGGCTGGTCACCATAAATTATGCTTCGTCGGACCTGACTTGAAAAGAAATAGTAGTATCCAACTACCATGAACAAAGAATGTCAATCTCCACAGAAAACCTATTTATCTAGCAAAAAAAGCCCAAAAATTGCTCAGAAAAGAAAGCAAAAGCATATGTACCAATTCAAATAATTATTCCAAAAACAGTAACTACCACATACTCCACAAGTATTTTTTTTGGTAAAAATCCAAAAAACAAATAAAAAAAAAACAAAATCAACTCAACGATCGTATATTTATGCACTAATAACACTGTGAAATTAAGAAAACAAAGAAATACTAAGAACACTCGATTAAGTAAACCGACAAATACTTACCCTGTAGAAAGCCAGGCATAAGAAGAATAGCATAACAAACAAGAGCCAAAAACTTTGTGATCCAGCGGTACCCTACACTGAATGAAATTAAATAATTAGAAAAAACCAATAAAGTTTTACACATACAATAAAATGTTTTTAAAAAAATTATGTGCTATGTTCATATTTTAAAATGGTTACACTCTAAAATAATCCCTCAATTATTTAAATGAATGATTTACTATCAATCTTAGAAGATCACACTTTTCCAATTTAACACCTCAATTACACAAAATTGATCTAAGAAGGTTTACAAGAATTAAATTGGGATAAATTTTGTGTAATCCAATGAATATATTGGGAGCAATTTGCATCATAACTTTTACATGAGGGGCCATTTTGGATCAATTATATACAATGTAGGGACTAAATTAGAAAAATGTTATACCAAGAGGCTAAATTTGTCATACACAAATAATAGGAACTCCGTTGAGATTCAATCTTAATTAGACTAAATAAATCTACAATAAGTGTAAGTACGTCCAATCTTAATATTACTCTGGCTAAACATTCCGAATATAGTTAGCATTGAACCCTAAAAGCCACATATGAAGGATAATTCTACAAATGACTTTCCGTAAGTATTGATTAAAGCAAACAAGTTGCAAATATTTGATTAAACGACAGCTTTTCTAATTCATCATCATAACTAACCTTGTACGAAAAATTTCCACTAGAATCTTCATTTTGCATTAATTTTAATCGATTGTTCACTAAAATCTTACAGGTCTTTTCACAACTGCAGCTTGTAATTTTTATTGTCGCCTTTTCTTCTTCATGTTTCAATATTAGTTTGATCTACTCATACAGTAATGCATCCCCTACCCTCCTTTCCACATATTCAAACTGTGTATTCCACTGCCCTCAACATGGCTATTAATCATATCTTTTAATCAAACATACGTAACCATACAACGTAGATGTACAAATATATTCCTCTTAATGAAGAAAAAATAATGGTTCCTAAGTATAAAAATTTGACCTTGTCCTACATGATTATTGTTGTAGGCAAAATTGTGGGATTGAATAGGTATCTGGGGATTTCATCTTTAGAAAAATATTAACTTCCATGAAAAGAATATGCATCATAATAAAGTTATCACCACACTTGTAGAAGCTCATGACTGAATATAAGCTCACAAGTGCATATAAATTGTCAATAGCCGCACATAAGTAAGCTGTTAAATTAGATTATCTAAAAGTATTTGCACAAAATAATCAACTGCAGCACAACTTCCTCCCTTTTAAATTTTGGGTTTTATGAAGGTTATCCTTCCTTGATTTTATCAAAATACGGTCCATTCTCTCAGGAGTAACAAGCTATTGGGGATTGTCTACCAATTCAACTTTCCATGAAGCAAAATCTGATGCATCTTAAAAGTTCATGGAAGCGTTGCCAACAAAATAATCACCATCTCATCTAAGGATTTAATCACGGCTATTCTTAAATAATTCAACACTGTCATTGCCGAGTCTCAAGCATTGAATGCAAAAAGTGTAGGGTTACGTTAGGTACTTGAAAGCTAGAGTAGATTTTTTGCCGAAAAATCATGATATCAATCCTTTAAATCATTGCTTAAATACTTGGACGTTCTCTAGAAGCAATATATTGTATGACCTGAATACAGTGAAAAGTGTAGAGGGACCACTACACCTGCGCCTGGGAATGGAATCAAAAAAGCAAGGATTCCCACATTATGGACAGATGCTGGC
This sequence comes from Papilionanthe hookeriana x Papilionanthe teres, assembly GCA_022702705.1. Lineage (NCBI taxonomy): Eukaryota > Viridiplantae > Streptophyta > Magnoliopsida > Asparagales > Orchidaceae > Papilionanthe > Papilionanthe hookeriana x Papilionanthe teres. Next base: position 10,768,520 of record CM040424.1, read on the forward strand.
AAAGAAGTTAGTCCATGAAACTAATATCAGGATAGCATCTTTGAATATTGGTATTCTCGCAAGTAAATTAATAGAATTAGTAAATATAATGGTTCATAGGAAGATAAATATCTTCTACATTCAAGAAACTAAATGGGTTGGAGAAAGGACTAGGGAGATTGATAACTTACGTTTAAACTTTGGTATTCTGGCAGGAATAAAAATTGTTTAAGTGTAATTATAGATAAGAAATTGAAAGGTTCCGCATCTTGAGCACCTCCTTCTGAAACCTTGTAACAGATGCCTGAATGTTCTCCTTTGATCCCCGTTTGACACACCACAAAGAATTTGAGTCCTTTCGTGGCATTTGGGTGCTAGCGAAATACGTCAAAAACAAATTACTGAAGTCTCCGAAGGAATTAATAATTCCTATAACGAGTCTGTTAAACCACCTGAGAGCGACATCTCTCAAAGTGGTATAGAGCAGCCGATACTTTAATGTGTTGTAGATCTTGAGAAGGGAGATTGTTGACTCAAAGGACACAATATCATCAACAGGGTCACTCCAACCCTTGTACAATTCTAAGGAGGGAAGCTTAAACTTCTCTGGTGGCTCGGCTTTCTCCATCCGGCGGTAGACTTTTATAGCTTCTAGTTGCGGTCCTCCCTTTGACGCGGATCTGGCACTGTGCTGGTACTGAGACTCTTCCCCTTGCTCAACAGCTTGGGCCGCTTGTTGAGCTTGGGACTCGGGTGTTGGTGGATCAAGTTGTGGGAGAGGCTAAGCCCTTCCTTTAAGCACCACTTAGGTCAATTCTACAATTTGACCTCCCATATGGTCATAGAGTTCTCGCATTCATTGTTGTTGAAATCTCAAACGAACTCCCCAATGGAGGCTGTCCTTAATGTGTTCCTTCACCTTGATACTCTCCCGTTCTTATTAAAGGCATAATTTCACGCTCATCAAATATTTTAGGATGTTGGATCTCAAATTGTCCAATGGATCATGCCTAAGAAATAAAGCGTTTGTCGAATGAAGGGAAAGAGAAATATGACACAAGTAACACCCAATTATATAAGAATTGGTCGAATAGTTTCCTTTTAGTTAAAATGACCCTTTTATTTATAAATCATAGGTAAGGTAATCAAATTACATGATTGTTCCCCATTTGATAGGGAAGTTACCAGAATTTATGAGCTATTACATCATTAAATATTTGCAAATGAACATACATTTTGACCCTTTAATTGTTATTGGCGTCGTTTCATATATGTAACTATCATTGACATCGTTTTATATTCGTAACTGTTTGGCTTGGTCACTTGGTATTCATTCGGTCAACCCAGAATCATTCAATCACCATTTTCGAGAGGACCAATCGCGAAGACACATTGCCTTTGGATAGGATTATTCCATCAGGCAAAGGGTATATTATCAAAATCTGACAAACAACCCATCTTCGTTCAATGAGTCTATTGAAAAACTCCCTCCAGGCGACTGTTGATCTTTGTAATAGCAGATGTCGGTTGAGTAGGTGTCGATGTGACCCTTTTATTTATAAATCATAGTAAGGTAATCAAATTACATGATTATTCTCCGTTTGATAGGGAATTACATCATTAAATATTTGCAAATGAACATACATTTTGACCCTTTAATAGTTATTGGTGTCATTTCATATCTGTAACTATCATTGACACCGTTTTATATTCGTAACTGTTTAGCTTGGTCACTTGGTATTCATTCGGTCAACCCAGAATCATTCAATCACCATTTTCGAGAGGACCAATCGCGAAGACACATTGCCTTTGGATAGGATTATTCCATCAGGCAAAGGGTATATTATCAAAATCTGACAGACAACCCATCTTCGTTCAATGAGTCTATTGAAAAGCTCCCTCCAGGCGACTGTTGATCTTTGTAATAGCAGATGTCGGTTGAGTAGGTGTCGATGTGATAGTGCGGTGTTCATTAGGTTGATCAGTCTTTCGATAGGTCGGCTTCAGAGGCGGCGGGTATAATGACGAATATTGGTACATCAATCATCTTCGTGTGATTGTTGACCTCACTTTTGTTGAGGTCTAGCTTTCTCCTAGGATTTAGGGTTCTAGCTTTAGGAGCTTCCTCGACATTCTTAGACTCCTAGCAATGGGGCCCACCTCATTTTAGAATGTTCGAAGCCGCTTCGTTACTCCTTTGAAGTCCCACACGAGATTTCGTACCTATAGCTTATAGCAGGTTGGAATTGACGTCAGGAATTCAAGATAGAGCCCCCATAGGACCACCGGACCTTAGGGCAGCCTCGTGCACGTTCCTGCACCACCGCGCACAAATTCCTCGATTTGCGGCCTCAACGCTTTCAATGGATCAAAGCTAAAGTCAGAATGTCAGGACAATCGACATCAAAGTCAAAATTTCGGGAAGGATCAAATTTGACATGCTTTTGGCCCGACCAACGACGAAGTTGCCCGAACGGCCTCAATCGAGAAACGGACTGCTTCGATGCGTCCAGAACGTCGAATTTGCTAGGAAAGGACATGCAATTTTTCACAGCTCCGAGCACGAGCAAGTGGCACGAAATTCGGCGTGTTTTAAATAAATTAAATTAATTTAAATCCTTTTTATTGTACTTAAACCCTAAACTACACCCGTCTCTGGCTCATCCCGCGTCATTCCTTCTTCTCCTCCCGCGGGGTCGTGCTCCTCTGTCCTAGCTTGGTTTGACTGGGCTTCTTTCCCTCGCCCCGTCTAGTCTGGTTGTATTGTGGCTTCCCCTCTTCACGCAAGTGGCGGTGACGTCCCACGCACCGCTGCCCTAGCTCCTTTCTCTCGAAGCTTTGTACTTTCCTCTTCGGTGCTCGAGCAGCTGCAACACCTGCCCCCTTGGCATAAATGGGGAAGTCTTCTCTCCTTCCCAAAGCTTCTCCCTCCCCCTTCTCTCGATGCTTCCCCCTGTTCGTGGCCTCTTGCAATGGATTTAACCCGTCCCTTACATTTGTTGGCACGGGCGAGTTTTTGGGTGGTTTTTGAATGCATTGGGGTGGAGCTGGCTTATTTTTTTTTCCGGTTCTCCTTATTATCTAAACCCCATTTTGGGAAATGCTTGAGGTTGGATACCCTGGATTTGAATTCTTCCTCTCTCTCACCCTCTCCTCTGTGCTCTGTTCGGGTTTTTGTGTGTGTGTGAGGTTGGAAGGTGGTGTGTGCTCTTCCCTTCTCCTCTCCTGTTCACTGTTTAAATGAGTGTGTGTGTGTGTGGTTTGGAGGAGTGTTGTCTGTGTTCTTAGGCTTACCCGAGCCTTTAGTTGCTCGGTTTTGGGGTGTTCTCCTCGCGGTCTCCCTGTTGGTCATTTGGTTTTGGGTGCTTGTTTGCTTGCAGCACCACTGAGGTACAAGCTCCTCCCTTCTCTCTCTGTTCTTGCGGTTTATGACTCTCGGCTAAGTTTTATTTCATGTATGGCTATGTCCAACTCATGTTAATTAGCTAGTGTTACTATGAAAATGTATTTGTAACAGCATATGCAAGTTTCTTTTTTTGTTAAAAAAAAAAATCAATCAAATGATGAGTTAGGGGAGGTTTTATACTAAACTGTTTGTTGGAGATTCACTTATTGTTATACATGCTTATCTCACCTCATTGCTACATCAGGACATATGTAATAGCTTGCATTTGAACACCTTAGCATCTCAGGACTACTTAGTTTTCTATTTGCATTATTTCAAGTTGAGGCATGTTGAACATGTGTAGAAGTACCTTAAACTCTGTTGTTGACACGATTTATATAGTACTTTGGGAGTCCTCTTGGCCCCAACCTTGCTCTTCATTTCATGGCCTTGTTGAAATCTAAAAAAGTTGGGAATTTCTTTTAAGTAGTCTTTGTCATTTGCTGTTCATAATTTATAAAATGTGATTGGGGGATCTTGCCCTTATGATTTCTTGCCTGGCAATGTGGGCAATCTTTCTAGTCAGCATCGCTTGGGATTGAGCCCAAATGTATTTTCTAGTGTTTCTGGAATTGGGAGATTAAGGTCATTTCAAGAGCTAAGTGAGTTTGGTGTTTTAAAAAAAATGAGAATGGTTATAGAATTGTGGTGTTGGAACATATGAGCTGGTTGTGCAAATAAAAAAACATATATATACCTTTTTCTGGAAAGTGTGAGGGAGGCTAGGGAGGCTTGCAATGCAAAATTGTTTGAGAAAGGAAAAACTTGTGAATTTATTTTGGAAATGGGAAAAGTTCGTCAAGTTAGTTTGGTATTTCATGTTACTTGGCTTTTGATCTTTTGCCCAGATTTTAGGGGCTTCTGGTGGCTGCGGTGTGGCCCATTAAGGGCTCGGTTTTTGTTGGCTTTGCCTTACATGGCTCAGTTTGCTGATTTTGGTGCCTTACAGTGGCTGCCCTTTGCACTCATCATATAGGGCTTAGTTTTTGTTGTTTAATGTTTTTTTATGATTGCTCCCTTTTGCATCACTTGGGAGCCTTGTTTCTTCTGTTTCAATTGCCTCTATGGCTGCTCCCTTTGCACTGTTTGGGAGGGGGCTGTATTTTCTCTGATATAGCTATTTTAGGTTGCCTCCCCTTTGCACCTACTTTGGGGGCTCGGTTTCTGAGTTCTTGCTTCCTTGCAGCTGCCCCTTTGCACCTACTTTAGGGACTCGGTTTCTGTGCTTTTGCTGCCTTGCAGCTGCCCCTTGGCACCTATGTTGGGGACTCGGTTTCTGTCCTTTTGATGTATTGCAGTTGCCCCTTTGCACCTACTCTGGGGGCTCGGTTTCTGTGTTTTTGCTGTCTTGCAGCTGCCCCTTGGCACCTATGTTGGGGGCTTCGTTTCTGTCCTTTTGATGTATTGCAGTTGCCCCTTTGCACTTACTTTGGGGGCTCGGTTTCTGAGTTCTTGCTGCCTTGCAGCGGCCCCTTGGCACCTATTTTGGGAGCTCGGTTTCTGTCCTTTTGATGTATTGCAGCTGCCCCTTTGCACCTACTTTGGGGCCTCGGTTTATGTGTTTTTGCTGCCTTGTAGTTGCCCCCTCTGCACCTATTTTGGGTGCTAGTGCTGGGTTTGATGAGGGCTTGATCATGACTACATAAAGTTTGAGTTGTGGTATTCATTTGAAATGTTGTTGATGATACATTTAGCTCAGGGTTTAATATTTGTTCGGGTCTGTTTTTGTGATATTGAGAAGTTACAATTCTAGCATAAGATGTCATGGATTTTCAAATTTGCAAAAGAAGTTGAATTTCGGGCTTAAAGTGGCAGTTTTGAGGATTAGTGTGACAATGTTTGTGCTTCACAGGAATTTGGAGTTTAGCATCGTCAAGACTTAGCTTTGATATGTGGTCAGTCTAGAGTGTGATACAGTTTTCTAAGGTTCTCCCTTCTTTTTTTTTCTTCAGTTGCTCATCTTAATAGGAGTGAGTCTCTTTTAGAAGATCCTAGAATTTATAGGTGTTTGTCAGGATTGAGTCGTCAAAATGTCGGGACCGTCTGTTTTACCTGGTTTTGAGGGTGGGATTCGCCTTCTTTATGACGTTTTAGGCGGATCGTTCCTTCCTCTCTCCTTCTCATTGTCCCCCTGTCCTTTGTTTCTTCTAGCTTCATGGCCGAGTCTTTCTGCACTTATGTACGAGACATAAGTGTACACGTATATCCTTTTGCTATACGTGAGTCATGAAGCAAGGCTGTAAGTAGGGTGGTTAGGGGTTAGGACGTTGATGATAGTGCTTATGTGTGTTTAAAACGAGGGATTATTAGAATAGTATCTCCTGCCTTCGAGTATAGACCTTCACCGAAGGCGATTGTGCAGGACCGACGATACTATTCACCAGTTCTGATGAGACTCGTTACTACCAATACTCTTGGGTCGTTAGTAATCCTAGTTCGATTAGGGAGGTTAGCGCATGTGATCGTACTACTTTATAAAAAATAAATATTTTAAAATAAATATTTTAAAATAAAATTTCCTCTACAACAAAAAAATTGTCTTTCACCCATAAATTTTATATGCATGCAAACTAAAATGAATGAAAATTTATAAAGGTCCACGGTGAATTACCCGAGTCGAGGTTAGGACTACCCTCTGCAGGGTGTTGGTCTGGTAGCTCTCATCCAAGATTGGGACGTACACAGCCCAGCTCTGAGTCCTCCCCACCATCATGCTTACGGTCTTCCAGGACTTGTAGCCGCTCCTCGTGGTTTTATACGGATTTTACACGAGTTTTCTACGGATTCTCTGCATATATGTTTCATGTCTTTTCTACTTTCTTTCAGTTTTCTGTGCGAGGTTCTGCCCACTGGTTCTTTTACACATACAGTAGCACCCCTACTTAGTCAGGTTTTCCTTACTACGTCTACTCTTGTTTTCTTTTGGTGCTGACGTATTTTCTGCAGGAAACAATAAAATGATAATAATAACAGGTAGCAATGCATTGCGGGTAATCAGCGCCTACGGTACATTTGTAGCACCATTACTTCTTTTCTTTACCGCACTACATGCCTTACTTCCTTCAGTACATACACTTGTTAGTCTACATGTTTTACTTTCTTCAATAAATACACTTGCTAGTCTAGCATGCTTTACTTTCTTTAGTACATAAACCCATTTAGTGTAGCATGTTTTTACTTCCTTCAATACATACTCGAGTTAGTACAGCATGTTTGTGATGTTGGTTAACTGTTTAGTGTAGCACACTCCTGCCTCTTTCTATATAGCATGTCATCTCTGTTTATTGTAGAGCACACACCTAAAAATGAAATAAATTACTGACTTAACAATTGCATGTCCACTTCACTTTAAATCTAAACTGCAACACTGTTACGACGTGGAGTACGGAGCACGACTTCAAGGGCAGCACGGTCATCTTCAACAGCAAAACTTTTGTCTACATCAGCAAAACCATCCTTTAGTCTAAATAACAATTCATAGAACTTCGACGTAGTCTGCCTAGTGCTACATAAATCCTAATTTGTTCTTTTAGACCTTTGCACGGTCATGCCGTGCAGTATAAGCCCTAACTCGCTTTAGGATTCCGAGATTGTCATCCGGTACGGCATAAACCTTCATATCCTCCAAGTTAATTGCATAATTAGGATGTTATGCAAATGTAATTCTTATAATTAATTGGCAGTATTGAAATTTAAATAAATTCATTTCCAAAATTTAAAGCTCAACGATAGGATAGTCTGGGAAGTCATCAAGGTCCCCCTCGAGATCTGTGACATCCCCTACCTTTCTTTCCTTTTGATTCCTATAAAAAAACTGTTTCAATCTTGAATCACTCACTTATTGGATTCCTTACTACCACATTACTTTGAAAACCCTACCCTTTAAATTCATGAAGATAGATACTTCTGATCTAAATCGAAAATTCTCTCAGGTGGCTTCGGTCATTTGAGGGGTAATTGACTATAAGGGCTTGCCTCTATAGGGAGCTTTAAGAATCCAGTTAATATAAACTCTATTTAATTCTATTTGTATTAAATAGGGAAACTTGTCGGTCAACATAAAAGTTCGCAGACCAGAAAGGATGTCATAAATTCTGTAATTTATTTGATCGAGTTGTATCATCAAGCAGTGTGTATATTCCTCGGGATAGATACATCACTTGCGATATCGTGCTCGTTCATTTCAAACTATTAAATGAATGAGATTCGTCCATTCTCATTTTTCAAATTCAAAAATTTTATTTTCATAAATCAATATATATATATATATATATATATATATATATATATATATATATATATATATATATTAAATTAAATCAAAACCCTATTTTATAAAACTACGAGTCACATTTTTCAAATGTCTCGACACCCCACACATTTCAGCGATCGACAGTTATCTATTATATCTTCTCGAGATTTGTGCAGGTATATTCCTGATGTACAACCAGCACATACAAAGTATATGATTGTAGCTAAATAGCAAAGAATATTTCCTTAAAAAGTAGCAGATGTCTATAGTTACAAAACAATTATGTGAATTTTCTCAACATTTCATATAAATAATAGGTCAATATATTAATCGTATATTATAAAAGATAGCAACATTAGTGAAAGAATTAATCAATTTTCCACCAATTGAAGCTCACTGGCACCCTTACATATGTATCAACCCACAATTTCGTTTTTTATTGATAAAAGGCTCTCGGAGCCAAAAATGACATACATATCTTTACAATGATTAGTAAAAATTTACACAAAAAAGAGCATTTGAATATAAAGATATTCACTTCATAAAATGTAATGACAAAGGTCTTATTCAACCGGTAATTTAAAAATGCTACGTTTGGATGGGGGCCTCCATACTGATACTAGAGTGTTACAGCAGTTAGTGGATAAAAGGACTGACATAATATTAGCCAAAACAAACTAATGTCCCTTTTCCTAGGGTATTGAAGTCATTTGAGAGGGTATTGCGAAGGTAAATCAAACACATTAAAAGTCTGTTTGGGGCGGCTGCAGCTTATCCAGCTTATGTTGATAAACAGTTTATCCTGACAAGTTGGGTATTTGCAGCTGATCCTGATAAGCTATTTGCATGTTTGATTTATATGTTTGGAAAATAACTGATTTGCAGTTATTTCTGGATAAATGATCATTCTGCCCCTGATCTGTATAAACTGTTTAGCCGTTTGGTTTGTGCATTTGGAAAACAACTGATTTGCAGCTTTTGTGGATAAAAGACCATTCTGACACGCGCAGTGCTGTTATTTGCACCAGAACTGTAATAGCTACACATTTGATAAGTGAGAACAAAAAAACTCCATTTCAAAACATTACAAAATTATGATGTATACCTAACTTAAAAGTGAGTATCAAGATATCTAATTAAAAAAAAGACATTGAAATTACAATTAATAAAAGGATTACAAGATGCATTTTAAAATGCAAAAGAAACATGTCATGAGGACCGTTGTTCGGTTGGTACACGATCGAACCCCGAGCAACATTAAATAAAGTGAACATAATAATTAAAAACTTTAAAAATAACAACATATGTATCCTCATGATCGTGCAATATCGTCAGCAATCTGGTCTCGCAATGCAGCCATCTACCTTGCACCTTCTCCGTCGCGAATGTGAGCATGATCTAATTCTTCCTGTGGTATGGGACGTCCCACATTAAATTCATAAACTTCTGGTGGAATCTGATGACGGTCATCTTCTGCAAAAGTAAAATCCACATCTGATCTAGAGTGATCGCGTCGAATGTAGTTATGCAATGTCATAGTGGCCACAAATATCTTCACTTTCTTAGGAAATGGGTAGGTGGGCATATTGCGTAATATCACACACTTCTTCCATACTCTAAATGACCTTTCAATCACACCACGTAAAGAGGCTGTCGTTTGTTGAACATTTCATTTCTACCACGTACAATCATCTCAGAAACTTGCAAAGTCGGGAATGTGGTACTTTGAGTCGGCATAAGGCTTAAGATATATATCCAACATCAACCAAGTAATATTTACGTGCACAATTATGTAATTTAGTAACGATTCAAAAATATCGAACATATTTGATGTACATAAGTACCATGAGAGGGGTACGGGAAGTAAAGTGTATGGTGTCTGGTTGCAAACTTAAAAACACGACTATAGTGTGTGCTGCCCTCCCATCCCACCATCACAAATGTGAAACACATACTGAAATCACAAATGGTCATCACATTTTGTGTAAGGAAGCCATAGAGTCCAATGTAGGCGACTTGGTCAGTAACACATACTCGTGCATCGACGTGCGTTCCGTTAATAGCTCCTGTACAATCTTGAAATTAATGATATGTAGTTCATTAATAATTGAGAAGTAACTCATTTCAATATAAGAACAATATGTTCAACAAATACCTTGAAGAACGACATGTAGCGAGGGTCATTCGCGATATGAGTCGGAATGGACAGGAATGAAGGATTCTTGGGCGTAATTATCATGGAACCCAAACTCACTAGAGCATTCAAAGCGATCGAGAAATACCTACTGATTGTCTCTGATGAATGTTGAAATCACTCCATGGTTCCTCTGATGGACTCATTATGTGATAAGATATAGACTGTTATTGTTAACACCTCTCTGCATATCATTCTGGACGAGTCATTCAACCCATGTTGGTGTTGTAGTTCATAAAGTAAGTCGATGAAAATCTCTTTCGTCATACGAGACATATATTTGTGAAACGTGTCGAGTGGCCCTGCAGTAACTCACCGACCCATTTATCACCAAAAAAACTCACGTCATACATGGGTTCAATCGATGCATGTAAAGTAGTAGTCGTATAGCAAATTAAAAATAAGACCAATTTTTTTAACGTTGTTCCAATTGTTCTGGATCCATTCTACGGAAGTTATTAAGAAGATAATTGTAAAAACCTTTAGCCATTTAAATACAAACATAAAACACATAACCAAAGAACATATGGAAAAAGTTATATTAATCATAAGGAAGATGAATAGAAAATGCGTACTAAAAAAATAAGATAACAATCCATGAAATAAATAATACAAACAATGCTAAGAAAACAAATTGAAAATATCTTAAAACATTTAAATTTCCATAAGATAGCGTAAGAAATCAACTCGACATTCTGCATCTATCTGCACAAAAAAATTCTCTATAAACTGAATCTTGTAGCACAATCGATGTACAGTTTCTTAACTGCCTTAACCTCAGCATGTGTATATAGGATTCGAAGACACCGCTTAATGGATGTATCCAGTGAGGCATAAGGCTTAACAGTCCAGGTTTCAACTAGTTTTTCTATTGTGCCCCGGACGAATGTAGCCCCTTTTTTTCCTTTTCTCCACCTTGGGCCGTTTTGAAGCCCTCTGCATGCTCGGTTCCGGACATCTGGTGTGCCAATGAAGTCATGCTCAGATGGGGTAAAAGCATGAGCTCCCGTTGCAACAACCCCACTGAACATGTCATCCAGCTTCTCTTCCAATACTGGATCAATGTCATTGAATTTAAATTTCTTATCTGTCGGCACTAGCTGCAATGCATAGCAACTTGAATTAGTTAAACATGTTTAATATAACGAAAAATAAATAAGGAAGTGATCATAAGTTTCACAACCCACCAATCCTTGGGAGCATCTATTGTCCACTTCACTAGATCCCAGCCCAAACCTATTGATCCCCTCTTAAGTTCTTTTCAGATTTTTTAGCCCTTCTTTAATTAATCACAATTGTTCTTAAATTTCATCTTATCATAGTTCCTTCTTGTCAATTTCCTGAATTTAACCATAACGTTTTGACAACCTTCTTTGTTAAAATGAGTGGTCGGTCTATTTCCCAACTCGACCTCCCTAAGACAGAGATCACAGAAAATATTGGTGACATTTTTGTCCCACATGGCCGTCGATCCAACATCTTTGCTCTTACTCTTTGCACTACTGACTAATAAGGTAGGTGATGAATACACTATAGCAAGGATAACATATTATTTCGCTCTTCAAAGAGTACTCATAAGAAAAAAAACTTTCTATCATTTTTTTAATTGGAAACTAAGTTTTTTACATATAGATACATAGTGATTAAAAAATCTGCGCAAACACACATTTGAAACTTAAGTATTACATGTGTAAATATAAAAGGATCAAGAAAATATGTATATTTACATTGTATTTTAAATATTTTGAGTGTAAAAAGTTCTGAATTGAAATACAACTGCATGTATACAAATGCACATGTATGTGAAAAAGAAAATTTGCCTTGAACATGGTCTAAACCTTGTACAAATGATTTTCAACAAAGACAAAAAATCTACATACAAAGTCTACGATCAAAAATAAGACATTATAAAAAGAAAGAAACAAAAATTACAGGTACAAAATGTGCAGATCTTAAATGTTGAGGGTAATCTTCAACAGAAGCAAATAGTTGCAAGCTAATAATAATAGAAATAATAATAATAATAATAATATTAGCTGCTCTAATTGAGCTTTCTTACCTCATAATAAAAAAATTTCTTCAGTTAAAAAGCCATAATTTATCATGAAAAAAGAACATTTCTTGGTTGTAGATTAACAATAGTTTCCGAAAACTAAAAACTCTCAACCAATTTACACTTTTCAGAAACCCGTTTGCTTTTTTTTAGATCTGTGTTTGTCAAACAAAAACCCATCAATCAACTACATTTCTTTGTGAGAACTTAATATTGGATGCATAACATGGATTATCACAACATTAGAGAAATAGAAAATCCAGACCTAAAAGCTACTGAATTCAACAATTAGAGCACTTGATACATCAAAGAAGATCTCATAAACTTTGCATCATCTCAAAAACTTGGGGAGGAGAATCGGTGGGTAAAAGCATAAATATATCAAAGAATGATTAGGGATTTGGAACAGCAAAAGAACCTCCAAAAAGAATAAAGAGGGAAGAAGAGAGATGAATGAGAGGAGGGAGGAGAGGGATTTTTTTACCAAGGGTGAGCAGGTTCTTGGCCGAATGGGGGAGTGCGGAGGTAGGAGCAGCTTCCTTTGACAAAGGAACGGGATTAGGGCACCGACAGGGTTTAGAGAGGGCAGGTGGGTAAAAGCTTCGGCCGAACTCGGATCGCAGGGTTATACCCGCGATTGCGTTGTAATAAAAATGAAAAAAATTGTTTTGTAAACGCAGTAAAAACGTGCGAAACAAACAGCGATATTGCATTTTCGAAAATGTCACCGCACTTATAAGCTGCCCCAAACGGGCCCTAAAGCAAGAGTTGTATAATTTCCATCATGTCTAACTATGAAACTTTATTGAGAGAAATTTTAATGTTTGAAAAGAGAGCTTTTAAATGTTAACAGACTTGAGACAATTTTTCATGGCTATTTAGTTAAATACAGTGTAGTACAATTTTATTGGTTGCTGTGATGGACATGATCAGTATTCCAAAATATCTAAAACTAAGATGTAGCATAAGAATCAAATGCGGTAGAAGCCAATGATGAAAACCCTAACACAATAACTGAAAAGAGAATTCAAGTTCTATGAAATGTAATTGCCAACAGCATATGAGATGCACCTGTAAGATTTTTGCTTCACTAATTAAAACTTAATTTTATTCTCAACCAGCAATCTATTATTTTATTATTTTAATTACAGAGAAGAACAGAAAGACGTCTCTCAACTTATATCAATTACCTTAGTTTAAGCAGGTTTATATAGGAAATCAAAAAATAATGGGGCTTAATTGTATTTTATTTTTAGATCTTTAGAAGCTATCATTGTTGTTTAGCTGATTTATAATTAACATTGGTCGCAATTGTATATCTAGTCGCAACTGTATATCTAGTTAACATTTTGCCACCATCTATTCTTACTAAATTCTGCTCAAGTTAATTTGCCTTAAATTTAATCTTGGTCATGTAAATAAATAATTAGGATTCAACTATCATAAAATTAATAAACCAAATGTTTAAGGGGCTTTTACATGCATAGCACAGAATTCTTATGCATTTACATATTTCACAACTAAGCTTTCATCTGCCTAAGTTAGATACTACTGGCAGCCAAACAGCCACCAAGGTTCCAAGAGTAACAGATTACCCAAGATAACGTAGAAGGATGACGATGAGCCGGGTGAGAAGATAGGTCTCCGCAGGAGTGTGGCCAAAGTCCCGGATGAAAGAATGGCAACGAGTGGGTGCTAGGGAGCTCACCGCCCTCCACCTTCGGTTGGCAGAATGCGGTCATAATTTGTTTATGTTTGATTTTATGATTAATGAGATAGTTGTGAAAAATTGTGTATTTTATATGTTGTCATGTTCTTCATCTTGATCGGTAGAAAGCTGATAAAGTGTTGACGGTAGCAAAAAATTGTGCAAAAATCTGTTCTATGAATTACTATTGAATATCAAGATTTTTTTCTTGTACTGATTTGGTTTAGAATGATGTTTAGATGATTCTAAAATTCCATTCATCGTATATTAGCATGTCTAATTTATGCTAGTCATGTATAGTGCACGCCATGGTAACTATCCTATGAATCTTTTTTGGCATACAAATCATCAATATTATTGTGTTTTGTCAACTTGAAAAAGAGCAAATTGACAATCTTCTATTAAATAATGGCTATGTGAGAGAACTATGGGTGGGTTCTCTGGATTATCAATCCAGTTTACAAGAGGAGTTAAAGATATTTGACTGACAAAGGATTGATGACAGAATATATAACTCATGATATGATGCTCTCTTTATAGGGGAGAGTTGTCAACAAGTACTAGGATGATGATTCTTGTTCAAGCTGCATGACTATGATATTATTTGATAAAAAAATGAATTATAAGGGATGAACAATCATTCCACGACATGACAATTTATATTCCACTATTAAACATGAGGAATCATGAATGTAATGAATTATCATAATAATTTATGTGCCACTATTAATGATATTTATGGCATACGGAAATGATAGTTGCATGATTATGATTACCATATATGTTATGACTCATCATGTAAGTATGATTATTATTGACAAATCAAACATGATATGATAGAGCATAACATCAATGATTCTCATGCTTTATGATGATTTTTTTTTCTTTTTTTTTTTTTGAAAAAACCCAAGGGCTAATATATTAAAGAGGAAAAGATACAGATAGGTTGTATGAGTGGGTCTAAAAGAAAGCCCCACCCATACGATACAACACACAAAATCCCAAAAAAAGAAAAGATATATAAGGTCAAAAATCAAAACCACCAACATGCACAAAAAGCTAGGGACGTGCATTTCTACCTCTGCCTCTAGTTCTCGGATATGAGGCGGATAGCAAATTGATGAGGTGTGAACCATTTCATGAAGTGACCAAAATATCATCTATCAGATTTCTAAGCTGAAGTAGGTCTCTATTATTCTTCTTTCTCCCGGATGTGTAAACTTTTCATTCCTCATCCGAGGATTGACTAATCTGATTAGTGGATTGGACAAGTGTAGGCAGCTGCACATTAAAAACTTCATGTGTTTGAGTAACATTAACCTCTTGCTCGACATGAGGCGGTAGAGAATCAGTAGAGAATTGCCACCTGTAGCATCAATAATACGTTCTAAGGCAGCAGCTTGGGTATGGAATTCTACATCTGATATATGACAAGTTACATGATAAGTTTCATAGAGTTGGCATATATTATTTTTCTTGTTGTGAAAAAGAATTATATGGGTTTTAATTTTCTGCTGAGCTTTATGCTCATCATTATGCTTAGCTATTTATTCACTTTCTGATGAGAGTGAAAATATTATAGTGGAGCTGTAGTCTGAGTTCATCCTATCTAAGAAAAGGAACTATGATTAGTTTTGTTTTCCTATTAAATATGCTAATGTAATAAACTTTATGTTTCATCATTGAAAATTTATGTTTTAGGATGTGATAGTGGAAGTTTCTCTTACGGATGTTAATAGCATTATATTTATATCAGATTATATTAATCCATGATTTATAGTAACTATGGCTATGAAAATATTTGGTGAGTTTTAGTGAACTCTATAGAAAATAAAATAATGGTGATCAAACTCTAAATAATTTTTTATAGTGTATCTTTTTACAAAAGGGGAAGTATTTATACATCTGCAAGAGGCAATATATAATAGGAACAAATCAATAAAAAGGGGCCCGTGATCCCATGAAGAAGCACATGGACAGCAATTTAAAGGCCAAAGAGAAAATGATCCAAGAGTATATGGCTTCGATCCATGTGTTAAGTTCATTGCTATGATTAGAGAATAATTGAGCCCCAGTATATCGTGTTATTGTAGCTTAATTGATATTGTAGTGTATACTATAGTGTTGTACTATAGTACAATACTGTAGAAGAGCTTCAACACTCCACCCCAAAAAGGATGGTAGAGATCTATCATTCCAAATTTGTCTGTAATATTTTTAAATGTTGGGTTACAAAACCCTTTGGTGAATATGTCTGCCCATTTATTCCCTATAAGAATATATAAAATGCAAATCAGACTACTTTATAATTTTTCTTTTATGAATTAGATCGTTTGCAATATTGATGGTTGATTTGTTATCACAGTCAATTCACATAGGCTCTTTCTATTTTATTTCTAAATTCTCTAATATGATTTTGATACATAAAAGCTTGTAGAATCCTTAAGCAATAGCAAAAGTAAACATCCACAAGAAAAAGAAAATAAATTAATACAAACATCCATTGAAGATGATTAAACTACTGTAGTTAATAGATTTGTCATTGCCAAGGAAAAAGAATTCTAGTGACCAGGAATGAACAAATATCAAATATGGACCAAACAGTTAACTGAACATGACATTATAAAATTCAACATTCACAACAAGACAATCTCTTTATAGATTCTTTAGCATATGTTGTTGGATATTCTCTTAACGATGAACACAATTAATCATGCCTACATACATTACTATTTAGTGTGAATAGATTTTCAAGTTAATGAATGATTGAAGGTTTGTATGAGACGGAAGTTGAACCTGTTGTTAATGATTTCATGTCTATACATGGGCTAAAATTCGTAGATGAGACATTTTCGCCTGCATACATTGACATAGATGAAGAAATTGAATCCAACTTGCATCACATCCTACAACTAGTTTCAAAGGCTCAAGTAGTGATGTACCACACATCTCACGTGATGCAAAAAATAGAGCTAAGTATGAGATTTTAAAAAAACACATATCAAACAAAATTAAGATAAGGAAATATTTAAACAATCGCTAGAGTGCCGTACTCCTTTAACAATGTGAAGTTGCTTCGTGACACCGAGTAACATAGAGAACATGGCCACATAAACCATTCTTTTGGTCTCTGACACTATGAAGAAGAGCAATGAGAAAAGGTAAAACTTATGATAAAGAACAAAGAACTTCATGCCTAGATCAAACATTGTTTTGATGAATATTCATCTTATGATATTTCCCTTGCTTGGGGGAAGGAACCCACAAACAATTTTTCTTATTATAGTTTTTTTTTTCTTTTTCAATAGTAAGAACTTCTTTGCTTAAATAATTTCATAAATTATTGTTATGTAACTTATCATTTCAAAGTGGTCAAATTCTTAGAAAGAAATGTCACATGATGTTATTTGTATTTATACTTTTCAGGAAGTTGGAACTACAATCAATAAAATAATTCCTTTAATAAGGGAGGATAAGAGTTTGTCAGATAAATATGTATACATTCAAAGACCTGGCATCTATGTTTAAGAGATCATACAATGAACATCATTAAGTTTTAGATGTATTCGTCAGCCATCCACTACAATTTTTTTTGCTTTCTCAAACTATCTTATAAGGTAGTTGTATAGCTAAGCACCATATTGGTTATTCATGGTTTGATTAGCCATACAAAGTATATGATTATAGCTAAACAGCAAAGAATATTTCTTAAAATGGTTGCACGTGTCTATAGTTACAAACAATTATGTGAATTTTCTCAGCATTCCACATATACAATAAGCCAATATTTTAATCATATATTATAAAAGATGGCATCATTAGTGGAAGAATGGATCAATTTTCCACCAACTAAAGCTCACTGGCACCCTTACATGTGTCGACGCACAATTTCATTTTTTATGCATAAAGGCTGTTGAAGCCAAAAATGGCATACAAATTTTTACAATGATTAGTAAAAAATGGAAAAAAAATATATTGGAATAGAAAGATATTCACTTTGCAAAATGTAATGACAAAGATCTTATTCAACCGGCAATTTAAAAATGTTACTTCTGGATGGGGGGCTCCATACTGAATACGAGAGTGCTATAGTAGTTAGTGGATAAGAGGAGTATCACATTGTTAGCCGAAAAGAACTTATGTCACTTTTCATAGGATATTGATGTCATTTGAGAGGGTATTGCGAAGGTACGTCTTATAGAAACACATTCAAGAAAAAGTTGTATAATGTCCATCATGTCTAACTATGAAAATTTATTGAGAGAAATTTTAGTGTTTGAAAAGAGAGCTTTTAAATGTTAACACACGTGAGACAACTTTTCATGGCTGTTTAGTTATATACAGTGTCGTACAATATTATTGGTTGCTATGATGGACATGATCTGTATTCCAAGATATCTCAAACCAAGATGTAACATAAGAATAATTAGATGCGGTAGAAATCAATGATGAAACCCTAACACAATAACTGGAAAGAGAATTAGTTCTATGAAATGCAATTGCCACCACTATATGAGATGCACCTGTATGATTTTTGCTTCACTAATTAAAATTTAATTTTATTCTCAACCAACAATCTATTAATTTATTATTTTAATTGTAGAGAAGAACTGAAAGCCGTCTCTCAACTTAGATCAATTACCTCAGCTTAAGAAGGAGATCAAAAAATAATGGGGCTTAATTGTATTTTATTCTTTGATCTTTAGAGGCTATCGCTGTCATTTAGCCGATTTATATTAACATTGGTCACAAATGTATAGCCTGTTCTCATTTTGCCACCATTTATTCTTACTAAATTCTGCTCGAGTTAATTTCCCTTAAATTTGAATGATTACCAAAATAGTTTTTCGGGATTTAACTAAATTTAATCTCAGTCAGGTAAAATATATTAAGGATTAACTATCTTAAATTTAATGCATCCAAATATTTATGGGGCAACCAAACAACAACTCAGGATCCAAGAGAAACAGATTACCCAAGATAACGGAGGAGGATGACGGTGAGCCGGGTGAGAAGATAGGTCTCCGCAGCAGCGTGACCAACGTCCCGGCTGAAAGAACGGCGCCGGGTGGGTGCTTCGGAGAGGTAGGCGATTCGGGATTCGCTCAGCGACCTCCGCCTTCGGCTAGCAGAAGGCGGAGTCCTGAGCAAGGGAACCTCGTCGCCAGTAGCCGACGTCACTGGAAGAGAGGTAAAGGAAGCAAGTGCCCCCTTATCTTGCGCTTCTCTATGTCCCGGCGATGGAAACGGAATAGCAAGTTCAGATTGCATTGGAGGAAGCAATGAGGACGTCATTCTCAGCGAGCCCTGTTTGAGAATTTGGAGGAGAAGAGATACTTTTGTCGTACTTCACCGCTTGTGAGAATCAGTGTTTATCTTCCCTTTTTTTAAATCTGTATTATAGTCTTCAAATCAAATTTTAAGAGCTCAAAGCGTCATGGCTCCCGTAGTTTAAAAGGTCACAAAAAACGAAAAAGAATAGAGACAATGAGGTGGAGTCTAGTTGCCAAATTTTAAATTATATGAAAGGAACGATTCAACTTAACGCTATTTTGAGTTGCCTATACGCTAAAATAATGATCAAGTTGCATGTTGTTATAGTAATAGATTCCTTGCCAATAAAGTGAGAAAATTATTGAGGTCTCTATAATCAAAAGTATACTCTAAATGAGCTAAAACATTTTTTTCCCTTCAATATAATCTAAATAAATAGTATAAGCAGAAAAAGAAAATCAGCTTTATCATCTAACTAATCTTTTATTTGACAAGGAATCTACGCTTTTTTCTTTAATAAATGAAATGGTTATTTTACTATATTCTCTGATTAATAATGATTCATTTAGGAATATTTCAAATTTCTTAATTGTTTTCTTTCTTGCTAATAATTTTTTTCGTTAATATGACAGTTTTGTTCGGTAGTTATATATGTACCGGAACAATATCTACATAAGAGTTCAGTATTATTATGTTGAGCTTTTAAAATTGCCCCCATTCTATTTCTCAGAACTGTTTTTTTTCTATAATTAAATAATCATTTGGTATTAGTAAATGTAATTTTGAAAGATTTTTACATAACTCTTTAATTTGATGTAAATCTTTTCATCTTTTTCATCTCATTGCCAAGATGTATTTTTCATCGTTTATTTTGTAAATGAGCTCTTAATTCTACAAGATTTTTAAAAAATGCTTCAGCATAATTAATACATCATAAAAAACGTTACAAATCTTTTTGATTATTTATTTGTTTGAAATAATCAATTTTTGCTAAAGCATGTTCTTGTAGTTCAATCGCCTTTATCTATGATGAGTCCTAAGAATTTTAATAGGTATTGGTTAAGGAGAAGGTTTTCATTTTACGTAAAGGTATTCCATATTTTTGGGCTTTTTATGAGAACAAAGTTAAGTGCTTTAAGTGTTCGGTGATAGTTTGACTAAATAGTAGAATATGATCTACGTATATGAGACAAAAGTGTGAAAATTCCCTAAAAATAGCATTCATTCGTCTTTGAAATACTTGTGGGGAGTTTTTTTTAATCCGAATGGCATAACATTTCATTTATTGATAATGTCATTGTGGGGTACTAAATGCAATAAAATTTCTGTTATTTGGATGCAAATAATTTGCCAGAATCGGATTTAAAATCTAATTTGAAGAACCATTTGGATATTTTGATATGATTGATTAATACTTCTTTATTTGGTAAAAAGTAGTTATTAAATTTAGTGTTATCATTTCTTATATCTCTCAAATTATAACATCGATGTATGGATTAACTTGATGCAAGGAATGGCCGACGACCACCAGTGATTGTTGGCAGCCAGTAGGTGGTGGTCAACGACAGTCGGTGACGGTCGATGATAGTCGGCAATGGTCAACGGTGGTCAAAGGTAGTCGATAGCGGGAGAACTGATGTTGGACATCTGCTCCTCTCAAAACTTCAAGTTTTTTCCTCAATTCTCAAGCTCTCCCCCCCCCCCCCCCCCGCACCTGCTCTCAGGAGAGAGGCGAGACTCCATTTATAGTCTCTAGCCGCAATTAATGAAGAAATATTAACCACTCTAATTGAACAGCCCAGAGAGGTTACCTCAAGCAAATGGTGCTTAATGGAAATTTGAGTGCCTTAACAATCATTAACTTGAGCAATCTTAGACTCAATGGATTTGTCTTATCAAGATGCTCGATTTGACTATAAGCACACCAGATTCGACATCTATTTTGCCTTCTAGAAAGCTTTCAAAAGTAGTTTAACGGCTTGATCTAAGCTTGCTTTGGCTCAAATTGGACCAATTTTGGTATCATTGGGTGTGTCTTGTCGAATCGATCAGTTAACTAGAAGTTTGCTAAAACCGAAGATATGGATGACTCTTAATATAAGTTTGAACATTTCTTGCTCAAAAGATTGACTTGAGATCCGTGTCATGCCTCGGATTTGTGTCAGATGGTGAAATTTGTTGGTGGTGTATCAATAGTATCCTTAGACTACTCTGAAAAATAAAAAATAAGTCAAAACCAACATACTAACATATGATTTTAAAACATATAAAAGCCTTTCAATGCAAGATTAAGGATTGCGACATCCATAAAAAAATGAGAATAAGGGTAAAATGATGAGAAGTTGCTAGATTAAGCTCACTAGAAAAAGCGATGATAGCAATCATATAAAACAAAGAATCTATAAAAAAAATATGTTGATCGAGAAATCATTTACAATAAGACTAACATTTAATTTCTAACAAAGACATAATAATTATTCTGCCACATAAGAAAGTGGCTACATAAATCAATACTCAACGACAACTAAGGGGAAACCATTTTAAGTTAAGAGGTTTAATAAATCACTAAAATATGTCAGATTTAACTCGAGATGAAAATCATCTACAACCATCAATATTGTAAGTCAACTTAATAATGTATACCAAAAATATGAGCTCAAACAAATAACTACAATAAACATCAATAAATCCATTGATTAATAAAATATGAATACAATGATTTAAAAAAAATATATGATAAGCTAAATTAAAATAGAATATGAGAAAAAATTAATTTAAAAATCAAATCGTTACTATAGCATATATTTCAAAATTAAATAAAATTTCATACAAAAACAAAGATTTAAGGTTGAGAAAATCAATATGGAATTTACGTATAGGAACTGCACCTTCGAGGATACTCAATCTAAATATGTTTGTTCAAAAATTATGCTAGAACTTTACTTGGCACAAAGAGAAAGAGGAGAAGTGAGTATAGAAAGAGGGAAGTAAGTTTTGCCAAACATCATTATGGAAAGTTTTGAGTATTAAAGATTGCACAATATTGGCTTAGCACGGGATTCTCGTGTGGCCCTCCTTTTATAGGTTGGAATTGAGGTTCTATGTGCTATAACAAAAGTTACATAACGGGTATATGAATCATAGAAATTATAAAGCAAGGCCATTTAGTTACTTGTTGTAAAGCACAAAAATCATAATATTCTTGGTAAGAGGGATGTGTTAAACATTAAGAGTATATTAAAATCCTTTTAATGGTTAATTACTACAACTACAGTATTAGTCATATATTTTATGAAACTAAACAAAACAACAAATACTTGGCTTATATTGTCTTAAAGTTAAGTGTCGTAGAATCTTTTATGTTGAT
Organism: Papilionanthe hookeriana x Papilionanthe teres; assembly: GCA_022702705.1. NCBI lineage: Eukaryota > Viridiplantae > Streptophyta > Magnoliopsida > Asparagales > Orchidaceae > Papilionanthe > Papilionanthe hookeriana x Papilionanthe teres. Next base: position 10,790,792 of record CM040424.1, read on the forward strand.
CCATTTATGAGTGTTCTTTAAGATTTATGAACATGCATAAAATCATCTATCCAACCTTTAAAGTTTGAATTATTCGCATCTTCAGTAGAGCATTAATTTTTAATAAACTCTATGGAAGAAATGTGCAAAATTAAGTATTTAGAGTCTCTCAAGCATGTTGTGACAAACAATAAAATTTGAAGCCTTTTGAGGCATGATCATCCACCAAGGTACTATGCTCCAAAGCCATCACCAAACACCCATGATAGGCACCCAAAAGAAAAAAAAGTGCAATCTTAATAAAGCGGCCAATGTTTAAGTGCCAAAGCATTAAAATTCAATCTTAATCACACCTAAAAATTAAAAAGCCTGGTGCAAAGGCATCGATAGCATGTCAAACTCAAATGTTATCCAAATTTTTATATGATTATTATCTATTTTGGGAGCTTAATTTATATTCATTAGTAAGAATATTTTTAATTTTAATTAATTAATTATATATATATATATAAGCCTAATTAAACAACTCTTGGAATCTCTATTTTTTTAATCGTTGTTTCTTTTAATTTTATTTTATAATTATAACTATCATGATATATTTTTTTGTTGGAATCATATAGAATTAACGTAATTTCAATAATTTGTGTCTCGATCATTATGAGATGGTACTTCTACACATTATTTTATTATTTATCCAATCACACTCTTATGTATGCTCAATTTTTTAATAAGATTTTTGTGTCATTCCAGTGGACTTTTGATGCCAATATTGATTCTAGGATTATTTTTACTAATTTTTTTTTAAATCCTTTAATTTTATTGACTAATTTCTTTTTAATTCTTTTTTAGTTTCTTTTAATTTTGTAAACATCATTATAGTGCATGCAATAGTCTGTTGGTAACCTGTCACAACCATTAGATCCACGAATTAAATGTCCACTTTGTTAACCTCACTTTTGTGAAGACACATTATGAATGACATTCATATTCTATCTTGGGAACGAGTCTACCAAAATTGACTTTCTAGATACATCTCAGATTTCTTAAACCCTAAAATTTAGGGTAAATTTGATCACACTTTTCTGAGCCCAAATTTTGGAGACATCCCAGATGAACCAAACAAATGAAAAAAAACCCTAATTTGGGGACACATTGACCGAAAGGTCAACCCAACGACCTAAATGGTCAAACTTGATCGAAATGGTCAATTCATGCCCCAATGACCACCACATTAACCTAAAGGTCAACCCAATGACCTAAATAGTCAAACTTGGTCAAAATGGTCAACTCTTGACCCAATGACCACCACATTAACCCAAAGGTGAACCCAATGACCTAAATGGTCAAACTTGATCAAAATGGTCAATCCATGACCCAATGACCATCACAGTGACCTAAAGGTCAACCCAATGACCTAAAAGTTTAAACGTTGGTCAAAATGGATCCATTGACCACCCCATTGACCACCAGGCAACTTAGACACCAAATTGGTCAAACTTGACCCCTTTGATCAACTTAAGACACCAAGATGACCAAACATGACCATCTGGTCAACGTAAAACACTAAAATAACCCTTTAACCAAATTTTAGCTATCGTGTAGCTCCAAACGACTCACTCAACCGTGACAACGTTAAGTAAGTCACCTAGGTCAACCCTGGACCTAAATTGGTTAAGCTAGGTCAACCATGGTCAACTTTGGTCAACTTTAGTCAAAATACTCAATTTTAGACCAAATTGATAAAATTGGTCAAATAGTAAACACCCAAAGTCATCTTGATCAATTTATGTGTTAATATTATAATTTCATACATTTTTAATTAAGTACTTAATTAATTTAAAATGAAATTATAATTAAATAACCCTAAATGAAATTAAATTAATGACATCATACATGACATCAAAAAACCATAATTGATTTTCAAAATCAAATTCAATTTATGGAGGGTCACTGACCTGACCCGCAATTACGCAAATAATTAAACTTTCAAAAGATGGCCAAACTTGACCCAAATCATATTAAGTGGCTAGTGTGGAAAATCGAAATATTATAATTTTTAGAAAATAATTTACACACTAGGGGTACTACGTAAGTACATGTATCATTTCAAATATTATATGATTTTCTTTTAAAAAGCTCATATATCAATCCCACAGAGAAACAAATAAGAATTAAAAACAATTTAATTTTAAAATACTGAAAATATAAAGAAGGGTTAATTCTTAAATTTTCTTTTTAACATAACAAGAGTAAAATTAAACTTACTAATTTGTAGATTAAGCAAAAAAATGTAAGCGAATGCTTTAAACAATATATTTAAAGAAACTTTCTCCTTGCAAATAATTTATAAATAGTAGAGGATTTCAGATGTTTAGAACTTAAAGTTATTGTGATAAATAGGAGCATATATATTCTTTAACGTATTATCAAGATATAAAGAACATTGGATAATCTAAAGGTTGGTGCAGGAGGGTTATTAGTAGTGTTGGGTAGGTTCTAGTGTCTCACTTCAACATTACCCACCTTGCCCTCTCTATAAGACCTACCAGTGACCCATTTTTCTCTCTTTAAACCAAATAGATAGAATTTAGTCTGTCACTCTAAAAACATCAATTATACGCCTAAAAAATCTTATCTCTCTATATATTTGCACTCCCCCTCAGATGATTACTTTTGATCTTCCAAAGCGAAATGTGATACTTACAAGTTAATAAATCTTAGCCCACGATCAGATCTTTAAGATTTCTCCACATATTTTAATAATACAAGTGGCCAATTTGTAAAGTAAAAGAAGTTCCAGTAAAATATCATCACAATTATTGGTAGGAAAAGAAAAAGTTGTTAAACAAAATCCAAACCTCTTGCTTAATCACATCATATTTGTAAGAAGAAAGAAAGGAAAACTACTCTGAAAGCATTGGATTAACACAACAAAAACGTATTTATAAAACTCAAATCTAAAGTACACAACTTAAGAACTAAGTTAGAAATACTTATCTGGAATGTTCCCCAAAGTAATCATTCGAAGTTCTCTGACTTTTTTGACTCCCACACACTCTTACAGGACTCAAAACTTCAGAAATTACAAAAACTCACTACACACTTACACACTTGGAACTATAAGTCAATGAAATTAAAGATGATTTAAGAACGACTCTAAAACGACTCTCTCAGGTTATAGAATAAATCCATATTTATAAAGCTTCGAAAATGATTAGGGGTTGCTTCAGACATCTCTTCAAAATTCAACGAAATTTGTTGAATCTTTTAGAAGATAACTATTGTGCCTAGGCGCCGGTTCTGGTGCCTAGGCGTCGGTTCTAGTGCCTAGGCGCTAGCCAAGTTCAACATTCTGGCGCCTAAGTGAAAGGTCGGCTGGTTTATCAAATTTTCTTCATTAAGCCCATTTTTGCTGTTTTTTTTATTTAGCTTCTTTTCTTTATTAAACTCTTTTTCTTTTACCTGTAACCAAAAGCATAAAAAATATCTTTCATTAAAGCATAATATCCTTAAAAGATTAAGCATAAATTGTACATGAAAATAGATAATTTTAAAGTGGATCAATTCCTCTAAACTTAAATGTTACTTGTCCTCAAGTAACACTACAATTTTTAAAATATATTGATTTTCATTAGTGGATTTCTTTAAGATGTACTAAAATTTTGTTCTAGAAATGTTATAATCCAACTTAAAAGAATATACAGTAAATTAGATGATATATAAGGTGTCAGAATAGTTAGTATTAAACTTAGGAATCCCAATTTTCTATTTATTTTAGAAATAATTGAAAATTTTACAAACTTTGGATTCTTAAAAAAAGATTAATTTCAGAATTGATGACATCTAGAAAAAATAATTTTACTAACACTTTCTGAAATTAAGCTAAGGATTAATCTTAAGCTTTCTTCCTTAAAAAGATTCAAGTAAAATTAATTTTTGATTAGGTCCTAATCCTCAAGCTGCTCCTCCCTTTTTCATACTTTACTTTTCTTTTATTTTTCTTTTCTTCCTCTTTTTTCTTTTCTTTTTCTTTTTTTTTTGTTTTCAGGATCATTTTAATCGTTACATTTTTTTTAGGTGAGGATCACTATATTTGGATAGGCCTTTAATGATTTTGAATTTCACTATCCCTTTTATAAAGTTAAAAACATATTTTCTTTCCTTAACATAAAATGCAGTATTAAAAAAAGAAATTTTAAAAAGAGTATAAATTCTTAGAAAAGAGTATTATACTAAAATTCCTTTATTTTTCAAAAATTCAATTTTTCCTACTATAAATAGTAAAATCATTCTCCTATTATTTTCTACTAAACATATAAACTTTGGCTTCATCTATTTTACTATACATTTCTATAATTTAAAATTTTAGTATTCTTTAAATAACTCCACATAAAAAAAATTAAAAAATAAAATTTATTTGTTTTTTCTTTGAGAACAAATAAAATTTAACTTAGAAGTTTTATTTTTCTTCCTCTCCTCAAAATTAAATTTTTAAATTACTTTGCAGCATAAAGCTTATAATAAGCATGAAGAAGGAAAAATATTAAATGTATTTAAAACGGGAAAACAATACATGTATAAAAAGTAGTATAGAAGAGTATCAAAATGAATAGCAATTAAAAGCTAACACTCTTCTCTAACACAAATGCAATACTAAATAAACAAGAACAAACAATAATAGTGATAAGAATAACTGAAGTCCTCAAGCAGTCTTACATAGTCACCAAAAGTCTAAACATAAAAAATAAATAACGTCGAAAAGAGAAAACATAAGGAATAGAAAACACATAAAAGTAAAGAAGTCTAATCATCTTCTTCGGTTTCCTCATCATCAGCATTAAATGGAATATCTTCATTCATTGCTTTCGGGTCTGAATATGGTGAAAATTTAAGACATTTAGGAAAATTGACGGTCTGATCTCTCTTAGAAACTTCACCAAAGTCTCATCATATTCAGCGTCACAATCACTTTTTCTATGAACAAAGTCTGCCATATGATCAAATTTCCTATACAGATCCTCCATATGACACTATATTAGAAACATTTCACTTTGATGCTCCAGATATCTCTCATTCAAAACATCCCCAAATCCAGGTGGAGGCTCAAGAGCAGTGGATGTAGTTGGCCTCGAAGTAGAAGGTACTGAAGTAAAAGGTGCACTAGGAACTTTATTTCAAGGTCATCCATAAACATCTATATTAGCCTTCTTAATAAGCTTTAGAGGCTTCAAATGTTCCTCTGAATGAAGAATTCTTAATTATGGAGAAAATGAGAGATGGAAAGCTTAGACCAGAAATAGTACTAGCCCTCGTCAATCGGTTCATCTCTTGAATGCAATAATTCAGGATGGCTCGTTCTTTTGTAACTTCACTCAAGTGGTTCAAAGGATGGAGGCGAGCAGAAATAAAATAGTGTCAAGCTTTAGAAGTAGCATTGAGCATGGATGAGGAAAAATTTACCTTTTTATCATTTCTAACCTTCTAAGCTCCAGATCCATCAGCCAAATAAAAGATAATATTTTCAAGCTCCGCCTCAGAAAGAGTAAATTCAGAATAAAAACAATCAGTAATAGAAAGCAAACCGTATAACATATCAATCTGATCTGTAGTAAACTCAACTTTTTTTTTCGAACAAACACTACATCGTCAGTTGCCGCAGTAAAAATTGCATAAAATTCACGGACTGCTGATATAACAACAATTGTAGTGAAATAACAAAACTTTTCCCAATTTTGTGCCACAATAACATTTTCAATTGCTCCACTGGGATGATAGAAACTTCTTTCTGTGATAAATTTTCTGGTATAAGCAAATTCATTGTAATGCATTTGTGTGTTAATACTAACAAATTTTGTTCTATCAAAATGTTCTCTCTCCTTTCCGTTCTTAGATTTGGGAGCCATCCTAATATGTGAAGAAAAATCTAAATAAATTTTAAATTATGATCAAAGACTCTCTATAAGCTTTTTCAAGCTAAAAAAAAACTTAAATCCAAGGATTTTTCACTCAAAAATCAAATATTTATGAAATTTTCGGTTCTCCTCCAACGTGTGAAAAATTTGTGGTAGATTTACAAAATAACAAAGCTAATGTATAGATATAACCTTAAGATGATGAAATCTGGTGATTTCAAGCCAAGAACCTCAATGAATCAAGCTCTAGATGGAACCCTAGGTCTGGTTATCGCAAAATGGAGGACGAAGATGGAGCTTAAGTGTCAAAAATGGCCTTAGGCGGTTTAAATCATGAGTTCGGACGTGCCAGCGCCTAGGCGCTTGACTTGCTGAGATTTCCAAATTTTTCAAATTTTCATTTTGAAGTTATACTAAGAAAGTGTAACTCCTGTAAGCCCAAAATTCATATTAAACTCAATCCATCTTTTCAATAATATCAACGAAAAAAAATTCAAATCCAAATTCTAACATAAGATTTACACGATTCACTTCAATTTCATTCTAGATATTCAATAGTCGGTTTGACAAATACAGAAAATACAAACATAACGAATCAACAGAAGATTAACTCACAATCAAGATCTAACAATCACACACTCAAAATTTTGAACAAATGGCAAATTGATAACACTAATAACACAATTAAATAACATTCTACATTATTTCTAGACTTCACAGATTGTGGTCTGAACCTTCATTCTCTCCATCACATGGTAGATTGCTATAAACAAAGTAGTGAAAGAAAGGAACACGAGGAAATTTCAAGGCCATTTTCTTATCAATTCAATTGTTCTTGGCATACATAGTTACCTAATAATCCTCAAAGGCAGCCATATGATCAGATTGACGCTTCATTTGTCATTCTAAATGCTCATATTGATGGAACATCTCATGCATCATATTGCCAAGAAGTAACAACTCCTCTTCAATCTTCTTAAATTGGTTGATCATCCTCTCCAAACTCATTGCTAAATATCCATTGAAATAAGTTTGTGAATCCTAGTGCATAAACTTATCATTATTCTCCGCTCCTTATTTCTACTCTCCATGGAATCAAGCAAATCTCAATTTCCCACTCAATTTTGTTTCTTCTGGTTTATTAATGGATGGCTTGGGTCGAAGATAGGGTGTTTATAGGGAAAGAAGTGGTTAAAACTACAATTCAGCAGTTTTACCCACATCCTAAAACCATGGCGCTTAGGCTCTGATTCTACCACCTAGGCGCTAGAATCACAGGTCTCTAGCACTTAGGCGCCTAATTGGGCACCTCGGTGCCAGTATCCTTGAGAACACTGATTCACCAATCGTCGAATTTCTAAAGGTCCCAATCATTTTTAAGTCCTCATTTGGTGTTAAATAATTGATACCAAATAAAGGATGATCACATCCTTATCACAATTAAACTCAAATCAATTCATAATAACAAAATATGGGTTCCCTCCCACAAAGCACTTGGTTTAACGTTGTCAGCCCGACTTAACCAAATGTTTTATTCAGAATGACTCACCTCTAATGATTCTTTATAATAAGGCATGTCTTCTCCAATATAGGGTTTCAATCTTTGCCCATTTACTTTAAATAATTACAATTCTTTGAATTATTCATATCCACATCCCCGTAAGGATAAAATTTTACCACAACATATGGCCCTATCCACTTGGACTTCAATTTTTCAGGAAATAATTTTAATCGGGTATTATATAATAAAACTTCTTGTCTAGGCTCAAAATTCTTTCTTAAAATTTTTCTATCATGCAAATTCTTCATCTTTTCTTTGCAAATTATGACATTTTCATAAGACTCATTTCTAATTTCTTCAAGCTCATTTAGTTGTAAAAGTTATTTTTCTCCAGCATTCTTTAAGTTATAATTAAATTTTTTTTATCGCCCAATAGGCTTTATGTTCTAACTCAACATGTAAATGACAAGATTTTCCATATATGAGCCTATATGGAGACATTCCTATAGGATTTTTATAAGCAGACCTGTAAGCCCATAATGCAAAATCAAGCCTGTCATCCCAATCAATTCTTTTAGAATTTACAGTTTTTTCTAAAATTATTTTGATTTCTCAATTTGAAACTTATGTTAATCCACTGGTTTGGAGGTGATAAGCTGTTGTTATCATATGCTTAATTCTATATTTGCTAAGTAATTTATGTATCTTAAAATTCGTAATGTGGCTTTCCCCATCGGTAATAATTATTCTTGGCATTCCAAATCTAGTGAAAATCTTTTTTGTTAAAAATTTTGAAACACTTTTACCATCACAATGAGGTAAAACTACAACTTCAATTCATTTAGAAACATAATCAACAACTAATAATATATAAATTTTTCCAGAATATTGTACAAATGGTCCCATAAAATCCAAATTTCAACTCTCAAAGTAAAATTTAGAGGCATTTCATCTCTTCTTGAAATAGTTTCTACTCTCTGTATCGATCACAAGATTTTACGTATTTGTTAACATCTTTGAATAATGTAGGCCAATAAAATCCAGAGTGTAAAATTTTGAATGTAGCTTTATTTATACCAAAATGTCCTTCAAATTTAGAGTTGTGGTATTTTTGTAAAATTTTAAGAGTTTCAATATTGGGTACACATATTCGAATGACATAATCTTTACATTTTTTGAATAAATAAGGGTCATCACCAAAAGTAAAATTTTGCATCATATATAAATTTATTTTTCTGATGGCTAGTTAATTCGTATGGTAAAATATTACTAGCTAAATAATTAACCATATCAGCATACCATGAACTTTGCCACCCAGTAATAGCATAAAGTTGTTCATCAGGAAAATATTCTTTTATATCTTCTTAAACATTATTTTCATTATATATTTCAATTATAGACAAATGATCAGAAATTTGATTTTCAGTGCCCTTTCTATCTACTATTTGAAAATCATATTCTTGCAAGAGAAGAACCTATATATTTAACCATGGTTTTGCATCCTTCTTTGACATTAAATATTTAATAGCGGAATGATCTGTATGCACTATACATTTTGTTCCAAGTGAATATGGTCTAAATTTATCAAAAATATATACTATTGCCAATAACTCTTTTTCAGAGTAGTATAATTAATTTGAGCTTCATTAAGAGTCCTACTGACATAATATATAACTTTAAAAATCTTATCAAATTTTTGTCATAAAATTGCTTCAATAGCATAATCACTAGCTTTACACATTAATTCAATTAGTTTTTCCTAATTAGGTGAAACAATAATAGGTCTGGTAATTAATTTTTCTTTTAATAAATTGAAGGCTTTTGGAAATTTTCATTAAAATCAAATATAGTGTCTTTTTCTAAAAGATGACATAAAGGTTTAGCAATTTTATAAAATCTTCAATATATCTCTTATAAAATCCAGCTTGTCTGAGAAAACTTCTCACAGTTGTAACTGAAGTAGAAGTTTGTAATCCAGTAATAATTTAAATTTTTGCTTGGTCAACTTTCATACCATTTTTAGAAATTTTATGTGCCAATACAATTCCTTCTGTAACAACAAATTGATATTTTTCCCAGTTCATAACCAAATTTGTTTCGTCACAACTTTTTAAAACCTTAGTTATATGATATAAACAAAAATCAAAAGAGGTTCCAAACACGGAGAAATCATCCATAAAAATTTCAATTCATTTCTCAGTTAAGTCACAGAAATCAAACATTATATACCTTTGAAAAGTTGCAGGTGCATCACATAACTCAAAAGACATTCTTATAAAAACAAAAGTTTCATAAGGACTTGTAAATGTATTCTTTTCTTGATCCTCTAGAGTTATCAGTATTTGGTGGTGATGCACCCAAAATATATACTGTTTTTGCTATATAATTTTACCCATTTTTGGTGATATTACACTTTAAATAAATGTATTTTTCATGATTTCTTGCAGGTATGATGATTTTAGGTGATTGGAGTGAAAAAAAGTGAAAAGGAATGAATTCGGAGCAAAAATAAGTAAAAAGGAGTAAAAAGGAGGAAAACAGGTTCTGGCGCCGTCGGCGCCAGAATGGGCACTGCCGGCACCATTTTCCAAAGAACTCTGCAATTATTGGGACGATAGAACACTGGTAGCGCCACCGCCGGCGCCATTTTCCAGAGAACTCTACAATTATTGAGACGATAGAGCGCCGCCGGAGCCTTATCGGGCACCGCAGGCGCCCAATGTCGGTGGAATTTAAATTTGAGGAATTTTAGCGACTTTTTGAAGGGATGCCTATAGAAACTCTTGGGATTTCATTTCTAACTTATAAGTAACTATTTTTGGACAAAAATGGTGTGGGTTTTGTGTGGTTTTTGTGTGTGTTTGTGTTAGGGCTTAGGAGAAAAGTTTGTAGAAGTGAGAATTTGAGAGGAATTATTCTCTAAGGAGTGAAGGAGAAGAAGAAAGTGAGAGATTACTTCTTCCTTTCCATTCTAAGAGGGAATAAAGTATTGTAAAGAAGAGAGAAAAGGATTCAAAGGAACTTCAAGGGAATTGCATTGGGGAAGAGAAAGAGATAAGTTGTATTTTCTTTTGTGGTTTGTATGACATTTCTTATATATATAAAATTCATGTTTTATTGTATCTTCTTCATGAATTCTGAGTAGTCTCCTTTATCTTTCCTCATGCATAGAGATGTGATGATGGATTGATGTGGATTTGAAGTGCTTTTAATATATTGAAGAAATTGTGATGGTTTTTCATTTCAAACTTAAATTACTTTTTGATTTGGCCAATTGAATTGTTAAAACATTAATTCTGAAAGGATTTAGTGTCCTACAACAATAATGAAGAATCCATTCGATTTCCATGGATGAATTGTGTAGTTCATGGGAATTGAGTGCAAATAACTAAGGAAATGTGTTTTGATGGACTTCAATTTGGAGGTTTCAGGGTGACAGGCTGAGATCCCCAAATTGGTCCTAAGATTAGTAACTAAAATCGAAGGTTGGCCTTCTGGTGAAGGGTGAGTGGGAGCTCCATAGTGAGAGCCGGTATCCTTCCAGCCTAGCCTTAGATTTTGTAACTAAACTTAGGATATGTCAATGTTCATTTCATGCTTATAAGAGTGGGTACTCTTTTAAGGTTAAAGAAACATTTATGCTTCTATTTGATACAATAACATAGATATTTTTTTCATATCATCCACACATCATATTCTCATTGCAAGAGGAAAGATACTTTTCTCATGTATTAAAAATCTTTCAAATATATAGTTTAGTGTGTGTCTGATATTTAATTCTATTTTCAAAGTTATTAGAAGTAATTGTAGTTTGATTTATTGTTATTGTTTTTTGCATAGTGATAGTAGAAGTAAGTATTAAACTTTAAGTGCAATTTGAGCATCAGATTTCAGTGCTACATTATCTATTGTGAAACATTTTCTTCTACTTTGTAACTTCCCTGTGGGATCGATAACTAGGACTCCATTAGAGCCCTATATTACTTGATACGATACATATACTTGCGTTGATTGCTTGGAATTTACAAAATTATTACAAACATATATAAATTTGAGTTCATAAATTCTTGCAATATAAAAGTCTATAAATTGTCCGGTCAAGTTTTTGGCGCCGTTGCCGGCGACGGTAACGAAGTAACTAAGTAAGAAAGGAAGTATAAACGGTATTTATTGATAATCTAGTAACAGAAACCTATACTTTGTGGTGTGTAATTGTGTGTTTGTTTAATTTTTAAAAGTATTTGTGTGATTGTATATGTGTCGTAGTGGATCTATAGGTTTAGTGCCTTACGATTCAGAGTTGGAGCGTATTGCCAGAAAAATTAGAAAACAGTAAAAATAAATTGAAAATCCTTGTGAAATGGCGAATAATCAAGATAATCAGAGAAATGATATTGGAAATTTGTCAAGACCTTTAAGAGATTATGTTAACCCAATAGCAGACGAAATTCACATAACTATTCAAAATCCTGATGTTGCTGTTAATTCATTTGAACTTAAACCTGTTATTATCCAAATGGTACGAAATAATCAATTCAGATGAACACCTAATGAGGATCCAAATTTACATCTCGCTAGTTTTTTAGAACTGTGTGCTACTTTTAAATATGACGGAGTGTCTAGTGACGCTGACAGACTTAGACTTTCTCCTTTTTCATTAAGGGATAAGCTAAGGCGTGGTTAAACTCGTTAGCACCTGGAGCTATTAGAACTTAGGAAGAATTATCTCAGAAGTCTCTATCAAAATATTTCCCTCCATCAAAGACTGCTAAACTAAGAAATGATATTACATCTTTTTGTCAGTTTGAAGGAGAGTCAATAGATGAAGCTTGGGAGAGATTTAAAGATCTTCTTAAAAAGTGCCCACATCATGCTTTACCAGATTGGTTAATAATTCAAGCATTTTATAATGAATTAGTGAGATCATTGAGATCTATTATAGATGCTGGTGGTGGTGGATCGTTAATGTCAAAACTTTTGATGAAGCATACACATTAATTGAAAAAATGGCTACTAATAATTTTTATTGGCCCTCTGAACATGTAAATCCTAAGAGAGTAGCTAGTGTTCATGATTTAGATATGATGACTATGGTAGTTTCTCAAATTGCAGCCATTTCTAAAAAAATAGATTAATATGGAATGAATTATTCTCAACCACCTCAAGTGTTGGAGGAAAAATCATTTGGACAGATAACAGAATCTCAAACACCTTATGAGACTTTAAATGCTATTAATAGGCCTAACAATCCTTATTCAAATTATTATAATCCTGGTTGGAAGAATCACCCAAATTTCAATTTGAATAATAGTAATGCCAATGTTAACCCACATTGGGGGAACAGTTCTATAAATCCAATTGGAAATTAGAACAATCAAGGAAATACCAATTTTAGACCATCTTATCCTCCTGAATTCAATAGTAACCCCGCAATTTAAGGATAAGAAGTTGTCTACGGAAGAAATGATTCTGAAATTGGGAACTCAATTACAAGCTTAAGGTGTTGCTATGAAAAATATTGAAAATCAATTGGGGGATATTTTCACTGCACTTAATAATAAACCTTTGATCCAAGAAAAAAAATACCTATTTTTATGCCTTGATTTTTATTAAATTTTAAGGATATTATGCTTTAATGAAAGGTATTTTTGTGTTTTTGGATGTAGGTGAGACAAAAATGTTCAAGAAGGAGAAAAATATGAAAAAGGAGCAAAAAGGAGCAAAAATAGAGCCAAAATGCAAAATTTTCAAAAATATTCGCCTGGCGCCTAGGCGCCAGAGTCCGGCGCCTAAGCGCCAGCTCGATACAGAAAACTGTTAAGTTTTTGACGACTTTTGGGTGGTTATTTTGACGGTGTGAGTGGTTATTGGACCTTCTAGAAGACTGACGGTTGTTCTCGGTTTATAGGACATGTGATACAATGTATTTGGACGCTTCAAAATGGTTTTAATCGCTAAGAGGTGCGATCCAAAGTGAAGAGGTGCGAAGAACTAGACGCGGTGTCCGGCGCTTATGCGCCAGACACACCTTCTAGAAGATTCATTGAATGTGGACACATTTTGAAGAGGTGCTTTGAGGCAACCCTTGAAGCCTATAAATAGGAGGGTATTCCTTCAGAGAAAAACGCCCCATCTACCCCTCCCTATCTAGAGTCCTATCTAGAGAGAGAAATAGAGAGATCATATTAGGGCTACCTTTTTACTTTCCTTCATAAATTAGTGAGTTTATTTTAGAGTTTGTATTTAGAGTTTGAAAGATTTGGTGCATCTGTAGTTCATTACGCTGTGAAGTCAGTAGGAATCAGAAGTTCAGTAGGAGAAACATCCAAGATAAGTATTTTTATTTTGATTCAAAGTTTGTTTATTATGTTTTGTTATTTAATTTTAATGTATTCTCGAGTAGTTACTTTACTTTCTCCTTTCAATTATGAAAAGATAAATAAGATAATACAAAATTCGCTCGGAGAATTAAAAATCATATATTTTCAAAACATTGTGATGATATTAATACCGGTTCTTAATTTACTATTTAAATCGGCCATTTAAATTGTTAAAACCTCGTTGAAGAGTTTTGAGACCTAGAAGGAGATGAATTCTTAACAAGTAGATATCACATGAATCCTTGAGTAGTCGAAGGTCTTGTGCGGGTTATTCAAGGTGAAGTGCAAATAAATAGGAAGATATTATATAATGGGCGTAGAATCGATAAGTTTTTAGAGTGACAGACTAAATTCTTATGATTAGGTTTATAGAAAAGGAAAGGGTCACTGGTAGGGCCGACCATAGCCACTCTTAGACATCTAGTAGTGTGAGCCTAGATTAACCCATTCTACTAACAATACATCCGGACCTGATCTATAGGCTGACCAATGTTCTTTGCACCTGAATCAAAGGGTAAAGAATATAAATGCTTCTATTTGGCACAATAACATAAATTTATATTCTCCACGAGTATTATTATTATCTTAGAAAATCTTGGATTAATTGAAAGGGAGAAAGTTGCTTTCTTATTGCTATTTACATCAATTATTTTATTCCTGTTTTATTATTGCATCTAGTAAATAAAAAATTATAAAAGAAATACTTTAAAATAAAAATATTTAAAGATCTATAACTCTCTACTCGTGGTATCGATACTGGGGTCTTTGTTTCAAAGCCCTATATTACTTGAAACGATACATATGTATACTTGCGTAGAACCCCTTGTGTGTAAAATATTTTCCATAAAATTATATTTATATACACTAGCCACTATTATTATTTATAACATATATTTTTGAAAGCATTAATTAGTACGTTGATTTTCAGAGGACTTCGGGTCAAGTTTTTGGCACCGTTGCCGGGGAAGAAGATTTTAGTACCCATATATTTATATCGGGTCAAGTTCTTGGCGCCGTCGTCAGGGAAGAAGATTTTAGTACTCATATATTTATATCGGGTCAAGTTTTTAGCGCCGTTGCACGAGGAGAGCAAAGGCAAACTTTTAGATTTTTAAGTATTTTTATTTTATTAAAAAAATAAAAACAAACAAAACAAGAAAATAATATATATATATATATATATATATATATATAATATTTATTTTAATTCTTGCTAATTGACTTTTTATGCGTAGTTCGGATCCGAAGGATTATTACCTTTAGATTCCGAATTAGAAAGAACTCGTTAGAAGAATTAAAAAGGAAAAAAATTCAAAAATTTCAAGAAATGACTAATTTACATAACAATTTACAAAATCCAATTGAAATTAATGATCAAAATGTTTATAAACCATTAAGGGATTATGCTAACCCTACAGTTGATGAACTTCCTAGTTGTATTCAAATACCCTCTGTAGATGCTAATTATTTTGAGCTTAAACCGTCTATTATTCAAATGATTCAAAACAATCAATTTGGTGGAACACCAAATGAGGATCCAAATTTACACCTTGCTAACTTTTTAGAACTTTGTGCTACCTTTAATATAACAATGTTTCTGATGATGCTATTAGGCTTAGACTCTTTCCTTTTTCTTTAAGAGATAAAGTAAAGATGTGGCTGAACTCATTAAGCAACAGTGTTCTATTAAAACATGGGCTGAAATGACACAAAAATTCCTTGCTAAATATTTTCCTCCATCTAAAACTGCTAAAGTAAGAAATGCTATTACTTCATTTAGTCAATTTGACGGTGAGACAATTTATTGAACTTGGGAAAGATTTAAATAACTATTAAGAAAATGTCCTCATCATGCTTTACCTGATTGGTTAATTATTCAAACATTTTATAATGGATAATTGGATCTTTAAAATTAATTGTTGATGCTCGCTCATTGGAGGTTCTTTAATGTCTAAATCATTTGAAGAAGCTTACACTTTAATTGAAGAAATGACTAACAATAATTTTCAATGGCCTTCTGAAAGGATTAATCCTAAAAGAAGGGCAAGTATTCATGATAATGAAGCATTTTCTATTTTAGCTTCACAAGTAGCAGCAATGTCTAAGAAATTAGATAGTTTTGCTATTAATGTATCACATAATAACTCCGCTAATATTGAAGATTCTCAAACTATTAAAACTTTACAAGCTATTGCTAGTAAAAATAATCCTTATTCAAATTATTATAATCCTAGATGGAAAAATCACCCTAATTTTAACTAGAATAATCAACAACAACAATGGGGTAATAATCAATCTCATCCCACTGGAAATTGGAATAATCAAGTTAATTCAAATTATAAACCACCTGGATTTAACAATCAACAAAAAAAGTTATCAATAGAAGAATTAATTTTTCAACTAAGTAATCAATTACAAAATCAAAACACTGCTATTTGTAATATTGAGAATCAAATGGGACATATCGCTAATTTAATTAATTATAGACCCCCAGGAACACTTCCTAGTAATGTTGAAATCAAAAGAAACTGGAAAAGAACATGAACATGTTAAAGCTGTACAACTTAGAAGTGGAAAGGAATTAAATGAAAGAATGCAGAATGAAATTCAAAAGGAGATTGAGGTTGAAGAGATTGAAAAATCTAAAGAAACTCCTTCTCCTAATAAAGATCAAACTGATATTTCTATTAATATGGAAGTTGAAAAACCACCACCACCTTTTCCTCAAAGACTTAAACAACATAAACTTGATAATCAATTTTATAAGTTCTTTGAAATTTTTAAGAAACTTATTATAAACATACCTTTTGCTGAAGCTTTGGAACAGATGTCAACTTGTGCAAAATTTATGAAAGATATTTTAAGTAAGAAACGAAGATTTGAAGCTTTTGAAACAATTGCATTAAGTGAAGAATTTAGTGCAATAATTCAAAAGAAATTACCTCAAAAACTTAAATATCCTGGAATTTTACTTTACCTTGTGCTATTGGAGAAAAGTTTCGTGGAAAAGCTTTATGCGATTTAGGAGCAAGTATTAATCTCATGCCATTTTCTTTTTTTTGAAGGTTGAATTTAGGAGAGATTACTCCCACCACTGTAACCCTTCAGTTAGCTGATAGATTTATCTCTTATCCTAAAGGAGTTATAGAGGATGTTCTTGTTAAAGTAGATAAATTTATCTTACTTGATATGGAAGAAGATAAAGAAATACCTATTATTTTAGGGAGACCTTTTCTAGCGACCGGACGAGCTATGATTGATGTGCAAAAAGGAGAATTAACCATGAGAGTTAATGATCAAGAGATTAAATTTAATGTCCTTAAATCAATGAAGTACCCCGACAAAGAAAAATATTATCGAATGGATATAATTGATTATTTAATCGAGAAACATTATCAAGAAAAATGTAAAGTCATTTCTGAAGAAAAACTTGAATTATTAACCGATGAAGATGAAAAACTAAAAGAAGAAGAAACTCATTATATTAAAGATAATTGAGAAACTTTGGACATAACTCAAAATGATAGACTTTTACCCTCCATTAAAAAAGCCTCTGAACTGGAATTAAAAATGTTACCTTCACATTTAAAGTATGCATTTCTGGGAAATTCATTAACTTTACATGTTATTATTTCTTCTGAGCTAAGTATAGATCAAGAAGAAAAATTGATAGGAGTGTTAAAGAATTATAAGAAAGCATTTGGTTGGACAATTGCTGACATAAAAGGAATATGCCCATCCATTTGTATGCATAGCATTTTAATGGAAGAAAATTTTAAAACTATTATTGAACCACAAAGAAGATTAAATCCTATCATGAAAGAGGTTGTTAAAAAAAGAAATCGTTAAATGGTTAGATGCTGGTATTATTTATCCTATTTCGGATAGCCAATGGGTCAGTCCTATTCATTGTGTTCCGAAGAAAGGAGGAGTAACTGTCATTGTCAATGATAAAAATGAACTAATTCCTACGAGAAAAGTTACAGGATGGCGAATTTGCATTGATTATAGGAAATTAAATGACGCCACTAGAAATGATCATTTTCCTTTACCTTTCTTGGATCAACTGCTTGATAAATTAGCTGGACACTCATATTTTGTTTTCTGGATGGATATTCTGGTTATCATCAATTACCTATCGCTCCTGAGGACCAAGAGAAAACAACATTTACAAGTCCTTATGGAACATTTGCCTTTAGAAGAATGTCTTTTGGTTTATGTAATGCACCTGCAACTTTTCAATGATGTACGATGTCAATATTTTGTGATTTGATTGACAAAGCAATTGAAATATTCATGGACGATTTTTCAGTTTTTGGAACTTCTTTTGAATCTAGTTTGAAAAATATTTCCAAAATTCTGAAAAGATGTGAAGAAACAAACTTAGTTCTTAACTGGGAAAAATGTCAATTCGTGGTCACAGAAGGCATTGTACTTGGTCACAAAATTTCACAAAAAGGGATGGAAGTAGATAAAGCAAAAGTGAAAATTATTGCTGAATTACAACCACCTACTACGATTACTGATGTGAGAAGTTTTCTAGGTCATGCTGGATTTTATAGAAGATATATAAAGGATTTTTCTAAAATTGCTAAACCTCTTTGTCATTGATTTTTCTAAAATTGCTAAACCTCTTTGTCATTTATTGAAAAAAGATGCTAAATATTTTAAAAGAAAAATTAATAACTGCACCTATCATTGTTGCACCTAATTGGAATAAATCTTTTGAATTAATGTGCGATGCAAGTGATTTTGCAATTGGAGCTGTATTGGGACAAAAATATGAGAAAATTTTCAAAGTTATATATTATGCTAGTTAAACTCTTACCGAAACTCAAAGAAATTACACTAATACCGAGAAAGAGCTTCTAGCTATAAGTATATGTCTTCGATAAATTTAGACCTTATCTTCTTGGTACTAAATGCATAGCTCATACCGATCATTCCGCTATTAAATATCTAATGTCAAAGAAGGATGCTAAACCTAGACTGATAGGATGGGTTTTACTTCTACAAGAAACTGACAACCAAATTGCTGATCATTTATCTAGAATTAGGAATGATGTTATTACTGAAAAAAAATATAAACGAGAAATTTCCTTATGAACATTTATATGTTATTCAAGGATACCAAACACCTTGGTATGCAGATATAGTTAACTATTTAGTTAGCAATATTCTACCTTATGGATGGGATGAAAAATTTATTCAAAATTTAAAAATGATGCTAAATATTATATTTGGGAATATCCTCATTTATTTAAATTAGGAAGAGATTCTATAATTCGAAGATGCGTACCTTATGAAGAAACTTTTGCTATTATTCAAAAATGACGTAATTCCGATTTTGTAGGACACTTTGGAATAGATAAAACTGCATTTAAAATTTTAAATTCAAGATTTTATTGTTCTACCTTATTCAGAGATGTGAGACATTATGTTAAAACATGTGATCGATGTCAAAGAATGGGTAATATATCCAAGAAAGATGAAATGCCTTTAAACTATATATTGGAAGTTGAAATTTTTGATATATGGGGTTTAGACTTTATGGGACCATTTGGACCATCATCTGGAAAAATTTATATTTTATTAGCAGTTGATTATGTTTCAAAGTGGATTGAAGCTGTAGCTTTGCCTAACTGTGATTCCAAAAGTGTATCTAAATTCTTAAAGAAGATGATTTTTTCAAGATTTGGAATTCCTAAGGTAATTGTCACAGATGGTGGAAGTCATTTTAGAAATATAAGAATTCAATCATTACTGCAAAAATTTGGAATCAAACATAAAATTGCTAACCGCATATCACCCACAAACAAGTAGAATGGTCGAAGTATCAAACAGAGAAATTAAAAGAATTTTAGAGAAGACTCGTTAATCCTAAAAGAACTGATTGGGTCGATAGACTTGATTCTGCATTATGGGCTTATAGAACAACTTATAAGACACCAATCGGAATGTCACTTTACCGGTTAGTTTTTGGAAAACACTATCACTTACCTGTTGAACTTGAACATAAAGCTTATTGGGCGATAAAAGAGTTTAATTCTGATTTGAATACTGCATGAGAAATACGATTATTGCAATTAAATGAGATGAATGAAATAAGAAATGAATCATGTGATAATGCAAAAATTTATAAAGAGAAAATGAAGGTATTAAATGAAAATTTAACTCCTTTATTGGGCGATAAAGGAGTTTAATTTTGATTTGAATACTGCAGGAGAAAAACGATTATTGCAATTAAATGAGATGGATGAAATAAGAAATGAATCATATGATAATGCAAAAATTTTTAAAGAGAAAATGAAGGTATTACATGATAAAAAGATTTCAGGAAAAATATTTGAGCTTGGACAAGAAGTATTACTATTTAATACTTGTTTAAGACTTTTTCCTAGAAAATTGAGATCAAAATGGATAGGACCATATATAATTGAAAAAGTATACCAATATGGAGCTATGGATATTAAAGACCCCAAAACGGGAAAAAATTTTAAAGTTAATGGATTATGATTAAAGCCTTATTTCGGGAGATATTAAAAAGATTTATAAAGAGGCTTATGAATTAAGTCAACCTGATTAAAGAATTACTTAGGTCGGGCTGACGACGTTCAACCAAGCGCTTTATGGGAGGCAACCCATAGATTTTTATTTTTAGTGTGTTTTTACATTTTTGATGTATGGTTATGCCTCAGTCTTGATAAATTTTATATACTTCAAAAAATTAAAAATTATCTTGAAGTATATAAAGTTTTGACTTTGGATCACTCCATTTCATATGTGAGTAAAAAGGAGATCAAGTTAGCCTTCAATAAAATTATGTATAATTGTGTTATTGAGATTTTTCTAATCTTACCATTATAATTTACCTATATTTGGAGAACGAATTGAAATTTGACGTTAGGTGAAACGGAGTCGAACATGGTTCCGGCGCCTAGACGCCAGAATTTGGCGCCTAAGCACCAAAATAAGCTGTGTATCGATGGGTCCGGCGCCTGGGCGCCAGATTTGGCGCCTAATCGCCACGGTTACTGGGTCGTGTAAAAAAAGAAAACTTTCAGTTTTTCACACGATTTTCACCTTTAAATTAACCCATCTTCGTCCCTAATCCCTAAGCAATCAATATTTCGACCCATACACTCCATTTTTTAGAGATTAGAGAGGATTTTTGAAGAAATGGAGAGGAGAAATTTTGGAGAAGAGACTAGAGACGAAGGTCCAAAAGATCCTCAACCCTACTTCAATGGTTTCAACGCTGTAAGTTTAGAGAAAATCTCTAGTCGTCTTGATAAATTTGAAGCGGATTTCAAAAGCATTGGAGATCGCCTTCATGAGATGTATCATCAGATTGAACATCTGGAATGGCAAGCGAAACTCCAATTTGATCATCTAGCGGCTTATCAAGATGCTCAAGTGGAGATTTATGCGAAGAACAAGTGGATCGACGAGAAAACGGCTATGAATTTTCGGAGAGCGTTAGTATTCTTCCTTAGTAGGCCAAGCAATCTTCATTGTGAAGATAATGGAAATTAGATAGTGATTGAGTGAGATCGTGATTTATCTAGTGAGTCGTTGTATCGATTTAGTGAATCAATTGTGTTTGTTTGTGTATTTGCTTTCATGTTCAATGTGTGTTGTATTTGTTTTCAAATTGTGTTGTTTGATTGTGTGTTAGGACTTGAATCATTATATTATACTTATCTGAAGTGTATTGAGCCAATATTGAAGATTATAAATGGAAATTAGAGAAGTTTGATTTAAACCTTGTGTATGATTGGTGGATTTAATATTTAATTTTTAAAATTTTTGGAAAAAGTTTTGGAAGTTAGAAACGGAAGCCCTACTCTAATATGAGTAATTGGTAGTTGAATTTATGAATTTTGGTGGAAAAAAAATTTTTAGATTGATTTTTTTGAAAGGCGAGTCTGGCGCCTAGGCACCAGAATTTGGCGCCTAAGCGCCGGTTCGGTCTGCTTACCCAAAAAACACCATATAAACCCCATTAGCCATGGATGACGCCTAAGTTTCATCTTCTTCCCCATTTTTTCGCAAAAATACACCTCTTAGATCCATTTTGAGATCTAAACATCAAGTATTTGGGCGTGAAATCACTTGATTTATTCGTCTCGAGGTCAGATCTACTCTCTAATCCATTTATTTTCGATTTTCACCATAGTTTTTCCTATGTTTTGCTAAAAACCAAAATTTTGAGAAAAATTTTGATTTTTAGATATTCTATTTGGATTTTTAAACTTGTTTTAAGTCTCTTAAACTTAAAAAGAGTTTAAATATTTGATTCATAAATTTGTTCTTGTTTTCTTTCTCGTTTAGATGGCACCGAAATCTAAGCGAGGGAAGGAACGAGAAAATTTTGACAATAGCAAGTTCGCGACTGCAGCAGTGCATTTTTGATATCATGAATTTGCGATGTCGAGAAAGTTTATCTCAGAGCGAAGCTTTTACAATCCGGGTGAAATGATTGAGAACACAATCGTTGCACACAACTGGCAACGATTCTGTTATTTCACTGTTGTTTATGTTATTCCAGTCGTTCGCGAATTTTATGCTAACTTTTTAGATGCGGAAGACTACGAATTCTTCGTCAGAGGTATTGGAATAGGATTTTCACCAGAGAGGATCAATATGTTTTATGGACTGCCACCTACCATCGAGTGCCACTATTCTGGATTATCTCCATCTGAGGGAGAACTTTAGATGATTATTGCTTATTTGACTGACGACATTGGGGCCTGGAAGATCCGAAATGAAAAAAGGGTAAATTTCAAATCTTCCAAATTAAATGGTGTTTCTAAGGCTTGCCATTATTTTATTTCTGCTAGAATTCTACCTTCCAACCACCTGAGTGAAGACACCAGAGATCGAGCTATCTTAAACTATTGCATTCAGGGGAGGAATCCGATAGATGTCAGCAGTATTATTTATGATACTGTGGAGTCTACTGCTAGATCCAACACTTCTGTGGGACTGGGATTCCCATCTTTGATCTATTCTTTATGTGTTAGTAATGGAGTCACTGCTAATATTTCTGAGGAGAAGCTGAAGTCTAGTAAGCCAATTGGGCAGGAGAGTGTTAGAATCTATGATCTTCTTCGAGGGAAGAGATCGACCGCTCCTACTTCTGCACACACTTCAGGTAGACCTTCTACTTCCAGACCTTCTACTTCTATTGCTGAGCCACCATCTAGTTTTTGGGAATCGATGCATGATCGGCTTTAGAGCAAAGAATATGAGTTATTTCAAACTCACTACGTAGCCGATTCTTTTGATAAGAAAATTGATCATTTATCCGAGTATACCCGCAGGAAGAGTAGTTACGATGTCGAGTATGATGAAGCTCTCGTTAGATTCCCGAAGGGAGAGCATAATGTTCGCTTCCTACCTTTCCTAGTTTCTCACCATATGTTGACCCTAAGGATGTTGAGTTTTCTTTTGGTGATGATGACGATGCCGAGGCTACGTACAGTGATTAGTGGCCCGATTTACCTCCGAATCGTGCTAAGTCCGTTGTTAGTTTAGTTTGTTTGCTAGTATTGATTGTTGTTTGTTGTCTGCTAGTTTAGATTTTTTTATTTACTTTGTGTGGATTGTTGGATGTTAAGACTGTTGTTAGAGTATTTTTAATGTATTGTGTTTAAGATTGAAATTTGGATAAATTTATGTTTATTCCTATTTCAGCTTACTATTTAGTAGTTAGTAATGTTGTTCTATTTTTTTTTAAGTAGTATAGTCATTTAATTTAATTATTTATGAGCCTGCTTACTTTTATACCTACTTCATTATTTCAGTATTATTCATAAAAGCATGTGTAGAAGTAAATTTTTCTTTCTAGAATTTTTTTTACATACTTATAAAAATTCCTTTTTAAAATTATGTTTTTCTTTCTCTCATACTTTAAAAGAAGTTTTTCATGATAGACCAAAACTTAAGTTTGGGGGAAAGGGAAAATACATTCAACTTTAAATTTTATTTGTCCTTAAAGAACTAATATTTTCTTAAAATAAAAAGTTTTAACATAACATGAGGAATAAAGAATCTATTTAAGATCACTTAAATTTTTGAAATTATAAATAATTTAGTAGACTTAACCAAAAATTTTAATAACTTTGATTGATTTTAAGAATAGAATTATTCAACTTAAAGAAGAATAAGATTAAGAAATTTTTCTATTCATAGTAGAGATAATTGAATTTTAGAAGTATTAAGAAATAAAAAATTATAACTCGAAAAAGAATATATTGAAATTCTTTTTGAAATCTATTTATGTTATAATAATTAAGTGAAATTGTATAAGTTTGAAAATATAAGCTAAGGATAGTGAAGTTCAAGACCATTAACAGGCTATCCAGAAATAGTAATCCTCTCTTCAAAAAAAAAAAGAAAAAGAAAAAGAGAGGAGAAGCTTGAGGAAATGCCTAATCAAAAATTGGCTTCACTTGAATTAACTTATAAAAAGAAAACTGATTACATTTATTACTTAATTTTTACGCATGTATTTTTATTAGAAAAGAATTTCATGAAGATATTTTTCTTGTGAATAATTTATGTGATCTTAATATAATAAACTACAATTATTTTCAAAGTGAATGAAAAATTTTTGAAGTCTTATGATTTGGTAGTTAGAATATTCTTTAAATTCTTAAAATTAAACTTAGTTAGTGAAATTTGGTTAATGATTTACTAAAGCCTTTATAAAATCAAAATTCTTAAGAAGTCTTAAATATTTACCTTTTTATTCCAAATGTTATACATTTTATATAGTAAAAAGGGTTACTTGAGGACAAGTAACATTTAAGTTTGGGGGATTTTGATCCAAGAAAAAATACCTATTTTTATGCCTTGATTTTTATTAAATTTTAAGGATATTATGCTTTAATGAAATGTATTTTTGTGTTTTTGGATGTAGGTGATACAAAAATGTTCAAGAAGGAGAAAAATATGAAAAAGGAGCAAAAATGAGCAAAAAGGAGCAAAAATAGAGCCAAAATGCAAAATTTTTGAAATTATTGGCCCGGCGCTTAGGCGCCAGAGTCCGTCGCCTAAGCGCCAGCTCGATACAGAAAACTGTTAAGTTTTTTACGACTTTTGGGCGATTATTTTGACGGTGTAAGCGGTTATTAGACCTTCTAGAAGACTGGCAGTTGTTCCTGGTTTATAGGACATGTGATACAATATATTTGGACGCTTCAAAATGGTTTTAATCGTGAAGAGTTGCGATCCAAAGGGAAGAGGTGCGAAGAACTGGACGTGGTGTCCGGTGCCTAGGCGCCAGATTCCGGCGCTTAGGCGCCAGACACACCTTCTAGAAGATTCATTGAATGTGGACACATTTTGAAGAGGTGCCTTGAGGCAACCCTTGAAGCTTATAAATAGGAGGGTATTCCTTCAGAGAAAAATGCCCCATATACCCCTCCCTATCTAGAGTCCTATCTAGAAAGAGAATTAGAGTGATCATATTAGGGCCACCTTTTTACTTTCCATCATAAATTAGTGAGTTTATTTTAGAGTTTGTATTCAGAGTTTGAAAGAGTTGGTGCATCTGTAGTTCATTACGCTATGGAGTCAGTAGAAATCAGAAGTTCAGTAGGAGAAACATCTAAGATAAATATTTTTATTTTGATTCAAAGTTTATTTATTATGTTTTGTTATTTAATTTCAATGTGTTCTGAGTAGTTACTTTACTTTCTCCTTTCAATTATGAAAAGATAAATAAGATAATACAAAATTCGTCGGAGAATTAAAAATCATATATTTTCAAAACATATTCGTCGGAGTTAGAAACCAACCTCTATAAATCTTCAAATTGGCCTTCCCAAACCCATTTAGGGACTGAACGAAAGTAAGCCCAATCAAAATCAGGCATTCTCATAGCCCTTAAGCCATTGATTGACCAAGCCACACCTCGAGGACAAAGTCATATACAGACACTATTTCACCTCAAATTGACTTGGGGAAAATCTTTCTAAGGTTGAGATGAAGCTTCAGAACCATTTAATTTGAACTAACATCAACTGAGGGCAAAGTATGGTTTTTCACGCGCAACCTGAGCTCGAGCTTGGTCTAGAGTAGGGTTAGCCATTTCAAAACCCCCACATATCCGTATGGATATGATCGTCAGCTCAAGACAATCGTGTAGGAACAAACCTCGCTCGATTTCATTAAGAATCAAATGAGATATTGTCCCTAGATCATGGATGGTATGCGGGATCAGGTGGGAGGAAGACGATGAACAAGGACCGTCCGTTCCCGTGTTTTGGGAATGGATGATTTAATCCCCATGGATCCGCTATTCAGAGCCCCGCAGCGGATTAAGCGCGTTTCAATGTTACGGAGGACACGCGGCGCTCCCTAGCTTTTTATGTTTAGTTTAAGGTTTAATTAAATTAGATTATCCTTAAAATAATAAAAAATTCATAACTTTGCACACAAAAATTACAAAAATAAGACAAAAATACCTCTTGATTCAAAAAAACAAGGAGAATCATGTGAAATTAAAATATTTATTTTTTATATTATATTTGATTTTTAATTAATTAATTACTTTCTAGTGTAAATTAATTATTAAAAATTAATTATAATTTCAAAAGTTATGAAACTTTCACAAAATGATCTTTGTACCCTTTGGAATATTCCCTGATTCTTCTAAGGACAGAAAAATTTTCTAGGGTGACATTTAATAATTTCTAAGCCATTTTATAATTATTTCTAAAATAATTATAAAAAAAATTAGAAATTAAGAAAAATAAAATTGGAAATGGCTAGAAATTTTAGGGTAATGGACAATAACCCTAAGACAAAGATGTTTAAGTCATTAAACAATTTTAAATGACATTTTAAAATTTAGGATTTAAAATTCATTATTAAATTAATAAATTTAATTCATAAAAATCACATTTTTATTACTTAGCCTATTTTTCACAATAGACTAAGTTCAAAATGAGTCCAACTCACAATAGACTGAGGACAAATCTAGTTAAGTCTAAGATGATAAATTAGGCTTAATCATTATCCTAATTAAAGCCTTAATCAAGCTTAAAGATAAATTAAGCTTAATTAAATCAAACTTAAAAAGAAATGTACAAATCTTAAATAATACTAATTTAATTAAGTTTAATGACATTTTAAACTTTATTAACCCATTAAACCTTATTAAATTAGGTTTAAGTAGCCTTTAAACCCTAATTAGGTTTAACCCACATTAAACCTAATTAATCAACTTAAAACTTACTTACATTAGGTTTAAGTGTTCATTCAACCCTAATTAGGTTTAACTCATATTAATCAACTTAAACCTTACTTACACTAGGTTTAAGTAACTTTTAAACCCTAATTAAGTTTAACTCACATTAAACCTAATTAATCAACTTAAACCATACTTACATTAGGTTTAAGTAGCCTTTAAACCCTAATTAGGTTTAACCCATATTAAACTTAATTAATCAACTTAAACCTTACTTTCATTAGGTTTAAGTAACCTTTAAACCCTAATTAGGTTTAACCTACATTAAACCTAATTAATCAACTTAAACCTTACCTACATTAGGTTTAAGTAATCTTTAAACCCTAATTAGGTTTAACCATATTAAAACTAATTAATCAATTTAAACCTTACTTACATGAGGTTTAAGTGCTCATTAAACCATAATTAGGTTTAACCCAATTAATTAACTTAAACCTTACTTACATTAGGTTTAAGTAACATTTAAACCCTAATTAGGTTTAACCTACATTTAACCTAATTAATCAACTTAAACCATACTTACATTAGGTTTAAGTGTTCATTAAACCCTAATTAGGCTTAAACCATATTAAACCTTATTAATCAACTTAAACCTTACTTAGACTAGGTTTAAGTAACTTTTAAACCCTAATTAGGTTTAACCCATATTAAACCTAATTAATCAACTTAAATCTTACTTACATTAGGTTTAAGTAACCTTTAAACCCTAATTAGGTTTAACCTATATTAAACCTAATTAATCAACTTAAACCTTACTTACCTTAGGTTTAAATAACATTTAAACCCTAATTAGGTTTAACCCACATTAAAATTAATTAATCAACTTAAACCTTACTTACATTACGTTTAAGTATTCATTAAACCCTAATTAGGTTTAACCCATATTAAACCTAATTAATCAACTTAAACCTTACTTACATTAGGTTTAAGTAACCCTTAAACCAATTAGACTTAACCCATATTAGGTCTAATTAATCAATTAAACCTTACCCAAATTAGGTTTAATTAATTTTAAACCAATTAGACTTAACCTATATTAAGTCTAGTTAATCAATTAAACCTTACCCAAATTAGGTTTAATTAATCATAAACCAATTAGACTTAACCCATATTAAGTCTAACTAATCAATTAAATCATACCCAAATTAGGTTTAGTTAATCCTAAACCAATTAGACTTAACCCATATTAAGTTTAATTAATCAATTAAACCTTAACCAAATTAAGTTTAATTAATCCTAAACCAATTAGACTTAACTCATATTAAGTCTAATTAATTAATTAAACCTTACTTAAATTAGGTTTAATTAATCCTAAACCAATTAGAATTAACCCATATGAAGTCTAATTAATCAATTAAACCTTACCCAAATTAGGTTTAATTAATCATAAACCAATTAGACTTAACCCATATTAAGTCTAATTAATCAATTAAACCTTACCTAAATTAGGTTTAATTAACCTTAAAAACTATTTAGACTTAACCCATATTAAGTCTAATTAATCAATTAAACCTGACCTAAATTAGGTTTAATTATCCTTAAAAACCAATTAGACTTAACCCATATTAAGTCTAATTAATCAATTAAACATTACCAAAATTAGGTTTAATTAACCATAAAAATCAATTAGACTTAACCCTAATTAAGTCTAATTAATCAATTAAATCTTGCCCAAACCGGGTTTAATTAGTCTTAAACCTATTAAACTAAACCATAATTAAGTTTATCACATTAGAGTTAATTAAACTATTAAACCTTAACTAACTAAGAATTAATCAATTTTAAACCATAAGTAAGTCTCACACTAGATTTAATTAAACTATTAAACATTAACTAACTAAGGTTTAATCAATCCTAGACCTTACTTAAGTCTAATTCATTAGGCTTAATAAAATTATTAAGCCTTAATTGAATAAGGTTTAATGAAACTTAAGTCTAACTTAAATTAGGCTTAAACAACTTTAAAGTTTAGTTAAGTCTAATTTTAATTAGACTTAATTAAACCCTAAGTTTTACCTAAAAAACACTTGAATGGTCTTTAAATTCTAATTAAGTCTAATCTAATTAGACTTAATTAACCATTGAGTATTATTTAAATAAAACTTTAACGTAAATTAAGTTTACTTTAACCAGGCTTAAATCAAACCATAGGTTCAACCCATATTAAACCTAACTCAATATATTTAATTTAAGTTCAAATTGAACCAAAGTTAAATCAAACTTAAGTTCAACCTATATTGAACTTATGTCAACTTTAAGTTTAGGTTCAACCTAACTTGAACCTAACTTAAATCATACATAAATCAAACTTAAGTTCAACCCATATTGAGCTTAAGTCAACCTTAAGTTTAGGTTCAACCTAACTTGAACCTATCTTAAATCAAACCTAAAGCAAACTTAAGTTCAACCCATATTGAACTTAAGTCAGCCTTAAGTTTAGGCTCAACCTAACTTGAACCTAACTTAAATCAAACCTAAATCAAACTTAAGTTCAACCCCTATTGAACTTAAGTCAACCTTAAGTTTTTGTTCAACCTAACTCGAACCTAACCAAACCTAAATCAAAATTAAGTTCAACCCATATTAAACTTAAGTTAACCTTAAATTCATGTTCAACTTAACTTAAACCTAACTTAAATCAAACTCAACTCAACATTAAGTTTGACCCAAATTGAACTTTACTCAATATTAAGTTCAATCTAAATTGAACTTATTTTAACAAAAAATTCAAGTTTGATCAAAATCAAACTCAACTAGACATTAAGTTCAACACAATTCAAACTTAATTAAGTTCAATCTAAAATGAACTTATTTTAATGAAAACATCAAGTTTGATTTAAATCAAACTCAACTCAACATTAAGATTAATCCAAATCAAACTTAAGATTCAATCTAACTTAAACTTATTTCAAAAAAAATAAGTTTGACAAATCAAACTTAAATCAAAATTTGACTTAAATCCAACCTAAATCAACATTATTAACTTAAGTTCAAACAGACATGAACTCAAGTTAATCCAATAGACATGAACTTAAGATTAACTCAGGTTCAATCCAAATTGAACCCAAATTAAATTCAAACCACATCAAACTAAAAACAAATTTTGATTCAAACTACTTTAAAGATAAAATCAAAGATATTCAGATTCAAACAACATTGAATTTGATTATCAAATGACTTTATCTAAGTCTAATTCATACTAGAATTAACACTTCTTCTAGATTCAAATGACATTTTAAAATCTAACTTATGTTAGAATTTGTAATTAGAGTTAATATTAGATTCGAAAGACACCAAATCTAAGATTCTAAAGTTTAATTTATGAAACTGAATCTAATTTTCAAAAATTATTAGATCTAAACTTTTAAATTCAAATAAAATTGAATCTAAATTTCTAGATCTAGTCAAATCTCAAAATTGATTTCTCAAATCTAATCAAAATTTTAGATTTAATTGACAATAAATATAAATATCAAAACACATCAAATTTAAAACTTTAAGTTCAAAAGACATTAAACTTAAAGATTTTGACATAAAATGACATAAAAATCTTAAGAAATCGTAAACAACTTAAAATTTTTCAAACCTAAAATTGGAAGAAGACACTAAAACTTAAATGAAACTTTAATGAACAAACATCACCGAATGTAACTTGAACCTCAATGTTCTTAATCTACGAAGATTTCTCGGACAAAGCAATCCTGGTTGCCGGTTCTGGTTTAAACACGTTTCAGACTAAGTAGATTAAGGCCCCTGATGACCATGGGACGACGGACCCAGTGACATCTTGACAGGGTTATCTAAAAATATAACTAAACAAAATAAAAAGATTGAAGAAATAAAACTGACATTATTTCTTTTAAATTTGACACTGTTTTCCTTTGCAGGATGAAAAAAAATTTCGTTCTAGATTTCTTTTGTATGTTATAAGGTGTGCTAACTCTATTTTTG
This sequence comes from Papilionanthe hookeriana x Papilionanthe teres, assembly GCA_022702705.1. NCBI lineage: Eukaryota > Viridiplantae > Streptophyta > Magnoliopsida > Asparagales > Orchidaceae > Papilionanthe > Papilionanthe hookeriana x Papilionanthe teres. The sequence continues at coordinate 10,821,776 of CM040424.1, forward strand.
CAGGATGATTAAAACAAAATGACAACATTAATTTCATCCTAGATTTCCTTTGCATGTTTTAGGGTGTGTTAACTCTCTTTTGCAAGACGATATTCCGTAGACGTGACGAAAGACAACAAAACAAAACAAAATCACAATGACATCAAAACAACAACATTGACAAAATAAAACAAAAAAACAACATTAAAATAACAAAACCAAGACAAATAAAAGCAAAACTTTTAGGAAAGCCACCAAACAAAAATGACAAACAACAAAACAAAAACGACAAATTAAACAAATATGACAAACGACAAAACAAAAATGATAAATAAAACAAAAATGACAAACAACAAAACAAAAATGATAAAAAATAAGATGACATAACAATAAGATAAAATTGACATAACAAAATGACATTTAGGATTGATAGTGGGTACATCTTTCCTTAAAAACTTTCCAAAAAATAAGTGATTAACATTAATCAGAAGTTTTCTTAGACAATTATAAATTGCCTATGATGAAATTAACTATAGGAGCTTGCTCCTATAGGAGAATTAAAGAACTCAGAATAAATATTATATCTAAAAATCTCTGATTACCTAAATCCTTGTACAGAATCTCTAGGGTAAGACAATCATAGAATTTTCATTTTAAGGATTATCATCGACACCTCTTTTTCTACTGTTTTCTATATTATTAACCCTTATTTTCTTCAAATTTCTTATTATCTAAAGATTCTTTTACAAAATCTAAAGAAATAAGATTTATTGAAGATTATGACAATATTATAGATAAACAGAGCGGCGACTCTAAATCAATATCGACATCCCGAGAAAAATTTCCGACACGGCGACGACACCGCCATCAATGGTATGTGACGAGTTCATCTGGACCGGATGGTCCTTCAACTGGAGGGGCGAGCAAGTGGTGTTCATCGTTTTTCAAATCCAAAAATGATCATAAACCTACAATAAAATTCAGAATAAAAAAATAATACTAAGGTGACGCAAAAATAACACCAAAATAACACCTAAACAACACCTCAATAAAACCCACAACAAAAATCTCTTAGAAACACCTAAATAACACAAGAATAACTAAACAATAACACCACATAAAGACCATAATAACCTTAAATAACACCTCCGTACGCAAAAATAACACCAGAATTTACATCTATATAACACCACATAAACACAAGAGTAAAACCAAAATAACACCTCAATAAGAAATCAATAACACCACAATCAAATATTTAAATAACATAACAGTAACACAACGATAACCCCACAATAACACCTAAATAACACCTTAATAAAACCTACAACAAAAATCTCCTAGAAACACTTAATTAACACCATAATAATAGAGTAATAATAAAACAAAAACACTATAATAACATTTAAATAACAGTATAATAATGCAAGAATAACACCAAAATTCACACCTAAATAATACCACAATAACACAAGAGTAAAACCGCAATAACATCTAAAAAATACTAAATTAACACCTACTTACCAATAAAATGACACCATAATAGATCACAATAACTCCATAAAAACCATGATAACACCTAAATATCCCCACAACAACGCAAAAATAACACCAGAATTCACACCTAAATAACACACAATAACACGAGTAAAATCACAATGCCACCTCAACAAAACAGAAATAACACTATAAAAATGCCACAAAATTACTTAAATAACACCACAGTAATGCTAGAATAACACCTAAATAACACCTATACAATAAAAATCTCTTAGAAACAACTGAATAACACCATAATAAAAAAATAATAACACAACAAAAATACCACAATAACACAAGAATAATACCAGAATTCACCCATAAATAAGCCCACAGTAACATAAGAGTAAACCACAAAAGAATACCAGAATAACACTGCAATAACACCACAAAAACACCATGATAACACGTAAATAACATCACAATAAAGTAAGAATAACACCTAAACAACACTATAGTAACACAAGAGTAAAACCTCAATCACACCTCAATAAAATATAAATAATACCACAAAAACACCTAGAAAACACTACAATAGCGCAAGAATAACACTATAATAACATCTAAATAACATATCAATAAACCTACAACAAAATCTCTTAAAAACACCTATATAACACCATAATAGCAGAAAATTATCTAATGCTGCTGTGTGACACGCCTAAAATATATGCGCTTTTTGCTATATCATTTTAGTCATTTTTGATGATATTAATCTTTAAAGGAAGGTATTTTGTATGTTTTTTTGGTTTTAGGTACAAGAAATGGTGATTGGAGCAAAAGGAAGCAAAAAAGGTGCAATTTGGAGCAAAAACGAGCAAGAAATGAAATTCTGCATGACACTGTTGACCTCATTTTTTATGAGGTCTTCTCTTCTTCTCTTTAGTACTTAGGATCTAGCCTTAGGCTTTTCCTTTGACTATCCTAGAGGATTAGAATTGGGACCCACCACTTAGAAATTCAAACCACTTCTTAACTCCTTGCAAACTCCACAAACTTGATTGTAGACCCCTAATCACCTAGAGGGTTGAAATCAAATGTGGAAGTTTAAAGGATGAGTTCCTATAGGACTCTTTGGCCTTAGGACTGCCCTGGGTGGCCTAATCTGGTGAAGGGGTTGACTTACACACATACTACACCTATACACTACACTTTCACACACCTCTTAAAACCACACCCACACCCAACTGGACCTTCTGACTCATGAAGGTGATTCACATGGATGGTCCTTAACCCCTAAGCCTCGCTGAGCAGGGTTAGGAACAACATAGTGGATGCCTCAAATGAGTCCCTTCATGGCTCATGTGGGCTTGATATGGCTTCATGGCTCAACCAAAATGATTTCATTCCACTTACATTTACCTAATCTTCAATTTTGCAAATTTTCTATTTTTGACCCCTGGGACCCTACACCCGCCTAGCCTACCCAAAACCCTTGAAACCACCCAAAATTTGCAAAATCACCTAAATTACCCAAAATTCCTCAAAATCAATCCTAAACATTCCCAAATCACTCAAATTGATCATCCATACCCAAAAATACCAAAAATTCCAAAAAAAAACCTCCCAATACCCTCCAAATACCCAAAATGCCCCTCTTAGCCAAAAAATTCAAAAATTCAGAAAATTCAGAGAAAATTCCAAAAAATCCCAAATATTACCAATTTCATTTTGTCCAACTACACCATGGGCCAATTTTATCAATTTACCCCACTTTTATCAAAACCCCCAATTTGACCCATTTTAACCCAAAATGAACCCAATGTCAAACCAAACGTACCCAATTGACTCAAATTCTGGTCCAATTCAATTTTAAACTTCAATTCAACATCCCCAACACCAATCTAGACCAAATCCAAGTCCAATTTGATTCACATTTGGATCCAATTTCACTTTTGGCCTTAAAGCCCAATTTGGACCCATGACCCAAACTTAGCCCAAACTCACCCAATTCAACTCCAATTAACCCCAAATCTTTTCTAAACCTTCCTTAACATCCCCATAAACAAAACACTAACATGATTTGCCCAAAATTTAGACCCAAACCCCACTCAAATTCAACCCAAAATCAAAAAGCCAAATTTTGACCTAAACCCAAACCTAACCCAAATAAGCCCAAACCTCAAAATCAAAACCCAACCAAAGCCAAAACCTCTTTGAAACACTCCCATAAACATTTCCCAACATTAATTTTACATCAATTTCAACCCTAGCCCAACATTGGCCCAAGTTAGCCCAATTTGACCTATGTTGACCCATTCACCAAAGAAACCCAAATCCAACCCAATTCAAACCCAAACCACCCCAAACTTGCTTCAAATCACTCATGACACATCCATGAGCTAAACCCAACATTTGTTTGGCCCAATCCTTCACAAATTTTCCATCCATAAATTTATTTCCAAACCAAAAGCCCACTTTCTTAAACCTTCCTAAAAGCCCAAACTTCATGACAAAGCCCATATGACAAATTCTTATCATCATACCCTTAATTTAAATCAATCCCTAAGTTTCAAAACTCATCATGAAGCCATTCCAAATTAAGCCATATGCCAAATTCCCATCAACATGCCAAAATTTCTTTAAACCCATTTCCATGAAATTGACTTGGCTTTTCCCCAAGCCAAAGGTGAGCCATGAAACCATGCATGAGCCCCATAGGAGCCATGAGAGCCATGGAATCCACTTTCCACCTCACCAAACCACTAATGGCAAGAGAAGGGATCTCTTTCTTAAACCTTTCTTAAGCCCTTTTTACCTTAAACATGATACACTCTAAACCACACTTTGCCACCTAATCTTCGATGTGGACTTCACTACCTTTGGTAGGTTGACTCACATGATCCTCCCAGCCCAAAATCAGAACTTGGAAGGGTGCACCAAGCCCAAAATGGTGGGTTGACCCATTTGAACTCAAAGTGACCTTATCTCCATTCCATTTTAATCCAAACACTTTACACATGTCCAAGCACAATCGACTTCACCATTGCCAAGCCCCGACCTCCCCGGTCAAGATGGTGACCCTGCCGCCGCCGGCCAGCCGCCTGGGTCGCCGGAAAACTCCATGGCCGAGACATGGGGAGAAGCCAAACTTTGGAATTCCACCTTGCTGAGCTGCCCCATGCCCAATGGCCACCATGGCTGTTCTTCTCTTGCCAAGAGCAGCTGATCCCAAGCCCTAACTCCCCCTGGGAGAGCCTCCAGCCATGCCTATTTAAACACCACCCCTTCTCGGCCATGAGAAGTGCTGAAAAAAAAACCTTAAGGAAACTCTGCCAAAATTGTTCCAGACTACTCACTCCCTTTGCCCCTCTCCTCTTTCTTTCATTCATTCTTTCTTCTCACACTTTGCTCAACATCTATACCATTATTTCTTACTTTATCTCACACTTCTCACTCTAACACTCTCCCTTCCTCTATCTTCCTTCTCTTTAACTTCATTTCTCTCACTCTCTATCTATTTCACTTTCATTCGTCTCTCTCTTTCTTGCTCTTTGTTGCTTCATATCTCTTGCTCTATCTTCGTCTGCGTTCTCTTCTATCTCCATTTCTCTCTCATTCTCACTCCTCTCGCCCCCTCTCTCTTTACTTTCACTCTCTCTTAGTCTCCTAGTCTCTCTTACCAACTCTCTATTCTATCTCTTTATCTTACACTCTTTCTTTCCACTCTCTCTATCTCACTCTTCACTCTCTCTATACTCCACTCACACTCTCCTCCTCTCTTGCTTCCTTCCCTTCCACTTCCCATCCTCCCTCTCCTCTCTCTTACTCAATCTTAACTCTTCGACATTCACTTTCCTCTACCTCCCTCCCTCTCCATATTTTTTGATGTCACTCTCTCCTCTCTATCTATTGATCAATCTCTCTTGATCCATCCTCACTCTCTTTCTTTCTCTCACTCTATCTTTCTCTCTTCCTCCTCCCTACCTCGCTAACACTCTCTCTCCTTTTCACCCTCCTATTATTTTTTCTCGCTTTGTCCCGCCTCTTTCCCTTTCTTATATACTCTTTTGTCCTTCGCTCTCATATTTCTCTTTAGATCTCTTTCACTCTTTCACTCGTTCTCGTTATATTGCTCTCGCACTCCCTCTATCATTCTCACTCGCTTATTCGTGCCCTCTCCAAGTCTCCCTTATGTAGCCTACCTCTTCTCTCCACCTCATTCACTCAATCACTCTCTCATTCGCTCTCAATCTCTCCCTCTCACCCACTTTAGCTCTATTTCTTGCTCTCTCACTACTATTACCATTTTGTTCTTTCTCTCACTCTATCCCTTTCCATCCCTTGTTCCATTTTCTTCTCTCTTCTCTTCCCCATTGCCTTCTCTATTGCTTCTTCTCTCAATCTCTCTTTCACTCTCAATTCCATTTCTCTATCTTATACTCATTTTACACACTCTTGTCCACACTCTCTCTTGCTTCCATCCCTCCCTTCCTCATTCTCTCTCTTCCCTCTCTCCCTCCCTCCTTTCCTTTATCGCTCTCTCGTTTCACTCTCTCTTGCTCCTTCTCTCTCAACATTCTCCTATTTTCTCTCACTTTATACCCCTTACTCACTTACACTTACTCAATCTTCTTTTTAGTCTCTTCTCACTCTCTCTCCCATTTACTCTTTCTTCCTTTCCCATTCTTTCTCTTTCTTTAAACTCACTCTCTACCTCATTCTATCTCTCTTTTACAATCACTCTCTCCCCCTCTATCTCAAACTTTATTCCTCCTTTTTCATCTCTCTCACTCTCTCTTTTGTCTCTCTTGATGCTCTATTTATCCCTCGCCTCTTTCTCACACTCCCCCCGCTTTCACTCCCTTCTTCCCTCTCTTTCTCCTACTTTTTTTATCTCTATCTCTCTCTTGATTCCTCTTTTGTTCACTCACTCTTTTCCCTCTCTCCCGCTTTCCGCCCTCACTCTCTTTTCTCTCATTTCTCTCTCACACCCTCCCCTTTCTCTCATCTTCCTCTCTTCGCTCACTCTTACTCTTACTCCCTCATTCCCTCTCTTTCTCTCTTTCTCTTTCTTTCTTTCTATCGCCCTCTCTCCACTCTCTCCTCTCTGTCTCCCTCTCTCGCTTCCATCCCACCCCTCCCCCGTCTCTCTCCCTCTCTTTCTCTTCTTTCTCTCTCTCCGACACTCTCCCTCTCTCGCTCTCACTCAATTCCACTTCATCCACTCTCTCTCTCACCAAATCTCATTCTCCGCAACCCTCTCTCCCTCTCTCTCACATTCTCTCTATATCTTCGCGCTCACTTTCTCTTCTCTATCACTCTCACTTTTTCTCTCCCACCCGCTCTCTTCCATCCCTCTCGACTCCGTCCATCTTTCTTTAATCTCTCTTTTCCTCAAACCATCTCTCACTCCCCTTACTCTCTCCCTCTCTCCCTTTTTCATTATCACGCCCTCCCTATTTCCCTCTCGCTCTCCCTCTTTCTCCATATCTCCCTCTCTCTACCCTCATCACTATATGCTTTATCTTCTTTATACTCTCTTCCATATGCAATTTTGCCTTACCCTCACTCCCTCTCTCTCTTACATTCACTCTTCAACTTTATCTTAACTCCTCTCTATCCTCCATTCACTTTTCAATCCTTATCTTCATTCCCTCTCTCGCTCTCTCTCTCACTCCCTATTTCATCTCTCCGTTGTTTTTTTGCTTTGCTTTTCCCACTTCTATCTCTCTCTAGCCCTTTCTTCTATCCCCCTCTTCTACCTCTTTATTCACTCTTTCTCTCCTCTATCTCTCACTCTATCACTCTCCCTCCCTTACACACATTCTCCTAATTGTTCTCACATCTAGCTCTCTCCCCTCATATCGATCTCATTATCTCTTATTGTCTCTTATGCAACTCTTTCCTCCTCGGCCCCAACCTCTTTCAATCCTTCCTTCCTCTTCCGCCTATCTCAATCCTCTCTATCAATCCTTGCTCTCAATCTCACTCCCTCTCCCTCTCTCTCATTTTCTCTATTGGCCTTTCTCATTTCCGCTCCTCGTTCTATCTTCTCCCAATTTCACCTCCTCTATTTCTTCCTCACCGTCCTTCTCCCTCTCTCACACTCTCTCTCATCCTTTCTCTCTCGATTATCTACCCGTGCCGCCTCCTCCCACTCTCTTTTATCTCAATCTCTCTCTCTCTCTTCTCTCTATCCCCTCTTCCCTATCATTGTTTATTACTTTCTTCCTTTCCATCCCTCCTTATTTCGCTCTCTTTTTCTCTCTCTATCACCCTCTCTTTCCTCACTCGCTCATTCTTTCCTATTTCTCTCTCTCTCTTTGTCTCTAAGCTCCTCTCCCTCGCTCCCTCGCCCTCTAAATTTCTCTCTCTCTTACTCTCACTCGCCTCTCTCTCTCTCTCTTGTACTCTCTCTCTCCCTTTTCATTTTTCTCTCTCAAATTTCCTCTCTAATGCTCTCTCGTTGCTCCATCTACTCACTTTTCTCTTCTCCTCTTTCTCTACACTCTTGTCACCCACTATCTCTTCGCATCACTCCCACTCCTAACCTCTCTTTCTCCTTCACACTTACTTTCTCTTCACTTTCTATCTCTATCTCATTCCCACTGCTCATTCTCCGTTAACTCGTTCTCTTACTCATCTCACTCCTTCTCTTCCTCTATCCCTCCACTCTCTTCTTATCTTTTTCTCTCACATACCTTCTTCGTCACTCTCTCACACACTCTCTCTCTTACTTCCTTCCAAGCTCTCTCTCATTCTCTCTCTCATTATTCTCCCTCCCCCACTCTCTTGCTCACTCTCACTTTCTATCTTTCTCGCATTCTCCTTCTCTCCCAATATCTCACTCACACTCACTTCCTCCTTCGCTCCCTTGCCCTCCTTTCCCTTTGTATTTCCCTCGATTTTCCTCTCCCGGTCAGTCTCCTCTACATCTAACCATCTCACTCTCCACCTCCTATTCTCATACTTTCTCTCACTCGCTTTCTTATCATGCTCTCTCTTACTCTCCCTTTATTATCTTACTTCCCCTTTATATATATATATATATATATATATATATATATATATATATATATATATATACTCTCCGACACCTTCTCTCCCTATATCACCCACATCTCTCTCTCGCCATCTCTCGTTCTCTCACTCGCACATTCCCACTCTCTCGCTTGCTCGCCTCTCTCTCTCACTCTCTATTCCAATTTTCATTATTGCATTGTTGCTCAATCAATCTCTATTAATCTCTCATCAATCACCCTCTCTTTCTCTTATTACTCCAACTCTTTTTCTCCTTCTATCTATCTCCTTTCTTGCTCCCTCTCGTCCTCCCTCTCTCACTCTTTCTCTTTCATTCCTTCTCTCTTCTCACACTTTTCTCCTCATCTCTCTTTCATTATTTCATACTTTCTCTCACACACTTCTCTCTCTACTTCTCTCCCTTCCCCTCTCTTCCCTCTCACTATCTTCATATCTCTCACACTTTATCTATTTTTCTCCCATTCTCATACCTCTCTCCCTCCCTCTCTCTCTCTCTTAAATTTCACTCTCTTCGTCAACCTTTCTCTTACCCGCCTTTGTTTTCTCCCTTATCTTACTCTATCTCTATTCTTTCTCCCTCTCACTCTTTCTACTCTTTCTCCCCTCACTTCTTTTTGCTCTCTCTATCTTCCAAACACTCTTTCTCTCCCTCTCTACCCTCTCCCTCCCCCTCTCTCTCTCTCTCACTCACTCTATCTTCCACTCCTCCACACTCACTCTTCCTCTACCCTCCCTCTGGCTCTCTCCATCTCTATTGTTCTCACTCTCTCCCTCTCTATCCATATATCTTACTTGCTCCCTCTCTCGTTCTCTCTTTCATTCTCACACTCTCAATCTCTCTCTCTTCCCTCCCCTTCCTCTCTCATACTCTCTCTCCCTTCCCGTTAATAACTTTTTCTCTTGTCCCTCACTCTCCTTCCCACTCTTATATTCTTTTCTCTCTAAAAACTTTTCTTTTCCTCTCTCTCTTTATCTCTTTGAATCCCTCACTCTTGTTCCCTTTATCGGTCTTACTCTCTCCCTCTATCTTTCTCATTCTCTCAAACTTGCCCTCTCTAAGTCTCCTCATCTAGCTCATTATTCTCACTCCAAAATCACACACTCATACACTTTCTCAACCATCCTCCATCTCTCACCCTCTTTAGCTTGATTTCTCGCTATCCATCGCACTCTCTCATACATGTTGTTCTTTCTCTCTCACTCTCTCCTCTCCCTCACGCTTCCATTTTTCTCCTCTCTCTCTTTCTCTTTATCCCATTATCTATTATTTTCCTCACACTCTCTTTTCACTTTCTATTCTCCTCTTATATTTTATTCTATCTTTTACTAATCGACCTTTGTTTCTCTCTCTCTTCTCTTTCTTCTTATTTTCCCTCACTTTATTCCACAGCCTCTTATCTCGTCTCTTGCTATCTTTCTTCCATCCTCCTTTTTCTCATCATCTCTCTTCTCTCCCTCTCTCCCTCTCCCTCCCTTTATTCCTCTCCACTTCCTTCATTATACCTTGCTCCCTCTCACTCTCATTATTCTCTTCTATTTCCCTCTCACTCTCTCTCCTTTTCACTCATGCTTCTTATCTCTTTTCTTGCTCTTCCTTTAAACCCTATCACTACCTCCTTCTATCTCTTTCTCACTCGCTCTATCCCTCGCTCTCGCATTCTATTCCACCGCATTTATCTCTCTTGTTCTATCTTTTCTATCTTTTAACGCTCCCTTATCCCTCACACAAATTCTTTGTTCCCTTTTATATCCTTTACTCTCTTTACCCTCTTTCTTGTTGTTTTCTTTTATCTCTCTTTCTTCTTACTCTTTTCTCATTCTATCCTCCTCTCTCTCTCTCTACCCCATCTATTGCTTCCATATCCTCTCTCCCTTTTGCTCTCCTTTCTCATGTTCTTCCCTCTCTCGACGCACTCACACTTGCTCTATTTTATCACTCCCTCCTATCTCTTTACTCACTCTTTCTCCCCAACCATCACTCAATCTCTTCCTCCCTCCTTCTCGCTATCTCTCTCCCCACCTTCCGTCTCTCTATCTCACTCTCCCTATATCTCTCTATATCCTCATCTATATCTCCTCTCTCTCTACCTCTCACTTCCAAAATTGTGCTCTATCTTCTCTCGAGTCTCTCTTATCTCTTTATTTCTTTTTCGCCTCTCTCTCCTTTTTCTCTAAGACTCTCTCTTCAATCCCTATCACTTCCTCCTTCTATCACTCTATTTCTAGTTCACTCCCTATCTTGCTCACTCTCTCATTCTTTATTTCATATCTCTTTATTGTTTGCTTCTCTCTTTTCCCTCCCTCTCGTTCTTTCTCTTGCTCTTTCATCTATCACTCTCTTTCTCTCTCTTTACTCACTCTTGCTCCCACTCTCACTCCCTCACACAATCTCTCTCAATTGCTCTCACATCTTACTCTCTTTCTCAAATCCTCTCATTATTCCCCCCCGCTCTCTCTCTTGTTCTTTCTTCTATCTTTCTCTACTCTCTTCTTTTTACTCACACATTCTCTCTCCCTCTCACTCTCACTCCCCTCACACACTTTCTCTCAATTGCGCTCACATCTTTCTCTCCCCTCAAATCCATCTCATTATTTCTTATTTCCCTCTCATACATCTCTCTTTCATCTGATCCTTCCCTCAATCCTTCTTCCTTTCTACCTCACCTCTATCTTGCACTCACTCCCTCCCTTGTTTTCTCTATCATTCTCTCTATCTCTCTCGTCTTATTCTCTCTCTATTCCTCACTTTCACTTTTCTCTTTTTTCTCTCGCTCTATCTCTCATTCTCTCCCTCCACTACCCTCCCTCCCACTCTCTCTCCCTCTCTCTCTCTCTCTCTGTCTCACCTTTCTCACTCATTCGTCTCTACCTCCCTATCTCAAACTTGCTCATATTTTTTGCTCTTTTCCTCTCTTGCTTTCTATCTCTCTCTTTAAATCTTTCTTGCTCTCTCCCTCTCTCACTCCCTCTCTCTCTACAATCTCTCTCCTTCTCTCCCTCTATCACCCTTCCTCACTCTCTTCCTTACCTTGTCGTTTGTCTCTCTACTTTTCACTTCCCTCCTTCTCACTATGACTCGTTTCTATTATTTTTGGTTCTCTCGCACTCTTTTATCTTTCTTTACTTTTACTATTTATCTTCTCGATATCTAGTACTCTAACTTTGTCCCTTCCTCTCATTCTCTATTTTTATATCTTACTCTCTCATTGTCTCAATCCCTAAAACTAAAATATCTCTCACTCACTCGCTCTATCTCTCTCACCTCTTTTATTTCATTATTGTTCTTTCTCTTCTGGCTCTTTCTTGATATCTCTTATGTAACGTTGTCATCTCTCTCTTTCTTTGTCTCTATCCCACATAAGCTCTCTCAACTTTTGTCTCTCTCAACTCTCTCTTCTCTCTCACTTTTTCTCACTATCTCCCTCTTTCTCTCTCCCTTCTTCCTTTATTAACTTTCCTTCCTCCGTCTCTCCCCACCCCTATCTCTCATTCTCTTTTTTCTTACCCTTATTCTCACTCTCTCTCTCTCCCATATATTACTTTTGCTCCCTCGCTCACTATCTCTTTCATCTCTAGCTCTCTATCTCCTTCCCTCCTCTCCCACTCTAATATCTCTCTTTTTTCTCTCTTATCCTCTCTCATTCCCCTCTCTTATATCCTCCTCTTTCACTCTCTTTCCTCTTATTTTCTATAGGTATCTCTCGTTCTCCCACTATGATTCTCTTTATCACTCTCTCGCCGTCTTCATCTTTCTCACCTCCATCATTCCCGCCCTCTCTGGTCCCCCTTATGTACCTCACTCTTCTCTCCAACTCACCGACTCTCTCTCTCTAGCTCACACACACACTCATACATTCTCTCAAACTTCCTACTCTCAATACTCTCCCTCTCACCCTCTTAAGCTCCATTTCTTGATCTTTATCTCGCTCTCTTCACCATCTCACTCGTCCTCTTACACTCCCACCACTCGTTCATTGCCGCATCTTCGTCTTTCTCTCTCTATACCATTCTATATCATTCTCCTCTCCTCGATCTCTCTTTTTCGACACTTCATTCTCCTTTACATAATTATGCTCTCTTATGTTCCCTTCATTTTGCTCTCTCTTATCTCTTCTATCTAACTTATTCTCTCCCCTCTACTCCTTGATCTCTATCGCATTTCATCTCTCCCACTATCTCTTTATCTCTCATCTCTCCCTTCCTAACTCTTTCCCCCATTTCCCTCATTGCCCCTCTCTTGCTCTCTCTAGCCATTCTTATGCTCTCCCTATCCTATTACTTCTCACTCACTCATTTTTACCTCAATCATTCTTAGCCTCACTTCTCTCTCTATATCATTTTCACTCTCTATCAATGCTTCTCTACCGCTTCTCTATCTTTAATATATCCACTCCCTCCCTCTCTATCTCTCTCTCTCACTCACTCTAGCCCTTTTCTCACACCCTATATTCCATATCTCTTTATCTCTCTCTTTCTCTCTCATTCCCTCTTTGATTCTCTCTTTCTTGACATCTTTTATCCCTCACTACCACTTATTCACTCCCTTCCTCCCGCTTTCACCGCATTCCTCGTCTTCTTCAACGCTCTTACATCCCTCTCTCTCTCTCTCTACTCCTTATCTCACTTGCTCCCTCTCTTCCTCCCTCATGCTCCCTCTTCCCTCACTCTCTTTATTTTTCTTAACTCTCTCTCTCCCTTTCTCGCTCCATCTTTATCTCTTTCCATTTCACTATCTCTCTTACTCCCTTTGTATCACTCTCTTACTCACTCCATGTTCACTCTCTTTATTATCCATTCCTTTGTCCCCCTCTCTCGCCTTCTCGCTTACTCTCTCTGCTCTATCTTTCAAAGACTCCCTTCTTTTCTCACTCCTACTCCCTCGTCCCACTTTCTTTCTCTCTCACACTCTTCTCCTTCGCTCGCTCCCTTTCTACTTCAATCTTTCTCACAAGATCCCTCTGGCCTTCGTTTCTTTCACTTTACTATTCATTTCTCTATTATATCTCCCTTTCTAGGTATTTTGCTCCCTCTTCTCTCTCTTCTCTCTCAAAATATCTTTCGTGAGTCTCTCTTCTCTCTCTATTTTTGCTTTCCCTATTTCCCTCCTCGCTTCACTCTTCTATCCCTATGTTTATTCCCTTTCTTGCTCTCTCTCACACTCGTGCTTCTTCTCGCTTATTGTTCAATCCTCTCTCTTTTCCCCCTCTCTCCGTCTCTATCTCTGCTCTTTTTTTATCTCCTACTCTTCTCTCTCTCTTTACTCACACTTTCCCCCTATCTTCTACTCGTCACTCTCATCGTCTCTCCCTCACACTCTATCTCATTTGCTCTCACATCTTTTCTCTTTCCTTCATATCCATCACAATATTTCTTATTTTCTTCGTCATTCTCGCTCTCACTTTCTCACTCCATGTTAAACCTCTCTTGCTGTCTTCCCCTCACTCACTTCCCCTCATTTCTCTCTCACTCTCTTCTCTATTTCTTCTCACCCTCTCTCATTCTCTCTCTTCGCTCATCCTCACCCATACTCCCTCATTCTCTCTCTCTCTCTCTTTTCTCGCTCCATGTTCACTCACTCACTCTCTCTTCGAATGCTCCTCTCCTTTATCTCTTCCCCACCATCCCGCTTTTCCATCCTCCCTCCACTCTCTCTCCCACTCTTTGCTCTTATTTCTCTCTTAGACACTTCTCCCTCCCTCTCACTCTCTTCCCATTCATCCCCAAGCTCTTTCTCACTAAATCTCATTCTCTACCACCTTTATTACTCTCTCCAACTCTCTATATCTTGATTCACTCTCTCTTCTCTCTTACTCTCTCTTCCTCTCTCACACCCTTCATCTATATCTTTCTTTCTCACTCTCTCCCTCTCTCTCTCTCTTTTATTTATTTATGCTTTATCACTTTTTCTCTCCCTATTGCTCTCTCTTTCTCACACACACTCTCTCTAGCTTTCTTTTATCACTCTCTTATCATTTTACTCACTCTCTTCCTCATCCCTCTCTCACTCGTTCGCTTACCCGCCTCTTTCTCGATATCTCTTTCTCTCTACCTCTCACTCATAATATTTTTTTCTATCTTCCCCGATTCTCTCTCTTTCTCTCTCTATTTCGCCTTAAAATTTCTCCCTTTATCCCTATCACCATCATTCTATCTTCACTCCATCTCTTGCTCTCTCTCTCATTCTCTATTTCATCTCTCTTTGTTGTTTGTTTGCCGACTTTTGCCACCACTCGTCCCTAACTCTCTTGCATTTTCTTCTATCTCCCTCTCTTCTCTCTCTTTACTCAATCTTTCTCTCGCTCTATCTCTCACTCTATCTCTCACTCTCCCTCCCTCACACGATCTCTCTTGTTTGCTCTCACATCTTGCTCTCTTCCCTCATATCCTTCTAATTATTTATTATTTTCTCTCATAAATCTCTATTCCTCCTCAATCCCTCCCTCTCTAAATCCCTCCTTCCCACAATTTCTCCCTCTCTCCCTATCTCACTCCTCTCTCTCCTCTCGCACTCACATTCACTCACTCTCCCTCCCTCTCATTTTCTCTATTACTCTATTTTATTCCCTCTCTCTAACTCTCTCTTCTCTCACTTTCTACTTCTCTCCATTTCTCTCTCGCCCCTCTATCTTTCTCTCACACCGTCTCTCATCCTAATTTCATTCTCTCCCTCTCGCTACTCTCCCTCCCACTCTCTCTATCTCAATCCCTCTCCCTCTCTTTCTCCATCTCACCCTTCTTCTATCCTTCTCACACATTTTCGTACTCTCCTCCTATCTCAAGCTTGCTCTCACAATCTTACGTTCTTCTCTCTCCCATCCTATCTCTTACTTAAATCTTTCTCTCTATATCTCCTTTTCATTCACTCTCTCTTTTAATATCTCTTTCTCTCCATCTATTCCCTTTCTCACTCTCCCTTACCTCGCTTCTTCGTCTCTCTCACTTTTCGCTTTCACTAGTGTCTCTCATTTTCTATTATGTTTCACTTCCTTTGTCGCTCTCTCTCTTACTCTCTTTTCTCTCTCTTCACTCACTCTATGTCTTTATGTCCAACACTCTAACACTCTCCCTTCCTCTCATTCTCTCTCACTTCTCTCTAGCCGCTCTTTTCTCTATCACTTTATTACTCTCTCTCCTTCCCTATCTCTTTCCTCCCTCTCTTTCCTCACTCTTTCCTCCCTCCTTATTTCTCTCTCTCATACTCTTCCTCACTCTTTCTTTTCCTCAATGGCCCCACTCTTTTTTTCTATTTCTCTCACTAACCTCCTTCCTCTCCCTCTCTCTCACGTACCTCCCACCTTCCCTTTCCGGCTCTCCCTCTCACTCCATCACTCTCTCATTCTCTTATTCTCACATCCTCTCTCACCTTGCCTACTCTCTCTTTCACTATCTTCCCTCATTTTCCATCTCTCCCTAAATCTCTTTCACTCTCAGCTCTCTTTCACTCTCTTCCTCTCTCTTTCTCACACTTTGTTCTCTCTTTCCTTTTATTACTCACACTTCTCTAACCTTTTCTCTATGTCTTCACTCTCTCTTCCTAACACACACACACAATCACTCACTTTGCTCGGCCCTTCTCTCTCCCCTACCCCTCCCTTATGCACTCTCTCACACCCCAACTTTTATCTCTCTCAATCTTTATCTTCTCTCTCATTATTTCTCACATCCTCTCACACCTCTCTCTCTTTCTCTCCCTCCCTGTCTCCTCTATCTCTTACTCTATTTTCCTTACTCTTTCCCATCCTATCCCTCTTTATCATTTATCTCTCTCGATGCCTTCCTCACTCTCTATTTCATTCTCTCGCTCTCTATCTCTCTTCTTCCTCCCTCCCTCCCTCGATCAAACTCTCTCCCCCTTCCACCCTCATAATATATATCTTTCTCTTTGTCCCTTTCTCTTCCCTTTCTTATATCACTTTCTCTCCCTTGCTATCTTTTCCTATTTAACTCAAGATTTCTTTAAGTCTCTCACTATTCTTCTTCCAATGCTCTCACATTATCCCTTAATCACTTTCACTCTCTCATTCGTGCCCTCCCTAGATCTCTTTCATGTGGCTCACTCTTCTCTCTCTATCTCACACACATACACGCTCTCACTCTCTCTCATTCTTACCTCTCACCACCTTTACGCCTATTTCTCGCTCTTTATCTTTTTTCTCTATTTCCTTCTCTATTATTTTCTCTCACTCTCTCTTTCACTCTATATTCTTTTTTTCTAACTTATACACTCTCGTTACACTATTCTTGGTTGGGCTATAACTTTTTACTCTTTCTTCTCTTACTTTTCTTCATTCAATCTCTCTCTGCTTCCATCCATCCCCCTCCCATTCCCCTACCTCTTACCTCCCTCTCGCTTATCTCTCTCCGTCTCCCACTCTCTCTTGCTCTCTCTCTCTCTCTCTCTCAACATTCTCCTATTTTTCCTCACTTTTCTTCTAACTCTACCACACTTACTCGACCCTTCCTCAAACTCTCTTCTCTTCACTCACTCTCCCATTCACTCCTTCTTTCCCTTTATTGCACTCTCTTTTAACCCTCTCGTTAGCTATTTCTATCTCTTTCACACTCACTCTCTCCCCTCTTCTCACACTTTATTCCACCCTCTTTCAACTCTCTCTCACTCTATCTTTGTCTCTCACTTGATGCTCCTTTTTATCCCTCACTACCACTCTCTTGTTCTCCCTCACGCCTTTCACTCCATTCATCCCTCCATTTATCCTGCTTCTTTTTATCTCCCTAACTCTTATTCCCTTTCAGTCGTATCTAAAGATATAAAGACTGGTTATGTAGATGAATTCTCTAAATAGATAGGCTTTAAAATTGTATGGGGTACATCCATCTTAAGCTCATGAGATTTTTCAACATATGCAATTAAAATTTCATTATATTTGGTAGCGTCCATCATTTCACACCTCTCCTGAACATACATACAGTCTTCTTTAAGTAATGCTTTTGAATTATCATGAAAGTCTATTTCATTCTCATCTATTAACTTACTCTCAAAACTTTCTTGGAAATGGTCTTTACTTAGATAATCAATTTCATCCATCCAAAAACATTCATCATCTTTTCTCTCAATTTGGATATTTCATAGTCTTTAATACATCAAAAGTAACTTCATGGTCATTAATATTCATAGTCAACTCTCCTTTTTGCACATCTATCATAGATTGTCCAGTAACAAGG
This sequence comes from Papilionanthe hookeriana x Papilionanthe teres, assembly GCA_022702705.1. Lineage (NCBI taxonomy): Eukaryota > Viridiplantae > Streptophyta > Magnoliopsida > Asparagales > Orchidaceae > Papilionanthe > Papilionanthe hookeriana x Papilionanthe teres. The sequence goes on from CM040424.1 coordinate 10,839,461, forward strand.
AAAGGTCTCCCCAAAATAATTAGAATTTCTTTATCTTCCTCAATATCTAATACATTAAAGTCCAAAGGAAAGATAAATCTATCCACTTTAACAAGCACGTCTTCTACAACTCCTTTTGGATAAATGATAGATCGATCAGCTAATAGAAGGGTTACAGTAGTGGGAGAAATATCAACTAAATCTAACCTTTTAAATATAGATAGAGGCATCACATTAATGTTCACTCCTAAATCACATAAAGCTTTTCCACATAATTTTTCTCCAATTGCACAAGGAATTGTAAAGCTACAAGGATCTTTAAGTTTCCGAGGAAAAATTTTCTGAAGTATGGCACTGCACTCCTCACTTAGTGCAACTGTCTCATAATCCCCAAATTTCCTTTTCTTGTTTAATATATCCATTATAAACTTTGCATACCTTGGCATCTGTTCCAAAGCTTCAGTGAAAGGAATATTTATTGTTAACTTCTTAAGTACTTTCATGAACTTTGAAAATTTTTTATCCAACTCATGTTGTCTAAGTCTTTGAGGAAATGGAGGTGGTGGTTTTTCCAAACTGATTTTAGTTGGAGATATTAATTTTTCCAGATCCTTAGAAACATGTTCTTCAGGTCTTTTAGTTTCCTTTGTTTCTCTCACAACATCTTTCTCTTTTCTAACCACATCCTTTATATCTCCTCCAATTTTTAATTGGGCAGCTTCTATTTGTTCATTAGTGTTCTCTTTAGGGTTGATCTCATTGTTGCTAGGAAGTGTTCCTTGGTGTCTATTGCTAAGTGAATTAGCAATTTGTCCCAGTTGATTCTCTATGTTTCTAATCGCAGCATCTTGACTTTGTAACTGGTTTCCCATTTGTAATACCTTCCATAGACATTTTCTTATCCTCAAATTGTTGATCATTGTTAAAGTCTGGTGGATATGAAGGTCTATAGCTTGTGTTCCCCTAATTATTCCAACTTCCATTAGGATTTGCATGATTTTTTTCCCATTTTTGGTTTCCACCATCAATAATATGATTCCAGTTAAATTTAGGATGGTTCTCCCAACCTGGGTTGTAAAAGTCAGAATATGGGTTATTTATGGTATTTAAAGTCTCATATGATAATTTAGAATCAATCATAGGTCCTAATAAACTTTCATCACTTAAAGGAATAAATTGAGGTTGGTTCATTCCAAATTGGTCCAACTTTCTTGATATTGCGGCAACCTGAGATGCAAGAATTGAAATCGTATCCGTATCATGAATACTAGCTACATTTTTCTGATTTACCCTTGTAGAGGGCCATTGAAATTCATTTGTAGCCATTTTTTCAATTAACTCATACACTTCATCAAATGGTTTTGACATTAATGATCCACCAGCGGCATCATCAATTATAGACCTAAGGGAGCCTACTAACCCATTATAAAAAGTTTGAATGATTAACCAATCGGGCAGAGTATGGTGTGGACACTTTCTTAGAAGTTCCTTAAATCTTTCCCAGGCTTCGTATATTGATTCCCTTTCATACTGACAAAATGAGATAATATCGTTTATAAGTTTAGTAGTCCTTAAAGGTGGAAAATACTTAGCTAGGAATTTCTGAGTTAACTCATCCTAATTTTTAATAGAGCCAGGTGCTAATGAGTATAACCACATTTTAGCCTTATCCCTTAGTGAGAAAGTAAAAAAGTCTTAGTCTAACAGCATCATCTGACATACCGTTATAATGAAATATAGCACAAAGTTCTAGAAAATTTTATAAGTGTAAATAGGGATCCTTCAAAGGAGTTCCCCCAAACTGATTGTTCTATACCAATTGGATAATCTCAGGATTTATTTCAAATGAATCAGCTTCTACGACAGGATTTTTTATACTAGAGTGAATTTCATCAGTCGTAGGATTTATGTAATCCCTCAATGATTTATGATGATTTTCCAAGTTATTATCTTGTAAGTTTTCCATTTCCATTTCTAGTTTTTCGAGTCCTTTCTGTATTTTTATTTTTTTATTTTCTTCAAATACGGGATCATAAGGCATAAGTCCTACAGATCCATTGTTTTGCATACGTAACACAACAAATAGTACATTAACAATTAAACAAATAATAGATGAAATATATTCGACACAACAAAACATTTTCACGAACACCATATTTTTCACACAAACAGTTTTTTCACAACACTTTTTCATATAAAAACACTTTCACACAAAATAGTTTTTACGACACTACAGTTTTCCAAGTCTAAGCCTAATTACTTCAACTAAAATTTCTCCTAAAGTTCTTACCGAAACCCGGCAATGGCGCCAAAAACTTGACCCGACCCGCAATTACGCAGTAAATTAACTTCCAAAAGATGGCCAAAAACTTGACCTGATTTATAAATGGCGGCTAGTGTGCAAAATCTTAAATGATAAAAAAATTGGAAAATATTTTACACACTAGGGGTACTACGCAAGTATACGTATCGTTTCAAGTAATATAGAGTTTTCTTTAAAAACCCCAGTATCGATCCCACAAGGAAGTGAAGTAAGAAGTCTTTAGTCAAATTCTAGTCTACTACAATTACTCCTTAGGTTGTAATGTCGATTAAAATTGTGTTTTATCTAGCAACTACTCCTAAATGCAAGTGTTAAATGTAAAGATAGTAACTATAACTAAATGCAAATAATAATTCTAAAAATAACCCTTTTTGGATGAGTTGGTTTGGAGAATTTTGAGATATTAAAAACTACTATTCTTATGTAATGAAATAGATAATGTATAGGAATAAGATGTATTTAATATTGTATGTGCCAAATAGGAGCAATCCCATTCTTTACCCTTTGGTCTAGGCATAATGAACATTGATTAATCCTATGCTTGGTTACTGAATCTGCGGCTAGGCTGGAAGGATACCGGCTGCCACTTCGGAGCTTCCACGTTCCCCTCGCCTGAGGGCTAACATCTACACTTCAGCACCCAAACGATAGGACCGAATTGAGGATTTTAGCCTGTCACTCTAAAATCTCCAATTCTACGCCCGATAATTATATTTCCCTATTTATTTGCATTCAATCCCCATGAACTTCACCATCCATGGAATTTGAATGTGGTTCCACTTTGTTGAGAATTACACTGCCCTTTCGGGTCGATGCAATTACAACTAATTTTAACACTACAATGGACCCTTATTGCAATGTAAATGAAGTGCAAGTAAAAACCATCACATTTGTAATTAAATTTACTTTTACCATGCATCACAAAATCCTAAACATGATTTCTACTCATTACAAAAGAAAAGTAAAATGAAAATAATGGAATAATCTTCTCATGCCGCTATTTCCAATGAAGAAGAAAGAGTTTGAGAGATACGTCACAAAGCGCGAAGAAAACACAACGGAAACTTCATGTAACCAAAGCAAATCCACTAAATAAATGTTTACAAAATTATAAGATAATGAAGAACAATACTTAGCTTTTTCCCCTTGAAAAAAAGACGAAGATCTCTCCCATAAAGTCTCCTGGTGATCCAGCAATGCTAACGAAATCCCTTACAAATTCTCTCAAAAATCTCTTCTCCAATCTCTCCAAAAGGGTAGAAATCTACATTTATACTCTCAATCTAAGAATCCTAAACATTCCTCTAAGTTTTTCTCTCCTTTCCTTTATTGTTTTTCTCTCTCTAATCTACACATTTCTAACACAAATTTTCCATTTTTAAAGAGCATGGACGAATTTCGAAGAGTTTCCTTAAGCACCCCTTCGAAAAAGCGTCCAAATACGTCGAATATTGGCCCAAAACCGCCAAATGTCGGTTCATGGTCGTCCGAGCAGTTTTCGGCCGGTTTGAGGCCTCTGTCAGCCATATTTTGGTGGTCTCGGGAAAATCTCATCGTCGGCGAGATCGATCTCGCCGTCGGCGAGCAGGCTGCTGCGCGGCTCCACCGTTTCGCTCCGTTTGGCTCCGTTTCAACTCTGTTTCGCCCCATTTCAGTTGCGTTGCATTCGTAACAGATAGCCCTACAAAATAAGCATAAAAAAACCATTCTTTGAAGTGTAATCTCATTCAAAAATATGCAAGAAGTATAAAAGAGATTAAGCATCAAAAGCCTTATCGAAAGGTGTTAGGGCAGAATTTCATTTCTTGCTCGTTTTTGCTCAAAATTGCACCGTTTTTGCTTCCTTTTGTTCCAATCACCATTTCTTGTACCTAAAACCAAAAAATATACAAAATACCTTCCTTTAAAGTGTAATGTCATCAAAAATGAATAAAATGATATAGCAAAAAGCGTATATATTTTAGGCCTGTCAATTACTAAATAATGTGTGGCCAAAATTTCAAAAGTTCCCCTAAGTACCCCTTCAAAATTTGTCCAAATTTAATGCATTTTGATAAATAACCATCTTTGCACCAGTCTGGCACAGTTTAGCGCTTGATGCGTTGTTCAACAATTAGGGCACCGTTTGGCGCTAGTGCAATTTTCCACACATTTTGCTCCAAATTTTGTCTTTTTTCCCCCTTTTTAGCCCAAATACCTAAATTTAGTATACCTGCATCAAAAACTTAAAAATATCATTTTTAAAGTGCAATACCACCAAAAATCATCAAATATAGGTATTAAAAGTATATGAAAAATTGAACATTTTTGTTGGTGTATCAGCCGGCCAGCCACCACAGCCACCAGAAAACACCATGCTCGAGCGACCCCAATTGGGGAAAACCCAAAATTGCACCTACCTGAGCTGCCTCAACCCAATTGGCCACTAGAGCTCTTCTTCCCTCCACCTAAGCGGCTTCTCTACCACCTTGACTTGCCCTGTTGACCACCATGAACATGACTATAAGTAAGACCACCCATCATGACCATATAGGAATAGTTCACAAACCTTAACCAAACTCTGTCAAAATTGACCCTCCAGTAGTCCAGAGAAGTAAATCCCAACCATTTTCTTTCCTTTCTCTACATATTAGCCTCAATTTCAGACCTGAAATCCAAGGCTTTTCACTGTCATCCCTGAAACTCAATGAATTCCCCAAATTGATTGACTCTTGAGCTTCACCAAATTAAGTGAGGAAGTTTCCCACTGAAATCCTCATCAATTAAGCTCTTTGTACCAGACTTCTACCTAAGTCGTGCCCCCTATTGAAGGAAGTCCTACACGGCTCCAACCCCAGCTCAAAGTAACACTTGGAGGAGATTCTCCATACCATAAAAAAATGCGTAAAACCATTCCAATTGAGGCCACTCATCTTGGACAAAGGTATAGACCATTTTCCCTAATTTTGAGCTTGGTTTGGGCCTTCGTGAAACAAACTTATCCTCATACATGATAAACCTTATAGATACGTTCTTCTTGAGTTGATGATGGTGTAGGATCAAACCCTACATAATTTGGTTGAGAATCTAGGGAGATTTTTAGTTTAGAAAATGAATAGTTCTCAGGTTACACCAGTTAGGGGCGAAGGCCAAGAGTCGTTCGATCGCACGTGTATTGGACGGTCATACTAGATTGCACTAGAGAAGAGATAAGTTCATTAACCGCAGGGACACGTGGAAGTTGACCTAGAAGGTGACTTCAAATGGAAGTGTTGTCTGGTCTTTCGGAGCTGCCGAGCAGGGGCGTGACACTGACGTGTTTAAGTAGAAAAAAAGGCTAATTTTTTATTTAAATAATTCAGAAAACTTCAAAAATTCATAACTTAGTTTAGAAAAATCATAAAAATAAAATAAAAATACTCATGTGCTTAATGAATAGAGGAAAGTCATGTCGACTAAAAATAAAATTATCTAACTTATATTTATTTTTAAATTAATTAAATACTCTAAGCCTTCATTAATTCATAATTAATTAAATGTTAATCAACATAATATGAAATTTTTAGGATTTTTTCTCTCTGTTATTAGGGATGTTCTTTGATTTTTCCAATGACAAAGAACACTTCTAACATGATAAACCCTAATTTTCAAAGCTATGTTAACATTTTAATTAAAATAATTATATAAATTAAAATAAAAATCAGAAAAATGTGGGGTTTGCTCTGGTAGGTTTTCAGTCTTTAGAGAAGTACAAGAAAAGTAAAAACTATGTTTAAATATTTTTAAAATATAATTTCTTGATTTAAGTCATTAAAACCCATAAAAATTTTAATAAATAAAATATAATTGGAAAAATCATAAAAATTTGAAGAAAACGAATATATTAACCCTTAGCAAAAATTTAAAATTAATATAAGTTGATTTAACCATCAAAATCTATTTTTCAAAGAAGTAAGATTTTTGCTTTAAAATAATTATAATAAATGAAATATAATTAAGAAAATTTTAAAAAGTGATTTGTAGTGATCCTTATGACTAGGGCACCCAATAAAAATAAAATTTGTGTTAAAATAAAAAGTTTATTTTTAACCTATTTTTTAAATTTAAAATAATTAAAAAAATTAAAAATTTCAAAAAAGATAAAAAATTCATCAAAATGTCCCTCATTATCGCTCGACCACTTGGAATATTTTTCCTATTTTTCTAAATATAATTATGAATTTTTAAATTCCTAAATATGTATTTTTTCTAATTTTTCATCAAAATAATTATAAAAAAATAAAAAATATCAAAAAAATATAAAATAGATTTCTCTAAGTTCCTTGAAGTAAGAGAGATAAATGAAGAATATAAAATTGAATTTTTAAAATAAAATGCATTTTCTATTTAATTAACTACCAAAATGAATAAATAACTATAAATTTTAAAATATAATTCAAAAATTCATGAAATTTAACTTAAATGGTCCTCTGACCTAGGTAAACCTCCAATAATTTTCCTAAGGACTGAAACTTTACCTTGTTTAACAAAATGAATTAACTTTAGAATTCCTATTTTTGAATTAAAATAATTATAAAAAATAAAATTAAATAAAAAAAATATGATTTCTTCTCTACTATCTTATTTAACCCATGAGAAATAAGTCAGCAAACTTTCAAGCATATATGAATTAATTTAAAAGATTTGTGAAAATAGAAGTCTTATGGGCAAAATTGTAATTTCCACCTTCTCACCCCTTTATTAAATTTTAGGAGAAGCTAAGGGTTTAAAGGTAATATTTGAGCCTAAGAAATGTTTTATGGTGATTGAAACGTGAGGGTAAGAGGTAGAAACCAATTAACCTCTCTTTTATGAAAAAATGGTAAAAAATGTAATTATTCAAATTGTTGAACATTGGAAGATGAAATCGACTTGAATGATTTAAATGTTTGAGACATAAGTTAGGAAGTCATTAATCTACTAATCTAAAGTCTTAGACCAATGGTTGAGTCATAGGTTAATCTTTTAATTAAATCATCTTAATATGACTCTTCCCAAATTACAAATTTACCCCCAGAGTCCTGAGAGCTTTTTGATGAGCTAAGTTTAATATAAAGATACTTGAGGGTTAGTTGAAAGATAAACCATGATTAATTCTTTTCAAACACTGGTGGCATCCAGAGTTGTGGAATGACGACTCGTAGCTAGCCCGTTGCCGCCAAGATTCTTAATGTCAATGTTATTGTTCGGAGTCACCACTCTGTTTATCTATCTTATCGCCCTAATCTTCAAGAAATCTTATTCTTCAGATCATGTACAGGATCCTCGGATATTAAGCAATTTGAAGAAAATAAGAGTCGATAAAATAGAAAACATTAGAATAAGAAATGTCAGTGATAATCCTTACACATGGAGAATCACATGTGAAATTTTGATAACTAAAGATTTCAAGGTGTGATACTTATTTTGAGTTTTTAAATCTTCTATAGAAGCAAACTCTTATAGTTAATTACATCTTAGATAATTAAGTTTATCTAAGAAAAACTCTAATTAATGTTAAAACTTATTTTCTAACAGATTTCAAAAACAAGGAAACAAACGTCAATGATCAATCCTAGGGTAATACGTTTCTAAATGTCACATAATATCCTAAAGGTTTGATTTTGTCAATGTTATTTATTATGTCAGTTTTTATTTTTGTTTTATTGTTTGTCATTTTTCTGTCATTTTTTCTTGTAGTTTGTTATTTGTTTGGTGGCTATCCTAAAATTTTAGGTTTTGTGACTACCTAAAGGTTTAGATTTTGTTTCACTATCTGTCTTGATTATGTTATTTTAGTTTTGTTTTCAATGTTATTTATGTCATTATTATTTTATTTTTTTGTTTGTCCCATCTTCAGAATGTTGCCCTGCAAAACAAAGTTAGCACAACCTAATAACTTGTAAAGAAAATCTAAAGCTGAACTTATCTTTAACCTACAAGAAAAAAGTGTCAGAGTAATTCTTACAAAAGAAATAATGTCGATTTTATTTCTTAAATTTTTGTTTTTGTTGATTTTGAATTAAATCTACTATGAATTAGATTTAGATTTAAGATCTTTTGAATCTAAGGATATTTGTGTTAAGTCTAATTAGACTTTAGGGATGAAATTTAACATAAGTTAGATTTTAAAATTTTTAGATTCGATGTCTTTTGAATCTAAGGATTTTTGTGTTAAGTTTAATTAGAGATAAAATCTAACATAAGTTAGATTTTAAAATTTTTATATTTGATGTCTTTTGAATCTAACTTCATTTGATTAAGTCTTATTAGACTTAAAATTGGGTAAAATTTTAGATTCAGTGTCGTTTGAATCTAAAGATGTTTAAATTAAATCTTAGATTCAGTGTCATTTGAATCTAAAGATTTTGACTTAGGCGTATTGGACCTAAGTAAGATTTGAATTAGGTTTAATGTTGTTTGAACCTATTTTAAGTCTGAATCAAGTTTAATGTAGGTTGAACTTAAGTTAAGTTTGAGTTAGGTTCAATGTAGGTTGAACCTAAGTTTGGATTAGATTCAATGTAGGTTGAACTTAAGTTAAGTTTGAGTTAAGTTCAATGTAGGTTGAACCTAAGGTTGGATTAGGTTCAATGTAGGTTGAACTTGAGTTAAGTTTGAGTTAAGTTCAATGTAGGTTGAACCTAAGTTTGGATTAGGTTCAATGTAGGTTAAACCTAAAGGTTTGGTTTAAGTTAGGTCCAATGTAGGTTGAACCTAAGTTTAGATTAAGTTAGGTTCCATGTAGATTGAACCTAAGTTTAGATTAAGTTAGGTTCCATGTAGGTTGAACCTAAATTAATTTTGAATTAGGTTTGATATAGTTTGAACCTAATGGTTTGAGTTTGACTTGGGTTCAAGTTTAGTTGAATCTAAGTATAGTTTAAGGTTAAGTTCAATGTATATTGAACCAAAAAGGTTTAAGTTTGACTTATGTTCAAGTTGGGTTGAACCTAAGTTAAGGTTAGGTTCAATGTATGTTGAAATTAAAAGGTTTAAGTTTGAGTTTAAGTTTGACTTAGGTTCAAGTTGGGTTGAACCTAAGTTAAGGTTAGGTTAATTGTATGTTGAACCAAAAAGGTTTAAGTTTGACTTAGGTTCAAGTTGGGTTGAACCTAAGTTAAGGTTAGGTTCAATGTATGTTGAACCTAAAAGGTTTAAGTTTGAGTTTAAGTTTGATTGAGGTTCAAGTTGGGTTGAACCTAAGTGAAGGATAGGTTCAATATATGTTGAACCTAAAAGTTTAAGTTTGACTTAGGTTCAAGTTGGGTTGAACCTAAGTTAGGTTAAGGTTAGGTCAATGTATATTGAACCTAAAAGATTTAAGTTTGACTTAGATTCAAGTTGGATTGAACCTAAGTTAAGGTTAGGTTCAATGTATGTTGAACCTAAAAGGTTTAAGTTTGAATTGAAGTTCGATTTAGGTTCAAGTTGGGTATGTGAGTTAAGGTTAGGTTCAATGTATGTTGAACCTAAAAGGTTTAAGTTTGACTTAGGTTCAAGTTAGGTTGAACCTAAGTATAGGTTAAGGTTAATTAATCTTATTTGGTAAGGATTAATTGATTAATTAAACTTAATTGTGATTAAGTCTAATTTGGTTAAGGTTAATTAAACCTTATTTGGGTAAGGTTTGGTTGATTAATTAGCCTTAATTGTGGTTAAGTCTAATTTGGTTAATTTTAATTAAACCTTATTTGGGTAAGGTTTAGTTGATTAATTGTACTTAATTGTGGTTAAGTCTAATTATGTTGAGGTTAATTAAACCTAATTTGGGTAAGGTTTAATTGATTAATTAAACTTAATTATGGTTAAGGATAATTAAACCTAATTTGAGTAAGTTTTAATTGATTAATTAGACTTAATTGTGGTTAACTCTGATTAGATTAAGGTTAATTAAACCTAATTTGAGTAAGGTTTAATTAATTAATTAAACTTATTGTGGTTAAGTCTAATTAGGTTATGGTTAATTAAACCTAATTTGGGTAAAGTTTAGTTGATTAATTAGACTTAGTTGTGGTTAAGTCTAATTGAGCTAAGGTTAATTAGGTTTAATTAGATCTAGTGAGGGATTAGACCTTATTAGGATTTACGATGTTAAATCTAATGTGGTTAAGGCTTAACTTGGTTTATTTAGGTCTAATGGGTGTCTTAGACCTAATTAGGGTTTATTAAGTTAAACCTAATGAGATTAGGGTCTAACTTAGTTTAACTAGGTCTAATTGATGTTTTAGACTTACTCAGGGTTTGTTAAGTTAAACCTAATATGATTAAGGTGTAACTTGGCTTAATTAGGTCTAAATGGTGTCGTAGACCTAATTAGGGTTTGTTAAGTTAAACCTAATATGATTAAGGTCTAACTTGGTTTAATTAGGTCCAAATGGTGTATTAGACCTAATTAGGGTTTGTTAAGTTTAGCCTAATGTGATTAAGGCTTAACTTGATTTAATTAAATTTAATTAATGTCTTAGACTTAATTAGAGTTTGTTAAGTTAAACTTAATATGATTAAGGTTTAACTAGGTTTAATTATATATAAATAGTGTCTTAGATTAATTAGGGTTTATTAAGTTAAACCTAATATGATTAAGGTGTAACTTGGTTTAATTAGGTCTAAATGGTGTCTTAGACCTAATTAGGGTTTGTTAAGTTAAACCTAATGTGATTAAGGCTTAACTTGATTTAATTAAATCTAATTAATGTCTTAGACTTAATTAGAGTTTGTTAAGTTAAACCTAATATGATTAAGGTCTAACTGGGTTTAATTGGTTCTAAATGGTGCCTTAGACCTAATTAGGGTTTATTAAGTTAAACCAAATGTGATTAAGAGTTGACTTGATTTAATTAAATCTAATTAATGTCTTAGACTTAATTAGATTTTGTTAAGTTAAACCTAATATGATTAAGGTCTAATTGATTTTAATTAGGTCTAAATGGTGTCTTTAGACCTAATTAGTGTTTATTAAGTTAAACCTAATATGATTAAGGTCTAACTTGGTTTATTTAATTCTACTTGATGTCTTAAACTTAATTAGGGTATATTATAGGTTAACATGAGTTAGGTTTTAGGTTAGGTCCATTTGGGCTTGGACCTAAAGGTGATGGTTTTGGACTTGGTTTAATGTGGGGTGAACCAAACATAAGGTTCCTAGGCTAACACTTAGACCAAGGGTTTTAAGGTTTTAATTGTAATTTTGGAATTTACATTCTTAACCCTAAGTGATAGAAATGTCATTTTTTTAATTTCTAAATGGCTAGATGTTGTCATTTTAGAGTTTAAAAATGATACTGTAAATTTCCTAACCATTTTTAAATTTAATTTCCAATTTCTTTAATCTTTAAAATTATTTTTGGAAATAATTACAAAGTTTGATAGAAATTAAGAAATTAGACACTACAGAATTTTCCTATCCCTAGAAAAATCACAGAATGTCTCTTAGAATGGAAAGAATATTTTGCAAAAATTTTAGAATTTTGGAATTGTAAATAATTTTTAATCATTAAATTACTTCATAAAGTAATTAATTAATTAAAAATTAAGTATAACTCCTTAATTCACGATTTCATTTCCACATTATTCCTTTCATTGTCTTGAGTTCAAGGATATTTTTATTGTATATTAGTGATTTTACTATCTAAATATATGGATTTTTTATTAATTTAAGGTTCATATGGTTTTACTTAAATCCATATTAGCCACAAATTATCAGTCGGCACCGCGTGTCCTCGGATTCGTCGAAACGCGACTGATCCGCTGCGAGATTTAGAACAGTGGATTGGCTAGGATTAAATCAAAGCCCTCCATTTCTAAAACACAAAAATGGACGACATTTGTTCATCTCCTTCCTCTGGTCTAAACCCGCAAGCCATCCATGGTTTAGGGCCAAAATCTCGCTCGATTCTTCATGCATTAGAGCAATTTTTGTTTCTATAGCTTCATCTGATGATGAAGAACACATCCATACGGTGATGTATGGATTGTGAATTGGTTTCCTTCACAAAGTACCAAACCCAAGCCTAAGCTAGGTCGAATGAGCCATACCTTGGCCTCAGTGGATGAAACTTCAATTGGATTGGTTCTACAGCTTTGTCTTGACCTCAGAAAGCTTGCCCCCAACTTAATTTGAGGTGAAATTGGGTCTAGGTATAAGTTTGATCAGAGTGGCTCACGGCTTGGAAAATGAAGATGGAACGATGGGTTAAAGCCTATTGGAAGGGTTAATTTCAATTGGACTTGTCTTCGTAGGGCTCTAGAAAGCTTTTAGAAGAGTTAATTTGAAGTTTTGAGATACTACATTTCAAACCCGAAAATTATGTTGTTTCAGGTAGGGAAATTGGGGCAAACCAGTGGGTTTCAAGACCTAATTCTATGGGGGATCAGTTGCTTAGGTCCTAGGGAGGAACTTTGATATTCAAAGTTTTTAAAATTGGGCAGTGGAAATAGGTCTTCTCTCTTATCCTAGGGCTCTTGGGTTAGGCTCTATTTATAGCCATGGAGGTCATGGGGAAGCTTGAGCTGGCTTGGGTTCACCTAGGGGAGGTTCTATTAGGTTAATAATGGCTATGAATAAGTCTCTTGGCTGAGAATTATTACATTTAAGAATCCCCAAGCATATCTATGTTTAATTTACCCATGGTGGCTTTTTAACTCAAGGCTTTGGCTTCTCTCCATTGGACACTCTATGAGCTATTTTTGTCGTTTCATATTTGAGTTGAATTTACCTCCCCTAAGTAAATTATCCAACTCATTTAATGGATTGGTGATAAGGTGACACTTAAGGCTAATTTCCATCATTCCTTTGACTTAGTCATGATGGTCCTTAACCATGTTAATGGGGGTAGTTGAGTCATGATGGTCCTTAACCATGGTAACGGGGTGGTTTAGGTGATGTTTCACTCCCATTGGTGAGTCCATGAAATGTTTGAAGTGTCCCATAAGTTGGCCGACCACCTCATTCCTTGGAGACAATTGATTCATGCTTTAAAATTAGAGAATGGTGACACCTAGTTTCTTCTTTGTCACACTTCCTTGATTAACCATGATGAACTCTCCATTTAATGAAGTGGATTTGGTTCATGTCCATTGGGTGCGGAAGAGGTGTATGGTGACTCATTCCAAGAGTCCATAAGGTAATGACACCTCTTTTTGTTCCCTTTATGATGGTTTCATGATTAACTTTAACCCTAGGGTTACCATGAAGGTTAATGGGCTTACCATAAAGTTAGCCATGTCATGATGAGTTTCATTGGTCATGGGTGACCCATGGGTTACCCTACATGTGTTTTATTTAATTTTGAAAATCATTTATGGGTTTTATATGTCATGTGTGATGTCATTAAATTGATGTGATTATAATTTCATTTTTAATTAATTATGTAATTAATTAATAATGTGTGAAATTATAACATTGACCCATAAATTGGTCAAAGTTATTTTGGGTGTTGACCATTTGACCAATTTTATCAATTTGGTCCAAAATTATGTATTTTGACACAAGTTGACCAAAGTTGACCATGGTTAACCAGGGTGGACCATGGTTGACCAGTCTAGGTCCAGGGTTGACTCAAGTGAGTTACTTAACCTTGTCATGGTTAATTTAATTATGGGGTCATTAATTTTGGTAATGTGACCTAGGTTTGACTAGGGTTGACCAAATAATCACGTTTGATCATTTTAATGTCTTAAATTGATCAAATAAATCAGTTTAGACAAATTTGGTGTCTAGGTTGACTTGGTGGTCAATGGGGTTGGCATTGGGTTAATGTGGTGGTCATTAGGTCATGAATTGACCATTTTGACTTAATTTGACCATTTGGGTCAATTGGTCAATGGGGTGGTCATTGGGTTAAGGATTGATCATTTTGACATAGTTTGACCATTTGAGTTAAAGGTTGACCAGTTTGGTCAATGGGGTGGTCATTAGGTCAAGAATTGACCATTTTGACTTAATTTGACCATTTGGCTCAAAGGTTAACTAGTTTGGTCAATGGCGTGGTCATTGGGTCAAGGATTAACCATTTTAACCTAGTTTGACTATTTGGGTCAAAGGTTAACCAGTGTGGTCAATGAGGTGGTTATTGGGTCAAGGATTGACCATTTTGACCTAGTTTGACCATATGGGTCAAACGTTGACCAGTTTGGTCAATGGGATAGTTATTGGATCAAGGACTGACCATTTTGACCTAGTTTGACCATTTGGGTCAAAGGTTGACTAGTTTTGTCAATGGAGTGGTCATTGGGTCAAGGATTGACCATTTTGACCTAGTTTGACAATTTGGGTCAAAGATTGCCCAGTTTGGTCAATGGGATTGTCATTAGGTCAAGGAATGACCATTTGGGTCAAAGGTTGACCAATTTCGTCAGTGGGGTGGTCATTGGGTCAAGGATTGACCATTCTGACCTAGTTTGACCATTTGGGTCAAAGGTTGTCCAGTTTGGTCAATGGGGTGGTTATTGAGTCAAGGATTGACCATTTTAACCTAGTTTGACCATTTGGGTCAAAGGTTGACCACTTTGGTCAATGAGGTGGTCATTGGGTCAAAGATTAACCATTTTGACCTAGTTTGACCATTTGGGTCAAAGGTTGACCAGTTTGGTCAATGAGGTGGTCATTGGGTCGAGGATTGATCTTTTTAACCTAATTTGACCATTTAGGTCAAATGTTGACCAGTTTGGTCAATGGCTGATTAGATCAGGTTTTGTCATTGCTGATTTGATCATTTTATGATGTCATTAAGATTTAGGTTAAAAATTCTTCATACCCTAGATATTAGGGCTTAGTGACCATAAGTAAGATTTATGAGATCAATATTGGTAGACATTATTTCTCAAAATGATTTATTAATGATCGTCACAAAAGTGAGGTCAACTAACACTACAAGCTCAAACTTGTTTATCTCTCTCTCATGGATTAATTGGGGTATAAAACGAGCACCGGTCAAATCCAGTGAACCTTGGGGTGATCTATTCAACAATATAATAAATTCAAGTAAGCTCGAAATAGTTCAAAGGATTCTTAAAAGTTGTTCAGGGTTATACCTTGAACACTCTTATAATCTTCTGGATATTTTTGAAGAGCAATTGAACTTATTATGCTTTGTTAAAGAAGATTACCCTTAAAACCTTTAGGGACCCACAAAATTATGAATTACAATCTCTTTTGAACATAAACCATTAGGGCTTCATTGTTAATTTACAACATATACATGATTATGAATTTTAACATTTCAACGGGAGCAACGAGAAAATGACATGTACGCATTTACAGTTTATTTATTGTCATTTTATCCTTGCAATTTACTATTGCTTTAATGTATTATGTGTGTTTGGTTGAAATACTTTTCAAAAAATCTAAACAATAATTTTTAAAATTAAGATAAAATTTTTTTTTCAAAATTAAACTTAAACATTTTCAAAACAACAAACAATAAAACACATTTTCAAAATTAAACATATACTTTTAAACCTAGTGGACGCCCTTAAATCACTCATTTTGGATTACAGGAATCTCTCAAATGAGGTAACTTATGGTTGCTAATGAGATTTCTCCAGTTTACACGAGCTTAACAACATGGCTAGACTAAGTAAATCTGAAAGAAAATAGTGATGTCGGAATGAGGGAAATGTGAGATCCTAATCGGTGTCGTTCTAATTAAATTAAAATTTTCCCAAATAAGACACTTGAATGACAACAACAATAAAATCAAAACATGGGAACTTAAACGGTAAAAACTTTTGAACCTTAAATTTAGGGTCGCTACTTCGACATGGAGCTTAGAGCAATCACCGTGGGCAGCACGACGAGGACCTGCAGAAGAACACCTTCAAGATAGCTGACAAGTATACAACAACAAAATCCCCTCCTTAGTATAAATAACAAGTCATAGGATTTCAAGGTTGTCTGTCTAACACGACATAAATCTTCAATTTGTCATTAGTTTTTTGCACAATCATGTTGTACAATTTAAGTCCTAACCTGCCTTAGGATTCTGAGGTTGTCGTTTGTCATGACATAAACCGTCCATCTTCCAAGCTATTTGTATAGTCGAGTCAATCAATTGTAAGCCCTACATAATAAAATTAGCAAGATGGAACATTTAATAATATGTTCTTTGAAACTTAAGCAAAACCATAGGATAGTCGGGGAAGTCACTGAGGCTCTCCTCATGATCCGTGACATCTATTAGTTTCTCCCCCTTTGAATTCCGAAAATAACTGTTCATATTTGATCTTTCTCATTTGATATTCATTTGTCTGCTCTTGAAATTTAAGCTTTGAAATTCTTGAAGGCAAAACCACTAATATGAATCGAGAGTATTCTTAAGCAGCTTTGGTCACTTAAGATGTAATTAACTATGTAGGCTTGCCTCTATATGGAACTTTGAAACCCAACTTAATGTAAACCCGATTTAATTATCTATGTTAAATAGAGGAACTTGTCGGTCAACATAAAATAGTTTCATAGACTAAAACGAATGTCATAAGTTCTATAGTTTATTTAACCTAGTCTCACTATCAAGTAATGTATCTATTCCTCGGGATAGGTACATCATTTGTTGTGTTGCACTCGATCATTTAAACTAATAAATATATGATATATATATATATATATATATATATATTAAATCAAATTATATTTGCAAAACTACTAAACAACAATTTCCAAGCTGGCAACTGACACCATGTCTCGAGATTTGTATCGAATGAGGGAGACTTACTGCAGCGTATTAAGTAGTAAAATACCTCTCAATTGAAATATGAAGCTAGGACACCTACATAGCATACTAACTCAATGAATCAAGGCCAAAAACTTATTCAATTATGGTTTTAAAATCATATTCAAACCTCTTTCGAATCATATTCAAATTATATTTGAGTCTTAAGTTGCAACATTAATTTCAAAACTAATGTTAAATTCTAGATTTAAATGTTGTTTGAACTTAGTTTTTATGTTCAAACTAGTTCGAACTAGATTCAAATATGATTAGAAATTATATTCTATGTGTTTTAAATATCTTCACTATCGTTTGAATTTTGTTTTAAAAAAACATAGATTTATAATCAAATATTTTACTCTTGAATATGTCACCATCATTTTCTTTTCTATCATAATTTTAAAAAATTTGATAATTATATTCAAATTCCAAAAAAAATCAAATGATTATTTTTTTAAGAACACTTAAAACAGTCGAGTTGATGCAGCCATGATTTTACGTTAGATAAGAAAATTGACACAGAAAAAATTAAGATTCGATGATAATGTTAACATGCATAACAATCCCTCATAATATAATAGTAATGATTATTTAATTTGAAATAGAATTTGCAGCATGTTGCTTTAAAAAAATGTTTTAATAAATAATTTATAAAAGTATTATATTAAAACTTTAAAATTTTTATATATTTCGTTAATTTTTTAACACCCAAATTTAATCTCTAAAATTTATTTAATCACATTTATAAATCATACTTAAATTAAATCTTGCAGCCTTCGAAATTTGTTCAACGGGCGAAATGGAAACCACATTCTTTCCACTTCAGATTCGAGACGTATATATATATATTGATCGAACGTGCAAGGCAGCACCGGATGTCCCCTTTCCTATCAACGCCTTGGACGGTAGTACTGTAGTTTGTACTACCTTACGAAGTCAAAACCTAGCTATCATCTTCACCAGAGGCAATCCTGTATATTTTGGTCTTTTTATGTGGGGATGGGGTGGTTTGTTCAGATGATAAACTAGGTTTCATCTTCTCTTCATTTGTACTGCTGGATCTTTACCTGCTCGCGCTCCTTTCCCTGAAATCGATTTCAGGATGGCGGCGTGCAGCCCTATCCAAGACGTGTCCTCGGGAAAGCCCCTTTTCATGGCAGTCTACGTGACAGTCTTTGTTGGAATCCTCTTCTCCACCCTCTTCATTGTCTCCTCCCTTTACTCATCTTCCAACGGCGACAGCAACAAATCGCTGCTCTTCGTTGGCTCGTGGCTCTCCCCCTCATCTTCCCACCCTCGATCTAGTAATTAACTCAATTAATCTTATTTCTCTTCTTTCAATCACCTATTTGATCTGATTTACGCTTAACGGGATGCTAACTGTTGATGTTTAGCTGAGGTAGACGTCACCATCTTTCATAACCAATCTAGCACTGTAAATAATTCTACCAATGGTGCTGGAGAAAATTTCCTGAGTAGAGCTATATGGGATCTGCCTTCTCCAGATTCGACAGTTCCGGACCTAGCGTCCTTCAAGCTAACCAGGGAGATGGTGGGATATCGCGCCAAAGATAATGTCATAATTGTAACGTTTGGGAACTATGCTTTCATGGACTTTATTTTGAATTGGGTCAGGCATTTGACAGATCTTAATGTCTTCAACCTTCTTGTAGGTGAAATCTCTTACTTGGTTTTATTGATATGCTTTATTAAGGGCTGCTTTGTTATTGAGAACTTTCTGACTTCACAGGTGCAATGGATACCAAGCTGTTGTTGGGTTTGTATTGGAAAGGTGTTCCTGTTTTCGACATGGGCAGTAATATGAATACAATTGATGTTGGTTGGGGGTCACCAACATTTCATAAAATGGGAAGAGAAAAGGTTTTCTTGATAAACGCACTTCTACCTTTTGGCTTCGAGTTGCTGGTTTGTGATACTGATATGGTTTGGTTGAAGGTATATGCTATCTTTGTTTTTTAACTTTTCTTTATTTCATCTTCTTAGTATTCACACATGCCTTGGTACTACTTGCTGAGGCATTAGTTTCATTCAGAGCTTATGGCCTTATTTCCTGGCAACTGATGTAATTTTGATCTCCCTAAAACGGGTTAAGCAGTGACTTTCTATTTAAGGAGATCGAGTTTCAAATCTTGTCCTGGTCAATTTTGAGGGTTTAGATCCTCTTAGGGGGGAATAAAAACAAAGGGAGATACCTTGTTCCAGCTAATAACGTAAGCTTAGCCCGAAGATGGCAATCTTTGTACTTTAGTTATCTGAAAATATCTGCTAAATGGAAAATATTTAGGTTGAAGATATAGGACTTCAAAATATTCAAATTCTCCATATAGTTACTTATGCGAGATGAGAAATTATAAGTCAGGTTTGAAAATGATATACTTGACAAGATTATACTTAATGCATCCAGGGCTATCCTGGGAGGATACCTCTCTGGCCTTCTGTGCATCTATCTCTTTGACCAAATCATCACGTTTTAATATGAGGTTTTGTTAGATAATTACGTTTAGATGCTTATATAGTGCATAGTAGTTTCACGTGATAACATTTCTTTCTTTCCATTGTAGAGCATAGAGTGTCCTTGCCCTTTTATACAAATGTTTGTTCACTATGCCTAAGCTCTATTGCTACATTTTTTTTTTGATTTGGTATCGCAGTTACTATGCCTCTATTGCTACAATTTTCACTATGCCTAAGCTCTATATGGGTAGTGCCGCAGTTTTGGTAAAATTTGGTGCCATCTGTTTGCTAATTGAATGATTCCACCGAAAAGAGGAGAATTCAAGCATGTCAGAGAGTTGTAGCACATAAATTTCATTGGTGACTATCCCATCATTTTGGCAAAAAATTAATGAATAATAATAATAATAATAATAATAATATGTGATAGTAATGTGAAGTAATGATTTTGTTGATCGTTTTTAACTGGACTCAGTGCGACAACATAGTTTTACCCAAGAATTTAGCTCCATAGCAGTAGTTTGTAGTGTCACAGAGCTATTTCATGGATTGCACGTAATGTTGCAATCACAATTCTCCGGAGCTACATTTTGTTGAAGTAGGGGATGAGGGAAATCTCATTATTTCCATTATTCTCAAGCTCAGATCTGGGATTCTCAGGGATAGAAGAGGTTGAGGTAAAGTTGTAACCTTTTCTCTTCCATTTCATTTTTTAAAAGTCATCTTTCAAAGTTAAGGGTAGAAAGCTTCATTTGACTTTAGGAGATTTATTAGTTCTAAGGCGGATAGTAAGCATAAGTTTTTGGTCATAAAAAATCATTTATGAGCAGAGATTTAGGAGCCTGGGTTGTAGGGTAGAGAGCCTCATAGTTCAATGAGGATGAGAAATGTTTGTTCGGGAGCTTGCTATTGTTGTAACACCAGTAGTTTTGAAGTTTGTTAACTAATGCTAAAGAACACCAAAACGATAACATATTTGTGCGGGAAAAATGAGTTTTCTTATTATGAATCAGTCGATGTTGTTTACCAGTTACCTAATTATCCATTTGATGATCATATTTATTACTACAATTATCATTCAAATTTTGATGAACTTTTTGCTTTTTTTTGCATGTTTAACTAAATGGATGCCCAACTCTAATAAAATTTGGCATAAAAAATTAAATAATTTTTATTTTTTAGCATGACTACTAAGTCTAAAGTTCGATACTACGTTATCTTTGTCAAACTGATGCTTGACTATTAATTTTCTTTCATCAAGAATTTACATATCCATCTCTTCTGAGAATGTATTTATTGTTTCATCACATAAACTAGAGTTAATATCACGTTCAAATACCTTTTCATTAACAATACTTATTTTTTTTACTAGAGAACAAATGTATTCTTCAAATTATACCAACAAGTTGGCTAATTATTATGGCTAGAAAGAGATCGGGGTGAATAAGCAAACAATTCTTTCTTATGTAAACTTTTATGCCTCTTTTGTGTCAGTCAAAATCCTAGCATGGAGCCCTGATCAACTTGGAAAAATCACCGTAGTTGAGGGCAGTCTTTCCCAATTTAACAATGAGGTCTGTCGAATGCTTAATTCACCAACCCCACTAATACCATGTTGTGGGGTCCAACTTGACCACTATAGCTGAGTTGAGTTTTTTATTTTTATGTTTTTTGAGATAACGAGTTGTCGGCCGAAGAATTTTTAGAAAAATCACTTTTAATTTAATTTAATTTAATATATATAAGTAATTATGATTTTGAAAAAAATAGTATTTTAATTTGAAATAAATGAGAAAATAATATTTTAATTTTAAAAAAAGATGAGACTGAATGGGTCTCACATATCTGATAATTTAGATGGTTGAGCGCGATACCACAACTAATACACTATCCCGAAGGATAGACCTATCACTTGTTAGTAGATTTAACCATCTAAACTAAAGAATTTGTGACATCCGTTCAATCTGCTTAACCTTTTGTGTACGACCGACAGGTTCTCCTACTTAATATAAAGATTAGATAAGGTTTATTTTACCAGGGTTTTAAAGTTCTCTATAAGGGCAAACCACTATAGTTAATTACATCTTAAATGACGAGAGTCACTTAAGAAAACTCTAGATTAAGATCAGTGGTTCTGTCTTCAAGTCAAAGTTTAGGTTTTTAAGGTAGGACACAAAAAAGTCAAATGAGAATGGCTCAAGTGAGAACAATTATTTTCAGGAGTCAAATGAATGAAGGTAGGGGATGTCACAGATATGAAGAAAACCTCAGCAACTTTCCAGACTATCATATTGTTTGGCTTTATGTCTTAGAATTGAAGTTACTTAATGTTTAATCCTGCCGAGTTTATTATTTAGGATTTACACTCGCATGATACCTGATCTTGCAAATAATCTAAGAAGATAGTAGGATTTACATCGTACCGCACGACAACCTTGGAATTCTAAAAGTGTTAGGACTTATATTACATAGCCTAGGTTGTCAAAAGTTCTCAAAAGATAATGCGAGATTTTTCGTTGTCTTCAAGAACTATCTCGAAGTCCTATGGGTTATGTTATTTATTCTACAAAAAAGTTTAGCTGATGTAGACTTGTTTTAATGTTGTGGATCATCATTTTTCGTTTGTTGCTTCTTTATCGTGCTGCCCATGTAGACTTGCTCCAGAATTCAAAATTTTCGTTGTAACGATTGCAGGTTTAGGCTAGGTTTAAGTGTACATGCAATTGTTGGGTCGGTAGTCTGCCGCTGTGTGTTTCCTATAAAATCAGACCACTGCTCTCCTATTCTAAAAGGTATAGCACAACAACAACAATGACAAAGCCTTAATCCCACTAAGTGTGGAAGGTGCAGTAAAGGAAAACAGTAAATAATGCAGTAATGAAAACAACGGTTAAGAAAAGTCAGTAAAATGTACAGTCAATAAGAACAGTAGAATGTGCAATTAAGACGATAAAATTCTGTAAATATGAAATAAACCTGTGTACTTAGCGGGTCTGCTACTCCTACAAATGAGATTAGTATCCCAGGTAAAAGTAAACAAGTACAGTAGAGAGTTTAGCAGTATGACAAACATGCATTTATATATAAATGAATAAGTAACAGGATTTCACACGAAAAGAAAATGCGATGAAAATCATGAGCGACCCACGAAAACTCAGAAAATTACAGGAAATACACGAAAAACCTGAAAAAAATCACAAGTGACCCACGAAAACTCAAAGAACACCTTAGGAAACATACGGGAAAATTAAGGAAAATCGTAAGCATTCAGGTCGTGGTAGGCTCAGATTTATCGCTTCCTAAAGGATTTCGAAGGCAACCGTCGGTCTTCCGCGTATAAAGCCCGATGTTCGGCTAGAAATTTCCAATAAGATAATCTTAAGAGGGAAATTCTTAGCTCGGTGCAAGTAATTGACAAATGGATGATCAAATTTTATCATTTAAAGTTTTAAAGTTTATGGCTTGTCATGCATAACAATAACAACAACAACAAAGCCTTCATCCCACTAAGTGGTATCGGCTACATGAATCTTTTTCTCCATTGTGTCCTATTTAGTGTCATATTTTCATTTAATTCTAATGAATTAAGATCATTTTTTATACAATAAGCCCAAGTCTTCCTTGGTCTACCCCTGCCTTTCTTAACATAAGTCGAATCTAAAACATCTACTCTCTTAATTGGATTATTAAATAGTCGACGTTTAATGTGACCAAACCATCTAAGGTGATTCTCTCTAATTTTGTCCGTCACTGGAGCTACACCAACCATATCACGGATATATTCATTTCTTATTTTCTCTCTAAGTGTAAAGCCACTCATCCACCTAATTATTCTCATCTCGGCAACACTTAACTTAGTATTATGCTTCTCTTTTAAAGGCCAACAGTCAGCACCATAAAGCATAGCAGGTCTCACCACCCTCTTATAAAATTTTCCTTTCAATCTAAGCGATACTTTTCTATTACACAATAGGCCCGAAGCATTCCTCCAGTTCAACCAACCAACTTGAATTCTACTATTAACATCCCCATTTATATCACCATTGCTTTGAATAATAGACCCGCGATATCTAAATCGATCACACCTTTTAGTAATTTGATCACCTAAAGTTACACTTCTGTCGCTAGAGCTACTATTAGTAAAATTACATTCTATGTATTCAGTTTTAGTTCTACTCAAACGAAGGCCTTTAGACTCCAATGTAGACCTCCATAATTCAAGTTTTTTCTGAGCTTTTTCTCTCGTCTTATCCACGAGCTTTATATCGTCAACAAAAGACATACACCAGGGTACATCCTCTTGTAAATGTCCGGTAAGACCATCCATAACTAACGAAAAACAATACGGGCTTAAAGCCGATCCCTGATGTAAACCAACAAAAATAAGAAAATATTTGGTCAATCCTCCTTCAGTTCGAACACAAGTAACAACTCTAATATACATATCTTTAATGACTTGTAAATAAGTCATATCAAACCTTTCTTCTCAAGGACTCCTTAAAGGATATCTCTTGGAACCTTATCATAAGCTTTTTCTAAATCAATAAAAATTAAATATAGATTTTCCTTATTATCTCTGTACTTCTCCATCAAATCTCTCAATAAATGTATAGCTTCCAAAGTAGACCTACTCGACATAATGCAAATTGATTATGAGAAATCTTGGTAATATGTCTTAACCTATGTTCAATTATCCTCTCTCATAATTTTAATGTATGACATCAATTTAGTACCTCTATAATTTGCACACTAATGTGCATCCCTTTTATTCTTAAAAATGGGGACCAAATACTCTTCCTCCACTCCTCAGACATTTTTTTAATTTTTAAAATAATATTTAAAAGTTTAGTAAGCCAAGAAACTCCAAAATCTCCTAAATATTTTCACATTTCAATTTGGATATCATCAGGGTCCTATAGATTTTCCACCATTGGTTTTCTTTAAAGCCACCTCAACTTCTTTTTTACTAATGCGACAATAAAAATGAAATGTTTTATCATTATTAACGAGATTAAGATCACTAAGGTCGATCATATTTTCAAAAATTTCATTAAAAAGTTTATCAAAATAATTCATCCACCTATGTTGAATCTCTTTTTTCTAAGCAAGTACTTTTTTATTTTCATCTTTAATACACTTTACTTGAGTTAAATCTTTACTTTTATTTATCTTTGTTTGGTTAGTTTATACATATATTTTTCGCCCTCCTTAGTGTCTAATATGTTATAAAGATAATTAAAAGCAGAATTTTTAGCGTCAGAGATTGTTCTTTTAGATTCCCTGCGGGCCGTTTTATATTTTTCTCAACTCTCTAAGCTTTTACATTTAAACTAATTTTTATAATATAACTTCTTATATTTTATTTTTTCTTACACAATATAATTCCACTACCAACTATTTTTATTTATAGAAACTTTTTCTTTTGATTCTCCAAGTACATCTTTTGTCACTTGTTTAATAATATTTGTTATTTTTTCCCACATAACATTTACTTCTTCATGAACAACTCATATTTTAAAATCTTGAATTTTACTAATAAAAATAATTTTATTTGTATTTTTTAGATACTCTCATCTAATTCTACGATGATGAATTCTAGTATTCTTTATTTTACAACTCTTCATCTTAAAATTTATAACTAATAAATGATGTTAGGAACTTAAATCCTCACTTGGAATGACCTTACAATCCTTACAATCTTGGCGATCTCTTCTTCTCATAAGAAAATAATCAAATTGAGTTTTATTAGATCAATTCTTATAAGTAATAAGATGCACATAAGCAAAAAAATAATTTTTATTTTATTTAGCAATCAAAAGTATTTGTGTTGTAAGGAAATATCTTTTCTATTGTCGTATTTGTATATTTTGAAAAATAAATCGTCCACGAGTCGATTACGTTGCAGGACTAGGATCGCTAGTAGCTTAGGAAAGCAATGGGTCTCACTAGCTTGGTTCGGTGAATAATATTTACATCCTACACTCTCACCAGGTCCTTAGGTTAGAGCCCGGTGCAGTAAGATGTAATATTATTCTATTCATTACACAGTCATCACCGACTTTTAAACCTCAAAACCGTCCAACTAACAGTCTTGCTTGATGTTCATAAATAACCACGACTATATATGCGCGCTTATGTTTCAGATATAAGCACCTAAATCAAAGCAAGAAGCAATGAAAGAAAAGAAGAAAAATGGGGTGAGAGAGAGGAGAGACCAATCACCTGAAAGAGTAATGAAGTGAAGGGTGGATCGGCCCTCAAAACATACTTTTTAGACTCCAAAGAACACACGAGAAAGCCTTGAAACCATATATCGGTTACTTCAAATCAACCCATCGAAATGCCTCAAAAACGGTACCCTAATCAGTGAGGAAGTTGAGCAAGGACAGCCCCAAACCCCTCCAAAAACAGCACCAAAGGGGTGCGTAAAACAGCAAAGGCACCCCAAAAGTGATTTATAAGGCTCAAAATCAGCAATTTAAGGTTTCCCAAAGCAGCATGAAATCAGCCCAAAACAGTGCTTAAAAGCTCAAAATCTGTACTTAACCATCCCTCAAAGTAGTGTTAAAACAGTTCCAAAACAGTTCTCAAATGCATAGCCAAGTAAATCACGAGACCGTCCCAAAACTGCATTCAAGACATCCCTCAAAACACTCCAAAACCATAGTTATAACAAGCCGCAAAAAGCCTCCAAAATCATACTAAAACGGCACCCAAATCTCCCCACGAGAAAACCCAAAATAAAACAAGCCACTGAAAGGTCCCAAAACCGCAGCCAACTAAGAGACCAAGAGGTCTAAAAAAACTGCAGTCATGCAAGCTACAAAGCCACGAGTTTATAAGGCTAAAAAAACTGCACTCAGTCAAGCCAAAACAGTGCATAAATTCAGGCCAAATGAACTCCCAACTTGCATAAAACGAACTTGCTCAATTTCAGTTTTTTGCATAAAACCAAACGGTAAAATTTCAGAATTCTTGTAAATGAAAGGGTCAAATTTCAGATTTCCCATTTCATTTCCACTTTTCTATCTCCCAAGCAACTATATAAGCTCTCACATGTGTGTGTGATCCTTACAGTTTAATCATAGCTACCAGCTGTACTGATTTCTTTTGCATTGTCAAGTGAATCGTTTATTGACAGACAAATGGTTAATGCTTCACCCTTCAGAAAAAATGTTTTATGCAGCACGCGCGTGCACATACATATATATATATATACACATACATATATATACATATACATATACATATATATACATATACATATATATATATATACATATACATATATATATATACATATATATATATATATACATATATATATTAGCATATAAGATTAGGTGCCATAAATGTAAAAGGCAAAAAAAATTGGATGTTAGGGATGTAAATACAAAAGAGTTGGGTGGTATGCATGTGTATAAATGCCTAAAAAAAAATCAGACAACTCTTCGAAATAGAATAATATTCCCACAAAAGTATAATAGACTGATAGTGAAGATTTTCTGGGAAATAAGAAGATTGTAGTATGGAGCGAAGCAAAACATCTACAGCTAACTCATATACGACAAAAGACAGCAGAAAAAAAAGGATCAATACATTTGCGTCATCATGAGACGCGAGGTATACATATACATAAAAGAAAAACTGCCGATAATGGAATAAGGCTTGGAAGTGCCCACCCCGCTCTCCTGGAGAGGAATTTAGGAGTTATGCACGTGATTCTTTATTACTGTGATTTACAAGGCAACGAACAAGAAACGCCAAATTAAGTCGTTCTCCTTCTCCTTCTTCTTTCTTTTTTTGGCTTTTGCAAATATTTAAGGTACATCCCAAACAGTCTAAAAAAAAAAACTACCGTTTCTTTTTTAGAATTAAAAAAAAAAGAGGCCTCACAGAAAATAAGGTGAAAATACTAGCTGTCATGCAAAATATCAGAGAAATAGCAATAATCATATCTTAAGCAAACACAGCTAACCTCCTGGATAAGGGTGTAAACGAACCGAACACGAACGAACAGAGCTTGTGTTTGTGTTCGGTTTGTTTGAAATTTAGTTTGTTTGAAATAAGCTCTTGTTCAAAATTATTCGTGAAGTCACTGTTCGTGTTCATTTTTTAGCGAACGAGCCGAATACGAGCCGAACACTAGCTGTTCCCGAACGACGAGCCAGCTTGACAGGTTTAATATTAATATATATAAATAATATTTTATATTAATTATATAACTTATATTATATAAATATATAATATCTATATTAGTATATTAATATTTTTTTATTATTATTAATTTATTATATATTATAATTTATAAAATTTATTTTTTTAAAATATCATAAATTTTTTATATATAATTATTCTAAATTATTTTATATTTCGAGCATTAACGATTTGAACATGAACGAACGCATCATTGTTCGTGTTTGGTTCGTTTAACTAACCGAATGAAAAAAATTGTTCGTGTTCGTGTCGTTTACTTATCGAACAAATCGAACGCGAACTCATTAACGAACCGAACACGAACCGTTCGCGAACAACGAGCTTTTTTGACAGCCCTACTCTTGGAAACTTATAGGAATCAAGAATCACACATTTTAAAAAGAAATTTAGAATGTGTCAATGCCTGAAAGCAACATCAAAATTTCTCTTTCTCACTACATCCATTCCCCACATAGACACCATCTAAGTAAATACCAAGCCTTGGGTATGTTACAGGTAAGCACATCAGAGTTATGTGGCATGCATAGGAGAAATTAGGTGGCATGTGTTAAAAAAAAAAACAGAAATTTAGGTGTTATAGATGTAAATGCATGAAAATCAAGTGGTACGTATGTAAATCCTCTTTAAACACATTACTGCCAAAGTCTTAGCCAAAGGTGAGGAAATAATGTTAATCTTTAATGGATAAAAAAAACAAAGAAACTTCTTTTTTTATATAAATAGAAAAGGTAGAATTCATGTAAAAATTGAAGTTTTGAGTGATGGGTAGATACATAAAAATTGAGTGGGATGTATGTAAATTTTCTAGGAGTATTTACATACATACAACCCAATCTTTATGTATTCCAGAATTAGAATTATATTTCAAAATTATATTAAAACAGAAAACAAATGGGGATTCATAGGATATTATTCACATTAGTTGCATCTGAAAACTGATATATTTGCATTCTATCTACCAATGACGCAAGGACTCAATGGTTACCTGATCAATCAAGGGCTGCTTTCAAAGTTCAGGCTCTATATAATTCATTCAAAGCCAAAATTGAACTTGATTCAAACCTATACCACTACTACAGGAGCGAGTGATGCTCGCATCAAGCCAACTACGAACTCCACAATGGTAGTACTCGCAATTCTTCTCCAACAGGTGCAGTGCTAAGCACTCATTCCTCTAGTGTGTTACTTCAAAGGTTCAAAGATATAAAGGCTCCTAAAACCAACCTTTAAAATACTAAAATAGCATGTGACATCTTTCCCAAAAAGGTAGGTTCACAAGATTCAAAACTGCATTTTAAGCCTTCCCACATATCAAACAAATTAACAATAAAAAATAAACCATCGTCTAACACGTAATGACTTTAGAGCTGCCTAACAATGATCAGATCTTCCTAAAACATAAGATAAACTGGATGGACACAGTCAAAAGATGGCAACCAAAATTCTGTCTGCTTTGTCATGATACCTAAAAAATCTTTATGTTAATGCATCATAGCCTACTGATCAATAAACAGGTAGCAAAGTAGACCAAAAGAGATGGTGCATATGTCAAGCTTCTTAAACTTCAGTTTAAGAGAAACTATTGGATGCATAAGCTTCTGAAGATTTGAAGCATGCAAGCCAAGGGCTATATAGCATGTAGTATCCTGAAGAGTATGTAATCCTGCCTTCCTAATTCATTTATTAAGCATTCAATACACATGAATAACACATCACACATCAAGATTTCCTCACATGATGAAAGGATAGTAACACGAAGTGGCAATGCTCCATTCAACAAAACTCTCAAACTTCAAAGATTAGCTAATTTATCTTTCTTTCCTTGACGATAAATCCATCTTTACCATGTGAAAATCATAAGTGTTGTGAGGTAAAAAAAAGGATCTCAGAATAAAGATAAGAACAACCACAAAATATAGTGAATCCCACAAACCTATTGACTAATAAGGCCAAAATTCATTTCAGCTTCTTAAAAGTTAAAGCAAGTACTAAAGGAACGAAGATCCTTCGCATTGCATAAAAAACACAGAGAGTAAAGAATCTGCTAAAAGTTGTTCCATGAATCAACCGAAGAAGAGAGAAGGGGAAGAAAATCTCACTTTCGGATGCTCGGATGAAGAAGAAAAGGAAAGAGCGTGAACCTTGAGAAGGCAAGAGTTTCGGCTAAAGAGGGTCGAGTGAACTAGCAGCTCCAACAACAATCCTCACATTCCCCTCTCAAAGTTGGTTTTATAGATAAGGGAAGAGGAGATGTTGCCTTTACCTTACTTGGGGTGAGCCGAAGCCGATGGGGACAGGTAAGTGGCGACAAAAGGTGTCGGGGAAGTGGCGGCAGAAATGCAGAGGAAGTGGTGAGCGGAGCAAGGGGAGGTGGCGGTCGTATGGTGACAAAAATACAGAGGGCTTCGGTGGGGGACCTCGAATTGAAGCTTCGCAAAGAAGAGGAGGTGCGGCCAAACCTGAGAAGTAGGGCACGTGCTGGTTCGCTAGGTGGGAGCTCGGATGAAGTAATTGGGGCTCGGCTGGGGTTCGGGTGCAGAAAGAAGAGGCGGGTTCGGGTGCCGAAAGAAGAGGCGAATTCGGGTAGGCCGAATGAGAAGAATCGGGGAGAGCCTAGGGCATCCCGTGGGTTTGGTTTTTCTAAAGCCCCTTTTTTTCTTTTAATTTTTATTGTTATTATTATTATTATTTTTTAAATGCCTCAATTCGCATATTATTTGCTCGTGCATAGAACTATAGCAAAACGAGTGACCTTCCCAAATAAAATCGTCATTCTGAACGCGCCGGTGCGGCCCATTTTGTCATTCAAGGTCGTCCGGACAACTTCGTCGACAATCGGGTAAAAAACGCATCGAAATTGGTTTTATTTAAATTTTAACTCATAATTGATCATCTTGACAATTCATTTTGGTTTTAATCAACGATGCAATGTATTTAAGTGTTAGTAGCATGGATCGTGATGTTTATATGCATCAAATGTGTTAATTGTGGTGTTTATGCTTATCGGGCGTGTCAATGTGTGCAAGACCAAGCCATGAAGAGATTTCCCAAGTATTTTAAATCCTATGAGAACTCTCTTTGGACCCCAATGTGTTGGTCCTAGCCACTCAACCTGATGGTGATGGTACATGACCCTAGCCACTCAACCAGGAGGTGGCGGCCTGAGGTCTATTCCTTGGGCCCTAGCCACTCAACCAGGGGGTGGTGGCTTGAGGTCTAATCCTCGGGTCCGCCCATGTGAGGCCTCGCAAAGGAGCAAAGTGGTGGTTTGAGTTTCTAAATGTTGTGGTCCCGTCACTTATCCTCTAAGATAGTTGATAGGAAAGTCTTATGGCTAGATCCTAGGCTCTACAGAGAGGGGAAAGAAGACCTCAAAGTGAGGTCAACACGGGTTTTCTTGAACTCCTAGTTTCACATCCGCAATGTCTATATTTAGAAAACATGACAACTGTCACTTCTTATCTTAATAAAAGACTCGGTCAAACTACATTCCCTCTATTATAATGGCGAACTTGTCACAATGCATTAGTCAACATAGCTCACACCCTTGGTCAAAATATTTGTCTCTTCAAGGGCAAGGTAGATTCACATGCCACCAACACCGCACCTCTTTTATTGCCTCCTCATTGGCAACTCTAAAGTCATAGCATCCACTCATAATAGTAACATGATGAAAAAGTGTATTGTCTGTTTTTAGAAGAAGAAATTCTCTTAGAATGGTCAGAGCAATAGTGAGAAATAATAAACGAAAAACAAAACGCATTATTATGATCACTACATCCAGTACACAACACTCTTGAATTATTGAGAGTAGTGGATAAGTACAACCAGATGACTGTTTTGATTAGGAGCCTTTTGTGCAGATTTTGAAAATTAATCCTCTTCAAGGGATGCCAGGAGATGTGTTGGAACTGTTGTAGGTTCATTCGGGAAGGACTATAACCTACCTGTCTTATGACACGTTCTTTCTACCTCTGGAAGAGGATTTCTCTTGGCTTGGAAAGTTGGGACTGCACCCAAGAGAAAAAAATGTTTTGGTGGCATCTCCTCCGCAATGCTACGACAACGAACTCCCGGGTGGCTAATATGAGGCTCAGTTTGGAGCTTAATGGGCCTCCGGGCTGCGATGAGGAGGGAAACAGAGATCATGTTGCTGCGAAATGCCTGGTGGGCATGAGTGTGATGCAGATCCTTCATAAATGGGAATTTTTGGTTCTCGACTTCAGCTTATTCAAGGATGCTAATAGAGAAGCTTGCCAACACCCCTAAATGCCAGATCCCGCTTACTCGCATTTACTGTCACGCTGTTCACTAATGTCGAAAATCCCGAACAAAAAAGAAGCATTGTCGGTCTCATGCTACTTCCATTGTTATGGGGACCATTTCTTTCCCATTCTGGAGCACTGTTGCACTAGCCAGTAGATAAGACTGTATTCAAATCTCTCCCGGCGCGCAACACCCCCCCCCCACCCGCCGCTCTTCCTTAATGGCTTGGCTGGGACGGGCGTGGTCCTCTGGGGCTAAATAGGGGAATATCTTTGTGCTATGCATCATCAAATGCAACACCGGGATAACAACATTGTGGAACTACAAGCCATCCTCTCCATACAACATATGTCTCAACCCTGGATGTTCGAGACTAGCGTGCTTATTGTGGAAGGTGATAATAGTAACATCATTGATTACATGCAACAGACTATGACTCAGAAGATGGGGAAGACCACATCCTCATACTTTTGTTTTTTTTTCACTCAGTTTAGAAAAGTCATTTTTCAGTTTGTTCTTCGGGAGCTTAATAAGACTGTCCATTTTTATGCCCAAAGGGCTCTTTTGTAGTATTTTTACCTTAATTCGGTTCCTGATTCTTCAGAGCTTTTTACTATCCTTTGAGATGACAGGACCCTTTTTGGTCATTCTTAAGGGCATGATTTTGTACTTTTTGTACCTCCTTTTACTTTATTGCAATGTGCACACCTTCACGGTGCAAACACACCTCAATTATTGAGAGTATTGGATAAGTACAATCCGTTTACTGCAGCAAAAACTAAATTTTCAAAGCATGCAAGCAATGTTAAATGTGGTCTCTTACAAAAAATCTAACTTCCTTATTTTTTCTAGTTCAATCACCTAAAAATGCACGAAAGAGTTTCATACCCCATGCGCCAAAGCATTCATCCCCATTTGCCCTACTTAGATGAATCCCAACCTTGGAGCACAACTCCTACCTCATAGTATCAAGAGGTTTACAAGCTGCTCTTTGGTAAATCTAAATGGTTACCTTAAAGATGATTTAACAGGTATAAGGCACAACCTTTTTAAGTATGAGGAATTTTTCAAGTGGGTGAGCAATAAAGGGGACTACATTGATTAAGACTTTGGTGAACAATATATAGATGATCCAATGACTTAATAAATGATCTACTTGCCCTTGAGAACGATGAATCAATCAAATGATTAACTCGAAGAGTGACTAATCAATTAAATGATCAACTCGCATATAAGAGCTTGACCATCCTGACACTTGTTAATCAACACACTTCATCTCTAGTTTGCCAACAAAAATAACTGGTGTAAGATTCTACTTTTGAACTAGGTGGCCAATTCAACTTTTCTTTCTTGAGGATTCTCGTTATTACTATCAAATAAACATAAAAGATCATGATCAAACATAGCATGCTAAATATCCATAATCAGCTCAATGATGAAGATTGAGAACAAACTAGAGAAATGTAAAGACAATACAGGCATGATAACTAAAGCATTTTTTCCATATATGCATAAATATCTTTGCATTTCGTTTATGTAAAATTAAATTGTTTACACTCTTTTTTATGAAATAGTCAATTGAGCTAAAATAAGAACTAAGGAGCAGACATTGTGAACCGCTCTTTTCATCAAATTCTCCATTCTCCCAATTCTTTGCTAGCTAGCTCCACCTCCTTTTTGGTCACCTTTTGAAAACTTTTCACGGCCTTACAACCTTCGGGGATGAAACATAGAAGACAATAGTTTAGGCTAAACTTAAGACCCATGTCTTGGTGCCAAGGCAAGACTTGGACATAGGCTAGATTTTGCTTTTAAGATCCCATAGACTCCTCAAAGAGTCTTCCTTTCAGCTCAATCCTTGAGTGCAGCCTCTAATTGTGCTTGCTGGGAAATGACTTCTTGGTGAGCACTCTTAGCTTAGGAGTTGCAATACTAAGGGCCCCTTCCTTTGTTGATAGCTTTTCGGCCAACTCAGCATTACTTCTCATCATAGTTGCCTTCTCTTCCCAAGGTGATACTACGAGTTCCCAATTTTCAATGGCAATCTCTCTTGTGATGAGGTCTTGGTTTGCCTGTCTCGCTGCCTTCAATAATTCCCATATTGATTAACCAATAAGCACACCTATTGCTAACTTACGACCATCATCCTGATGGTTTCAACCAAGAAATCCCACTTTTTTGTATAAGTGAACTGCTCTTTAAATGCACAATCGATTTGAGCATTATTCCCAATTCCAAAGCTACCAAGTGATTTATGGACACATAGAGTTAAACGATATGATCAATAATCTCATTCTTTGTCAGCAGGTCAAAAGTAAGTGTCGGGTCTTAGAAACTACCTTCACCCTTCAAACATACCTTGGGAGACACCTTTTCAATTTCTTCTTCCCATAGGGATCTTCAATGCTTTCCTCATATGCAATTCTTAGGAAACGTTAGTAGCTTCACTCACCTCATTTATTCTTATCCCACTCACAGATGGGCTTGCCCCATGATCCCGAAATTATTTAATCTTAGGCTTCATTTGAGAGGTTGATACACCTCTGTTCCATTCCAGAAAATGTCAAGAGAACGCCCACTGCTCGTTTGGTGGTTCGGCGTATCTGAAAGCGATTTAATGCGAACAACATTTTTCTCCATTTTTAGATCGCAATTGAGGAGCTCTGTTTCGCCATTATAAGGAGCGTTTCATTGTTTTCCACAGTTTTTAAAAGAAAACAGTTCCAAAATACCTTTGACTGGTAAGGACGACAAAAGAAGAAAGTTATTGGAGTTTTGTTATGCGAACAATCACCCTATGAGAAGAAAATGTAAAAGAAATCAATGGGATAAAAACACCGTATGAGCGCTCTGCATGCGGTATTTCCAATGGAGAAGAAAGGCTGGGGAGACAAGTTAATGAATGTAAAAAAAATGTTTCGAGGAAGAAATGTTTGTGCGATGGGCAAAGGGCTCCACCACATAATTGGAGATTAAAAAAATATAGAAATAATTTGTTTTACATCACATCATAATTTTTATTATTTTAAAAATTAAAATTAATATTTAAATTTTTAGAAACTAATTTCTCTTAAATTTTGAAATATTATGTCTATGGGATGCGCTAATAGCTATTAATATTTATGTTAAAAAGCTCACAAAAATTTTTATCCACACCAAGATCATTTTAAGAACCACAACTTTATACCATCATTTATTATTAAGTTGATTTTAAAGGAGCTTTTATAGAAGAAGAAATCAGCTCAAACAAAACCTTAGTGGCTTCCTCAGAAATTTATCTACCTCACCTTCCTTGTGTTAAACTTCGTGGTCTTCAAGTCGGCTAGAATTGCTTCTTTGATATCAATCAAGGTCGCCAAGGATGGGCATTGATGTTCGACTGGTCTAGTGCGAATCTCTCTTTTCTTTTCTTTACTTTATTTGCCAACCCTTCCTTTGGATATTGGTCG
Organism: Papilionanthe hookeriana x Papilionanthe teres; assembly: GCA_022702705.1. Classification (NCBI taxonomy): domain Eukaryota; kingdom Viridiplantae; phylum Streptophyta; class Magnoliopsida; order Asparagales; family Orchidaceae; genus Papilionanthe; species Papilionanthe hookeriana x Papilionanthe teres. Next base: position 10,874,878 of record CM040424.1, read on the forward strand.
ACAAGAATGACACAATGTCGTCTTCAAATGACTTCACAGTGAAGTGGTGGTATAATGGTTTTAGATTCGATTAAGTTTTACCTCTCTCAAGTAAAGAATCAAAGTCGTATTACTCGTCGTCAAATTCGATATAATATGGGGCAACATCATCCCATAACATCTTAGAACATCCACAAATTCTGGGCTCAGCAGTAACCTCGAGTTGAGGTTGAACTTATTTTTGAAAACAGATTTTATCATTGAAGCATGAATCGCGGGCTCAACCCTTTGGGCACCGTTAGTAAGTGTTTTTTTTCATAAATGACATCTATGACAATATTTTCTCTCATCTTCATGAGACTTGTGATGGCTTGAAGGCGAACTCGTCAAACTAGCTACTACTCTTCTTTGAAGCTCAAGGCAACTCGGTTATTTGGGCGAGTAGGAACACACAAGAAAGGATTCTAGAGGGAGGAGCTCTCAAAATTCTAAAGAGAACCGACAAAAAAAAAGAAAAAAGAAAAATAATTGTGGTCGGAGAATATGATACTTATTATGCCAACTTCTACCCTTGGTGTCCTGTCTAATCAGGGGATAATTTTTCACTTAAATCTGAAACTACAACATTTACTGCTCAAGCAACATCATGATTGCAGTGTATTTTTCAAGGTTGAGACATCTCAATGAATAAATCCAAAAAAAGTTGGCATTCTTGGTAAGCAATTACTCTGTATCCATGCTTGATATAACCACCACTTCCCCTGCACCCACATAGGCCGACTTCATTGACTCATTGCACGAAGTGATTATGCATTTATACAGTAACTCGTTTATTTACTTCTAGTTAGTTCAAAATGATCTCTAATCTATAATAAATGTTCTTACCCCGAAACAAACAATACACAACAAAATTATTGGTAGTGAACATTCCACTATAGCATGCAAACGTAACAACTATGTTGTAACCCAAAAGCATATAACATTGATAATGAACAGATTTAGAGCTGAATGAATCCTTCACCAAAGTTGTTACTTACAACAAATACCAAATAAAGCAAAAATATGTTCGACCAATACTTCCTTGGGTAGACATCAAGACCTCATCAAGTGATGGAGAATGAAGCCATCACCTGCTAAAAATTGTTTAGACTTTAGGGACTCCAAAGTTTGTAGAATTGGAATGACTTAGACTGTCAATGGGAGTTCCTTGCCCAGATGACCAACTACTTCACATGAAGAATCAAGTCACTTTTCCAATGATGCCAACCTCTCTTGTACCTCCACAACTCTATAAGCTTACTTTGACAACTCACCAATGGTGGATTGTAGTTGATCTTGCTGATTGAGCCTCCACTTTATCAAGTTGGTCATCTGTGCCTACATCTTCTTTATTCTCCTTGTCAATTCAATAATGCTAAGCAAGTCCTTAGAAGGCACCTCTCGATATCCTGAGGTCAGTCACTCTCCACCCCGACGTCTATGGGTAATAGGCATAAGAATAATTCAACAACAACATCCACAACATGTTGGGCCGGCCTCAACGAACTTGCATCCTTGCCACCCGGGAAGTCACCACTACATGAGGAAGGAGCCTCACTAGCTAAAGGATGAAATACAATGTTAGAAATAATCTAACACACCGATATGCAAATTTTATTGGACTCACCAACCTAGAGTCCATAGCATTTTTTTTTGGGCAAATAGCAACGTGTGTAGATAGGTGGACTCCCTAGATGACATCATTATAGGGGTTACCTCATCCGTTAGGGCAGTCACATTCACTTTCTTCATTCTGGAGTGACTAGAAACAACTCACTTTTTCTTTCATCTCTCCTCAACTATCGACTTCAAACTTTCTAGCATCATATCATGACCACAAATCGATAATGTTAAAGTTTTCAATGTCCATGGCTCATACATAGACTATGTCAATGTTTTGAGTAAATAGGTTGAACGCCTTTTTCTCTGCTGTCATTCCAATAAATAATGGTCTGTACAATCTATTTTAGATAGGCTAGGCTAATAATAATTTGTAATAATACATATTTCTAATCTAAATATTCAACTATAAGGAATAATATGTACAATTAAATAGAACTTAATTCAGCAATTTTAAATAAGAAAAATCTTAATTCTGCTCGATTTTAGTTATTCTTGATTGATAGTTTATAAAACATAGACGACAATGAAAGAAGGAACTTATAATATGAAAGCTACTTCCCACAAAGCGTGGAGAAATTGGCGCTGAGATGGACTAAATGACAAATGCCATGAGCAAGAAAGTAAATTAAATTTTTTATATTTTTTTTCTTTTCAAGCATAATATATTCAAAAAATGACACTAATTAATCTTTTTAGAATAATTGCAAAGTTATGTTGGGATCAAAGGCTCGGACTCGAGCATGATGATTGATAAATTATGGACTCCACTCAAAAGAACCAATTGAATTCTCTCTCTTTTGTTGTTACGTCATCTAAAGTGGCAAGAGCAATGGAAAACTAGATATACTCCTTTGAGATAGATCCACTTAAGTGACAACGAGGGTGAGTTTGCTAGGCTTTGCTCGACATCACATCATCCAATCAAACATAATATAGACCCATTTATCAAATCTGGTGGAGACATCTTGCCTAGCCAAGCACAAGGAGTCTACCCATGAGCAACAAAGCGAGCTTACACACCCATCTAAAGGAAGTATCCACTATGGCTCCGGGACAACTTCATCTTCATCTAAATTAGCCTTCATAAGCCGGACTGACTATAATCATAGATGCACCTTGAATTGTCAGGAGAGGGTTCAATTTCTTGAACAAGTTGGCAATCTCGTCCAAGCTTGTATCATGGTAACCAACTTCTTATACACTACTAGTATTTTTTACAAGTTTTGCTTATTATGTAATTTTTTCAATAGCACTCAAGATCCCAAATCCTAACTATAAATAAAGAATCCTAGGGGCTCTCAGCACACAATTCATTCTACCTTTGTACCCTCTTGAGCCATACATTAGGTGATTTAGCTTTTGTCATATCTTATTTTATAATTCTATCATTTGCTCTGAATTAGTAATGTTTGGGCTTCACCCATGGATAGATCGGGATCCCATGAAAGATTACATGAAATAAAGTTCTACTTTTAAAATATTTTGATTGTAGTGCTCTGAAGCTAAAAATGTATCCCAACTTTTTTTGGTTAATATGCCATATTGCTTTGTATTTCAATTTTATGCCATTTAAAAATAGAGTTGCAAGTATTGAAATGAAACATTTTTTAATACAATTAGTGATTATATATCAATTCAATAATTATAACTGGCTCTTTTGGATACATCCAAATGTTTTTCTTAGCTATAGAGTAAAAAGTGTCATGTTCAACTTAGTTATCTAGATGATCTGACCAATGTTCTCGCAAATAAGGATAATGTGAGAATTATCCATTATTCTCTTGAAAATACTAAATCTTGATTTTATTTGTCTAGTTTCAAAGTTAAGGCACAAATCATTAGTTTATTGAATATTTGTTTCTTTTAATCGAAAGTGACTATATATTTAATTAGTCTTCACCCCTAGTTTTAAATATATTGGTCTTGCCATACATGCTTTACATTTGTCGGCTTGCTCAAATTGTAAAATCTGTTGAATTTATGTGATATTTTAGATCTTTTAATTTTCAAGAGAAATACTTTCATATTAAAATGATTATGCTACCTTTGGGGCATAAAGTATCACTTCCTATAATTCGTGTGTTTCTAGAGGTTCTGCATCATTTTTATGTATAAATATTTCTTGGAATTAGACTGTATTTTTCTTACAATATTCTGCTGGTTTTCTCTTGGATCATATGAACCTTGAGCAGAATCCACTTCCATATTTTGCCCGTTTTCCTGAAGCAGATCTCCTTACTTCAAGTGATCAAGTTATACCTACAGTTACTGATGACAGCCTAGAAGTATGGCAACAAGGTGTGATTTCTTATGTCTATACATTTAGTTGAGATGCTTGTTTTGTTGATGTCTCGGTTAATGTTGCCTCGGATATGAAGATTCTATACTCATTTCAATGATCATTTTAACCATTCCTTGTTAACTAAGCTAACTTCTTTTTGTAAAACATGTTTCACTATTGTTTATTCCTTCATGTTATGTTAAGCATCACAACCATTATTAATACTTGTTTTTACATATTTCTCAAAACTTACGTGTTGTAGGAAATTTTTCCACCAATTTTGTAATACATGTGTCCAACACAAATTTATATAGGTTTTTCTTATTTTTTGGGATTACCATATTGCTCCTACATTGAAGGTGAAATATGCCTTTCTTGCTTATTGATAACTGCCAGTGTCAACTATATTCATTTAGTATCTTGTATTTTATATTGCAGTATGATGCGTTCCTCTGTCTCATTTGGACACATTTTGAATCCATTAGTTTCACCTTGCACACGTAGTCTCATTAACATTATTAGATATATTAATTATATCCCCAGTAGCCTCACTTGCCTTGGAATTGTGTTATGCTGCAGAAATTAGATCCTTTTTTCACCTTAGTATTTAAATGTGAAATTTTAGATTTATGTGTGATGCCTGGATTGCTCTTTTTTGTATCATTCGCCTAAAGATTCATCTGAAATGTTTGCTGTTTGAAAAAAATCAGGTAAGAAGCTGTTGTTGGAAACATTGTGGTGAGAAAGCTATTTTTGTTTTAAATTATTGGTTCTATCTTGTAGGACAGTCAACTGGGTTACGCCTAACTCAGAGGTTAATTTCATTTAGTCCATTAATGCACACTTTATACAAGCTCTTAAAGATCAGGAAACCACCCATAAATAGCAAGGAAAAACTATTCTAATGATGATGTTCTAGGTAAATACACAATAGATGCAATCTTTGTAGCATATACCTAGCCAAACTTCATAAGCAATACCAACTTGAGTTGACATCATATGCATCCTGTTCTACCCTTGAGTGATATATTCCAATCTAGATTAGCTAAAAACTGAAATGCACCTTCTATTTAAATGCATTTTTGTTGAGTAGCTATCTAGAGATTAATGAATATTCACGATGTTAAGGTAAGCAGCTGCATATCTTTCCAACCAGGACATGTTACATTAAATCTTTCATCAAGCTGTTAACACTACAAAGTTTTCGCAAATTCGATATAATATGATTCATGAAGAATTCATAGTTTGGAAAAGCTTAATGATGATGATCCCAACACAAATTTGAAACTGAATTCAAAGAAGAAATTATTTAAAACCGAAGTACGGAATTAAACAGCAAGCCTGGTTGGGAAGAAAACTAGGAATGGATAACCCAGCTTCCTCCCCTTTACTGGAATACCATTCATTCATCCTCTCAGCCACTTCGTCCCCGTATGGTATAGGAGTTCCTTCTCTTAAAATGCACAAGCAGTTATCCATCCTTAGAATGGTTACATTTCACATCAGTAATAGACTATTGCGATAAATAATGTAACATATGCTTGAGAATTGAGATTGATGTTCCTTGATTGGCAGCTCACAAATTAATGTCAACTTGGGCATAGTCTTAGTGGTGCTTAGGATATTCAGCGTTTGTCTTTGTTTGACAATGATCCAAGCTTAGTGTACAAACTGAACAATTTTGAATGGTTAGGTTTGGCTCAATTTCAGAGTACACGAGGAACTTCCTATTTAACATTGTCTGGTTTGGATTAGTTTGGCTACTTTTTCTAAGATGCCTTCTTTGGCTTTAGCAGGCTTAATGAATAGAGAGATTTATGTCGCAACATTAAAATCTAACCTATTTTTATTCCTAAAAATTTGATCAATTATAGCCTAAATGGATTTTGAAGGAAAACTTGAGAGGGAATTCTCAAAATTCTTGTTATTAAAATCTTCATCCCTATGATTACATATATAGGCAAACCAGTCCCTCCTAATTTATAATCTTACCAAATATATCTACCTTAATCATGGGAAGGTAATAATTCTGAAATAAACATAAATATGAAGAGCTTAAAACCAAACAAGGTGTTTCACAAATTATCTCCAATTAATATGAGGCCGATCCTCCTATATTTCCACAACCCCCTCACGTTGGGTCATAGATATTGTAAAGAACAAGCTTGGTATTAAACTTTAAGAAATTGCTTAATCGAAGAGCTTTGGTGAATACATCAACTTGTTGGTGCGTCAGAATGTAACTTAGTTGTATAATTCCATAGTTAACTTTTTTAGAGATAAAATGTTTCAATTTCCATATGTTTTGGTCCTGTCATGATGTATATAATTCTTGACAATATTGATAGCTGTTTGATTGCCATGAAACGTTTGTATAGGCCTATCATAGTATACACCAATTCTTTCAACAATTTTTGAATCTAGATCGCTTCACATATTCTTATGGCAAGTGCTTTTTATTTTGATTTTGTGCTTCCTTTAGAGACAACAACTTGTTTTTTACTTCTCCATGTGGCCAGATTTCCCCATACATATGAGCACTAAACTATGGTTGACCTACTGTCAGTGTGTTCACCAACCTAACTTGCATAAGTGTAGAATTCTACCTTTTTATTTTTGGTTCTCCCAAGCAATAATTTATAACTAGGAGTCTTCTTGAGAAAGCTCAGGATCATGTACACAATTTTCAAGTGCTCTTCATGTGGATTATTCATATGTTGGCTCATAATACTAACAAAATATGCAATCTCTGGTCTATTGTGTGTTAGGTTGATGAGAGTTCTTACTAATCTTTGATATCTTCTCTTATCCACATATATGCTTTATTCTCTTCTATTCGACTTCTTGTTGGAATCCATTAGAATATCGACAAGTTTGCATCTAATCATCCCTGACTCCTTTAGAAATTCTCGAATGAACTTCTGTTGTGATATAACAGTGAATTTCTTGGACCATGCTGTCTCCATACTTAGGAAATATTTCATGGTTCTTAGGTCCTTGATTTCAAACTCAGCGACAAGCACTTCTTTGTGTTTAAAAATCTCTTTTACCATTGTAGTAAGAATCATATCATCCACATATACTATCAGTTCAACAATCTTATCTCCTTGATCGTGCTTGATGAATAATGTATGATCAGCTTGACCTTAAGAGTATTCATTAAATCTCATAGTTTTAGCAAACCTTTCAAATCATGCTTTTGGCGACTGCTTAAGATCTTAAATTGACTTTCTGTGGTTGTGTATTTGGTGTTTGCTGAAAACAGTCTCAAATTTTGGTGGTATCTCCATGTATTTAAGATTCCCATTTAGGAACACACTGTTTATGTCAAGTTGGTGTAGTCCCCACTCCTTAACTGCTATTGAGAGGAGAACTCTAATAGTGTTCAATTTAATAACTTGTGCAAAGGTCTCTCAATAGTGAATCAAATAGGGTTGAGTTGCAATCGGTCTCATTTTGAATCTCACAATGCCACCATCAACTCTGTACTTTTGTTGAATACTCATTTGCGTCCAACTGGCTTATTATCTTGAGAAAGCTTAGTGAGACTCTATGTGCCATTATGCTCTAGTACTTGAAGCTCTGCTTTCTTCCATTCTAGAATTTTAGGAACTTCATGAATGAATTTAGAAATCTACACACTATCTAAGATAGATACAAAAGTTTTATAGTGCGAGAATAACTTCTCATAAGCTATATACTCCTGAATTGAATATGTAATATACTTTTTCTTGTCATCAATACCAAAAGATGGAGGAGATAACTTATGAGTTCTAGATTCCTCAACTGAAAGTTCAGGTGAGTGTCAACTCAGTTTTTGACTTGAGCAATTCCGTTTTTGCAAATTGTCTTCCTCCCACTCAAATTTTTTCTTTCTTCCCTTAAATACATGAAGTTCTTTATCATAAACTTTAGGTTGGGTTGGTTGTACATCCTCAAGTGTGATATTTTCATGCAATGATGTTTGAGAGATAGAAGGGCTAGGTGGAAGAGAGGTAAGTTGTGAGGAAGTGTAGTCGTCAATAATTGCATCCCAAAATTGATTTTCATTTGCACTCTCCCCCTGAATATCTAATTTGGTATAATAGAGTTAATTTTCAAAAAATGTGACATCAATGAAGTTGTAGTTTTTTTTTGTAACAGGGTAGTAGTACTTATAGCCATTTTTGTTGGAGGCATACCCAAGAAAAATACACTTGATGAATTTAGGATCAAGTTTTGTGCGGTTTGGGGAATGGATGTGAACAAAAGATACATGCTAAAAAAATTTAGGTTATACAATAGAAGAAATGGTTTTGATGTACGCATATTTATCCATCAAGATTTGAAGTGGTGTCTTGATATTGAGTATTTGGCTAGTCATTCGACTTATAAGGATTTGTAGTAAGGATTGTTTTCCCTCAAAAGTATTTTGGAAGTTGATGAGAAATCATAATTGAGCGGGATACTTCAAGAAGATATTTCTTCTCTCATCTATCTCATTTTGTTGTGGGGTATCAATACATGAACTCATATGGATGATTTCATTTTTTAAAAGGTAGGATCCAAGGATAAAGTTGAAATATTGCTTTGTATTATCAATTTTGAGAACATGAATTTTGCAATGAATTTAAGTTTGAATCATGTTATTGAACATTTATTTTAGATTTCATCTTCATTATGAATACTCAAGTGGCTCATCAATGAATGAGACAAACAATCTAGCCCCGCTTAGGGTTCTTACTTTTGAAGGTCCCAAAAATATCATATGGATAATAGAAAAAGATGTGAGGGATTTTACTGGGGCGTATGATAAACATTTCTAGTGTGTTTAGCAAGTTAACAAGTCTCAAATTAACAAGTGCTAGTTTTTATTGATAAAAAATTTAGGATATATGACGCAGGAGGCTATTTTAGGGTTGAACCATTCGCTTGATTTAGCAGGGAGGCTAAACCGGTCGAACCCTGTTTAGGGTTTGGAGCTATTACCACTCATAAGGAGGGGTTTCCCCCTTACTAGGTACATTTTATTATAAATACATTATTTTCCTGTCTACTGTTCAATTTTTGTTGATTTCGGATTTGCAGCTGTCGGCTTGTATCCGAGGGCTGGTGGTGCTCCGATTTCCTGCTCCAAGGTGGTGACTATCTTTGCATAACCACATCCTTACCCCCATCTCCGACTTGTTGCCATCGCCCAACACCCTCCCTTCTTTTGTTCCTCCTGTCGATAACCCTTCTAGCGCCCCATCTCTGTTGTCGCAATCTCTCTAACGCCCCACCAGCCGTCATCTAGCCTTCCAGCACTCCCCCTTACTACCGCCAGCCCCCCTCTTAAGCTACTGCCTAGCCATGTACCCTTTGGGCATCCCATCCACTACTGCCAACCTTTCTACATCCTTAGCCACTACAACCTTACCTTCTTTCAGCCATCCTGACCACTGTCGCCTCCTCCTAAATCACCTTCCACTTACTGTCCAAGCCCAGGTCCCATGTTTTATCCTCGCCCCAAGAGCTCGTTTGTGTTTTTTGTTATTTTATTTTTGTTTTAAGAACCTTTTTTGTGATTCATTTGGAATTTTTTTTTTTGGCAATAATATTCATTGTTATTGCCTTTCGGGTTAACTCCAGTTGCACAACCTTAGTCCTATCATTGGGTTTCCTAGTATCCACCTTACCCCCTCCAAAAATGTTCTTTTCTACCCTCAACCACCTCTTCCAATCCCCAAATGGCAATCATACCACCAAGGAGATATATGACGGAACCTGCTTGGGACGAGAAACAACAAGAGATACGCTGACTTCAACAGAGGCTTGCGGAGATTGATGATGGAACCTGGGGGAGATTACCATCGACTGTGATTTGGAGAGTCAAAGGGGATAAGAGGATGATGATCTGAATCCATTCCATAAGGAAAATATCAGTGATGAGGAATACATGTTCCGATGTTTCAGAATTCAGTATCAGAGGAGGCGAAGAGAGGAGAGCACATATGGAGGACACAAGTTTTGCCTGGGGCACAATCGAGGGAGAAGGAGAGGGTAATTGGACTTGCCTCTTCGTCAAGGACAAAAGGCAAAAAAAAACGAAAAGAAATATTACTTGGGAGAAATCAACCACACTCCGACTCGAGAGAGGGTGAAGGGGGCAAAGCATTAGGGCACAAGGAGGAAAAGGGGCGAAGGCAGCAAAAGATAATGTGAGGGCACTAACACGAATTTTTATTCGCCAACCGCAAGCACACCTTGCTAGCTGCGTTCAGACTCCTGTTCATTCGCGGAATAGTGTTTCAGACCGGTGTGATGGAAGCGGACGAGTCAAACGCCCTAATACCATGCTTTGGTTCAATTCTTGGTTCAAAAAGCTAAAGAAAACGGTGCTTCAGTCATAGTAATTTCAAGTTGATAAAATCTATTTCCTCTTTTTTGTCGCTTCACCTCTTTATTATTACAACTCATTGACCTTAACGTTGATTGTACAATGCATAAATTCTTATGATACCACTGTAAGTTTATATAATACTAGTAAATTTGCGTGGCTATTGGTGCATGTATTTGATAGGTTAAAGCTTATATGACATTGTTATTGTTTCTTCGCATTAGGATATTTTTCTCTTTTTTTATTAAAATTTAAATAAAGAGAAATTTACATACATTTCACACAATTCTTATGTATTTACATTTCTCATACCTAATTTTTTATATTTACATATATATAGACTTTGGCTCTTTAAATCTACGCATGAGAAGGTGTATTTCACTTTTAAAAATATTACTATTTTTATATGATATTAAAGTTTAGAGTTCTATGTGTAAATATGAAAGTTTAGGTGTGAGATAGGTAAATACATAAGAATTATGTTCTATGTATTTAAATGCCCCTTAAATAATTATTAATGATTTTAATATTATGCTAAATTAAAAATAGCGATGTGATGACCTTTGTGCTACGGTATACTATTCATTATTGGCAACCATGGGCCTATTATATTGTAATATATGGGTAAAAATCATATACTGCACAACATATAAAGTTTAAGTTATTTTTGGGCTCATTTTGTATTTGATATTCTCGGTGAAACTTTCTGCATGATTTAATCAATGTGAAATAGGCAAAGTTGCAATTTGAACGAACTTGCTTATTTCATCTGTATGTTGTTTCACTAAACTCAAGACCTTAATAATAGCTTGTTATGTTTGAGAAATGTTCGTAGCTAATACCTGGTAACTCCTTTTATAAGCTTTTTTTTTCATCTTTCTACTAAATTTATGTCACAGTCAGTGGTGCTTACAATATTGGAATATTCCACTGGCGTCCAACTGATTCTTCAAAAAAGCTAGCCAAAGAGTGGAAAGAACTTCTTATAGCCAATGAGAAGCTATGGGACCAGAGTGGATTTAATGATCTTGTTCACAGGGTTTTAGGCCCATCAGTTGAAGGTGAAAATGGCCTTGTTTTTGCCTATGATGGAAGTCTCAAATTAGCAATTTTGGCAGCAAGCATTTTTTGCAGTGGGCATACATACTTTGTCCAAGTAAGTTCTGGCAGCAAGCTAACTTCTGAAGAAAAACTTTTTTATGTTTAATGATATTCTGTTTATTTTTGAAAGAGTAAATAGTATTCATGCCCTTTCATTACATCTAAACTGCATTCGGTCAATGCTATTTTGAAACACAAATTCGGCATTTATTCTTTTTTCTATTTTGACATGCACAGTCGATGCATCAGCAGCTCAGATTGGAGCCTTATGCAGTGCATACTACTTTTCAGTATGCTGGAACTGAAGGAAAGCGTCATAGATTACGTGAAGCCATGCTTTTCCATGATGCGCCAAGCTATTATGATTCCCCAGGTATTTCAGTTGTGCATAGTGGAAAGATTTGGTTAGCATATTTGTACTGTCAATGCTTAGGACCATGTCAATCTATTTGAATTCTTGATTCTTAAACTTATTCTTTCCATACCCTGGCTGGCAAATTTCTCATTTCGTGTGGGTCAATGTGAATTGTGCCTTGATCCAAGTTTAGTGTTTTATCAAATATTTGGATTTTACTGTCGCAAATTATTGTCATTTGAATTGATTCAACTTCAAAGGAATAAATTGTTAGATGGAACGGACCGTGTACTCTAAGTTCAAGTCTTGTACTATTTGATCATAGTTAAAGAATGAAAAGCATGTACATTTTTTCTTCAACTTTTTTCACGTCACTCATTACTGGGGCTATTTTTGTTTCTATTTACTTAACAACCCGTGCTATTCTTAAGCATTGGCTTTGTTTAACTTTATTTAACTTGTTAGTGGTTCAAAATTTTGTAGTGCTGGGAGGGTAATCTGACTCTTTGGACTGAGAAGAAAGGTGAAAGAACCTTTTGCAGTGTATTACGTGATATATGGAAAAATATTAAATGTCCTAGATTATAAAAATGAAAAAGTAGAATTTTGGAAATACTATGGTATATTATCATAATTGCTTTGGTGCAATTAAAACTAAAATTAAAACGTATAAAGTTTATAAAAGCCCAAACTCAAGGGAGATACCACTATGTAATTCATTTATTCTAGTTTTTGCTGCAAATAGTTAAATTGATTTGGTTCTTCTAGCTATTCTATGATGATTTCATGCTACGAGGTGCTTTTTCCAAATTTGGTTAATATATATTTAAGTCTTATTTAATTGAAATAGCTAGTTATGCTAATGCCAATTTTGGTGTAGCAAAGCCAAATTTCTGAATTTCCTCATGCAATAGCAGTTCATGAATGTGCTCAAATCTTGCAATGTACATTTATGATGGATTGAATTATAATTATGACTGAGATAATCAAATCACTTAATTGGAAGTCCAGCCTACTTCAATGTGAGACGGAATGGAAAGGTGCTGTTATATAACTGGATAGTAGTGAGTTTTAAAGGGGCAAAATTAGTACTAGCTTCTGGTGGCTATATCAATTGTGGGAAAAGAGGTTGTTGGAGGTTTTCTGGTAAATTTGTGTGTTTTTAATTTAACTTAAACTAGTTCTATTGTTTTTACAGGAGGTTTCTTGTCTTTTAAACCAAATATTCCGAAGGCTTTGTTATTAGATGGTCCACATACACTTGAATCTCATTTCACGTTAGTTAATTACCAGGTAAGCATTACATCTGCTTTTTGTCGAAATATTTAACAATTTTCATGAAGTTCTATTTTTTATTTTGTAGTTGAAGCAAATAAGGACTGCACTTGCAATAGCATCACTGGTGAATCGAACTCTGGTGAGTAATAACTCTTGTGTTCATTATTACCATAGTAATTAGGCTCTCTGTTTCTTAGTTCAGATGATTTTCATGATGTTCCTGTTCTTTATAGACGGCATTCCATTGTAATACTTCAAATGTTTTGTTATTATTTTTGGTATATGACGAGTAAGAAATTTGCAGGCCATATGATCCAGTGAAAAAGCATCTATTAAGCCTTTCTTACGAGCAGGAACTTCATACTTGATCATTTCTTGTGCTCTTTAATAAATCAGATACACCGAGAAACTAGATCAAATACACTGAAGGCCTTTTCGTATTCTGTACAGTGAATATAACAGCAGATGCTTGACGGATATATTACGTCAATCATTATCTGCATGTTAAATCTAAACTGAGCTTCCGATAGCTGTCCCAGACTTAGACAATTTTAGGGTCCTATGGGGGTGGCTATAGCTTTTTGTATGGTGATTGTAAAGCTGTGATAGGGAAACCAACTGTTTAGAAAGTTACAATGGGAATTATAAATATTTTTTTAAAAAAAATTCAGATATATATAGATATATATATATATATATATATATATATATATATATATATATATATATATATATATATATATATATATATATATATATATATATATATATATATATATATATATATATTGTTTTTTACAACCACCATATTTTGATGAATTTTATTCTAAAATACAGCTCCCCATCACAGAAATTTCTAGCTAATAGCAAGCTGCCAACTCCCCAAAAATATTTATGGTGGCAGTATGAAATGGAATACCGGCAGAAAGCTATCCCAAATAGGCCTTTTAATCTTTAAGACCATGGCCTCCCATCATCTATTTGATGTATTTAATATTTAAACTTCGCCCAATTGCCTTAAAGATAGTTTCATCAAGTATGATCTCTTTCTCATGTGCTCTAATAATCATTGGTAGTAGGTCCTTACTCATGTTTGCATTTTATGATTTCTTGCATCTCATATTGCATACTTTGTAGCTCAAGAGGCTTAACATCACATGTTCTATTTGGGGCTTCAGCTGTAAAAGTTCTTCAATAACACTTGAGTGATAATAGATTCCATGAGTGTTAAATATCTTCATTTCAAATGTTGATTGGACCAAACATTTTTAAATTTTAGGTTCCACAAGTTTGTAAATTGATTTTTTATGAGATAGTTGCATTTTTATGGCTAATACTTTTTATAAAATATTATGTCATCATTATCATCATAAGCCTACTTAGGCCCTTATATTTTTTAATTGATTAAAATTCTCATTCTTTATTCATTTTTTTTGTGTTCTACTTAAAGTGTTCAGTCTATTTTGTAGAAATTTTTTTGCAGAACTTATCCTTGTTAGATTTGGCTTTTTGTTTCATATTAAATTTATTTACCTACAATATTGGTGCTCTTAACTATGAATACACAAACTATCAAGTTTATTTTTTTCACTAACTTATCTTTAGAAGGTCTTGTTCTTATAGTTTTTTGTTTGTTTGTTTGTTTGTTTATCCCCTATCAATCATTCCAAGTTTTTCCAAATCAGATATCTCAACATTTTTTTTGTTACACTCAATTTAGCTATTAATTTATCACTCAACGCTCATTTTCAAATAACCTAGCTAGCTTATTTGTTTTATAAAGCTTACAATTTATTATCAACACTAGAATTTTAATTTGCTTAACATTCTATCTTTGAAAGTTAATGCTTCACACTTTTATTTCTTCCACCATCTTTTCATGGTTTTGTTGATTTTTTTCTTTTAAACTAAAAAGTATTTTTCATAATTACTATGTATATACATTGGGAATGGCATTTATTTAAAATATTTTTTGTTGTTATTGTTAAAACTTGATGATAAACAACTAAGTAGGGCGTGTAACATTCACTACAGGAAATACAGTTATTGCCGGATGAAAAATCAACCGGTAATGGCATCAGTTTTTGATAGCACAAATATTACTTGCTGAAATTCATAAAAAGTAATTCAATCTTTAAAACCTCTATCACAAATAAATTTATGACTGAAAAATTTTTGCAGCTACACTTACCAATTGATTTCGTCGAATTTTAGTAGTTATAGGATGCTTACTGAGGAAATAATCAACCTTATAAGTAACGTCTGAACTTATGGCATCCATAATCTTTTAAATTCTTGTGTAAATGTTAGGGGCGTCCCTTGGAAGCGACACGTTGTGTGGTCTGGATATAGTGAAAAGTGTGCAAGGGTCACTACACCGGCTTGGATGTCTATCAAATAAGCAAGGTTCCCACATTACAGACAGATGCTGGTAAAGATTTAGTCCATAAAACTAATATTAGGATATGATCTTGGAATATTGGTACTCTCGCAGGTAAATTAATGGAATTAGTTGATATTATGGTTCATAGGAATATAAATATCTAATGTATTCAAGAGATTAAATGGATTGGAGAAATGGCTAAGGAGATTGATAGCTTTGGTTTTAAACTTTGATATTCAGGTAGGAGTTGGACTAGAAATCGTGTAGGTATAATCATATATAGATAATGTTATAAAAATTAATATAATTGGAGATTGAATTATAACCCTTAAGGTTGTTGATACTAAAATTTTTATTGTTACAAGTGTTCATGTTACTCGAGTAGGTTTAGATATAGGTTCAAAAGAAAATTTCTAGAATGACCCAGAAAAATTAATACAAATGATACCTCCTGAAGAAAGATTTTTTATCAAGGAGGTTTAAATGGATATGTTAGTAGAGTGGTATAAGATTTTAAAATATTCATGGTAGCTACAGTTTTGAATTGATTAATTAAGAATATGAAACTATTTTAGATTTTATTTTACAGTATGATTTTGTGATTACTAATATTTTATTTAAGATAAGAGATGAGCATATTGTTACATATAAGAATGGATCTAATAAATACAAATTGATTATTTTATTATGAAAAAAATATCATCTAGAAAGTAAATATTGTAAGGTCAAGTGAAAACTTAAGTACTCAACATCGATTATTAGTTTTGGATTTAAAGTTGAAGAGTTGTAAGATAGGAATACAAGGAAATATTGTCATAGAATTAGATGGAAGCACATAAAAAGATACATATAACATTATTTTTATCAGTAAACTTCAAAATTTCAAATTTTGGGATATTCATGAATAAGTGAATTTTATGTGGGATAATGTAACGCATACTACTAAAAATGTGGTAAAAGATGTATTTGAGAATCAAAAGTAAATTTTTTTATAAATAAAAATTGTTGGCGGTGGAATAATAATAGAAGAAAAGATAAAATATAAGAAGTATTATAAAAATTTGTTAAATTATAAAAGCTCTGATATGGGAAGCATATAAGGTAGCCAAACACAAAAACAATTTGCGATGCTAAAAATTTTGTTTTTAGTAATCTTTATGATAGGTTAGGTAATAAACAAGGTAAATATTATATGTATAAACTAACCAAATAAAGATAAAAGTAAATATTTAATTCAAGTGTATTAAAGATGATAATCAAAAAGTATTTTTCCTACAGAAAGATATTCAACATATGTGGGTGAACTATTTTGATAATTTTTTCAATAATGTTTCTGAAAACACGATCGACCTTAGTGATCTTAATATCTTTAATAATAAAATATTTTATTTTTACTATCACATTAGTAAAAAAGAAGTTGAAGTGGTTTTAAGGAAAATCAATGTTGGAAAATCAATAGGGCTCGATGATATCTCAATCGAAGTGTGGGCATATTTAGGAGATTTGAGAGTTTCTTGATTTTACTAAACTCTTTAATATTATTTTAAAAACTAAAAAGATGTCTGAAGATTGGAGGAAGAATATTTTGGTCCCCATTTTTAAGAATAAAGGGCACGAGAGTGTGCAAATTATAGAGGAATTAAGTTGATGTATCATACTTTAAAGTTATGAGAGAGAGTAATTGAAACATAGATTAAATTATGATACAAAGATTTCTCATAATGAGTTGGGATATATGTCGGACAGGTCTACTATGAAAGTTGTACATTTATTGAGAGGTATGATGGGGAGGTGCACTGACAATACGGAGTATTCATATATGATTTTTTTTTTATTTAAAAAAAACATACGATAAGGCTTTAAGAGAAATCCTTTGGAGAGTCTTAGAGAAGAAAGATATTGATATGACTTATATTCATGTCACTAAAGATATGTATACTTGAGTTGTTACTTGTGTTCGAACAGAAGGAGAATTGACCAAGTATTTTCCTATTTCAATTGGATTACATAGGAATCGGTTATTGGACATTTACAGGAGGAATGTACCTTGGTGTATGTTTTTTGTTGATGATATCCTTTTTGTGGATAAACTAGATAAAGAGTTTAGAAAAAACTTGAATTATGGAGGTTTGCATTGGACTCCAAATGCCTTCATTTGAGTAGATCTAAAACTGAATGCATGGAATGTAATTTTTGTAATAGTAGCTTTAGTCGTATTGTTGTAACTATGAGTGTTCAAATCATTAAAATGTGTGAATGTTTTTGATATTTCGAGCCTATTCTTTAATGTGATGGTGATATAGATGGGATATTATTAGAATTCAAGTTGTTTAGTTGAAGTGGAGGAATACTTCAGGCCTATTGCGTCATAGAAAAGTATCACTTTGACTGAAAAGAAAATTTTATAAAATGATGGTAAGACCTGCAATGCTTTATGATGTTAAATGTTGGCCTTTAAAAGAGAAGCATAAAACAAAGGTAAGTTTTCTTTGAGATGAGAATGCTTAGGTGAATGAGTCGTTTGACACTTAGAGACAAAATGTGAAATGAATATATTCATGATAGGGTTGGTGTAGCTTCAGTGTTGGACAAGATTAGAGTCATCTTAAATGGTATGATCACATTAAACTTCGACCATTTGATGATCTGATTAGGAGAATAGATGTTTTAAATTCGACTTGTGCTAAGAAAGGAAGAGGTAGACCTAAAAAGACTGGGGCATATTGTATAAAAAATGATATTAATCTATCAGAATTAAATGAAAATATGACACTCAATAGGACACAATGGAGAAAATGGATTTATGTAGCCGAGCCCACTTAGTGGGATAAAGACTTGTTGTTGCTGTTGTAATCTACGTCGAATTTGGGTTGATTTCTTAGTCATTGGATAACTTGCGACAAACTAATCATTCACATAATAACATCTGAACTTGAGGCTGATTTGATTAACCTTTAATTTACAGCAAAAAGATCATTCACAAACTTGTACTAAAAATAAAAAAATATCTTAAGTTTAAAAATCTTACACTTGCAAGCAGAGATTATAACACTCAACAATAATATTAACCATTTCTAACAACAGATTGAGCAAACATATCGAGATATTAAGAACAAATGGAAACATCATAAATATCTCAGAAAATTTAATAATTTATCCAATACATAAGTTCTTCAAATGTTTGTGGATATGTCACAACCTGACCTGTGGCTTGAAATTAATTAAAGCAAAAATTGACGGTCGGACAGTGAAATTAAAATTTTCTATTATCCTATCTCTATCATTAATAAGTTAATAACCAAATATTAAAAAAAATTATATTTTCGGTCGCTGATCTCACTTTTTGCACACATTAGCTGCTCTAAAATTCATTTTATTTGAAAGCTTAAAATCTAAAAAAATATGGAAACAACATAATAACTTATCTTAACCCAGTAGAAGAATCATTTTTCTAAATTATAGTAACCCAAAGATAAGAAAGCAATATGCATACAGGCTCGGCTTCTTCTTCTGCATGCAAGCAGCTAGCTCTTCATGGCTTTGTCTCCCCTTCTACATGAACCCGTACAGCTGCTAAGCTTCCTGCTTTGCACGAGTGCTCCTCTTCTCCACTTTTCTTCCTTTGCTCGCAGGCGAGTTGCTCGACTAACCTCTTTTCATCCTTAGCACACAAAGGACGCACGGCTTCTCTCTTTTGAAATTTGGTTCTACTAGGGTTTTGCACACGAGGTATGCTTCTGCATGCGTGTTTTGCCACCTTGCAAGCCAACACAACACAGTGATCCTCGTGCTTGTCTCCCACATCGGCTTCGACACCCCTAGGCGAACCCACTACAAGTAGCGACTCCTTCCCCAAGTACCTGCACGGGATGGCGACGCTTCTAGCCGTGCTCAAATTCTCTGCTCTGCTCGGCTAGATTTAAACGTGTGACCTTTCCTCTTCTTCTTCTTCTTCTTCTTCTTCTTCTTCTTCTTCTTTGCTTGGCTAGGTGGCACGACTCCTTCACGCTCTATCTTTCTCTAGCTCTCACTCTCTTTATCGTTCGGTTCGAATGAGAGGAAACGACCGGATAAATTTTTCATTTTGATTCTCTGCTAGCGTCGCGTCTCCTTTGAACAGCATATATTTTTTTAATAGTTAATTAAAATTTAAAACGAGTTATTAAAATCTCTGTCCTTGAAATTCATAAACTTCACACTTGCAAATCATTATGCAAAATAAACATAAAGCGATAACAAAAGTCTATCTCTTATTAAGTGATAACTAAAGCATATGTGTCAAATCCAATATCTAAGATAAGATCATTCAACTAAATAACCTCTAAATCATAACAACACAACTAACACATCACTATGCCTAAATATGGTAACATAATTAATTCAACATTCGACTTCTGAAATCAAAGTACATAGAGATACTCAACACAAGATAACCATCATGCAATTAACATTGACTGTTCACTCATAAAATTCTACTAGCATTTGTATCAGTAGCAACAGGTTCTTCAGGTTCTTGATGAGTTAGGAAATAGACTCTTGGTTAAATTTTCTTTCTTGTTTGCTCCTTACAAGTCATAGTAGCAGTTTTTGTCCTCCTCTACTAATTATTCCAAGATTATATTCCTCCTGAAAATTCCTTTGAACTGAAATCCTTCCTAAATTAGCATTTGATGTGGATCTCCTAGTAGAATTAGGACATTTTTTCATTTGATGCCTAGGTTGCCGGCATAAGTAACATTTTAATACGATCTGACGTCAAAATCAGCGCGCTTTTCCATAAATAATAAGGCAAACATAAATTTTATTTGCCAAACACCAAATCAAAGGAATACAACACTAATAACTCGCATGAATGCAAAAGATAAGCACCTACGATTCGAGAGGTAGGCGATCTTTCCCAATTCCTATCATTTTGATGATGATGATATGCAGTTTTCCAATCTAATAACTTCAACATTAAATGACTTTATTTTCTTCCTAGTAGATTCTTCAGAATGAATTGTTGGTGCCACATCTTCCAAACTCTTTCTCTTGTGAAAGTTCCTATGCTTCCAAGTCTATAAATCTATAAATTTTTGTTAACAATAGAATAATATATATGCATGAATAGTTAATTTGACATTTAAATGATTATAAAACAACTTTTTGTAAATATTTAATGATAGTGGAAAGATAATGAATTATATGATGTAAATAAGATTAAAATTAATTTTGTAAAGTCATAAGATTGATAGTTTAATTAATAGTAACATGATTAAAATGATGTAAATAATTATATAGTCGCAAGATTAATAGTTTAATTAAAAGTGACATGATTAAAATGATGTAAATAATAATTAATAATTAATTAAAAGCCTAATTAAGTAATGAGATTAAAATTTATAAATATGAATATTTTTTATACTATAGGTATTCATTTTATTTAAGGAGTTGAAATCTAAAGAGTAAAAGTATTAAAACTAAATCATCGAGCATTAAGGCGAGTATTCATATTTTTAATTTACAGTAATATTTTTTCTTTTATATCACATGCATTTATTGTTAATATTTTTTGTTAGATTGATATAACTACAAATTTATTATTTACATGTTTTATTGAATATTTAGTCATATTGAAGAAATAAAATGTGCTGTCAACATATTTAATTTATTAGAATTGAACGAAAATTTGACACTAAATCGGACGCAATGGAGAAAAAGGATTCATGTAGCCGTACCCCACTTAGTGGGATTAAGGCTTTGTTGTTGTTGTTGTTGTTGTATTGATTACTATATACGTTTATTGACTGGTGTACAAATGCAAATGAAATTATTTTTATAGTATGCTTGTATGTATATGATTGACTGATAATGTTCACATTTGTATGGTATTAGCTAGAGATACTAAGGCATCCATGCCTGTAAATTAGAAAAGATTTTTGATATTGATGTATCTTCATTTGTATAATTTAGACTATAGTCTTATGATGGATATAAATAATGCTGATGAGATAAATTATTTTACCTTATCATTGATTATTTTAAATTTTATACTATGACCATAATTGATAAATAAAATATCAATTATTTTTATTTTGATTTATGTTTTACTACCATGCAAGATGTTTCTTTTTTATTATGTTATTATGATTTAAAAATATAAGTATTCACTAGTTTTTTATAGCTCACTGTGAGTAGAAACGAATAATAAATGAAAAAATATTTATAGAAAACTGGGAGAACATAGAGAAAGATAAGTTTATAGCTATTTTGATTTATTTATTTTTTTCTTCAGTGACTCTTTTGTTTTTTTTTGGATAAATAATTGTTAGTGATAGAAATTGAAAATAAGCTTGTATTTTCACTATATGACAACTTTTTCCCACCTTAAAAATTTTAAATACCCAAGTCAGGTTCTGACATTCTTTAACTGAATCTTTTTTCACAGTTTCACTTTGGATTAACATTTAAGATTGAGATTTGATTCTCTTTCTTATTATGTGTTTTTATAGTTTTTTATGATTATTTAAGTAAATATGTTGATGATTTATGGCATGTTAATGAGTTGTTTTTAATTGTTACGTTTTTTTTATTTTCTTATTTCAAGGCTTATGCCTCGATCTGCTTCTAGGTTTTACACATTTGAGGTTTACACATCGCTAAGGCAAAACTAATCAGTTCCTAATTTCGTTGTTATTAAAAGCAACTACAAGATTACACACCCGGGTTTCTTTACTATGACCATTTATATCCCAATAAGTGCAAGAGGTTTGCACACGAACTTATTGAGGAGAGAAGAGATATAGTTTATAAGCATAATATTTTACCATGCATTAGGAAGATAAAATAATGAAACAAGCTACTGTCTGCAATTTCAATGAACGATATATAAATGCAAGTCAGTTTCTGATTATGTATATGTCATGCATATGTTTTTGTGCTTGAGACTAATAATCCTTCTTCTATTTTAGGTAATGCCTCCAATATGGTGCAGGTTAGACAGAATGTGGTTTGGACATCCTGGAATAATGGAAGGAACTTTAACAAGACAACCTTTTCTCTGTCCCATGGACCATGTATTTGAGGTATGCCATAATACAATCTAAGTTTAAGAAGTATTAGATTCATGAGCCTTTTACATTTTCCGTGGTTTACAACACCATCATATTAATCAGTCATGGAAGTAATCCATATTCTATGTACTTCAATTGTTGTCACACTTTTCTTTATTATTCACTAACCATGCAAAATGCATGGTTTAAATTTCTTTACCGTAGGCATACTATTTCTAGAGGTGTTCGTGACATCCACAGGCATTGGATGGGCCCGCATGTTGGTAGTAACTTTGAAATGAGTTGTGGGAATTCTTGCTACATGGTTTAATATTGCAGCTATTACGAAGCATAAGTTAACACTCACATCATTGAGTGTACAGGTTAAGATTTGTACTTTCGTTTTTGCCTCATGGGATGGGGTGTATCAAAGATCATGTTCTGTGGTCTTCATGACCATCATCATCTAAACCATTTTATGTGCTAAGTGCCTTCTATGTTGCGCTGGATGCACTTGTACTTTGGTAATAATAACGAAATCAATCGTGTAATCCATACTACATGGTTTTACTATTGCAGTTGCTGTCCATTATAAGTTTGTTTGAGATCATTTGGGCCGGGGTAGACTTATAAATTTATTTTTTTCTGATCGGAAGGGCTACATGAATAATTAGCATGTTTACCATCAACATGGTCTTCATCACCACATCTTAACTATTTATGTGAATTTCAGAATCTCTCAACACTTATATAAACTCTGAGAAGGACATGCCTACTTGTTTAGGTGAATATTATGCTGAGAGATCAATCTTTTGAAGAATTCGGACCATCAATTGATTTCAGGGAATATTCCTTCCTCCAAAACCCAAGGCTTCCGAAACAGGTGATGTGTGGTGCTTAAAACTAAAAGTTGATATTGGGTTCTTCTACTTAAATTTAAAGATGTACCTTTAATGGATTTAGGTGAAGGAGTCCTTTCTTGAGGTTCAGCTATGCGAGCCAAAATTACCAAAGTGTCATGCAACCAATCGTACTGAACGACAAGGATTCATCGAATTCCCAAAGCATAGTACCAAAGAAATGGTATCGTTTCCTTCTCATTGCCGTATAACTTGTACACTTAACATGCATATACTATGCTTATCTCTCCTCTAGGTTTGAGAAATTTATATATAACTATGTATAATCTGAAAGTCTTATCCTGAATTTCTCCTACAAATATATCTATTATATAAATTTCTTTTTTATTTTGCCTCTACGGTCTTTTTCCAAATTTTATGGGTGAACCCTTTCCCTGACCTCATTGAAATCCCAGATTCCCCTCTTGTTAGTTGCATATACTCTTTAACATTCTGGTGGAAAACAATTCTTATGCCATTACAAAAATGTTATCATCATTAAAAATATTGTTACAGGAATTTTCGTTGAATCCCTCGTGATCATGCTTGGTAAATAAATATTCACAACCTTCTCCTACAGATACTACAGTTGTTTTCGATGAATAAGGACGTCAAAGTGATAGAATTTTCATCTATGATGGACGTCTTTGGTGGGTTTGATAATACGGTAAGCTGGCAAAAAATTCATTTGTTCCTTTATGTTAATATCTTAGTAGGACTCTGTTTAAAATACTATAATCGTTAAATTAATAAGAACAAAAGGTTGTTATTGTGGCAGGAATTACTAATATTAACCTTTATTTATCTTCTAATTTTAATCCTGAATTTGAATTGATTGAATCATTACTATTCATGAGTGAAGGTGGCCGAGACAAGGTTCCGAAATCGTGTGCAGGGCTATGTAGGAATATGGTGCTGCGTGATGAATAAAGATCCAGGTCATATATTTTATGACATGTACTGGGATGAGAAACCTGATTGGAAACCAGTTCCAGGCTTGAGAAGTTGAACTTTTACCTAAGTTGCTGATTAAATTTTAACCCATGCATAGAGAAAAAATTCCAATGATATCGGCAATCAATCTCACAAGCATTTGATACTATCTTGTATCCGGATTGGAAAGAAAGCTTCATTTTTTGAGGCAGGTGCTCTTATTTGTAGTAGCCAAATGTTGTAACGTGTTCTTGCTGTTCCAATTATTTTTCTTATTATTATTCTTTAATGTGTTCCGCTTACTTAGATCACTCAGGTGCTAGAAGCGCACTTCCAAATAATCTAAAATGGTTACTTGTGATTTTTGAATAGTGGTAAGCATGAGTCAATTCGAGTTATCTTTTATCCTTTTTCCTTTTTTTTTTTTTTTTTTTTGGATTATCTCAATTAATTTGGAAGTAGATCTTACTGAATGGCTAGAGTTTGTTTCAAGAACTAGGATGATGATCACATAAATAGAAATGAATCACCATGATTTTTGAATTGACAGCGTGATTTCACTTTATTTATTTACTTATCTAGCATCCAAAATTATTTTAATACATTATTAATTGGACTTGCTTGACCCTTTTCAGTCTTCTTAGTATGGTGCTAGAAGACGTAGTAGAGCTGGTGAGGGATTCGAGTGGGCCTCCCATTGAAGTTAATCTCATATACATCGTTGTAGCCATTTCTTTCAGTTGGGGGAATTGCGAGCCTAAGGAGAGTATTCAGAGGTCATTGGGAGGTTATATTCATGTTATTGAGAGATTATTTCTTAATAATCTCACAAGAAATTCTCAATAATATTCTGTGGCTCTATTTTCATATATTTGTAGGTTATTGGGGGTTACTGTGAGGTTATTAAAAAATAACCTCCAAATAATATGGATATAACCTCTCAATAACATTTGAATACACTCCTTACGCACAAAATTTTGTGTATGTATCATGCACGCAAGTTTTTTCCATTGGAGGTGATGATTGGGTAGTGCCATATGCGTGAAACCTAGAAAGGAGGTAAAAAAGAGATGGGAGAGGAAATCAAATATAAGGAGAGGGAATAAGTTAATGGGGGTGTAATTTTTTTATGTCACTATTTAAGGATTAAAGTCATTTTAAATTAAAGTGAAGGAGCCTAAATTAAAGTGAATTTGTGTGCGAGCCTTGGTAGCAGCCTTTGGCGTAAGACACTCGGGTCAGGGGTTTGAATTCCACCCCTTTCGAAAGGATTTGAATAGCACACAGTACTTACTGGAAGGGTGTCTGCGACTCGGTCAGTTCAACTTATAGGGGTTGATCGGCGGTATCTGACTGTCGATCATTCTTTTAATAAATAAAAAAAAAAAAAAAGTGAATTTTTAAAAAGCTTTTTTATGAATAAAAATCAAAACAAGTTTAAAACCAACTGCTTAGAAAAATTGTTCTTATTTTAGTTTGATCTTCTAATTTAATGTGTTATGAGGAAGTTTACATAAATACCACAATATTCATTTGTATTTGCATTTCGACACTTAAAATTTGATTTTGAAAAGGTACATTTATTCTTTTAGATTATGCTGGTATTTTTTCTGATATTAAAGATTCGTGTTCCATATAAATATGAAAGTTTCCATGCTAAATATATGAGAATTGCGTCATTTACATACACACCATACAATTCTCATGTATTTACATATCTAACATCTACATTTCATTTTTTTTTTTCATTAATATCACCCAAGTATTTAATATAACATCAAATATAACATCATTTTAACTTTATCAAGTAAATTATGTATTTTTTCATGCATAGGTAAAGTGGCATGTACATAAAAATTGAAATACAAGTGTTAGATATGAAACATACGAATTAAATATAGGAATTCAGTGTATTAATGTAATTTACTTTAATTAAATTTAATTTAAATCTGTTTATTATAATTAAATGAATAAAAATTCTCTAATGGAATACATTAATATTGTTGTCTGATTTGATTAAATAAATTAATGATTTTTTGAACTTTATATATCATTAACAAATGATTAGCTCGAATATTTCTTAGTAAATTATAATTTATTTAAGAAATTATAATAAAACCATCATAATTAAAATTATCAATATCTAATCAAAAATATGCATGCATTAATTAAATAACTAGTTTTAATAATTAATTATAATTAACTAGAAAAGTAATTATGACAATTGATATGTTTAAATTTTTATTTATTGTCTTAATATAAATTGTTACTTAGTTGCCTGGGTAAACTATTGATTAATTAGCAAAAATTTAATTATCTACATTATAACTTAATAGATCTCAAAATAATTATAACAAAATCTCTCAAACTTAATGCATTATTAAATTAAAAGAAAAAACATACATTTTACCTAAATTTAATTAATAATATTCAGGAATTAACCACATAATATTTACTAAATATAAATTCACAGTATATATTAAATGCTACTTACAGCCAAAGAGCCCCTAAAACATAAAAAAATGTTAAAAATTGATGATGAAAATAAGCTCTAAAACATATCAAAACCAAACATTAAACCTTGATACCTAAATGAAGAGCCCCATCACTAAGTGATTACAGAAAAGAGTGGAATTAAAGTTTCTGATACATTCGCCGGTAAATTTTTGCACCTTCCAATTGGGCATGTATCTCTCTCTCAGTCCGTATTCCAAATGGATTGGATTGCAGCCAGCCATCTTCATCACATGAAAAGCTTCCATCAATAATGTCAATATGGTTCAACACATCTGCTCGTAGGTCAAGCTGAGATCTCATGTCCAACGCCACTTGAAGCACATCCGATTGCATTGAAACCTACATGCAGGTGGAACTTTTATGTCATTTCAATTCAAAACACACCTCATCCCTTTGAGCAACATAAGAAAATAAAGGCGTATTTACAAAAATTAATAGATGACCAATAACTAATCCTTGAACTGAAGAACTTTTTCGTTTGAGTGGAGTATTTTTATTGATTTTTAGTCTATCTTCATTACGCTACCTTGCATCTCCATTTCCCATAGTTGGCTGAGCCCACCTTGCACGGTTCATCTTCCAAAAATTTAGGAACCATTATTAACTAAGGGTCTATTTGGGGCAGTTGCAGCTTATTCAGATAAGCATCTTATTCTGATAACCTACTGATCAACAACTCATTCTGATAAGCTGACTGACTTTTTGGTTTGTGCGTTCGAAAAACTGTTGTTTCTAGATAAACGATCATTCTGCTCCTGATCTGAATAAGTTGTTTAGCTGTTTGGATTGTGCGTTTGGAAAACAGTTGCTTCGCAGCTTTTTCTGAATAAATAACCGTTCTACATGAATACACTCTAAACTTTAAAGCTCAGACTTGTTTAACCCTAAACTCACATATTTTGTTAAAAAAAAATTACTCCGCACCATTAAAAAATTTAAAAATGATAATAAAATAAGTGTCAAGATAGTATTCTAACTATTTGTATGGAATCATTTATCTCATTGTATATAAAAGTATCAAATTATTCTCCAGATTCTTTAAATTGGACATTAATCCCAGAGTTTATAAAAGCGTCCAACTGATCCTCACTCTTTAAATTGGGGCTAAAATAATCTTTATGAAGAACTATTAGAGCCCAAATTTAATAAATTCGGATACCAACTCGGCATTTCTATAAACTCTCGGATCAAAACAACTCCATATAAATAGTCAAGGGACTATTTTGGTACTTCGCACAAAAAATTAGAGTAAAATAGAGATAAACTTTTGTACAAAAAAAAACAATCCTAAATTGATCCCAGGTCTTTAAATCATAATACTCATTTATTTAGTTTCAATTGGTATAGAAAAAAATATGAAAAATCTACAACACAACCATGCATAAACAAGTTAAACAAAAATGAAAATGAATAAAATTTCCTCCAGTATACATTTATATAAAGAAAATAATTGAAAAAAAAGGATGAAAGACCATCCTCAAGCACCAGAAATTGTACAGGAAAACTCTACCCTCAACATTAACTTATTTAAAAAGTATAACATACATCAACAAGAAAACTATTTCTCAAGTATAACAAAATCAAATTAAAATGCAAAAAAAAGGAGAAAAGAAAAGAAAAATCCAATCCCTTTAATTGAGAATTTACCTAAATAATGTACAACAAAAACAAAAAAACCATCTTGTTACCTGTGCAAAAAATGCTTTCACCCAAGATGAACCCAAATGCAACAACAAATAATTTTCATTAATTCAATAAGGAATACTTTAATCGAACAACAATCTTCCCTTTCTCCACTCCCAGCTTCGCCCTGGTCACCAACCAGTGCCCCGGCGAGTCCTGCTCTCCTTGATTCCTCTGCTTCAGCTGTTGCTTTTGAGGTAAGGGCTTCGCCTGGCTTTCGGCAGAGAAGCGATGGAGTTAGGGCAAAGGAACGACATAAGTAGGGCCAGGAGCGACATAGGTAGGGGCTTCGCCTGGTTTTCAGCAGAGGAGCGGGGTAAGGTTCCATGAGCGAGCCAGGGCAGGAGGTAAAAAGTGCAGGGGAACGTGGATCGCGGGTTTAACCCTGTGATCGCGTTGTTACGAAATTACAAAACGTCGTTTTTTGATACACATCCTAAATGTTTGAAAGAAACGATGAGGCGGTGTTTTAAAAATGTTGCCCGCACTTACAAGCTGTCCCAAACGGGTCCTAAATCTCTTAAAAGCTTAAGAAATCAACATTTGAAAATGAAGTTCGCCTTTTATGCCTTGACGACGCATTCAAAGTCCTTTGCAGTGAACGGGAGGTGGAGAAATCAGAGATCCCCCATTTGGATGTGCTCCTTCACCCGACGGTGCTTCCACCGCAACGTTATCATCGGAAAAAGCGCTCCGTTCTACGTTTTGGTAAGGTGAAAATGTCCATTTTATCCGTCAGTCGCTTGTCCGCTGTGAAAGGGGTTAAGAAGCTTTCCTTTTGTTCTGATTCCACGGAATTCCTTCCACTTCAAAAAAAGTTTCCTTTTGCTACCAATTGTTTTCTATGTTCCACGTGATATTCCCACTGAAACCTTCCTGTGCTGGAACATGCCACCAAATTTGCTATTGTCGAGGCTGAACCACGTTCTGATCACGACCAATTGTTATAAGAAAACAATGTGAAAAAGATGAAATTGACCCAACAATCAAACACAAACGATTTACGTAGCCTACGTCCACGGGAAGGGAGATTTCATTAGGCACTTGATGGGGTAAAAGAAGAAGACTTAGGTTTACAACTTGAGTATTTCTCACCATCATTCTCTTATGAACTTTAAGTCCCTTTATAGAGGAGGATTAATACCCCTAATTACAAAAATAAATAAATACAGCAGAAGACCTAGCAGCATTTCCACACTCAAGAATGGCACGAGCGTTTCAAGGAAGAGCTTTACATGTGTCGAGCCCATCTTGCCTGTTCTTGGAAATTATTTTCGCACTCAAGAGGTGGTGGGCATGAGTGGTGGGCCATGCGCACTTTTGAGCTCCTATCGAGAGACTGATCCCTGAACGAACGAGAGGTGAGTGTACGACCTGTAGGGGCACTCGACATTGTTCAAATAATCTCAAACACAAGAGGCAGCTCCACAATAAGGAAATAAAAGAGAGAAGGTATGTTTCTTTGGCTTAGCTAGGAACTCTGAAATTTAATATTAAGATTTTTTTTATTTCTTATTTATTTTTATGGAGAAATTAATTCCTAATTAATTTGATAAAAATTTTAGAAACCAATCAATGAAATGAATTAAATTTTATTAAAATTGAATAACTGCATTTGGTGAGAGGGACAAAATTAAAAAAAGGAGTAAAGGGAAATTTCAAGTAGGAGACTTAATTTAAATGTTTAATTATTCATTTCTTAATTAAATTGTTAGACTAAAACAAAAAGAAATTAAAGATATTTAATATAAATTGAAAAATTATATTAAACTATTTATTATTTATTTAATAGTAACAAATGAAATAACTTTACTAAAGATATAGAAGATGCTGCTAAAATCACTTAATTGAAAATTTCAGAAGAACAAAGGTAATTTGAATATATATATATATATATATATATATAGGCATGTAAATTAGATACATTTCAAATGATTGTATCTAAATAATAGTGAAGTTAGAAATTAATATGAAAGAACAAATAAAAAAAGATAGAAGCTATCTAAGTCTAATGTGTTCTTATAGGTAAAAGTCAATGACTAGTTACTTCTGAGGAAAAGAAACTTAACTACATAGTGTACAAGTTACAAAATATGTTTTTATTTTATAAAAGTTATTTTAGTTTATGAAAGCACTTTTAACTATTTTTACTAATTTTAACATCTCTTAAAATGCAAAATCTAACATTTTCAAATGTTAAACAAAAGAAATAAATAAAATATAATATATGCTTATATATGTGGAGTCAACTCCAGATGGTACTAGCATGCTCGCGCACGTTAACCAGAAATGGAACTAGTTGCTTATCTTATTAGTGGGTTGGAAAATGTTAAACACATACTTTTACATGTTTAGATAGTGCCTCCAACTGAAAAATATGTAACTAAATTGAATAAAAATAGCTGAAAACTGTTTTGTTTATTAATTCATTTTCACTCTTTAGTCTTTTTACTTGTTACTTCAATTTTACAAAATATTTTTAAAATGAGAGGTATTGTAGTTTAAAAATATTTAACTTTTACATTCAGCTGCTAAAATTTTTCAAAAAAAAATTGTTAAAGAATAAATGGATCCTAGAAAGTTTATATCGAAGAACACAAACTGATACGTATTACATGTCATCTTTTATATTTTGTTAGTTGTAAAATTTTAAAATCTGTATAAACTATTTGTAAATTAAAATTTGATGAAATAGAATAGCTCTTTTATATTTGGAATACATTTAATTATGAAATGAATAAGTTATATACAATACTTTAACTTTACAATTATAGCTAAATAGAAATTGCATTTGCATCCTCACTAAAAGTCCATTGCAAATGTGAATAAGAGACGTGGATTTGAAATTCGGTGATCAATCAATAGTTCATTTACACCTTAAGAGGTTTCCTATCATGGTTTTAAGAAATTAACTATAACAAAATCATATAATGTGTTGAGATGAATGTTTACAAGAATCTCAAATAGTATGGAATTAATTTAGATTTCAATGTAATCTCATTAAACATCAATTAGTAAATTGTTGCAGAGAAATACGAAATAACTACACTTGTTGCCTTGCACATGTAAGACAATATTTTTTTTTCTACTCTATAATTTCCCAACTTAAGTTTTCCTTATTTTCTCAATTAAATCATACCTAATCTTCTTAAATGTATGACTTAAGGGTCTGTTTTGCGCAGCTTAATGGGAGCGGCGGCATTTTGAAAACGCCGCACGGGTGTTTGGTTAACGCGTCCGCGCAAGCGTATTCCCACCGCTCATACGTGATATTGGTGACATAAGGCGGAGCGCGGTAATCTCTCTTCCCTTCGCGTCCTGCGTTGAGTTCGTGCGTTTAGGGTGAAAAAGACGCCCCGTGCCCCTCTTCGGTCTCCCTCGCCCTCGCCTTCTTCCTCACTGTCATTGAGAAATTTGGCAAAAAATTCACTTTCTGCTCTCCCCCTCGTTGCCCTCAACGAAACCCTACTTTCCCGTCTGGTATGTATCATCGTTTTCGATCCTTCTATGTTTTTGTTAGAAGTTGTTCGATCCCTGATTTGTGCGGCGTTGCATCTTGTTTGGATGGAACATTGGTGGTTTTGGAAGTTTTTACGGAATTTTGGATGGGTGGTTTTGCCTTCTCTGAACTTTCGATACTCAGTTTTGGGTCTACGACCCTGATTTCTTGCAAAGCTTTTCGAGCTTTCTCTGAACTTTCATTTTACTGGATTTGAAATTTTGATGAAAGTAACGTTTTTAATATGATATTAACATAAAAAGTAAGTTTTTGTGTTATAAATGTAATATTCAAATTCATGAGAAAAGTGCATAGGCTTGGACAGCAGTTGTTCGTCCCAGAGAAAGGTGAATGCTTGGAGAGCAATTGCTCATCTTTGATGATCAATGGCTTGGAGAGCAGTTGTTCTGCATGAATTTTTATTGGAGGCAGAAGGAATTTAAGGGGAAAACACCCATATAATGCATAGTTGTATAAGATTTTCCTAAAATTTAAGAGGGTGAGAGGTACCTTACCCTCATCTACTCCCTAATTCCAGATCTAGTTCTAGAGTTATACTATGAAGTAACATTTATGATATGCTATGAGATATTTGCCATTAATATGAAATTTAGGTGCTAGATACGTAAATACATAAGGATTGAATAGCATGTATGTAGAAACAAAATTTGGGATGTTAGAAATGTAAATAGTTAAGAATTGAGTGGTATGCATGCAACTCTATCATTATTCTTTAATGGCGGTGCTTAAAGAATGGCATGTTATACATGCAGAACAACTGCTACACAAGGAATAGATTGATCGTTATTGCTGCTCTTTTTAATAATCCAATTCTTATGAATGTAATTGGACCAGTGAATTTGGTTCTTTCACTTGAACACGCATGGTACCAATTGGGTGTTCCTTATCCCCGAACGCAGCCATACTCATCTGTATTTACACTTGAACACTGAATTTGGACATTGGACACTTAAACATTGAATTAAGGCAATCATTTATAGCATATTGATGTTTACATTGTGGCTTTATATGACCAGCTCATGGTACCAATTGGGACTAATGTGAAGTCTCTCAAATGAATAGCTTCAATATTTCACTAGTTGATTTCTTGAATGAAGAATTGTTTCTTTCCTGTATGAAGTATTTCTTGTATATCCGATGCTACAATAGCTCTGAATTTTTGGTTGCATTGAAGGCAAGCGTCTCCATTGAAAGCAAGCGTCTCCATTTATGTCTGCATTTGGAGAAATTGAAAATGGAAAACAAAATCAAACAATTCAAAGCTTTATAGTTGTTGTTGGGTCTTGTGTATTTTTTCTCACTTGATCTATATGCATTAGTTGTTTGGAACTGGAATTTAAACCCTTCTCCTGTTGGCATTTAAAAAGAAGAATTCCAAATGGTTAGCTGAGAGCATGTTATATTATTCTCCCTTGAGATTCATAGCTATGTAACCTCATAAAATTGGATAATAAAACACGTTCAATGCCTTACTGTGGATGTAGGTCTTTGACCGAACCACATAATTCTTCTGTGTTATTATTATTATTATTATTATTATTATTATTATTATTATTTTATGAGAAAATTGCTACACTGAAAATTGCATTGTTATTTGGACACTATTGTTGGTATTGGTAGCCGACACTCCCACTTGTTACACTGCCAGCAGTGATGGGAATCCAATGTTTTCTCAAGTTGATAGTGCAGCTGAGGAAAGACGTAGTCAGAGTTTGAAATTGAATATTTTAATATTTCTCATTGTAGTTGTACTTCTCTTTATCCTTTTTTTAATTTTTTTTTATATTCACGAGGGTGTGAGAAATGTACGTCATCTTTTGGAACTGATATGTGATGATTTTATGCTTCTGCACTTCTTTACTACCAATAAGCTATTCTGAATAAGCTGCCTCAAACAATTTTACGTACAGGGGCAAGAAGTTTATTTATACAATCATAACTACCAATAAGTTATTCTAAATAAGTTCGCTTCAACAAGCAATACCAATTCGTTCGAGAATCGCAGATTATCGGATTATCGAAATAAGTCTCGCTTATCAAGAAATTATAAATAATCAACATCTGCCCCCAAACAGACCCCCAGTTTCTCGATATTGCATTTGCATCATTACTAAAAGTCTATTGCAAGTGTGAATAAGAGATGTGGATTTGAAATTCGGTGACAAGTAATAGTTCATCTACACCTTGAGAGGTTTCCTAAAATATTTTTCAGAATTAATTGTAAGAAAATCAGGATCATACAAAATCATATGATGTATTGAGATGAATGTTTATAAGAATCTCAAAATATTATGGCATTAATTTAGACTTCAATGTAATATGATTAAGCATCAATTAGTAATATGTTGCAGAGAAATACGAAACCACTACACTTGTTGCCTTACACATGCAAGAGATTTTTTTTCGTTTTGACTATATAATTTCCCAACTTAACCTTATTTTATCCATTATATCATGCCTAATCTTCTTTAACCTACGACAAAGTTTTCTTTCACAATCATAGTTATATAAATATTGCATTTGCATTGCAAAATTTTTGTTCATTATCATATGTATTTATTTTGAGAAAAAATTAAAGGGAATTATTTCTCATATAGGGATAGCTTGACATTGGAAAAATTATAAACCAAATCTTCAAAAGTAGTTTAAGAAAGTGACACGGGAGCTACATCGTAACATAGGGATTTGACATCCCATCATCCCAAATCAAAAGGATTACACTGTTTTGCAGGATTGAACACACCCATGATCGCGAGGTCATCAGGAAAAACTTGCTTTGGTTGTCACGGGCCCCGCTTGGGTGGGGGGGGGGGGGGGCTTATTACCCATCCCCCAATTTCCTATCTATTTATTCCTATTTTTCTTATTCTTAAATATGATTTTTACTTGAGATACTACTAATATGTTGTAATTTTCTGGTTGAATAGACATTTTGTTTTGTGAGTTTGGGAGATTGTAATCTCTAATTTCTACCCTAAGGAGTATTGCATCATCTTTTTTTGCGAAGTGGTGTGCATGCAGCTTGTGTAAAAATAGGTGTCGGAATCTTCTCGTTGCTCATATCTTGCTAATTAACCATTTGAGTTGTTGTTTTCAATCGAGACAGCCTCCGAACGATGCCTACCCCTTCCACACATTGTTGACCCCGCATATTTTCATTCCCTCGCTAGTCCACAACTACCTCCCCTCTAGATCTACTTCTAAAATATCATCTAGGAGCGCTAGAAGGGTATCAGAGCTCGATAAACCAAACTTTCCTTTTTTGGATTTGTCGTTCCTAGGGCTACCCAAAATTCCACATAACTTAAATCTTCCATCAATTCACAATAAAAAATATTCCTAACACAATTCCTAAACTTAAACCTAAATTATTCAAAATCCAACTTTTTTACCTCCACCAAAATTTTACCCGACACCTACCGCCAGACCCTAAGCCCTTGACCAAACTTTTGATTTGCAATTCTGCATTCACCGACAACCTGATCAGGAGAAAAGAACACAATGCCGCCAAGATTAAATCCGCAAAGAGGTGTCCAGAAACTTTACCATGGGAGATATGCAGAGAGAAATCCTCTACCTGCAACATAGACTTGCCGCCTTTAAGAGAGACAATCCGGTAAGGTCAAATCGGAGGAGGAAGTGAATCCCTTCCACCAGATAGTTTCCAATGACAAAGGACCACTATTCAATATGGAATATCAAAGGAAAAACCATGATCTTGGAGTAAAGGTGAATTTATCAAATTTCCTAGGTCGCATGGATCAAGATGATTTTATTGAGTAGCTTTAAAAAATTGAGTGAATTTATGAGTATAAAAATGTTTCGAGGAACAAGAAAGATAAAGTGGCAGCTACCAAGCTCGGGAATAAATGCTTCATTATGGTAAGAGAATCTGAACCATTTTCGATAGAGGAAAGGAAAGAGTAACATTTCTATATGGTCCAAGATGAAAAGAGACTACGAGAGATGTAGCGCAAATATCTATCAGCACATTATTAACAAAAATATGCTCTTGAAGCTTCAAGAATTAAAAGCATGATCTCTCTATTAGGGGTGTGAACAAACCGAACACGAACGAACAAAGCTTGTGTTTGTGTTCGGTTCGTTTGAAATTTAGTTTGTTTAAAATAAGCTTGTGTTTGAAATTGTTCGTGAAGTCACTGTTCGTGTTCGTTTCTTAATGAAAGAGTCGAACACGAGCCGAACACGAGTTGTTCGCGAACGACGAGCCAATTTGATATACTTTAATATTAATATATATAAATAATATATTATATTAATTATATCTTGTATTATATAAATATATAATATTTATATTAGTATATTACTAATATAGTATATCAATATATTATTATTATTAATTTATTATATATTATAATTTATAAAATTTAATTTTTAAAAATATCATAAATTTTTAATATATAATTATCTTAAATTGTTTTATATTTCGAACAATAACGATTCGAACACGAACAAACGCAACACTGTTCGTGTTTGGTTCATTTAACTAATCGGACAAAAAAAATTTGTTTGTGTTCGTCTTGTTTACTTATCAAACGAATCGAACACGAACTCATTGACGAACCGAATACGAACTGTTCGCGAACAACGAGCTTTTTTGACAGCCCTACTCTCGATAGAGGAAAACACAGCTGAGTTTGAGCGACTTATTGGATATTACAAGATAGTTCAATATCTGAAAGGATTGAGACCATCCATTAGCAACGTGATCCACTTACAACCTTATTGAATATTACAAGATGTTCAAGCACTAGTTTCAAAAGTGGAGAGAGATTATCACTGGATAATCGTCATATCCTACAAACAGAGTTCAACTCCAATAAAACATCAAGAGTACCCCCAATGGAGCATTAAAGTTGATCTAGCCTAAGAAAAAGCTAGTTCAAAGTGAAGAGCAAGTAGAGCCAACCAGCACTCCCAAACTTATCATAGTCACGAAGCACATCGAGTGCCACGGTTTTGGGCACAATGCATCAGATTGCCGAAACAAGTAGGGAACAGTTGAAGAAATGAATGATGACACGGAAGAGGTGAAGACGTCAGAGAGAAGTCTCGACTTCTAGTCGATGAGGAAGAAATGCTAGTGATTTAAACTGAACCCATAAAAGAGACTCCAACAAGATTAAACTTAGTTATTCCATGGAAGGTAGTGAGTCAGAGAAGCCGATACCAGAAAAGAGGCAATCCCTCTTGGGTGGTTGCGATTGAGGGTGGTCTAGCATGTCATAAATTTCATTCTAGAGTTTGTTGCTCCAAACAAACTTATTTATCAAATACACCTAACCAAATAAAAGGAGTGAGAGAAGCAGGTTGCTCACTTCAAATTGTTAGATGCTTGATTCGTGAGAGTATTAGTCGAGATGTAGTTCCAGTTCTGATTGTGCCAAAAAATAATGACTATTTATTCTATCAAGACAGTCTTTGAAATGACGTATGTGTTTTAGAATTGCATGCAGTGGACATGAGCATAAATTTTGCACTTGGATTGTCTCAAAGACAGCAAAGCAACAACTTTATTATGGCGGTGGTAAATCGATTCCAAAAACAAGAAAAAACCTCCTCCCAGATAGAATGACATAGGAAATACTAGGGAATCGCGAGGTTTGACATCCTACCACCCCAAATTAGTAAGATTTCACTATTCCGTGGGATTTAACATACCCACTATCGCGAGATAAAGAAACTACGATCATCACACTCCGTTCGCAATTTCAGCAAATAAACCAGCTTTTTGGCTGCCACAAGTCTTAGGGTCGTTATTTCCTATATTTCATATTTTTAATAGGGTTTTTACTTGAGCAACTATTCATATGTTGTTATTTTCTAGTTGAGAAAACCTTCTTGTTTTATTTGTGAGTTTTGAAGATTGTAATTCTGATTTCTACCCCAACGCGTGTTGTATTTTTTTTATTTGGCAAGTAATGTGATTGTAGCTTGTGCAAGAATATGTGGTGGAATCTTCTCGATGCTCATCTCTCACCAATTACACATTTGGGCTGTTTTTTTTAGCAGGACAGCCGCCGAATGACCCCTACTCCTGTGCAAACGCTATCAACCTCGCATATTTTCATTTCCTTGTTAGTCCACAACTACTTCCCTTCTCAATCTACACCCAAAATACCTTCTAGGAGCCCTAGAATGGTATCAAAAGATCCACTGACAAAGAATATTCATTTGGGGCGGTTGTAGTTAATGTAAAAACAATTATAGGAAACATGGATTTTTTTTTTCTTTGTGAGTATAATATACTACTTACTTTTTCTTGGAAAAATTCGATGAAAATTTTCTCACAACTACCATACTATAATATAAATAATTTTAAGAAGCTACTTTACCATTTAGGGAAAAAAACTACTTTATCAATAAAATTTGTGAAAAGTGACACAAAACTTGCAGACAAATAAAACTGCGGCAAGTCTTTTTGAGAGCAAAGTTGTGGAAAATATTGCCCAAATGGACCCTAAGACTCCTTTTTTATGAACCTTAGGCATCATGTGATAAATTTATTTGATTGCAAAATAACCGCTAAAAGTGTGGCTAGTAGCTGGTCCTTAAACCCAGCTAAATGGTTGTATGTCAGAAATGTTGGAGATGGTAACGATGATAGATTGACAACTAGCAATCACATACCCGTCCTCCTGTGATCAGATAATTCAAAATTGAATCAACCAAAGGCTTCTGCAATAATCTTCTCTTGTGATGCCTCTTTTTAAAATGGGGATCAGGACACTGAAAGAAAACAAAGTAATTGATTAGTTAGAACACAATTCTTATGCATTTACATACCTCACACCTAAATATTTTCGTATTTACACACATAGCACTCAAATCTTTAATATCCCATCAAAAATAACACTATTACAACTCTTTAAAAGTGAAATACACCCTTTTCATGTATAGGTTTAAAGCACCAAATTGCTATGCATGGAAATATGAAGTCTAGGTGTGAGAAATGTAAATACATAAGAATGTATGCTACGTATCTAAATTTCTCAAAAATTAAATAAAATATGAATTAGAAAGCTTTCCCCGACATGCTCACCAATATTGTAACAAAGACTAAAGGACCGGGATATGAAGACACCAATCTTTCAAAAGATATCGTAGCATTGCAAGACAAGAAATGGCTATCAAAGGGAGACTGAATAAGTGACCAAAAAGCATCAAGAACACTGTGTACGAGAAAATGGAAACGATCTCACATGTTTCTGAGAGAGAGTTCTTTCACCCAGAACTGAGAGCGTTGAACCAGCTGCACAAACATGGACCATATATATAAAAGAAACCAGAAAGAACAAGAATCAGCACAAAAGCTTATATGGAATAATGAGATTTTAGAAGACAAAACAAGAAACAATTAGAGTAAACTCAACAGATTCGTCTAATAGGTCTTCCAACAAGTAGCAGAGTTATCTTTCATACCTTGTGCCGAATTTCCAGTCCCAAGTAGTTTCTTGAATCAGGAAATCTTTTTGCAAGCCAAATCAAGAATCTGCCACTACCTAGACATGCTGGTTCTCTTAGGACATGGACTGACTATAGAGTAAGCTGGTCAATAAAAGAGCCATCGAGCACTTTTAACAAACTAAAAAAATAAACCAAAGTTGTCTTTGCTATTATGCTAAGAAAGGTTAATAAAAACTTGAACCAGATAGATATATGGGAGACAAAAATAAGAATAAGAACATGATGAAGAAAAGGTTTGACAATCCCAGGGTAATGAAAAGCATTAAAAAAGTTTTGAAAGAATCGATAAACATCAAACTCTTTAAGAAACAAAATAAGGTTCTGTAATGAAATACCCAACAAATCAGAAGAAAAAGAAAATTGATTTCTATTCTGCTACAATTAAACTATAAAAAACTGAATAGCAAGTAAAATAACCCAAAATAGTTATTTATGTTCCATTGGGACATTAATTTGTTCTATGATAGAAATTGATAAATACTGATCCAAGATCAAAGAAAAATAAAGGTGGTGGACTTCTTTTGTTTGACCAAAGGGAGACCACAAAAGACTGACTAATCTATAATACGCATAACTTAATCACCATTGAAAATATTCATCCATATGAAAAATCAAGTTTCAAACTAAAGGAGGTCCATATGTCAATACCACTTCCAATATCCACCATAAGAGGCATCTTGGAGTCCTTAAAAACGTCATCCCAGTCAGGTGCATCTACAGGTACCTGCATTTAGCAAAAACAAAGAAGAGAAGAAGAAAACGCTTTAAAAAGCAAAAAAATCTAGTTAACACATTAGAAGGAATTGAGCCTTATAACACAGCCACTCACACTGAAAGAAGAACTGAGAGGATTCACATGTTGTCGAATTCGCACATGACCAACCTGCAACTCAACCAGCCATTGTTCGCATTAAAGCCAAGCCAATGGCTTTCTCATAACATGTAAAGGTAATATGCAAGACAAAATTCATAGAAAATTACAAATTATAATTTTTGAGATATTGCAAGGGCTCATCTAGGTGGTTGTAGATAGAGAAACTAGAATACATTTTAAAAAATTATGATTTTATTTTTCACTTATTTGAGTGTCAAATAAAATATTTAGTTTGATAGAATTCTGAGGGGAATTGTAAAGTTTAAAATCAATTTAATTTTTTTTACTTTATCCAATCAAATGATGAACAAACCAAATTTTAACCAATTTTCAAAACAAGCTCTCCTATTGTAAGC
This sequence comes from Papilionanthe hookeriana x Papilionanthe teres, assembly GCA_022702705.1. NCBI lineage: Eukaryota > Viridiplantae > Streptophyta > Magnoliopsida > Asparagales > Orchidaceae > Papilionanthe > Papilionanthe hookeriana x Papilionanthe teres. The sequence continues at coordinate 10,915,576 of CM040424.1, forward strand.
AATCAAATGAAACCGTAACTCAAAAACAGATTCAAAAACTTTGCTTCTAGCAATTTTGTTAAGCATGTCAAACTCACTACTTGTTTGAAGGTGATTTCAAGATGCTTGATGGAGAGTGTGAGAATAAAATGCTTACAATTAATGGATTTTAGTTTAAATACCTTGCTGTTTGCTGTCCAGGGTGGACTCAATTGCATGCAGTAGATAGAAAACCCAATAAAAAATTAGTGATTAGTTTTCTCTCACTAGTGAGCAGAATCAAAAGCCTTAAATTTGAGGCATTCGCAGAGTTTAAAGGGAAACAAACAGGTCAAGGTATTCTAAAAGGTTTCCCTGTTAGAACAAGGTGAAAATATTGACAGGTGGGATCACATGTTCGATGATTTCATCTCTAATCTAATATTTTTACAAAAGAGTAAAGATATTTGTGTTGGACTTTGTTGTAGCAGTGGATACATAGCATCTGGAAAAGAGATGTGTTATGGGAGAGAGCCTTGAGAAGAGAGTGGAGATGAGAAAGGAAGTAAGAAAGGAGATAAGGAAGGAGAAAGAGGATAAAACTTTCCAAGCTTGTTTATCAATCTTCAAGGGGAGATCCTTCCATGCGTTTAAATCCACCTCCATCCCCCTCCTCTTTTTTACCCTCATTGGCTACCACTATTTATAGGCTTGCCTGGGATAAGCCAACATAAAAAATGTAAAGTACGTGGTACATAATACGACCTCAAACATAGAACGATATAGTTCGGTATGCAGCCTAGACGACTTAGTTGTTTGTGCAGCCTCTAAGGTATATTGTTGTCTATCTACTAGGTGAATCGGTGAAGCCTATTTGGACTATGGGAAAACTCATCGTTGGATCCATTCAAGGTGACTTGACATGATTTGTCGATTATCTTGGCTAGCCAAATTGATAGGTTGGTCCTTTAGGCCAAACTGGCTAGCACAACTCGCTAGGCCAAATTTTGGGGTCAAATTATCTAGTCAAGCTGATCGATTGAATATTATCTTAAAATGAATGCAAGTTAGAGGGATTTATTTACATATATTTAGTTCACTAATTCTCTTTATCTTTTTTGGCACTTCGAAGAGGAAAATAAGAAAATAATATTAGACTTATTCTATTAATAATGTGTTTCCTCGAATTTATTTATGATGCATTAATTTCTTTGTAATTGTCTCATTGTTCTTCTATAAATAGGGAGTGTTTCCTACTAGGACATCATCCGGAAAATTACTTCTCTTATCTTCTAGTTTGTCTTCTTTCTTCTTTTTTACTTTCTTCGATGGAGAAGGCTACTAAAGAACGGATAACTATTACCAAAGCAAGCCTCATTGAGAATATGTTTGGGAAGCACAAGAAGCGATGGAGACTCCCAAAGAGGGGACTCCCATTATACTTCGTATGGCTGGCCTCCCTTCTTCTATGGAAGCTTCGCTTGGAACAAATCTACTATGGGCCTCTTCGGTGTGAGGTTCCTATTTCTGAAGCACTTGTGCTTCTAAGTTTTGCGGCCTATTAAGAAAATTTTGTTTGATGCTTTCCCCTCTTGCCAAGTGTTGGATGAATTTAGAGGCTTGAGTGACATATATGTTCCTACCAATATCGATTAAAAATAAGAGGTAAGATGTAACGATATAGAACGCTTTAACAAATCTATTAGAAAGAGCTAAAATGAATGGAGGCTTGTTTATAGTTTGGTTGACTTTTAGTGAACTTATGAGGAAAAAGCAATCTAAAGAACAGTGTGCCCACTCAAACATGACAAGCATGAACTGAATGAAATATATGTTCTAAAAAAAATGAAGTTGCTCCTAAAGAAGGGGCATTATGTGTCATGAATTTTCCCTTCGTATTGCTGAAATGTCAAAGGAGCGGGTGTAAAGATGAGAGATGGAGAGAATTCCCCTGACGAAGGTAACAATTTGTTCAACTTTCTTGTAGAAAATCATTTATTTTGGGAGTTAATAGTTGCATTGCCTCCTCCGGCAATTCCTTCTGGTGAGCCAGTCCAAACTGAGACTATGAGGGGTTTTGCAAATACAATGATAAGTGCCACCAATAGGATTAGGTCTAGCCACTTCAATTCTTAAGTAGCCAATTCAATAAAACTACATTGCCACTCAAATATCTCTACAAGTAGGCATAAATAACAAAAATTTGGAAAGAATTGAGAAATCTCAGTAGTTGAACATCTTGCAAACAGGGATGAGTTGCTACAGCAGATGTCTGAACTAAGCGACGAATTATTCGAGTTAAAGAATTCACTCAACGAATTGCAAAAAAGTATAACTGCGAGATGCTTTTAGTGTTTCAAAGTTTTTGGAGTCAACTCCCTCAAAACTCACTCGAACCGGTCCATGGTTGGTGGCAAATTTGTACTGAATAATAGAGCATAGTTGAGTTTCACGATAATTTGCTTCAAATCTTGTATTGCAAATTTCCTCAGCGGTGTTGACAAACATTAGGTTTGCAGGATGAAATTGTGTTGTAATGAATGACAATTTATGATTAAGTTTGTATTATTATTAATATTATGAGGTGATGTCCTTGAATCTAAATGTTATTAAGTGTAGTACTTGAATAATATAATTAATGCTTCTTCATTTTATCATAATGTCCTCATTGTCTGCTATTTATAAATAAAAAGTTAAAGTGAAAATTCAAAGCCTTTATCTTTTTTGAAGAAACTATAAAGCTCTTTGCCTTCTCTTTCAACATCCTTCTTTCCTTTCAACTTCATCCTCATATATGTCTTTGGAATTAATCGATAGTAGTCAAGCATTTATGTTTTTTGAATTCCCAGGACAATCCAAGCTTTCGTACTTAAGTAGTAATATGGCACAAATGAAGTTTATATTAGATCCATCTATTAGAATGCATGCTATGAGGAAAGATGTGTTGGCCAAATAGACTTGTGACGATGAGCTCTTATTCTATTATTATCAATTCCACCTATGATTACAGCTTCCACTAATACCAAGTTAGTGGAGATGTTCAATTTCTTTGGATCATACCCACGTAAATGATGTCAAATTTGTTTGCAGGCATCATGAGACTGATACCTTATTTGAGAAAAAAACAAGATGTCTTAGGACTGTTTGGGACAACTTTTTGAATGTTTTGCGTTCAGAACGCACCAAAATTTTGTATGGGTAACTGATTTCTTGCAGCTATAGAATTTTTTTTGGTAGGAAGATGTTTTTTTCAACCTAATATGTTAAAGTACACATGCTATAAAAAAGTTATTGTCCGAACTTTTAGAAAAAATATATATTTATAATTATCACTGCAACTTTTCAAGTTGTTTTCTCCACTACGGCTTTACAATCACCTTTCTAAAAAGTAACAACTATCCCAAACAAGGTTTTTGTTATTGACGATATTCCAACACATCTTTATTGTGAAGGCATACAAAAATGAGTTTGATCTATTCTCAAGGACTGACACTAAATTGATGGGGTTGGAGAGCAAAATAAAAAATTGGAAGAAGTATTGTTAAACCACGAGTAAGAACATGTGGCTAATAGCTACTCACCCTTATCACTTTCCTGTGGAAAGGGTGCCATTACTTCCACAAATTAGTACGAAGTAGAAGGGTTTTTTTATTTTGAAGAGACTACACTTAGTATGAAAATTTTCTTAAGATTATAAATTTGTGAGAAAAACCCTCGCCTGTAGTTGTTTTTAACTCACCTCTAATAATGATTTTGAATTTAAGTTTAGCCTTAACTGGGATTCACTGGGATCTTTTTAGAATTTACCTCTAATATAGTTTATTTTTTTTCTCAATAAGGTTATTTTCCACTTAAACTAAGGGAAAGAGGGCAACCAGTCAAAGAAGAATTTTGAGATAATATTTAGATGAATTCCTCATATAAGTTTATTTTGAACTACTTTTAGTAAGCAAAATACTCATTTTCTTGTCAATAAGAGGTTAAAGAAGACGAGTCTGAACAAGAGCCAATTGAAGCTGCTCCACTAGCTATTTTTGCCTTCTACTGGTATGAGCTCATACTTATTCTTAATTTTTGATATAGAAGTTATAATTCATAAGAAGATTATAAATGACTTGATAAGAATTACAGGAAAGCCTTCTTTAGGTCATCCTCGTCGTGCAGAGGTAGGTCATCCCAGTGAGAAGGATGAGGCTGCAAGAAAAAGAGTGTGGGGAGCTTATAGAGAAGAAACAACAAGAGTTAGTCCACGGGATGAAAGGCCAAGTTGTGGGGGATGCTTTCGACCAAGTGGAGCCTCCCGCTAAAAAAGAAAAGTTATTTTTCCTCGTAGTGGTAGTTTCTGACAGAACTTCTTTCTAAGTCGAATATTGGAATTTTTAGTGTGAATAACAGAGGAACAAGTGCTGACTTATGCACTAGATGCTGTAATTCATTCATTTTTATGTGAAAGGAAAATGTAAGAGGTTGGACTTGAGGATTATCATTTCCCATAGATGTAAGCTCAGGAGTTGGAATGACAATCATTTTATATTATGGTGAAGTTATTTAGGAAGAGGGTTAGGGAGTTTCCCAATTTTCTTGAGAAATCAATCGATTTAGAGAGCAAACTTAGAGAAGTTAGAAAGTAAAGATGGGAATAAAATTGCAATCACCAAACATCACATTTTGCTAAATGCTATGAAGAAATGAAAAGTACAAAAAATTGGTTACTCGGTTATCAGAAATGGCAGAAGGTCATTGCCAGCAAGCAGAGAATTTAGAAAAGAAATGCTCGGTATTAAAGTCTAGATAATCTAAGCTCGAAGATGAGTTACAGAGAACGAAGGAGAAAAACGCGCACTTTGATAACGATTGAGAAATTCTTAAGTTTGTTAACTAAGACTATTGTATATAAGAAAATAACTTGAGCAAAATTCATGGAAGGAATTTAGTGTTCTTTAGAGTGGAAGGGAATTCTTTCACTGAATATAGGGCATTGAGTACTCCAAGAAGTACATAGATGGAACAAGCCTCAATATGGAAAGTGACAATGAAGGAAGCTTCACCAACATATAATTTTGTTCTATACTTTGAATCTACTGTTGAACCCTTTTTCATAATGTGTCACTTGTAATGAATAAATGAATTTTTTTGTACTAAATGGATTCTTTTCGAACAATTATTAGTGAAAAATGAATTATTAAAAATGGGTCCTTGAGAGGGATATTTAGATAGATTGAGCATAAATTGTCTTGTGATAACAAATAGGTTGATAGGAATTCTATGATGGTGAATTGCCCAAGCTTTATTGATAATGGGTTGCAAAATTTATCTCGGTGAATTGAGAATAATATAGCATATGTCTGATAAGAGGTTTGTTTTAGTATATTATTGTGATGTATGTAAGTCTAATTTGTGAAATCTAATTCTCGAATTGACAGTACTTTGAATATGTAGATAAGTGGCTTCTGAAAATGATAAATAATTACTCGAATCAAGTTTTATACTACTCATGCTCTCGGACTACCACTTAGTTGGATCAATCGCCTTAATGAAATACGCCTAACATGACATCTCAACTTCGCAGAGGGTTCCTTATAGACTAATGAAGAAACTCGCAACTTGCTCATTGCTAACCTCGAATGTAAAGGGGAGTTCATCATTTTTGACTTAATACGCATTTCAAGAGGGTCTTTAAATAGAGCTAAAGGATTTTATAAGAATTTTAAGTTGATGAGCCTGGAGATTTAAATTCTATTTGTTTTATTATGTAGCACAGAACATCTGACAGTATTCCTGGGACAATTTAATTTCCTCTCATGGAATCATCCTAGGGGTCTTAGGCTGCACTTGTAGAAATACATCTCGGGTTTTTTTAGCTTCTTATGGGGAAAATCATTATGGGGGTATTTTGGCTGCACATACAGGAATCCATCCCCGGAGATTTTTAGCTCTAACAGAGAGTAGTCTCGTCCCTTTACTGTTCACCCTCATAAGAGGTGGTACAAGACATTATTTCTCAGAGATTAAAATCTTATTGCTACTAGATTCACTACGCGTGTTGTTAGATCTTGTTTGTCTAGTAATTGTGATGTGAATTAAGTTGGTCAGCACAATAAATTTTGGAAAAAGACTTGCCACAAGTGTTATATTGCTCGTAATGGTTGTCTATAGAAAAGATGAAAGAGTGAATTTTAATCTTACACAGTGTTATATTCTTTATTTAAAAGGACCCAATTTAAATTTTGGATGAGCATTATGTAAAAGGATGTTTGTATACTTGACAACTAAAGATGTTGAAGAGGAAGATAGTTGTTCTTCTTCTAACTCAAGATTCTTTGTTTGTCGTGCTTCAAATAGGGGACTCTTTGTTTATTTAGTGTTTTAAGCTGGAGTTACCTTCATTGAATCCTTGAAAGCTTTGGTTATCCCCTTCTAGAAGAGTGCAATACCGATTTAAATCAATATGCAATTTCGAATTTGGTAGAACTCACAAGAGAATGGCCTTGCTTTAATTGTTATTCCATCTTATTGGAATTTGAAGACGTACAATAAGATTGGTCATGCAATCAAACCGTCTGACATGCTTTTTATTGTATTTTATTATTTTAAATAAGTCTTTGTATTTAAAAGGGTTTATGTCATGCTATTTGTGTATTAAAAAGTGATCATAACAGAGAACTATTTTTATGTATACCTTTACCATTGTGTCCTAATACTTTCTAGACTAATAATAGAATTTAGATAACCTTTGTGTAATCCCGAATAAACTTTAATGGTGTTGCGTGACTAATTTTGCAAAGGCAAATTATGTCAATAGTTTTCCTCGTTTCTTTTTAGCAGATTACAGTTCTGAAGAATAAAGAGTGAAAATTTTGGGTTTAACCCTAAATATAAACGATTGGTGGATTAGCTTATGCAAATTAATTGAAATATCCTTTAAAATAATAGTGATGATACGAGGCAGTAAAAAAAGGTGTTAATCACATACAACAAACAACAACAACAAAGCCTTAATCCCACTAAGTGGGAAGGTGTTAATCACATAAGTCAAATAAATGCAATTCTAACAATTGTTTGAGAGAATTCCTCATGGATCAATATCTTGATTATCTTTCTTCAATGAATCTGCATACAACTTTTCATTAGTAACAATTTTTCTTTGGCAGTTTCTTCTCGTGAGGTTTAACTAGGCGAATCTTCCACTGATGAGCTTCAAATCATGATTATTTGTTTGAAATTGTATAAAAAAAAAAATCTTTCTTTGAGTAATCTTAAGCAAAAATGTTAATGAATATATGACGTGATTTTTCTAGCAACAATGTTGAATGAGATGTGACATAAACAATGTAGATTTACGAAAAGATGTTTTATTAAATGATGATTTTACTCCTCACTAGCCACTTAGATTTTCTTTATTGGCTGTAAGTAGTAAGTATAAACTTTGTTTTCCAAAGATTGCTTGTATATATAATGCTTCTCTTATGTATGCTTCTTCAACTTTGATCTGTTCATTATTCTTTATCCATAAAGAATGCTAAAGATTTCTATAATTCTCATGACTTCAGAAAAGGAGAATCCCCTGCCTTTCTTTTTATCTTCCTTAATTTTTTTCTTTCTTTGTTCGTTGGGGTCCAAAATGGGGAGCATTATTTACTTATGCTAGAAGGCGTTTTTTTTGTTTTTTAAGCAAACATTGAGCTTCTAGCAACCCATTTCATCTCTCCTTCTTGATGCCTACAAGTTTGAATTTGTATGGCATCCTTAAGCAGATGGTGAATTGAATTTTTGTTGACCTATTCCTTTGGCTTATGTCATAATCAATAGGAACAATGTCAACTTCTTGCTCTCTATCCTACTGATATATTAACCTAACCAGTTTCCCGAAGCGTTCAGCTTTTGCTTACCCGGCTGCAAATAAACTAGTGCAACATTTTAGTAGCTTGGTTTTGGAGTGAAGCCGTTTTTCTCTTTTATGATTTATCATATTATTCCCTTGTGAATGTCGAAAATATTCAAAAGTAGAACATAATAAAATTAGTGGTAATTTCAACAAGTGCAACTCTACTTTGCGATATTTTGACATGAATAAGTGAATATGCGAACATGAAAATAACTTGCTCTTAAGAATTATGTGTGCACCAAATGCAATGTATCTTACCTTCACGAACAGAGTCATTTTTGTGAGACAATTTTAACTATTAATGAAAATATCTGTCCTGAGTGATATTTGTTGAGTGACGAAATGAATGCTTATGGGTGGATTTGAGCAAATAGAATCCTGCAATAGAGCTATTGAGCAAACTCATTAGCCAATTTTTCATGATCATGGTAGCCAAAATCAATTAAGAATTTTCATGATAAAATTATTTTTCTGCAAATAAACTTTATTTTTGAAAAAATGTCTATGCTACATTGTGTGCTTATAAAAAATTCACATACATAAATTTCAATGATTAGTTGAAATTTAAATAATTTGCTAAGCAATGACAGTCCTCCTTCTTGGGGGCTTCCATCTCTCCTTCATAATTCAAACTGAAGGCTATTTTATCTACTCCTTTAGGGTTTATTTCTGGGATTCTTCAGCTTACCTGCAGAGGAAAGATATGCATCTTCTAAGCTCGCCAGTTAGTTCAGTTAGTCTAGTAAATTATTCAGAAGGGTCAGAGCTTATCATTTCGCTGTTGTGGTCACACAAATAGAAGGAACTAGGTTATTTGAGTTTCCTGAGTGCATGATAAATTATTGATTGGTATTTCATGGCATAGAAAATAGGAAATAGAACTCAACAACTAGAGGTAAAAGATTCATAGGTCATCTTTGCTTCAATTTTTTGGGCACTTTCTTATCAATATATTTTGTAAGCTTATAAGATCCAATTCCACTTGCTCTTCGTGATGTAGAGCCCTGTCTAGGTCAGGTCCAATTTGTCATGTGTTGTGTTGAGAGCAGTCAAGTCTGTCATCGTCAATGATAAGTCCCTTATCCTAAAAGCATTTTATTTATCATGAGTTATAATATCTAGCTGCTCTTCTCTTGATATCAAATTTCCTTAAGGATGAATAAGTTCAAAGCTCTTCTAGTAGATCCAAGGAAAATATAACCCTTCATTATTATCACTATTCGAATCATCTAGCTCAAATTTTTCGTAGTTTGAAGCAACAATCACTCTCTCACTAAAAACTTTGAATTCAACAGGCACATTGGCTTCAAATATATGAAAGGTTGTGAAAGGTGTTTGACCCTTAACTGTTGATGGAGTGATTATGAGTACCCATAGACCAAATGGTAGCGATTTTGCCCACTAACCTTTGGTTCCTTCAACTTTATTATTAAGTAAATTACGAATGAATTTATTCACTACTTTGACTTGATTATTTGTACTTGGTTGGTGTGCTATAAAGCAAACTTAAGTTGAATTACTTAGATTTAACAGAAATTTTGATCTTTTGTTTGGCAAGCCGAGGTTCATTATTTACAATGATAACTATGGCATTCCAATTCGACCGATGATGTATCAACAAAGGAAATTACATATGACTTCAATTGTGACCTTCACTAAGGCTTTTGCTTCAACACATTTAGAAAACCAATTGATCATGATTGGGATGAACTTCTTCTAGCTCATTGCAAATGGAAATGGGTCGAGCAGATCCATACTCCAAATTGCAGAAGGCCATAGACTAAAGATAAATTGCAGTTTGTGAGAAGATTATAGCTATAAAGGAGAAGATTTCTGACATCAGTTGTATTTTCTCAATAAGTCTTGTGTGCCTTGCGAAGAGTAGGGCAGAAAGTCATCTCATAATTTCATATATTAGTGTTACTTTCCTTGAATAACATTCACATTCTCTCAAGAGTGCCTCTTTTACATCCTCGACAAATGGCTCTACCCAGCTTTGCTTTCGCTGGGAGTTAATCTCTATTACTTCTGCCTTTCTATTTTTGGATTAAGTAATTAAAGAACCAGTCTTCCATCCAAGTCTCCTAATTTGGATAGCAAGTTAGCTAATCGGTTTCATTCACAAGAGATATGTTCTATCTTAAAGTATTTGAACTTTTCAAATTTCGATTTCACTTTGAAGAGGTATTTTTACATGTTATCTTCTCCAGTTTCATAATCATCATAGACCTATTTCCAGATATATTATGAGATAGAATGTACGAAATGATGTTATACACGTATATCTTGAGTGAAACTTAAGCTTGCTATGAGTATTCAACTTAATTAGAGGTGAATTAAAAAACAAAAAAAGTGCATGGAGTGACACAAGGCTATGTCGGTTGGACGTCAAAGTATCCCAATGCCAACACTCAAATTTTTACAGACCCACCGACGATAGGGTCCAAAGATAATTGGCATTGTATTGTTTTATCATCCATATTTGGCTCGGTGAAGTCAATTACGAAGTGAATGAAGTGTGTGCCTTGATGGAAATCATTCGTAAATAAGTGATATTAAACACTGAGTTCAACCACCCATTTGAGTAATCGTCTGGGTGGTTTGGCTTGGCTAGCATTGACTTCAATGGGTGACAGTAACAACTTGTAATGAATATGCTTGAAAGTAACGATGAAACTTTTGAGAAAAAACAAATACTGTGAAAATGAGTTTTTCCATGATAAAATACCTAGTTTATGCTCCTTTCAATATTTTGTTGGCATAATAAATAGGAAATTGCCTTCTATTCTGTCCTTGAAGTAATACTGAGTACATTGCTTCCTTTCCGACATCAAGATACATAAGTAAGCTTTTACCAGGATTTGTGCTTCGAAGAAGAAACAAGGATAGAAAGTTCTTCAACTGAATGAAAGCTTGCTCACATTCATCGAACTAGGTGAAATGCTTTGCTTTTCTCAAAACTTCGAAGAAGATTGAACAATTATTTCTCGACTTTGAGATGAAGCAACTCAAACCGGCAATTTGAAATGTTAGTTGTTAAAGCTCTTTAGTATTTATATCAGTTGACATTAAAAAAAGTTTTAGTCTTCTCCATATTCATTTTGATGTTGTCTGGGGTAAGCAGATAACCATGAAATCTTCCTAAGACTGCTCTAAAATCACATTTGAGTGAGTTAAGCTTCATGTTGAATATTCTTAATGTTTCAAAGATTTCTCTAAGGACATTGATGTGCTGCTTAAGTGACTTCTAACTAAGATGTAATACATATGTACATAAACATTATTTTACTATTTGTAAAAATTGTATTCATAATTCTTTGATATGTAGCTTCTATATTTTTAAGCCTAAAAAATATTATGATATAAAAATAAAGTTTCTCTTGTGATAAAATTTATCTTTTTAGCCACCACTAGGACGCAATGGAGAAAAAGGATTCATGTAGCCAACCACACTTAGTAGGATTAAGGATTTGTTGTTGTTGTTGTCGTTGTTGTAGCCACCACTAAGTTCATTTTGATTTGATAAAGGCTAGTGAAAGCATAAAAATGCTCATGGTTGATTTGTCGACTGTCAATTCGACTAAGACATCAATCATTGGCAACGGGTATCTATCCTTTGGATATGTTTAGTTGAGATTAGTGAAGTCTACACAAATCATCCACTAGTCTTTGAATTTAGGTACCCTTACCAATCCGTTATGAACTTTTGCTTTAGCAATTTCTCTAGAGGATGAATTTCTACTTCATCTTTCCTTCTGAGAATTTCTTGCATTTTCTCCCTTTTGTAGTTGGCAAGACCGGAGTGTTAAACTATTTGGGTAATATGTTTAAACCGAAGCGAATGACAAGTTTGAAGGTATCTACAATCATTATTAAAATTATTAATTAAACTTAAAGAGAATTTAAATATATACTACATAATTCTTATGTAATTACATATTTAATCCACAAACTTTGATATATATTATACTTAAGTGTCACATTGTCATTAAAGAATATGCATGAAAAGGTGTGTTTTATTTTACTATGGGATGTTAAACATTTGAGTGGTAAATAAGTACGTATTAAAGTTTAGGCATTAAATATACATATACATAAGAATTTTACGGTACCTATGTAAATCCCCCTAAGAAAATAAAGGAATATATGAGCATGTGAAGACTCATGATAGTATCATAATATTTGGAAAATGATTAAAATATTTTACAAACATATGCTTAAAATCAGTTTTCATCCTTCAAAAACTAGACTGATGGAAACAATTCAAGGCATAGACACATTTGTTTTCCTAGATTAAAATATATGATTATGACATTGGCATTATTAGCATAATTAATGGAAATAAATCAATGACATTAATTGTTTTGATATGGATCAATGACATTAATTACCCTGATATGCATTAATTGTCCTGATATTATGTAATGGCATTAATTGCCCTGATATGGTGTAATTAACATCGATTAATTCTCGCTTTTAATTTATTTTCTTTCCTATTCTAAGTCTTAGGATACTTGTATAAATACCACCCCTTGCACAATGTAATGAAGAACCAAGAAATACAAATCTCTTTTCTATTATTATGGTATCAGAGTCATTCTTCTGATCTTCTCACAACAACAACAAAGCCTTAATCCCACTAAGTGGGGTCGGCTACATGAATCCTTTTTCTCCATTGCGTCCTATTTAGTGTCAAATTTTCATTTAATTCTAATAGATTAAGATCATTTTTTATGCAATAAGCCCAAGTTTTCCTAGGTCCGCTCTGCCTTTCTTAACATAAGTTGTATTTAAAACATCTACTCTCCTAATCGGATCATCGAGTGGTCGACGTTTAATGTGACCAAACCATCTAAGGCGACTCTCTCTAATTTTATCCGTCACTGGTGCAACTCCAACCCTATTACGAATATATTCATTTCACATTTTGTCTCTAAGTGTAAAGCCACTCATCCATCTAATCATTCTCATCTCGGCAACACTTAACTTAACATTATGCTTTTCTTTTAAAGGCCAACATTCAAGCACCATAGAGCATTGAAGGTCTCACCACCATCTTATAAAATTTTCCTTTCAATCTAAGCGGTACTTTTCTATCACACAATAGGTCGGACGCATTCCTCCACTTCAACCAACCAACCTGAATTCTACTATTAACATCCCCATCTATATCACCATCGCTTTGAACAATGGACCCGAGATATCTAAATCGTTCACACCTTTTAATAATTTGATCACCCAAAGTTACACTTCGTCACTAGACCTACTATTACTAAAATTACATTCCATGTATTCGGCTTTAGTTCTACTCAAACGAAGACCTTTAGACTCCAATGTAGACCTCCATAATTCAAGTTTTTCCTGGACTTTTTCTCTTGTCTTATCCACCAGGAGGATATCATCGGCAAAAAGCATACACCAAGGTACATCCTCTTGTAAATGGCCGATAAGACCATCCATAAATAAAGCAAAAAGATATGGGCTTAAAGCCGATCCTTGATGTAAACCAACGAAATAGTAAAATACTTGGTCAATCCTCCTTCGGTTCGAACACATGTAACAGCTCTAGCATACATATCTTTAATGACTTGAATATAAGTCATATCAACACCTTTCTTCTCAAGGACTCTCCAAAGAACATCCCTAGGAACCTTATCGTAAGCTTTTTCTAAATCAATAAAAATCAAATATAGATCCTCCTTATTATCTCTGTACCTCTCCATCAAACCTTTTAATAAATGTATAGCTTCCATGGTAGACTACCTGGCATAAATCCAAATTGATTATGAGAAATCTTCGTAATACGTCTTAACCTATGTTCAATTACCCTCTCCCATAACTTTAAAGTATGACACATCAATTTAATTCCTCTATAATTTGCACACTCTTGTGCATCTCCTTTATTCTTAAAAATGGGGACCAAAATGCTCTTTCTCCACTCCTCGGGCATCTTTTTTGTTTTTAAAATAATATTAAAAAGTTTAGTAAGCCGGAAACCCCCAAATCACCTAAACATTTCCACACTTCAATCGGGATATCATCAGTCCTCGTACTTTCCCTTGGTTTTCTTTAAAGTCTCATCAACTTCTTTTTACTAATGCGACGGTAAAAGTGAAAAGTTTTATTATTATTAACGATATTAAGATCACTAAGGTCGATCGTACTTTCAGCATCATTATTAAAAAGTTTATCAAAAAAACTCACCCACCTATGTTGAATATCTTCTTCTGATCTTCTCACCTCCTCTGAATTTCTTGGCTTCAGTTATGTTTCTCCGGCAAGATCTTGGCTCCAACGAGATCTTGGTTTCATTTGTGTTTCTCCGGCGAGATCTTGGCCTCGGTGATATTTCGGCTATGCTGTGTTTCTCCGGCGAGATCTTGGCTTCGGCGAGATCTTGGCTTCAGTAGCGTTTCTCCGGAGAGATCTTAGTTTCAATTGTGTTCTCCGACGAGATCTTGGCTTCAGTTGTGTTTCTCCGACGAGATCTTGGCTTTAGCGAGATCTTGGCTTCAGTTGTATTTCTTCGGCAAGATCTCGGCTTCAGTTGTGTACGCGGATCTCTCCGGCGGGACCTTTGACTTTGGCGATCAGTTCTCTGTCACCTCCACTTCCAAATGGAGAATTTGGTATTGCAAATCCTATTGCAACGGTCTTGACTGGTTCAAACTATAATTTGTGGGTCCAAGGAATGAAAAGTTTCTTGATGGGTCGCAAGCTTTGGCGCATTGTCACTGTAGATATCAATAAGCCAACCAAACAGCAAAATGAATCTCATGACAATTTTGCTGGCCGCCTTGAAGATTGGGATAGCAAAAATCATCAAATTATTACTTGGTTCGTAACACCTCTATTCCATCCATTCACATCTAATTTACTAATTATAACAATGCAAAAGGAATTTGGGAGTTCTTGGCCAATAGATATCATACCACTGAACTTGCCCATTACTTTCAGTTGTGGACTACGCTTCACAATTTGAAACAAGAACATGGTCAATCCGTGAATGATTTTCTTGCTCAAGTTCAGCCGATTTGGAATCAACTATCTCAGGCGAAAATAAGTGAAGATCAGAACTAGCCTCAATCTGGACAAGATTTGAATTCTGAGATTGCACTCGTAACTATTTATCAGAAATCTGGCAACAACACATGTAAGAATTGCAAACAAACTAGTCATGTTTTTGCTATTTGTCCGACTGTCGAATGCAAATATTGTCATACTCGTGGTCATAAATTGCCCAACTCGTCCTCCACGACCAAAAGCGGGGTCTCTAAACCCAAGACCATCTCGAAGCCTGGCGTTACTTCCGTCTCTGCTGCTACCACTGAAAACTCTATTGCTATCACTATAAGTGATATTGAAGCTCTATTCAAACAGGTTATCTCTTCCAATTCATCTGTGGCCATGTTTGTCACTCCGGGTAACCCTCATTGACTTTTTGAGTCTATCTGTTGTAACCATATGACTAATAATGTTAAACTGTTGTCTACCACATCACCGATTTATTTCTTACCACCTATCCACACTTCCAATGGTAGCAAAAAGAACATTACTCACACTGGTCATGTATCTACCTCCAATCTTAGTATTCCTGAAACCTACTGTATCCCTAACTTAGCCCTCAATCTTATCTCCGTTGGTCAGTTATGTGAACAAGGGCTAAATGTTAACTTTTCCCCTTCATGTTGTCAAGTACAGGATCCACAAATGTGACAGATTCTTGGGACGGATCGCAGGGTGGCTCAATTATTTGAGCTTGTATCTCTGCATCTTCACCAGAAATTTCTATCTGCTGCCACAACTACCAACTCTTCTATTCACCAATGGCATCTTCGTTTTGGTCATGCCTCAGCCAGTAAAATTCAGCCTTTAATTTCACGTGGCTTGTTAGGATCTACAAAGTTTGAGTCATTTAATTGTTTACATTATCAACTTACAAAGCAACCAGCATTGTCGTTTAATTTTAGTAATTCAATTTCAGAAAGTCCTTTTGATGATTATTCTCGTTTTACATGGATCTATTTTTTGAAAAATCAATCTGAATTGCCAAGAATTTACACTTCATTTGCTAATATGATTAAAACTCAATTCTCCTCTACTATTAAAATTCTTCGAACTGACAACGCTATGAAATATCGGGATTCTTCCTTACTCCAATTTCTCAATCAACAAGGTACCTTGGTTCAACGCTCTTGTCCTCACATTTCCCAACAAAATGGAAGAGTTGAACAAAAACATCGTCATATTCTTGACTCTTTTCGTGCCCTTCTTCTTTCTGCATCCTGTCCGGAAAAATTTTGGGGTGAAGCAGCCCTTACTGTAGTCTACAGCATTAATCGAGTCCCTACCTTAGTTCTCCAAAATTTATCCCCTTTTGAAAAATTGTTTGGGAAGCCTCCTGACTATTCCCTACTTAAACCATTAGGCTGTGTCTGTTTTGTTCTTTTACAATCTCATGAACGTACAAAATTAGAACCACGTGCGCGTTTATGTTGTTTTCTTGGGTATGGAATTGAACACAAAGGGTATCGTTGTTGGGATCCTATTACAAATAAACTTCGCATATCACTTGATGTTACCTTCTGGGAAAACACCATGTTTTCTTCTCTTTTTAAATTTCATCATTTTATCAATATCGACTCTATGTTTCGAACCGACTCCTCAATTGAGTTAGTTCCAAGTCCTGACACAGAGAATTCTGATACGCTCAATAATAAGCCTTTCCCACCTGCTCCTATTGAGTCTGCTCCAGCTACTGATCCTGCACCTACATCTGCACCTAGCCTTAACACCACTCTTCGTCATTCTACCCGAATAATAGAAACTCCTCATTCCCTTATTGATTTCCATTGTTATTTTGCTATTGCAACCCTTCATGAACCTCGCTCTTACCGTGAAGCAAGTACTAACCCTCTTTGGCAGCAAGCTATGTCGAAAGAACTTCAGGCTTTGGAGAAAACTCATACTTAGGACTTAGTCGATCTTCCTCCTCATAAGTCTCCTATTGGCTGTAAATAGATTTATAAAAATAAGACTCGTTCTGATGGATCTGTTGAGAGCTACAAAGCTCGCTTAGTAGCCAAATGTTACACTCAAGAATATGGGATAGATTATGAAGAAACCTTTGCTCCCGTTGCTCAATTAACATCAGTGCGTAGTCTATTAGCTATTACTGTAGTTTATAAATGGAAGCTTCACCAGATGGATGTCAAAAATGCTTTCCTCCATGGTGATTTGTCAGAAGAAGTGTCATGCATCATCCTCCTGGTTATCATTCTCCTCATAAAGTCCGCAAGCTTCGACGAGCCTTGTATGGATTAAAACAAGCTCCTCGAGCCTAGTTTGCTAAATTTAGTTCTACTCTTGCTCAACTTGGCTTTATCTCTAGTCCACATGATTCAGCATTGTTCGTTCGTCGAAAAAACTAAGGTATTGTACTCAGCTACTTTACGTTGACGATATGATAATAACAGGTAATGACATATCTGGCATCTCCGAATTACAACATTTTCTCAGTCAATGTTTTGAAATGAAGGACCTTGGCAATCTCAGTTATTTTTTGGGGCTTGAAGTTTCTCATAATTCTGAAGGTTCTTATCTTTCTCAAGCTAGCTAAGTATGCATCTGATCTACTTTCTCGAGCGGGCATTACAGATAGTAAAACTATATCAACCCTCTTGGAACTCAATTGCAAAATTACTCCTCTCAATGGCACTTCTCTTGATGATCCTACTCTATATCGACAACTCGTGGGAAGTCTTATTTATCTCACTGTTACTCGACCTGTACATCCTATGTTGTTCACTTAGTCAGTCAATTCATGTCTGCCCCTAGCTCATCACATTTTTCTGCTCACTCCTCTTTGGTGCTATCCGGCTACTCTGATGCTAATTGGGCTAGTGATCCCACAGATCGTCGCTCTACCACTGGTTATTGCTTCTTCTTAGGAGATTCTCTTATCTCTTGGCGTAGCAAAAAAAGGCAAACATCTGTTGCTTGTTCCAGCACAGAAGCCGAGTATCGTGCTCTAGCTGATGCCACATCTGCATTACTTTGATTACGGTGGTTGTTATCTGATATGGGTGCCCAACAATCTTCTGCTATTATGCTTCATTGTGATAATAAAAGTGTTATACAGATATCTCATAATAACGTTTTTCATGAGCGTATTAAATATATTGAAATTGATTATCACTTTATTCATCATCATGTTACTCAGGACACCATACTATTAATTTATGTTCTCTCTGCTAACCAAGTAGCTGATATCTTCACCAAAGCTTATCCTCCCACACAGTTTCAATATCTAATGAGCAAACTCAAGATGGCATCCACCATACCATCATGAGTTTGAGGGGGGTGTTAGTATGATTAACCGAAATAAATCAATGACATTAATTATTCTGATATGGATCGATGATATTAATTACTCTGATATGCATTAATTGTCCTGATATGATGTAATGGCATTAATTGCCCTGATCTGGTGGAATTAACACCGATTAATTCCCGCTCTTAATTTATTTTATTTCCTATTCTAAGTCTTAGAATACTTGTACAAATACCACCCCTTGTACAATGTAATGAAGAACCAAGAAATACAAATCTTTTTTCTATTATTAGGCATAAAGCAAAAAATTAAGATATTTACAATTATTTTGAGGAAAATATTGAAATCCAAAGACATTGAAATGAAATATGAAAAATATAATTGAAAATTTTCAAAAATAAATGGACTATTGGCCCTAGTCATATTCTAAAGTTACACTGACAGAAAGAGATCAGGGCGTTGGACACAAAATTTTTCTAAGTTCAAATTAGAACTTTTTTTTTGTTAATTACCTCCAACCAAACAACGAAATATAGCAATTTTCTCGTTTTGTATAACGTATTTCCTATTAGTAAGCAACAAAAAGGGCCCAAAGTAAAGAAAAAGAGTGACCTGAGCTCTTATTGATGAGAAAAAGAGAATGAGAGACATAGTCTTTTACCTGTCCGCCGTCATAGAGATCCTTGAGATTGAGATCGGCGAATTCCCTTTCCACTAGGTCGGAACTTCTGATTCTTCCATTTCCGTTGCCTTCGGAATCGAGAACTCTTGAGCAAGGCATGTAACTCTGGTCGACCATTCTGGTTTTGTCAAAGCGGGTCGGCATCCCACAGGAAAAGTTAAGGGTCTGCGATTGGCTTGAAAAATTCGCAGCAAAGGTCGCCGTAGTAAGCGTTGCACTGGCTGCAGTGGCGCTCCATACACGGGCAAGCATGCTTTCCACTCTCGCCTCAGATGGGATGTAGTTGTTATGACCCTACTGTAGTCCGCCTCTTTTACAGGAAAAAATAACGATATCACGTCCGGAGTTTTAACAATGCACGAAAATACTAATCGATATATTACTTGCGGAGTTTAAAATTCTATCCCACTAAAAGAAAATATTGAAAAAAAATGTTTTATTTTTTTATGTGATCCAGCATAAATCAGTTCATTACTTGGAAAATAAAATATGTTGAATCATAATGCCAGAATCATTGCATCAAAAAGAAAACCATGCTGTGTAGCTCTTCATTCTCTATTTTGGTCATTCGCCATCGATTAGGGTTTTCCATTGTGTGGCTCTGATAGTTAGGGTTCGCACTGTCATTCGTCGGTCGAGATATATTTGAAGTCTCTCTTTACTGCCATGTAAGCCTTGTGATGTTAAGGTTTTTCCGATATAAGCTTTGCGTGAACATTTAGGGTTTAGGGTGCGAACTCATGTAGCTCTTTTTATCTTTTAAAGCAAGTTAATATACAACAATGGAAGAGAATAAGGAAATCAAAGAGCCTAAGAAAATTGATTTGTAAGAGCCTAAGAAGATAGAAATCGAAGAGTCTAAGAAGATGGAAATGAAAAAGCGTGAGAAGAAGGAAGTCAAAAAGCCTAACAAAAAGGATACCAATGAGCCCAAGAGTCATCAAAAGTCGTCAAGGTAATTTTGTTTGTGGTCACACTTAGCATTCAAAAGTCTATTGTAACCAAGAAAAGCATTGCGCCGATTATATTTTCGTGCATTGTTCAAATCATTTGTTGTAACACCAAAATCACACAACAATAACGCCCTAGTATCAGCTAAATAATATCAAAATAACATCAATTTCACACAACAATAACATCATTATATCAGTTAAATAACATCACATTAACGTCACAAGAACAGCAAGATAATACTAAAATAATATAAAAACAACATTGAAATAATTTCAAAATAACACCACAATCACACAACAACAAGACCACAATAACAGCTAAATACTACCATAATAACACCATAATAACACTATATTAACACTACAACAACACCACAAAACACGACAATAATAATATAATAATATATAATAACCCTAAAATAACATTAAAGCAAGACCAAAATAACACCAAAATCACAACAATAAAATCACAATAAGAGCAAAATAACAACACTAACATCACAGTAATACCAAGAAAATACCAAAAATAACACCAAAATAACCCTAAAATAACATAAAAAAACAAAATAATGTTTCGATTTTATTGAGAAGGGATTGTGATGTTATTGCGGTTATATTATGGTGTTATTTTGGTTTTACTGAGAAGAGATTGGGGTGTTATTCTGGTATTTTTTGTTATTACGCTTGCAATATTATTCTTATGTTATTTTTGTTATATTTATGTGTTATTAAAGAGTTTTGTTTCGGTATTATTGAGGTTTTATTATGATGTGATCTAGTGTAATTTATGTGTTCTTATAGCTATAGTATTTCAACTTGATTGAGATGTTATTATGATTTTATTATGGTGTTATTATGATTTTATTATAGTGTTATTAAGGTGTTAATTTGAGGTTATTCTTGTGTTATTGTGGTGTTATTATGGTTTTATTATGGTGGTAATTTGGTGTTATTATTGTGGGATTGTGGTGTTATTTTGGTGTTACTGTGGTGTTATTGTGGTGTTATTGAGACGGACTCATGGTATTATTCTAGTATTATTTATGTGTTATTGGAGGTGTAATGTTTAAGTTTTATAGATGTGGGATTCTGGTGTTATTGTGATGTTATTCTGTTATTATTCTGGTATTATTTAGGTGTTATTGGAGTGTTATATAGGTGATATTATGATGTTATTCTGGTTGGATTGTGGTTTTATTGAGTTGTTATTTAGGTGTTATTGAAGTTGTAATATTTTAGTGTTATTAAGGTGGGTAAGTGTATTATTTCGGTGTTATTGTGATGTTATCTTGGGATTATTGTGGTGCTATTATGATATTATGTGGCTTTTTTGAGGTTTTATTTAGGTGTAATTCTGTTGATATTCTTTTGGTATTTTGTTATTGTATTAATATTGTGATATTTTATTGTTGCATTCATATTTTTGATGTACTGGAGTGGTGTTATTATGGACAGTTATAAATAACAATTTTTTTATATTATGTTTTTTGTAGGTTTATGAACCTACGGACATCCGATTGTAGATGTTGTACATCCGTAGTAAGAGATATTCTTAATAAGGTCAAGTATACTATAACTGTGGAGACTAGGAATAACTTGAAAATATTGAATGTATATCAATTTTTTGATCTCCCTTTGTATCCTCAGGACAATATCCTGACACTGAACATACTGAAATGTTAGAATTTTGAACGAATGGTATTCATAATGGTATTCATCCTAATTTTGACTAGAACAATTCACAACAACAATGGGGTAATAATCAATCTCATCCCACTGGAAATTAGAATAATCAACTTAATTCAAATTATAAACCTCCTGGATTTAATAATCAACAGAAAAAGTTATCAATAGAAGAATTAGTTATGTAAATGAATAATCAATTACAAAATCAAAATACTGCTATTCGTAATATTGAAAATCAAATGGGGCAAATTGCTACTTTAATTAATAACGGACACTGTAGGAACATTTCCTAGTAATGTTGAAATCAATCCAAGGAAACCGGAAAAGAACATGAACAAGTTAAAGTCATGCAACTTAGAAGTGGAAAGGAATTAAAAGAAAGATTGCAGAATGAAATTGAAAAAGAGATTGACGTTGAAGAGATCGAAAAACCTAAAGAAACTCTCTCTCTAGTCAAGATCGATCATTATACTCGTTAATGTGGAAGTTGAAAAACCACTACCACCTTTTCTTCAAAGACTTAAACGACGAAACTTGATCATCAATTTTCTAAGTTCTTTGAAATTTTTAAGAAACTTACTATTAACATACCTTTGCTGAAGCTTTGGAACAAATGCCAACTTACGCAAAATTTATGAAGGATATTTTAAGCGAAAAACGAAAATTTGAAGCTTTTGAAACTGTTGCATTAAGTGAAGAATGCAGTGCAATAATTCAAAAGAAATTGCCTGAAAAGCTTAAGGATCCTGGAAGTTACACTATACCCTGTGCTATTGGAGAAAAATTTTGCGGAAAAGCTTTATGTGATTTAGGAGCAAGTATTAATCTCATGCCATTTTCTATCTTTCGAAGTTTGGATTTAGGAGATATTACTCCCACCACTGTAACTCTTCAGTTAGCTAATAGATCTATCACTTATCCTAAAGGAGTTATAGAGGATGTCCTTGTTAAAGTGGATAAATTTATCTTCCCTGTAGATTTCATAGTACTTGATATGGAAGAAGATAAAGAGATACCTACTATTTTAGGAAGACCTTTTCTAGCTACCGGACGAGCTATGATTGATGTGCAAAAAGGAGAATTAACCATGAGAGTGAATGATCTCAATGTTCTTAAATCAATGAAGTACCCTGATAAAGAGAAATGTTATCGAATGGATATAATTGATTATTTAATTGAAAAGCATTATCAAGAAAAATGTAAAGTTATTTCGAAGAAAAATTTGAATTTTTAACCGATGAAGATGAAGTAGTAGAACAAGAAGAGACTCATTTTATTAAAGATAATTGGGAAACTTTAGACATAACTCAAAATGATATACTTTTACCCTCAATTAAAAAAGCACCTGAACTGGAATTAAAAATGTTACCTTCTCATTTAAAATATGCGTTTCTTGGAAATTCTTTAACTTTACCGGTTATTATTTTTTCTGAATTGAGAAAAGATCAAGAAGAAAAATTACTAGGTGTGTTAAAGAATTATAAGAAAACTTTTGGTTGGACTATTGCTGATATAAGAGGAATAAGCCCTTCCATTTGCATGCATAGAATCTTAATGGAAGATAATTTTAAACCTACTATAGAATCGCAAAGAAGATTAAATCTTATTATGAAAGAGGTTGTTAAAAAAGAAATTATTAGGTGGTTAGATGCTGGTATTATTTATCCTATTTCGGATAGTCAATGGGTAAGTCTTATTCATTGTGTTCCGAAGAAAGGAGGTGTAACTCGTCATCGTTAATGATAAAAATGAACTTATTCCTACAAGACAAGTTACTTGGATGGTGAATTTGTATTGACTATAGGAAACTAAATAAAGCCACTAGAAAGGATCATTTTCCTTTACCTTTCTTGGATCAAATGCTCGATAAATTAGCTGGACACTCATATTTACGTTTTACGGATGGATATTCGGTTATCATCAATTACTTATTGCTCCTGAGGACCAAGAAAAGACAACATTTACAAGTCCTTATGGAACATTTGCTTTTAGAAGAATGTCTTTTGGTTTAAGTAATGCACCTGCAACTTTTCATAGATGTATGATGTCAATATTTTGTGATTTGATTGACAAAGGAATTGAAATATTCATGGACGATTTTTCAGTCTTTGGAACTTCTTTTGAATCTTGTTTGGAAAACATAGCCAAAGTTCTGAAAAGATGCGAAGAAACAAATTTAGTTCTTAACTGGGAAAAATGTCAATTCATGGCCATAGAAGGCATTGTACTTGAACACAAAGTATCACAAAAAGGGATGGAAGTATATCAAGCAAAAGTGAAAATTATTACTGAATTGCAACCACCTACTACTGTTACTGATGTGAGAAGTTTTTTAGGTCATGCTGGATTTTATAGAAGATACATAAAGGATTTTTCTAAAATTGCTAAACCTCTTTGTCACTTATTAGAAAAAGATGAAAAATTTGAATTTAATAAAGAATGTATTAATGTTTTTAATATTCTAAAAGAAAAATTAATAACTGCATCTATCATTGTTGCACTCTGACTGGAATAAATCTTTTGAATTAATGTGTGATGCAAGTGATTTTGCAATTGAGCTCGTATTAGGACAAAAATATGAGAAAGTTTTCAAAGTTGTATATTATACTAGTAAAACTCTCACTAAAACACAAAGAAATTACACTACCACTAAGAAAGAGCTTCTAGCTATAGTATATGCCTTTGATAAATTTAGACCTTATCTTCTTGGTACTAAATGCATAGTTCATATTGATCATTCTGCTATTAAATATCTATTATCTAAGAAGGATTCTAAACCTAGACTTATAAGATGGGTTTTACTTCTACAAGAATTTGATTTTCAAATAGTAGATAGAAAGGAACTGAAAACCAAATTGCTGATCATTTGTCTAGAATTAAAAATGATATTATTTAGGAAGAAAATAAAAATGAGAAATTCCCTAATGAATCTTTATATGTTATTCAAAGATGCAAAACACCTTGGTATATTGATATTGTTAATTATTTAGTTAACAATATTTTGCCTTATGACTTGGATAACAAATTTATTAAGAAATTTAAATATGATGCTAAATCTTATATTTGGGAAGAACCTCATTTATTTAAAATTGGTAAAGATTCTATGATTCGAAGATGTGTACCTCTTGAGGAAACTTTTGTTATTATTCAAAAATGTTATGATTCTGATTTTGGAGGACACTTTGGCATAGATAAAACTGCATTTAAAATTTTAAATTCTGGATTTTATTGGCCTACCTTATTTAAAGATGAGAGACAATATGTGAAAACATGTGATCGACTTCAAAGGATGAGAAATATATCTAGGAAAGATGAAATGCCTTTAAACTATATATTGGAAGTTGAAATTTTTTATATATGGGTTTTAGACTTTATGGGACCATTTGTTCCATCATTTGGAAAATTTTATATTTTATTAGCAGTTGATTATGTTTCAAAGTGGATCGAAGTTCGTTGTTTTACCCAATCGTGATTCCAAAAGTGTTTCAAAATTTTTAAAGAAAATGATATTTTCAAGATTTTGAATGCCTAAGGTAATTATCACTGATGGTGGAAGTCATTTCAGGAATATAAGAATTCAATCATTATTACAAAAATTTGGAATCAAACATAGAATTGCAACTGCTTATCACCCTCAAACTAGTGGAATGGATGAAATATTAAATAGAGAAATTAAAAGAATTTTAGAAAAGACTGTTAATCCTAAAAGAATTGATTGAGTTGATAGACTTGATTCTGCATTATGAGCTTATAGAACAGCTTATAAGACACCAATCGGAATGTCACCTTACCGGTTAATTTATGGTAAACATTGTCACTTACCTGTAGAACTTGAACATAAAGCTTATTGGGCGATAAAGTAGTTTAATTTTAATTTGAATAAAGCAGGAGAAAAACGATTATTGCAACTAAATGAGATGGAAGAAATTAGAAACGAATAGTATGAAAATGCGAGAATTTATAAAGAGAAAATGAAGATGTTGCATGATAAGAAGATTTCAGGAAAAATTTTTGAGCTTGGACAAAAAGTATTATTGTTTAATTCTCGTTTAAGACTTTTTCCTGGAAAATTAAGATCTAAATGGATTGGACCCCATTTAGTTGAGAAAGTATACCATTATGGAGCTGTGGATATTAAAGATCCCAAAACAGGAAAAATTTTTAAAGTAAATGGAGTAAGATTGAAGCCTTATTTGGGAGATATTAAAAAGATTTATAAAGAGGCTTATGAATTGAGTCAACCTGATTAATGATTTACCTAAGTCGGGCTGACGATGTTAAACCAAGCGCTTTGTGGGAGGCAACCCATAATTATCTTTGTTTGTGAGTGTTTTTATGTTTTAATGTAAGATTATGCATCGATCTTGATTAATTTTATATTACTTTAGAAAAATTTAATGCTTATAAGTCTTTGTTGACTTAGGCTGAAAATTATTTTGAAGTATGTAAGATTTAAAAATAGGATTACTCTATTTTGAATATGAGTAAAAAGGAGATCAAGTTAAACTTCATTATGATGATTTACAATGTGAGTTATCGAGTCTAAATTACTCTTACCAGTATAATTTACCTATCTTAGAGAATTCAATTTTGAAAATTTGACGATTAGGCGAAACGGAGTTGAATATAGTTTCGGCGCCTAGACGCCAGAATTCGGCGCCTAAGCGCCAAAATCAACTATGTATCAATAGGTCCGGCGCCTAGGCGCCAGATTTGGCTCCTAAGTAACCCGACCGCCACGCTTAACGCAGTGATGTTGCTTCCAAAAGATAGCCAAAAAGCTTTGACTCGATTTATAAATAGCGGCTAGTGTATAAAATTAATATTATATAAGTAATATTTTTACACACTAGGGGTACTACGCAAGTATACATATCGTTTCAAGTAATATAGGGTTTTTAAACAAAGACCCCAGTATCGATCCCACAAGGAAGATTTATAGAAATAAATTTTCTATAAAGCGAAAGTGAAATATGATAGTAAAAATATTTATATTTTGATCATAATTACTATTTAATTTACTAGATGCAATTTAAAGAAAACAATAATAAGAAAATGATTTTATAAACTCTATATAAAATAAACAACTTTCTTTCCTTCAATTAATCTAAGATTTTTAAGATAATTTAATATTCGTTGGAGAATTTAATTTATGGTATTGTGCCAAATAGAAGCATTCTCATTCTTTACCCTTTGATCCGAGTGCAAAGAACATTGACTAATTCTGACGAATAGGTCCGGATGTATTGTTAGTAGAATGGGTTAATCTAGGCTCACACTTCTAGATGTCCAAGGGTGGCTATGGTCGGCCCAACTAGTGACCCTTTCCTAGTCTATAAATCAAATTATAATAATTTAGTCTGTCACTCTAAAAACTTATCAATTCTACGCCTTTTAAATATTATCTTCCTATTTATTTGCACTTCACCATGAATAGCCCGCACAAGGCCTTCGACTACCCAAGGATTCATGTGACATTTACAAGTTAAGAGTTCTTCTACTACAAGGTTTTTAAACACTTCAACAGGTTTTAACAATTTAAACGACCAATTTAAAAAGTAAAGTAAGATCAGGTATTAATGTCATCACAATGTTTTGAAAATATTTTAAATTTTAATTCTCCATCGAATCTTTATATTATCTTATCTATCTCTTCATAATTGAAGTAAGAAAGTAACTAATTACTTAAAACGCATTGAAAATAAATAACAAAATGTGATAATTAAACTTTGAATCAAATATAAAAATACTTATCTCAAATATTTATTCTACAGATCTTCTGATTCCTACTGACTCCACAGTGTAATGAACTCCAGATGCAATAACTTGATAATAAACTCACTAAACTAAACAAAAGTGGCCCTAAATTTCTCTCTCTAATTCTCTCTCTAAGGATGAGAGATTTTAAAGTAGATAAGAGAAAGGGGTACAATGGGAGGGGCACGTTTTCTGAAGAATTGGACCTCTTTTTATAGGCTTCAAGAGTTGCCTTGAGGCACCTCTTCAAAACATGTCCACATTCAATGAATCTTCTAGAAGGTTGGTCTGGCGCCTAGGCGCCGGACACCGCGTCCAGTTCTTCGCACCTCTTCACTTTGGCTAGCACCTCTTCGCAATTAAAACCGTTTTAAGCGTCCAAATGCAATGTATCACATGTCCTATTATAAAGGAACAACTGCCAGCCTTCTAGAATGTCCAATAACCGCTCACTCCGTCAAAATAACTGATCAAACGTTGTCAAAAAATTGACAGTTTTTGTATCTAGTCTGGCACTTAGGGCTCCTAGGCGCCAGGCCATATTTTTTTTATACTTTTGGTATTTTGCTCCATTTTTGCTCCTTTTTGCTCATTTTTCCTTCTTAGACCTTTTTACATTACCTACATCCAAAAATACAAAAAATACCTTTCATTAAAGCATAATATCCTTAGAAATTAATAAGAATTAAGATATAAAGAAATAGGTATTTTTTATAGATCAAAATCCCCAAACTTAAATGTTACTTGTCCTCAAGTAACTCTTTACTACATAAAATATAACTTTTGGAAATAAAAGATAAATATTTAAGATTCCTTATAATTTTTGGTTTTATAAAGTCTTTAGTAAATTATTAACCCAATTTCACTAACTAGGTTTAATTTTATGAATTTAAAGAATATTTAACTACCAATTCATAAGATTTAAAACTTTTCATTCATTTTGAGAATAATAGAAGTCTATTATATTAAGCTTTCATAGATTATTTACAAGAAAAAGATCTTCTTGAAAAATCTTTCTAAATAAATATTTATGCATAAAAATTAAGTAAAATATGTAATTAGTTTTCTTCTTATAAGATAATTCAAGTGAAGCCGATTTTGATTAGGCATTTCCTCGAGCTTCTCCTCTCATCTCTTTTTTATATATAGAGAGGATTACTTATATCCGGATAACTTGTTAAAGGTTTTGAACTTCACTATCCTTAACTTATATTTTCAAAACTTATACATCTCCATGTAATTATTATAACATAAGTAAAAATTCAAAAATAATTCCAATCTTTTCTTTTTCAAGTGATAATTTTTTATTACTTAATATTTCTAAAATTCTATTATTTCTATCATGAATAGAAAAATTCTTTTTCTCATTCTTCTTTAAGTTAAATAATTCTATTCTTAAAATCAATCAAAGTTAGTAAAATTTTGGTTAATTTCACTAATTTGTTTATTATTTCAAAAATAAAAGTGATCTCAAATAAATTCTTCATTCCTTAAGTTATGTTAAAAATTTTCTATTTTTAAGAAAGTATTAGCTCTTTAAGGACAAATAAAATTTAATTTTGAATGGATTTTCCCTTCCCCCAAACTTAAGTTTTGGTATACTATGATAATTTGAAAGTATGAGAGAAAGAAAATCATAAATATTTTTAGTAAGTATGTAAAAAAAAAAATCTTAAAAAAGAAAAATTAACTTCTAAACATGCTTTTATGAATAATTAAGATAAAATTGAAGCATGTATATAGAAAGGTAAGCCGGCTAATTTTATGATGATATTAAATTTGAAACCGAATTAAAACAGAGCAAAATAATTAAGTACTAAACATTAAACTATAACAACATATAAATTAACTCTAACATCAGACTCAACACAATATACTAAAAATATTTTAACCACAGAATCCATCCACACAAGTACATAAACTAAACAACATACATCAAACACAAAACTAACAAACAATCCAAACAAAACAAACTAACAACAGAGTAGCACTACATAAAGATCTCTCTACTACTAATCACTGACTGTCGCCTCATGATCATCTTCATCACCAAAGGAAAACTCAACGTCCTTAGGATCAATAAATGGTGTAAAGCTAGGAAAAGTAGGGAAACTCACATCATGTTCACCCTTCAGAAATCTGACTAGGGCTTCATCATACTCAGCATCGTAACTACTCTTCCTCTGGGTATAATCAGATAAATGATCTAGTTTTCTATCAATAGTATCTATCCTGCAGGTGAGTCCGAAATAACTCCTGCTCGTCGTTCTAAAAGCCGATCATGCATTGATTCCTAGAAATCGATGGTGGCTCGGCGAAGTAGAGGGTCTAGAAGTAGAAGGTCTACCCGAAGTACGTGCGAAGTAGAAGGAGCGGTCGATCTCTTCCCTCGAAGACGATCATAGATACTAACACTCTCCTGCCCAATTGGCTTAGTAGACGTCAGCTTCTCCTCAGAAATATCAGCACTGACTCCATCATTAACACATAACGAATAAATCAAAGAAGGAAATCCTAATCCAACAGAAGTGCTGGATCTCGCAATAAACTCCACAGAATCATAAATAATGCTTTCGACATCAATAGGCTTCTTCTCCTGAATGCAATAATTTAAGATCGCTCGATCTCTAGTCACTTCACTCAGGTGGTTGGAAGGTAACAATCTTGCAGAAATAAAGTAGTGTCATGCTTTAGATACACCATTTAATTCAGAGGATTTGAAGTTTACCCTCTTCCCGTTCCTGATCTTCTAAGATCCAGTACCATTAGTCAGATAAGCATTAATCATGTCCAAATCTCCCTCAGATGGTGATAGTCTAGAATAATAACACTCAATAGTCGGTGGCAGACCATAGAATATGTTGATTCTTTCTGGAGTAAATCCTACTCTGATTCCTCTAACAAAGACTTCAGAATCCTCGACATCCAGAAAATTTGCATAAAATTCTCAAACAATCGGGATAGCAGCAATAGCAGTAAAATAACAAAATCGTTGCCAGTTGTGCGCAACGATAGTGTTTTCGATCATCTCCCCAAGATGATAAAAACTTCATTCCGAGATGAACTTTCTCGACGACGCAAGTTCGTGGAAGCGAAAATGCGCAGCCGCAGTTGGAAATTTGTTGCTATCAAAGTTTTCTCGTCATTTCCCGCGCTTAGATTTTGGAGCCATCTAAACGTGAAAGAAAACAAGAACTAATTTAGGAATCAAAGATTTAAACTCTTTTTAAGTTTATAAAACTTAAAATAAGTTTAAAAATCCAAAGAAATAACTAAAAATCAAATATTTTTTCAAATTTTCGGTTCTTAGCAAAACTTAGGGAAATCTATGGTGAAAATCGAAAATAAATGGTTTAAAGTGTAGATCTGACCTTGAGACGAAGAAATCGAGTGGTTTCGCGCTCAAATCCTTGATGTTTTGACCTCAAAATGGATCTAGAGGATGTATTTTCTCGAAAATGGGGAGGAAGATGAAGCTTTGGCGTCAAAAATGGCTTTTAGGGGTTTAAATGGTAATTTTCAGGTAGCAGGCCGATCTAGCGCTTAGGCGCTGAATTCTGGCGCCTAGGCGCCAGACTCGCCTTTCACAAAATTTTTTTTTTAAAATTTATTTTTCCACCAAAATTCATAAATTCAACTTCCAATTACTCATATCAGAGTAAAGCTTCAGTTTCTAACTTCCACAACATTTTTCAAAAATTTATAAAAATTAAATATTGAATCCACCAATCAAACATAAGGTTTTCAATCAAACTCACTAATTTCCATTTAAAATCTTCGATTTTGACTCAATACATTCCGGATAAGTACTACATTTGATTCAAGTTCCTAATACACACTCAATCATAACAAGTTCAAAGCAAATACAACACACATTGAACATGAAAGCAAATACACTAACAATCACAATCGATTCTCTAAATCGATACAACGACTCAACAAACCATAATAACTATTTCTTTACCATAATATTCTAATCTTTACAAGGGAAATTGTGTATTCCACTTGGAAAGAAGACTAACGCTCTCGGGAAATCCGTAGCCGTCTTTTCATCAATCCACTTGTTCTTCGCATACATTTCAACTTGAGCATCTTGATAAGCCGCAATATGATCAAATTGAAGTTTCATTTGCCATTCTAGATGTTCAACTTGATGAAACATCTCATGAAGGTGATCTCCAATCCTTTTAAAATCTTCTTCAAACTTATCTAAATGACTAGAAATTTTCTCTAAATTTATAGCGATGAAACCATTGAAGTAGGGTTGAGGATCCCTCGAGACCTTGTCCCTAGCTTCTTCTCCATGATTTCTCCTTTCCATTTCTTCAAAAATTTCTCGTAATTTTGATTGTTTGATGGTTAGGGAAGAAGATGGGTAGATTTAAAGGGGAAGTTTGTGTGAAAAACTGAAAATTTTCAGTTTTTGCACGACCCAGTAACCGTGGCGCTTAGGCGCCGAATCTGGCGCCTAGGCACCAGACCTATTGATACATATTTGATTCTGGCGCTTAGGCGCCGAATTCTGGCTCCTAGGTGCCGGAACTATGTTCAACTCCGTTTTGCCTAATCGTCAAATTTTTAAAATTTCGTTCTCTAAGATAGGTATACTATACTGGTAAGAGTAATTTAGACTTGATAACTCACATTGTAAACTATCATAATGAAGGTTAACTTGATCTTCTTTTTACTCATATTTAAAATAGAGTGATCCTATTTTTAAATCTCACATACTTTAAAATAATTTTTAGCCTAAGTCAACCAAGACTTATGAGCATCAAATTTTTCTAAAGTAATATAAAATTAATCAAGATCGAGGCATAACCTTACATTAAAACAGAAAAACACAAGATAATTATGGGTTGCCTCCCACAAAGCGCTTGATTTAACGTCGTCGGCCCGACTTAAGTAAATCTTTAATCAGGTTGACTCAATTCATAAACCTCTTTATAAATCTTCTTAATATTTCCCAAATAAGGCTTCAATCTTAATCCATTTACTTTAAAATTTTTCCAGTTTTGGGATCTTTAATATCCACAGCTCCATAATGTTATA
Source organism: Papilionanthe hookeriana x Papilionanthe teres (assembly GCA_022702705.1). NCBI lineage: Eukaryota > Viridiplantae > Streptophyta > Magnoliopsida > Asparagales > Orchidaceae > Papilionanthe > Papilionanthe hookeriana x Papilionanthe teres. The sequence goes on from CM040424.1 coordinate 10,947,882, forward strand.
CTTTCTCAACAAAATAAGGTCTAATCCATTTAGATATTAATTTTCCAGGAAAAAGTTTTAAACGAGAATTAAACAGTAAAACTTTTTGTCCAGGCTCAAAAATTTTTCCTGAAATTTTCTTATCATGCAACATCTTCATTTTCTCTTTATAAATCCTCGCATTTTCATATGATTCATTTCTAATTTCTTCCATCTCATTTAATTGTAATAATCGTTTTTCTCTTGCTTTATTCAAATTAAAATTAAAATCATTTATCGCCCAATAAGCTTTATGTTCAAGTTCTACATGTAAGTGACAATGTTTACCATAAATTAACCGGTAACGTGACATTCCGATTTGTGTCTTACAAGCTGTTCTATAAGCCCATAATGCGGAATCAAGTCTATCAACCCCATCGGTTCTTTTAGGATTAACGAGTCTTTTCTAAAATTCTTTTAATTTCTCTATTTGATACTTGACCATTCCACTAGTTTGAGGGTGATAAGCAGTTGCAATTCTATGTTTGATTCCAAATTTTTGAAGTAATGATTGAATTCTTATATTCCTAAAATGACTTCCACCATCAGTGATAATTACCTTAGGCATTCCAAATCTTGAAAATATCATTTTCTTTAAGAATTTTGAAACACTTTTGGAATCACAGTTTGTTAAAGCAACAACTTCAATCCACTTTGAAACATAATCAACTTCTAATAAAATATAAATTTTTCCAGATGATGGAACAAATGGTCCCATAAAGTCTAATCCCCATATATCAAAAATTTCAACTTCCAATATATAATTTAACGACATTTCATCTTTCCTAGATATATTTCCCATCCTTTGACATCGATCACATATTTTCACATATTGTCTCACATCTTTAAATAAGATAGGCCAATAAAATTCAGAATTTAAAATTTTAAATGCAGTTTTATCTAGGCCAAAGTGTCCTCCAAAATCAGAATCATGACATTTTTGAATAATAGCAAAAGCTTCCTCATAAGGTACACATCTTCAAATCATAGAATCTTTACCAATTTTAAATAAATGAGGTTCTTCCCAAATATAAGATTTAGCATCATATTTAAATTTCTTAATAAATTTGTTATCCAAGTCATAAGGTAAAATATTGCTAACTAAATAATTAACAATATCAGCATACCACAGTGTTTTGTATCTTTGAATAACATATAAAGATTAATCAGGGAATTTCTCATTTATATTTTCTTCCGAAATAGTATCATTTTTAATTCTAGACAAATGATCAGCAATTTGGTTTTTCAGTTCATTTTCTATCTACTATTTGAAAATCAAATTCTTGTAGAAGTAAAACCCATCTGATAAGTCTAGGTTTAGAATCCTTCTTAGATATTAGATATTTAATAGCAGAATGATCGGTATGAACTATGCATTTAGTACCAGAAGATAAGGTCTAAATTTATCAAAGCCATATACTATAGCTAGAAGCTCTTTCTCGGTGGTAGTGTAATTTCTTTGTGTTTTAGTGAGAGTTTTACTAGCATAATATACAACTTTGAAAACTTTCTCATATTTTTGTCCTAATACGACTCCAATTGCAAAATCACTTGCATCACACATTAATTCAAAAGATTTATTCCGATCGAGTGCAACAATGATAGGTGCAGCTATTAATTTTTCTTTTAGAATATTAAAAGCATTAATACATTCTTCATTAAATTCAAATTGTGCATCTTTTTCTAATAAATGACAAAGAGGTTTAGCAATTTTAGAAAAATCCTTTATATATCTTCTATAAAATCCAGCATGACCTAGAAAACTTCTCACATCGATAATGATAGTAGGTGGTTGCAATTCAACAATAATTTTCACTTTTGCTTGATCTACTTCCATCCCTTTCCGTGATACTTCGTGTCCAAGTACAATGCCTTACGTGACCATGAATTGACATTTTTCCCGGTTAAGAACTAAATTTGTTTCTTCGCATCTTTTCAGAACTTTGGCTATGTTTTCCAAACAAGATTCAAAAGAAGTTCCAAAGTCTAAAAAATCGTCCATGAATATTTCAATTCTTTTGTCAATCAAATCACAAAATATTGACATCATACATCTTTGAAAAGTTACAGGTGCATTACATAAGCCAAAAGGCATTCTTCTAGAAGCAAATGTTCGATAAGGACTTGTAAATGTTATCTTTTCTTGGTCCTCAGGAGCAATAAGTAATTGATGATAACCAGAATATCCATCCAGAAAACAGAAATATGAGTGTCCAGCTAATTTATCGAGCTTTTGATCCAAGAAAGGTAAAGGAAAATTATCCTTTCTAGTGGCTATATTTAGTTTCCTATAGTCAATACAAATTCACCATCCAGTAACTTGTCTTGTAGGAATAAGTTCATTTTTATCATTAACAATGACAGTTACACCTCCTTTATAAAATGTTTGAATAATCAACCAATCAGGTAAAGCATGATGATGACATTTTCTTAATAGTTCTTTAAATCTTTCCCAAGTTTCATATATTGTCTCCCTGTTAAATTGACTAAACAAAGTAATATCATTTCTTAATTTAGCAGTTTTAGAAGGAGGAAAATATTTAGCAAGGAATTTTTGTGCCATTTCAGCCCATGTTTTAATAGAACGAGTCGCTAATGAGTTTAACCACATCTTTGCTTTATCTCTTAAAGAAAAAGGAAAGAGTCTAAGTCTAATAGCATCATCAGAAACATTGTTATATTTAAAGGTAGCACAAAGTTCTAAAAAACTAACAAGATGTAAATTTGGATCCTCATTTGGTGATCCACTAAATTGATTGTTTTGCACCATTTGAATAATAGACGGTTTAAGTTCAAAAGAATTAGCATCTACAGTGGCTATTTGAATACTACTATGAAGTTCATCAACTGTAGGGTTAGCATAATCCCTTAATGGTTTATAAACATTTTGATCATTAAGTTCAAATGTATTTTGTAAAGTAGCCATTTCTTGAAATTTTTGAAATTGTTTTCCCTTTTTATTTTTTCTAATTGTTCTTTCCAATTCAGAATCTAAAGGTATTAATCCTTCAGAACCAAATCTTCGCATAAAATAAGCAATTAAATTTAATTATTTTATTTCTTTCTTCCTTTGATTTCTTCCCCAGCAACGGTGCCAAAAACTTGACCCGACCGCTGCGCTTAACGCAGTGATGTTGCTTCCAAAAGATAGCCAAAAAGCTTTGACTCGATTTATAAATAGCGACTAGTGTATAAAATTAATATTATATAAGTAATTTTTTTACACACCAGGGGTACTACGCAAGTATACATATCGTTTCAAGTAATATAGGGTTTTTAAACAAAGACCCCAGTATCGATCCCACAGGGAAGATTTATAGAAATAAATTTTCTATAAAGAGAAAGCGAAATATAATAGTAAAAATATTAATATTTTGATTATAATTACTATTTAATTTACTAGATTCAATTTAAAGAAAACAATAATAAGAAAATGATTTTATAAACTCTATATAAAATAAACAACTTTCTTTCCTTCAATTAATCTAAGATTTTTAAGATAATTTAATATTCATTGGAGAATTTAATTTGTGGTATTGTGCCAAATAGCAGCATTCCCATTCTTTACCCTTTGATCCAGGTGCAAAGAACATTGACTAATTTACAGAATAGGTCCGGATGTATTGTTAGTAAAATGGGTTAATCTAGGCTCACACTTCTAGATGTCCAACAGTGGCTATGGTCGGCCCTACTAGTGACCCTTTCCTAGTCTATAAATCAAATTATAAGAATTTAGTATGTCACTCTAAAAACTTATCAATTCTACGCCCTTTAAATATTATCTTCCTATTTATTTGCACTTCACCATGAATAGCCCGCACATGACCTTCGACTACCCAAGGATTCATGTGACATTTACAAGTTAAGAGTTCTTCTACTATAAGGTTTTTAAACTCTTCAACAGGTTTTAACAATTTAAACTGCCAATTTAAAAATTAAAGTAAGATCAGGTATTAATGTCATCACAATGTTTTGAAAATATTTTGAATTTTAATTCTCCATCGAATCTTTATATTATCTTATCTATCTCTTCATAATTAAAGTAAGAAAGTAACTAACTACTCAGAACACATTGAAAATAAATAACAAAAAAAGATAATTAAACTTTGAATCAAATATAAAATATACTTATCTCAAATATTTCTTCTACAGATCTTCTGATTCCTACTGACTCCACAGTGTAATGAACTTTGCACCTCTTCACTTTGGCTCGCACCTCTTTGCGATTAAAACCGTTTTGGAGCGACCAAATGCAATGTATCACATGTCCTATTATCAAGGAACAACTGCCAGCCTTCTAGAATGTCCATTAACCGCTCACTCCGTCAAAATAACTGATCAAACGTTGTAAAAAACTTGACAGTTTTCATATCGAGTCTGGTTTAGGTGTCAGGCCATATTTTTTTATACTTTTGGTATTTTGCTCCATTTTTGTTCCTTTTTGCTCCTTTTTCCTTCTTAGACCTTTTTACATTACCTACATCCAAAAATACAAAAAATACCTTTCATTAAAGCATAATATCCTTAGAAATTAATAAGAATTAAGACATAAAGGAATAGGTATTTTTTTATAGATCACTAAGCGCCACGGTTACTGGGTCGTGCAAAAACCGAAATTATTCAGTTTTTCACATGATTTTCCCCTTTAAATCAACCCATCTTCTTCCCTAACCATCAAGCAATCAAAATTACGTCCCTTACACTTTCTTCTTGAGAGATTTGAGAAATTTTTGAAGAAATGGAAGGAAGAAATCTTGGAGAAGAGGCTAGGCACAAGGTCTCAAGGGATCCTCAACCCTACTTCAATAGTTTCATCGCGGTAAGTTAGAGAAAATTTCTAGTCCTTTGGATAAGTTTGAAGTGGATTTTAAAAGTATTTGAGATCGCCTTCATAAGATTTTTCATCAAGTTGAACATCTAGAATGGCAAATGAAACTTCAATTTGATCATTTTGCGTCTTATCAAGATGCACAAGTTGAAATGTATGCGAAGAACAAGTGGATAGACGAAAAGACGGCTACAGATTTCCCGAGAGCGTTAGTGTTCTTTCCAAGTGGAATACACAATTTCCCTTGTGAAGATTAGAATATTCTGGTAATGAGATAGTTAATATGGTTTGTTGAGTCGTTGTATCGATTTAGAGAATCGATTGTGTTTGTTTGTGTATTGCTTTCATGTTCAATGTGTGTTGTTTTTGCTTGGAAATTGTTATGTTTGAGTGTGTATTAGGAACTTGAATCAAATCTAGTACTTATCTGGAATGTATTGAGTCAATATTGAAGATTTTAAATGAAAATTAGTGAGTTTGATTGAAACCTTATGTTTGATTGGTGGATTTAATATTTAATTTTTATAAATTTTTGAGAAATGTTGTGGAAGTTAGAAACTGAAGCTCTACTCTGATATGAGTAATTGGAAGTTGAATTTATGAATTTTGGTGGAAAATTAAATTTTAAAAAAAAAATTTTGTGAAAGGCGAGTCTGGCGCCTAGGCGCCAGAATTCGGCGCCTAAGCGCCAGTTCGGCCTGTACCCGAGAATTTACTTAAATAACCCCCAAAAGCCATTTTTGACGCCTAAGCTTCATCTTCTTCCCCATTTTCGCGAAAATACATCCTCTAGATCCATTTTGAGGTCAAAACATCAAGGATTTGAGCGCTAAACCACTCGATTTCTTCGTCTCAAGATCAGATCTACACTTTAAACCATTTATTTTCGATTTTCACCATAGATTTCCCTAAGTTTTGCTAAGAACCAAAAATTTAAAAAAAAAAATTATTTTTTATGATTTCTTTGGATTTCTAAACTTATTTTAAGTTTTATAAACTTAAAAAGAGTTTAAATCTTTGATTCCTAAATTTATTCTTGTTTTCTTTCACGTTTAGATGGCTCCAAAATCTAAAAGCGGGAAGGCACGAGATAACTTTGATAGCAACAAATTTTCTACTGCGGCTGCGCATTTTCGCTTCCATGAATTTGCGACGTCCAGAAAGTTCATTTCTGAACGAATTTTCTATCATCCTGGAGAAATGATCAAAAACACTATTGTTGCACACAACTGGCAATAATTTTGTTATTTTACTGCTGTTGCTGTTATCCCGATTGTTCGAAAATTTTACGCAAATTTTCTAGATGTCGAGGATTATGAAGTCTTTGTCAGAGGAATCGGAGTAGGATTTAGTCCAGAAAGAATCAACATATTTTATGGCCAGCCACCGATTATTGAGTGCTATTATTCTGGATTATCACCATCTGAGGAAGATTTGGATATGATTATTTCTTATCTGACTAACGGTACTGGATCTTGGAAGATCAGGAACGGAAAAAGGGTAAACTTCAAATCTTCCGAATTAAATGGTATATCTAAAGCATGACACTATTTTATTTCTGCAAGATTGTTACCTTCCAACCACCTGAGTGAAGTGACTAGAGATCGAGCGATCTTAAACTACCGCATTCGGGAGAGGAAGCCTATTAATGTCGGGAGCATTATTTATGATTCTGTGGATTCTACTTGCGAGGTCCAGCACTTCTGTTGGATTGGGATTTCCATCTCTGATCTACTCACTATGTGTTAGTAATGGAGTCACTGCTGATATTTTTGAGGAGAAGTTAAAGTCTACCAAGCCAATTGGGCAGGAGAGTGTTAGTATCTATGATCGTCTTCGAGGGAAGAAATCAACCGCTCCTTCTACTTCTGCACACACTTCAGGTAGACCTTCTACTTCTAGACCCTCTACTTCTGTCGAGCCACCATCGGATTTTTGGGAATCAATGCATGATCGGTTTTAGAGCGACGGCGAGGAGTTATTTCAAACTCACTGCAGGATTGATACTATTGATAGAAAACTAGATCATTTATCTGATTATACCCAGAGGAAGAGTAGTTATGATGCTGAGTATGATGAAGCCCTAGTCATATTTCTGAAGGGTGAACATGATATTAGTTTTCCTACTTTTCCAAGATTCACACCATTTGTTGATCCTAAGGACGTAGAATTTTTCTTTGGTGATGATGATGATGATGATGAGGCTACAGCTAGTGACTAATAGTTATAGAACTCTATGACGTGTTACTCTGTTAGTTTGTTTTATTTGGATTGTTTGTTAGTTTTGTGTTTGATGTATGTTGACTGATTAGTGTTAGGATTCTGTTGTGTTGAGACTGAAGTTAGAATTAATTTATATGTTGTTTTAGTTTAATGTTTAGTAATTAATTATTTTGCTCTGTTTTAATTCTGTTTCAAATTTAATATCATCATAAAATTAGCCTGCTTACTTCTTATATACATGCTTAAATTTTATCTTAATTGTTCATAAAAGCATGATTAGAAGTTAATTTTTGCTTTTTAAGATTGTTTTTACATACTTAATAAAAATTCTTATGATTTTCTTTCTCGCATACTTTCAAATTATCATAGTATACTGTACGGCTTATTTTTAATTTAATTTAAATAAATAATTTGAAAAGTAGTATTTGATTTTCAAAAAAATTTTAAATTTAAAAATTTTAAGAAATGAAATCAAACCGATCTCACATCCCAAATAGTTTATATAAACGAGCACCGCACCACAAACCGTGTATCTATCCCGAAGAATAGACACACTGCTTGATAATGGGGCTCAATTAAATAAACTAGAAGATTTGTGACATCCGTTTGGTCTACGAACCAATTTTATGAGCCGACAAGTTCCCCTGCTTAATGCAAAGAAATTAAGTAGGGTTTATATTACCTGGGTTCTTAAAATTCCCTATAAGGACAAGCCCACTATAGTTAATTACATCTTAAGTGACGGGAATCACTTAAGAAAACTCTCGATAATAATCGGTAGTTACTGCTCTCAAGAATCTCAAAGTTTAAGTTTCCAAGGGATTGAATTTTAGAATTTCAATAGGGAATGGATCAAGTTTGGAACATTTTGTTTTGGGAATTCAAAGGAAGAAAAGTAGGAGAAATTACAGATTCGAAGCGAACTTCGGTAATTTCCCTACTATCCTATTATTTGGCTTGAATTTAGGAAAGTCCTAATATTTATTTAATGTTTTGATCTTGCCAATTTTAATTAATTAGGACTTATATTCGTATGACATGATCATACAAATAGCCTCGAAGATGTGAGGGTTTATGTCGTATCGGACGACTACCTCGGAATCCTAAGACTGGTTAGGGCTTAATTTGCAATGAAAATGCCTAACAAAAAAAAAGATTGAGGATTTATGTTGCACTCGGCAAACTACCTCGAAATCCTATGGCTTGGTTATTTAATTCTAAGAAAGTTTTGCTGAAGTAGACTCAGGTTTTGCTTATGGACACACCATGCTCCGAGCTCCTCGTTGTTGCAGAGGGTTTAGTTTTAGAAGATTGTAATCAAAAGAGAAGAGAAGAGTTTGGTTTTAGAAATCTTAAAATCTAAGTGTTCTTCATGTTTTAATTAAAACAAATCTTAAAATTGATTATAACAACACCGGTTAAGATCACACGGTTCCATCTTTCCGGCATCATTATTTTTATCGGATTCACTTAGTCCAGATGAATTTGCTAAACTCAACTAAATGAGTTCCACACTTTCATTTAGACCGTGGGAAATCCCGTTAGCAACACGTAGGTTACATCATCCGAGGTATTCCCGATCATCCAACAAGACGTTTTAATTTAGTTGTAGTTGTAGTTTTGTTGTTTTGTTTGTGATTAAATTTTGAATTGTTTTATATTTTGAAATGTTGTGGCGGTGAATTTTACCTTGTAATGACTTTTAATTTAGTTTTGGTTTCAGTTTTAGGGACTATCCTAAAGGTGTGGGTTTTCATGCAACAGTTATTTATCATGCAAGAAAAGTAAAGTGCATTTGCAATAAGGTAAATTGCAAGAAGGTAAATTGCAATTAAATAAAAGCGTACCTGGAGGGTCTTCCCGTCATCCCGAGCTGCACTTAAACACAATTTAGAATATTTAAGCATTTAAAGCAAGTTCCTAGGTAAAGCTAAGGGAAGGGTTATGGTTTTCTACCAAGTTCCCAATCCTATAGCTAGTCATCTCCTATGACGTCTAGGTTCTTGTGTTTTGGTTTGAGGACGATTTTCTTCATCAAAAAACAATTAAGTCCAATTGTTCTTATAAACATCCTATTGTATTGAGGAAGTGCTTGAGACGAATCTTAAACATCTTTTCAATACTTCTAGGATTATTTTAAGTCCAAGAGAATTTAATTATACAATGAATCAATCATCCAGGAGTTCAAGTTTTGTTATCTTGCTCAGTGAACTAGGAAATTTGAATATCTTATGAGTGAAGTAACACTTCACTTAACACTCTGTTTAGGAGTTATGACAACAAGAGCTTTTGAGGGCAAATCGACGTTCAAGTGATTTGTGATTCGACTTAATTTTAATTAATGGGTTTAAGTTTGGAATAATGTTCAAGTTTTTTTAGATTTATTTTTGAATTCTTTATGTCTTAAGTGATGTTATATTCAATTCAATTTAATTTAATTTAATTTAATTTGGTTTAGTTTTAATTTTAATTTATTTTAATTTATTTAATTTAATTTTAATTTTATTTTAACTTGATTTTATTTTTTTTATTTAATTTAATTTGGTTTAGTTTTAATTTTAATTTAATTTGGTTTTATTTTTAATTTTAATTTAAATTTAAATTTTAATTTAATTTCATATATATTTTTTTAATTTTAATTTAATATTTTATTTTTTTATGCTTTAGGGATGATTTAATTTTAAATGTTAAAGTATTAATTTAGTTGAAATTTTAAAAGGATTTAATTTAAATGTTCTAATTTTAATTTAATTTAATGATTAAGTCTTTTAGCATTTTAAATTTTGAATTTGGATTATCATTTTAATTAGGAATTAAATATTATTGAGGTGATTAATTTAGGGATTCTTAGATTAAAGAATAAATTTCTTCCTAATAATATCCCTATTTTAATAATTAGAATTTTTTTATTATTCTTCCAAGTTTAAACAACTATTTAATTAAGGTTTATTTTAATTATTTTCAAATTATTTGGTAGGTTTCTACCCTTTAATTACCTAAGTTTCAAACATCCAAAATCAACTTAGTATCAAATATTTTACCCACCCTTTTAATTAAACCTAAAATTTTTAATTATAGGTTAAAATTTTAATTACTATTTTGCCCTGTAAACTTACTAATTTCATAACTCACTAAATTGAGCTTAAATGAATTTGAAATTTTTATGTGACTTCACTCATATGTCAATCAAAACAATAGAGGAGAAAATGTGATTTTTCTGTATTTAATTTATTTATATAATTATTTTTGGTGGAAAATAAGAATTTTCAAGGAAAATTTAATAACATGACCAAGAGAAAGTTTTTGTCCTTAAGAAAATTATGGGACATTTCTAATGACAAAAGGACCACTTGGACCAATTTTGGTGATTTTTTGAATTATATTATTTTTATTATAATTATTTTGGGTTTTGGAGTATTAATTAATTTAAAAATAAAATAAAGGTTGAAAAAATGAATTTTATATTTTTCAAAACTCTCTCTGATATTAAGGAAGCCAGAGAACCAATTTTTATAATTTTCTAATTTTTTTTATTTATTAGAATTATTTTAGTGGAAATGCTAGAAAATACATTTTTTTTAATTTTAAAATTACCTTAGGGCTTTAAAATTTAATATCTCATCATAGAGACTTAAGAAAAATATGGGGTTTATTCCTAAATGATTAAAATTCAAAATGTGACATTTTGGTGAATTTTATTATTTTTGTGATTTTTATTATTTTTTAATTATTAAAAATATTAAAATAATGTAAGAAATTAACTTTTTTTGGAAAATTGCAATTTTATTTTTCTTAAATTCCCCTGATATCAGAGAGACTCCAAAACCAATTTGGTGAATTTTTTAGAAGTATTTTGAAAATTATGAATTTTTTAAATTTAAATTTGGCTAAATGGCTTAATCAACCCATTTGATAGGGCTAACCAAGTCCAATTGACTTCAAACTTTTATGGTGGGTTCCTCTGATCCTAAAGGTCAGTGGAGAATTAATTTCAAGTCAATTTGATGTATTATTAGCTCTAATTAATTAAAGCTTCATTTTGGGTATTTAAGCCAATTAGGGTTATTACAAGTGAGTTAACTCAAAAACCATTTTCCCTAGGGTCCTCTGGTCATAAGAAACATCACCAAATTTTCCTAGAATTTATTTCACAACATGTTAATTATTAGAATTAAAATACTCGGAATAGTGACCTAGAATTGAAAAATCAATAACTCTTCATAGGGATGGCCTCGACTTTGGAAAATTCAGGGAATGTTCCCAAATTCAGAGGCTTCAAAAGCCCTATGGTCTCATGCCATGGTGAATTGTATACATGCATGGAGAATTGAAATAGTGCAGAGAGTACATAAATAATTAAAAATAAAATACTTGGTGAAATTAAATAATTTCTTTTCCACATTATTCTCCTCTGTTCACTGAGCAAGAGGGTATTTTTATTTTATTTTTCTGATTTTCCTACACAAAGTTATGTATTTTTGAAATTTAGGGAATTAAATAAATCAAAAATACCCTAATTTCCTACTTATCCACGCGGCGCCACGCCATCCTCGGCAGCTCCGAAAGGCCACGGGTCGTCTTCTGATTCGGCGCCGCCATCCGACTCAGCACTCCAGGGCCCCGCGGTTCACGTACCATCACGCTGTCTGGCTCAATCCAGACCGTCCATTCGATACACGCTCGATCCGACGGCTCCCAGTCATCGTCTACGACTGGTGTGCACCCGTGATCGTCAACCTTCTAACCCTAATTTCTCACTCGATTCTCAACAGATTTTCGTGTTCTTATGCTCTATGGATTCGTCATGAGGAGACAAACACATCCATACAGTAAACATGTATTGAAATTGACTCAAGTTAAATAGAGAATCTCTGTAAGCTCGGGAAGAAGAGTGAGTCCATACCTTTGCTCGGAGAAGTGAAGCTTCAATCCGAGAGTTGTGTCACCTTCGATTGGAGTCTAAGCAAGCTCCGGATGAAGTCCCTTGGCGCAGTGAATTGTCCGGGTATGATTTCGACCACAACCGATTACAAAGATTGGAGTCCGGAACATATGGGTGGCCTCGGAGAGGGGCTTTCACCTGGGAACTCCTTCTCTTGACCTTGTGCGGGTGTGGGTGAGTTTAATTTAAATTTGGTGGAGAGTTGGGAGATGTCCTATTTTTGGGTGGAATTTTGGTCGAGAAATTGGGCTCGTTGAGTGGGGATTAGGGCAAATTGTCACTCGGGGATCAACTCGCTCTAAGTGTGGAGAGTGTTCTGGAGCAATTTTGGCGGGGTTTCGCAAGGTACGGTTCGAGCACCTCTCATGGCTGAGAGGAGGTGAGGTTTAAATAGGAGAGGGTGGAGGGCCTCCCAAGGGGGTTTAAGGCTTGGGATCAGCTGCTTAGGTCAAGGGAAGAACAACCATGGTGGACATTGGGCATGGGGTAGCTCAGCAAGGGAGAATTGAATTTTTTTGGCTCCTCCCAAGGTCTCGGCCATGGTGTTTTTCGGTGGCCTGGTGGCTGGCCGGCTAGGCACTGGTCACCATCTTGACCAGGGAGGTCAGGGCTTGGCAATGATGAAGTCAATTGGGTTTGGACATGTGTAAAGGAGTTGGATCAAAATGGCATGGGGGCATGGCTATTTTGGCTCTAAATGGGTCAACCCATCCTTTTGGGCTAGGTGCACCACCCAAGGCTTGGTTTAGGCTGAAGAGAAAGTGATTTGGATCAGCTTGATTAGTGGGGTCAAGTCACAATCCAAGTACAATTAGGATTAAACATGGTTTAGGGGAGACATGGAAATGGTTAATCACCTTAAGGGAATGTGGAAAGGATCTCCTCCTTTTGCCCAAGGTGGTAAGGTCACATGTGAACAACTCACATGGCTTGCATGTGGCTTAAGAGTGGCTTCATGACTCACCTTTGGATTGGGGAAAAGTTTGGTCAATTTCATGAAAAAGGTTTTTTAAAAATTTTGGTAATTTAGGGGTGATTTGATGGGATTTTGCATATGGCTTGATTTGGATTTATTTCATCATGGATTTTGAACTTAGGACATGGTTTTATCAAATGGATGATGATAGAGGATTGTCATGTGGGCTTTGGGCCTTTTGAAATTATTTTTGATGGGCTTTTAGGAAGGCTAAGGGGATGGGCCTTTAGGTTTAAGAATGAATTCATGGATGGGAATTTTGTAGAAGTTTGGGCCAAATAATTGTTGGGTTTGGTTTAGGGGTATTTCATGAATGATTTGAAATGAGTTTGGAGTGATTTGGGTTTGAATGGGGTTGGATTTGGGCCTCTTTGGTAAATGGGCCAATGTAGGTCAAATTGGGCTAACTTGGGCCAATGTTGGGCTAGGGTTGAAATTGATGTAAAATTAATGTTGTAAAATGTTTATGGGAGTATCTCAAAGAGGTTTTGACTTTGGTTAGGTTTTGATTTTGGGGTTTGGGCTTATTTGGGTTAGGTTTAAGTTTAGGTCAAAATTGGGCCTTTTAGCTTTGGGTTGAATTTGAGTGGGGTTTGGGTCTAAATTTTGGGCAAATCATGTTAGTGTTTTGTTTGTGGGGATGTTAGGGAAGGTTTAGAAAAGGTTTGGGGTTAATTGGAGTTGAATTGGTTTGGTTTGGGCTAAGTTTGGGTTATGGGTCCAAATTGAGCTTTAAGGTCCAAAGTGAAATTGGATTCAAATGCCAATCAAATTGAACTTAGATTTGGTCTAGATTGGTGTTGGGGATGTTGAATTGAAGTTTAGAATTGAATTGGACCAGAATTTGGGTCAATTGGGTAGGTTTGGTTTGACATTGGGTTCATTTTGGGTTAAAATGGGTCAAATTGGGGATTTTGACAAAAGTGGGGTAAATTGACAAAAGTGGCCCATGGTGTAGTTGAACAAAATGAAATTGGGAATATTTGAGATTTTCTAAAATTTTCTGGGAATTTTCTAAATTTTTGGATTTTTGGGATAAGAGGGGCATTTTGGGTATTTGGAGGGTATTGGGAGGTATTTTTGGAATTTTGGGTATTTTTGGCTATGAACGATCAATTTGAGTAATGTGGGAATGTTTGGGATTGGTTTTGAGGAATTTTGGGTATTTGGAGATTTTTTTTGAAAAAATTGGGTAATTTTAAGGGTTTTGGGTAGGCTAGGCGGGTGTAGGGTCCCGGGGGTCAAAAATTGAAAATTTAGAAAATTGAAGATTGGGTAAATGTAAGTGGAATGAAATCATTTTGGTTGAGCCATGAAGCCATATCAAGCCTATATGATCCATGAAGGGACTCATTTGAGGCATTCACTTATCTTTGTTCCTAACCTCTTGCGCAAGGGCTTAGGGGTTAAGGACCATCCATGTGAATCACCTCCATGAGTCAGGAGGTCAAGTTGGGTATGGGTGTGATTTTAGGAGGTGTGTAAAAGTATAGTGTATGAGTGTAGTGTGTGTGTAAGTCAGCCCTTCACCAGACCAGGCCACCCAGGGCAATCCTAAGGCCAAAGAGTCCTATAGGAACTCATCCTTTAAACTTCCACATTTGATTTCAACCCTCTAGGTGATTAGGGGTTTACAATCAAGATTGTGGAGTTCGCAGGGAGTTAAGAGGTGTTTTTTTTTTGAAATTCTAAAAGGTGGGTTCCACTTCTAGTCCTCTAAGATAGTCAAAGGAAAAGCCTAAGGCTAGATCCTAAGTACTAAAGAGAGAAGAGAAGACCTCATCAAAAAATGAGGTCAACATATACCAAAACTTAAGTTTGGGGGAAGGGAAAATCCATTCAAAATTAAATTTTATTTGTCCTTGAAGAACTAATATTTTTAAAAAAAATTATTTAACATAACTTAAGGAATGAAGAATTTATTTGAGATCACTTTTATTTTTGAAATTATAAACAATTTAGTGAAATTAACCAAAAGTTTACTAACTTTGATTGATTTTAAGAATAGAATTATTTAACTTAAAGAAGAATAAGATAAAGAATTTTTCTATTCATTGTAGAAATAATAGAATTTTAGAATTATTAAGTAATAAAACATTATCACTTAAAAAAGAAAAGATTGGAAATCTTTTTGAATTCTTATTTATGTTATATAATTCTGTGGAAATGTATAAGTTTTGAAAATATAAGTTAATGATAGTGAAGTTCAAAACCATTAACAGGCTATCCAGATATAGTAATCCTCTCTATAAAAAAAAAAGAGATAGAGAGGAGAAGCTTGAGGAAATGCCTAATCTAAAATTGGCTTCACTTGAATTATCTTTTAGGAAGAAAACTAGTTACGTACTTTACTTAATTTTTATACATAAATATTTATTTAGAAAAGATTTTTCAAAGAAGATCTTTTTCTGGTAAATAATCTATGAAAGCTTAATATAATATATTTTTATTATTTTCAAAATGGATGGAAAGTTTGAAATCTTATGATTTGGAAGTTAAATATTCTTTAAATTCTTAAAATTAAACCTAGTTAGTGAAATTGGGTTAACAATTTACTAAAGACTTTATAAAATAAAAAATTATAAAGAATCTTAAATATTTATCTTTTATTCCAAATGTTATATATTTTATATAGTAGAAAGAGTTACTTAAGGACAAGTAACATTTAAGTTTGGGGGATTTGATCTATAAAAAAATACCTATTTTTTATGTCTTAATTCATATTAATTTCTAAGGATATTATGCTTTAATGAAAGGTATTTTTTGTGTTTTTGGATGTAGGTAATGTAGAAAGGTCTAAAAAGGAAAAAAGGAGAAAAAATGGAGCAAAAATGGAGCAAAATACAAAAAAGTATAAAAAATTATGGCCTGGCGCCTAGGCGCCAAAAGCTGGCGCCTAAGCGCCAGACTCGATACAAAAACTGTCAAGTTTTTAACAACGTTTGATTAGTTATTTTGACGGAGTGAGAGGTTATTGGACATTCTATAAGACTGGCAGTTGTTCCTTGATAATAGGACATGTGATACATGGCATCTGGACGCTCCAAAACGGTTTTAAACGCGAAGAGGTGCGAGCCAAAGTGAAGAGGTGCGAAGAACTGGACGCGGTGTCCGGCGCCTAGGCGCCAGACCGAACTTCTAGAAGATTCATTGAATGTGGACATGTTTTGAAGAGGTGCCTCAAACCCTTGAAGCCTATAAATAGGGGTCCATTTCTTCAGAAAATGTGCCCCTTCCATTGTAACCCTTTCTCTTGTCCACTTTAGGATCTCTCATCCTTAGAGAGAGAAATTTAGGGCCACTTTTGTTTAGTTTAGTGAGTTTATTTTCAAGTTATTGCATCTAGAGTTCATTACACTGTGGAGTCAGTATGAATCAGAAGATCTTTAGAAGAAATATTTGGGATAAGTATTTTTTATATTTGATTCAAAGTTTAATTATCATGTTTTGCTAATTATTTTCAATGTGTTCTTAGTAGTTAGTTTACTTTCTTCCTTCAATTATGAAGAGATAGATAAGATAATATAAAGATTCGATGGAGAATTGAAATTCAAAATATTTTCAAAACATTGTGATGACATTAATACCTGATCTTACTTTACTTTTTAAATTGGCCATTTGAATTGTTAAAACATGTTGAAGAGTTTTGAGACCTTGAAGGAGAAGAACTCTTAATTTGTAAATGTCACATGAATCCTTGGATAGTTGAAGGCCATGTGCGGGCTATTCAAGGTGAAGTGCAAATAAATAAGAAGATAAGATTTAAAGGGCGTAGAATTGATAAGTTTTTAGAGTGACAGACTAAATTCTTATAATTTGATTTATAGATTAGGAAAGGGTCACTAGTAGGGCCGACCATAGCCACCCCTTAGACATCTAGAAGTGTGAGCCTAGATTAACCCATTCTACTAACAATATATCCGGACCTATTACGTAAATTAGCCAATGTTCTTTGTGCTCGGATCAAAGGGTAAAGAATAGGAATGCTTCTATTTGGCACAATACTATATATATCAAATTCTCCAACGAATATTAAATTATCTTAAAAATCTTAGATTAATAGAAGGAAAGAAAGTTGTTTATTTTATATAGATTTCATAAAATCATTTTCTTATTATTCTTTTCTTTATTTGCATTTAGTAAATTAGTATTAATTTATATTCAAATTAAAAGATAAAATAAAAATATTTTTTATTTTTTATATAGAAAACTTATCACTATAATTCTTCCCAATGGGATCGATATCGTGTTCTTTGTTTAAAAATCCTATATTACTTGAAACAATACGTATACTTGCGTAGTACCCATAGTGTGTAAAAATATTTTCTAAATTACATAATATTAATTTTATACACTAGCCGCTATTTATAAATTGAGTGAAAGTTTTTAGCTATCTTTTGTAAGCAAACATTACTGCGTTATTTGAGGTCGGGTCAGTTGGCAAAACATAATGATTAAATTTAATGAACTTACTGGAAGGGATTACGATCGGACGAAATTAAAAAATAAATGGGATCAATTAAAAAAGGACTGGAAAACATGGAAAGAACTAAAAAGTGGATCCACTGGTCTGGGGTGGGATCCTAGCAAGCGGACTATTGATACTCCCGAGTACTGGTGGACCGAAAAAATACAAGTAAGCAATTATGGATGATCATTTCATCCTACTTTACTTTGTTTCATTTAACTAACTCCATTAACCAGATAATTTAATTATTACGGGTAATGCCGGGAGCCAAAAATTTAAATCTCGTCGGATTGATCCAGAGTTGGAAGAGAAGCTGGACGACATGTTCACAGGTGTTGTCGCAACTGGTACTTATGCTTTTACCCCAAGTGAACAGGGGTTTGGCAGCTTCACTGATGAAATAAAAACCGTCCAGTTAGGTGATTCTGAAGGAGGTCCCTCCCAAGTCCACACTGATGTTCAATCTACAAGCGCGTCGAAGCGACCCAGAGTAGGAAAAAAGTAAAAAGGTGTGGCATTCATAAAAGAAACAATTGATGAACTTCTGGAAAGCTACAAATCTAGGCCTGTTTCCTCAATTGACAACTCAATTGAAGAATGCATAAAGATCTTTGATGCATATCTTGATGTTACGACAGACACAAAGATCTATGTTAATTATGTGAAGCTGCTGCGAGACCCAACCATCAGGCATTTTTTTATAAAGTTGGACCCGAAATACCGACTGGCATATTTGCAAACATACATGGATGCTTGATTGTCTCCACGAATATTAACTTTAGATGTGGCATTAGTAGTACTGGTGTTATAGACAATTGTCTTACTTCATTTTTTTTGCAGAACTCAATTTCTTCGATTACGAACCTTTTTTTATTTTTAACTGTACTCTATTCTTTAACGCTTCGTGCGTTCTTTTTCTAAAGTTTCAGTTAATCTTGTTTACAAAGTTCAATCTTGCCTTACTTTGTACAATTTGTAGTATGGATGGTGAACGAGTTAATCACGATGAGGAACAAGTTATCTGCAATCACAGAGTGGTATTAATCATTACGCTCTGATACTATTACCATCTTAAGTACGTTGTCAGAAACCCTTGCATGACATCCAAACAGATTGGTGATAAATGGGTAGGTGAGTTATTCCAAGGTCACCCAACTTGTTTTTTCAACATGTTCCGCATGACGAAGATTATTTTCTGTGACCTACTTAATGAACTCTGGCAACACCATGGGTTACATAGATCAAGAAGAACCATGCCAAGAGAAGTTTTAGCAATAACTCTGTATATTCTATCTCACAATGAATCTATTTGACACACAATGGAGAGATTCCAACATTCATCAGAAACGATTAGCAGGTATTTCTCTATCGGTTTGAATGCACTAGTTAGTTTGTCGTGCAAAATAATAAAGCCCGATGATCCAACATTCGAGTCAGTTCCCCCACAAATTGCCAATGACCAAAGGTACATGCCGTTCTTCAAGGTATGCATTTAGCAGTACATTTTTTTATGAAAGTAACGTTCACATGCATTAGGCTAACACCTCCAAAATTAGGACTGTATTGGTGCAATTGATGGAACACATGTGGATGCACGTGTCTCCGGCACAGATAAGGTGGCATTCATAGGTTGATGTGGCTTCCCCACACAAAATTTCATGGCTGTATGTGATTTCAATATGTGTTTTACTTCGTAATGGCCGGATGGGAAGGGAGTGCTCACGACATTCGAGTATTCAGGGCTGCAACTAGAAACTGTAGTTACGTCTTCCCATATCCACCTTCAGGTAGTTACATGTCTTCATTTTTCGTTAAATATTCTGTAAAATATTCTAATAACAACAAATGAACAGGTAAATATTATTTGGTAGACGTCGGATATCCTTTACAAAGGGGATATCTGAAGCCTTATCCGGATACGAAGTATCATATACCCAATTTTGAGCGATTAAGCGGGGTGGCACGAGGCAAGAAAGAATTATTTAACAAAAGGCACTCATCTCTACGCGGTGTGATCGAACGAGCCTTTGGGGTATGGAAAAAGAAATGGGTGATATTGCGGGACATGCCGACCTACTCATTTCCAAAATAAGTAGAGATAGAATTGTCAACAATGGCACTACACAACTTCATTCGACATCACCACTCCGACTTGGATGAAGAATTTGCGGCCGTAGATGAAGATACACATGATATCCCACCTGAAGCATTTAAGTATCACTTGGGTCGTACAATCCCACAGGAGCAAAATGGTCACGTAGTGCATGCACTCGAGATGGTGAAGGTGCTTCAGAGATAGCAGCTTTAAGAGAAGAAGTAGCCAATGCCATCAGCCAATACTAAATGAACCTTTGTTGTTACTCTTACGAGCATTATGCATGGTGTACTATGTTTTTAATTGAATACTTTATATACTATGTCGTAGTGTTAAGTGATGGAGATGGTATTTATTAAGTTAAGATCATGTAGAGACATTTTAAGATGCCTTCGGATTACACTCAACACATTGCTTGAAGAAATATTTTGGTGGCATGTGTTTTAAAGGGTCAAGAAATGATACTAGTGGTGGCTACTGTAAAGGCAGGCTTATTAGTTTTCTTCAGGAGTTAGGATGGAGCTTATATTCCTCTCACCTGTATGCTTCCATACAAAGGAAAGCATATTTTTGATAAAGTAAGATTGTGTTGTATGCATTATCATATTCATGTTAGAAGGAGTCTTTTTATTGTTTTTGATTTGTGGTTAGATATGAATGCAAAATACCAGGTGGTCTGTAGAATTTAACTAATCTATATGAGCTTTGTTTAAAGCTAAAAGGAAAAAGAAAATTTGTGGTTAGATATGAGTTTGGGAAATAATTTGGTTTTCATTTATGTTGTCTCTGTTTTAGAGCAGGTGGTGGCTTGGGAGGTCTGCTTTAGCTTTCTCTGCTAAATAAATATATAAGAATTGAGTGGCATAGATGTAAAGTTTGTTTCATATGCAATATGCAGTTTGTCTTGAATATGCGAGAATGCGATCTTTATCATTTGTAGTTCATATATCTTTATCATTTGCAGTCTTTATCATTTGTTTGGCATGCAAGCTGCTATGGTAAAAATCTGAAGTAAGATTGCTGCCCCTAGGCATAATTTGGTTTCATTTAAGATGTCTCTATTTTAGAGCAGGTGGTGGTTTGGGAGGTCTGCTTTAGCTTTCTCTGCTAAATAAATATATAAGAATTGAGAGGCATAGATGTAAAGTTTGTTTCATATGCAATATGCAGTTTGTCTTGAATATGCAGAATGCGAGTCTTGAATATGCGAGAATGCGATCTTTCATATGCAATATGCAGAATGAATATACGATTTTTTAGTACTTAAAAGATGAGTTGCTTCTTATTCATAAACTGGTGCAAGTAGTTACTATGAGCTGAGATAATCTTGTCATCGCTGAACCCTCTCGGTCCAGGCACTTGTAATTGATTTCCTCGGTTCAACGAGTACGGATCTTATTTACCGGCTTCAATCTAAAGAATTTTTTGAATTTATTTTGAGGAGGCTATTTACAAGTGCTAAACTTGCTTATGCCTATGGTTTCCTGCAACAATGTAGCTTCGTAGCACCTGGGTCCCTAATTTCTTCTGCCTTGCGCCTATGATTTACTTTGATATATTTATATCTTGATTTACATGTATACATATCTATATATTTATACAAATATTTATTGATATTCATATATATATATATATATATATATATATATAGTTGGCACTTTATTGTTGTAAGTTAATAGTAGCTTGAATGGCCCATTTCTATACGGGCAACCACTGCTTACACCTACTCAGTTGGTTGCCGAAGTCTGTTATTCTTTTTTTGTA
Source organism: Papilionanthe hookeriana x Papilionanthe teres (assembly GCA_022702705.1). Lineage (NCBI taxonomy): Eukaryota > Viridiplantae > Streptophyta > Magnoliopsida > Asparagales > Orchidaceae > Papilionanthe > Papilionanthe hookeriana x Papilionanthe teres. Next base: position 10,969,196 of record CM040424.1, read on the forward strand.
TTTTTGGTGCATTTGCATAAATACTACGCAATTCCTTTTTATACATAGGAATGGTTTTATGCATGTAAAATAAAAGTGTAGGTGTTGGATATGTAAATACATATGAATTGAGTGGTCTCTATGTGAATCTTCCTTCAATTTTTACTGCTCATTTGGATGCTTACAGATAAAAAAATGATTGCTGATTTGTATGCTGATTTTATTGAACACCATACAGGAGAGTGGCCCGACCCACAATAACGCAGTAATATTCGCTTCCAAAAGATGACCAAAAACTTGACCCAATTTATAAATAGCGGCTAGTATATAAAATCAAAATGTTCTAAAATTTAAAAAAATATTTTACACACTAGGGGTACTACGTAAGTATACGTATCGTTTCAAGTAATATAGTGTTTTCTTTTATAACCCCAGTATCGATCCCAAAGAGAAGCGAGGTAAGAAATCCTTTAGGCTAATTCCAGTTTATTTCTATAAGACCTAAATTTGGAAGTTTAATTAAAATGGTTCTTCTAATAACTAATCCTAATTAAAATTCTTAAATAAAAAGATATCTTATGGATAAATTGGTTTGGAGAAATTTGAGATATTAAAAATTACCTTTCTCTTGCAATTACATAGATAATGAGTAAGAAAGATATGCTTAGAATTAATGTAGTAGTGCCAAATAGAAGCATTCATATTCCTTACTCTTTGGTCCAGGCATAAAGAACATTGGCTAATCTATAAATCGGTTCAGGATGTTTTATTAGTAGAATGGGTTAATCTAGGCTCACACTACTAGATGTCCAAAGGTGGCTATGGTCGGCCCTACCAGTGACCCGTTCCCTTTCTATAGATCAAATTATTAGAATTTAGTCTGTCGCCCAATAAACAACATCTCCCTATTTATTTGCCTTTGCACCTTGAATAACCCGCACAAGGCCTTCGACTACCCAAGAATTCATGTGATATATACTAGTTAAGAATTCATCTCCTTCTAGGTCTCAGAATACTTCAACAGGTTTTAACAATACAAGTGATCAATTTGTAAAGTAAATGAAGATCCAGTATATAGGCTTCAAGGGTTGCCTCAAGACACTTCTTCAAAATGTGTCCACATTCAATGAATCTTCTAGAAGGTGTCTCTGGCACCTAGGCGCCGGACACCGCGTCAAGTTCTTCGCACCTCTTCACTTTGGCTTGCACCTCTTCGCGATTTAAACCACTCCAATGTGTCTAGATTCATTGTATAACATGTCCTATATATTAGGAATAACTTCCAGGCTTCTAGAAGGTCTAGAAACTACTTAACATCTTCAAAATAACTCCTAAAGTCATCAAAATCCCATCCAATAACCGTTTATGGATGATTCTGGTGCCTAGGCCTTGATTCTGGTGCCTAGGCATCGTTTTCTCGTCGTCACTAGCGCCTAGGCGCTACCTTGTGCGCAGCTCCACCATTTTGCTCCGTTTGACTACGTTTTAACTCTGTTTCACCCCCATTTCAATTGCGTTGCGTTCCTAACATCTTTATCTACAAGATAGACATAAAAACAACCTTTCTCAAAAGTATAATTTCATCCAAAATATGTGAGAAGTGTAAAAGATATTGAGCATAGAAAGACATATTGATATGTGTTAAGTTAGAATTTGTTTTTCTTGCTCATTTTGGCTCAAAATTGCATAGTTTGTGCTTCATTTTCTATAAAATTATATTTTTAAACTTGAAAACAAAATTATGCAAAATTATGCAAAATACCTTCCTTTAAAGTGTAATAACATTAAAAATATGCTGCATGAAATGCATACTAAAAATAGGCACTTTTTTTCCTGGATCAGAGAGACAAAAGGCTCTGGAAGCTGAACTGAAGTATTTCTTGTATATGGTTAATTTGATAGTAGGTTTCAGAGCTTCATGTATAGAACAGTTAAGAAATTCATGTACATAGTAGGTTTCAGAGCTCCATGTAAATCATTTCGTTTTACATTAAAAAAGAAATTCAATGCTTTTTCCCCGTGGATGTAGGTCAATTCGACTGAACCACGTAATTTGTTGTGTCCCTACTCTGGTTAATTATAATGATTGTGTGAATTTTGTTTCCTGGTTGCTTGAGTAGTGATGGAGTAATGCAATCAATATTTTAGGTTCAGTTGGTTCTTGTTGAATGTGTAGCATTTTTCAATATATGTTAAAGAGAACAGAATGTAATTTTTTGCCATTGGTACTATGATGTAAAAGAGAACTGAATGGTGCGTGTGTAAATGCCCCAACAATATTCTGTTTCACCTTATATTTGCAATTTATCTTCTCATAATATAGAATTACAATATGCTACTGATGGATTCTCTTCAAAATAATTACAGCACCATGAGTTCCAGATATGCAGGGAAGTCCATGCAATTGATGTGTCGTTGGGGACTTCTGTCTGTACTTCTTACTTCAGGACGACAACATAGCTATGGACGACATTTTTATAGATGCCCAAAGTGAAATCGGGGACAGGACGACTGCAAATTTTTCAAATGGGCAGACAACCTATCACAGTCAACGTTATCCCAATCCGACAATGTCCCACGGACTTCGATTGTAGCATAATCGGAGCATATGACCTCTGGTTCGAGTGTTTTCAAACCACATAATGTTGCTCAACGATCGATTTTCCACGAACCAAATAGTAGTTTTCATGGGATGTTGCATTCTAAATTGAATGTTATAATCCTATTACTAGTTGTAGCTATAATGTGTATTTAGTTTTGATTTGGAAGGTGGAACTGCATTTTCTATGAAGCCACCGCATCGTACTATGTTATTATTTGCGTATCGCAGTTATTTTCTTTATATTTGTTAAATGGTTTCACCCCTGGCTATTTGGTGGTAACCCAATTTATTTATAAAAGTTCCGGATTTATTTATATAATTTGTAATATGTAATCAAAATAAATTGTAATCAAAATAATTTATAATTAAATAATTTAGTATAATAAATCTATATTTAAGTAATTATATAAATAAATAAATTATAAATTATTTTCATTACAAATACTAATTTTCCATAATGCGTATTTATTTAATTAAAATGAATTATCAATTTTATTACGGGAAATAATAAATATCTTGCTACAGATTATTTATTTAATTAAAAATAAAATTGAAAATAAGTACATTTACAAAACGCACTAACCAAACGACTAAGCAGATTATTCGAACGAGGGGCGAATAGTTAATTTTCCGGAATCGAACTGTTTTCCAAATGCTGAAACCAAACAGCCAGACCACTTATCCAGATCAACTGCGTATCAGCAGATTATCCAGATAAGCTGCTTATCATCAGAAGCTGGATAAGCTGCAGCTGCCCCAAATGGAGCCTAAGTGAATGTCATAGCAATTAAAATAATGTTGAATTAGCCACTGGGATATATCAATGGATTTGTTTTTCTCATAACAGTTAGTATATTGTATATATCTTTAAAATTTCCTTTTGTTTGTCAAAGCAGACTATGACTTATCTTTTACATAGCTCTAGCTTTATGAGCACACATCTTTGGTCACTCCTGCCGCACCTGAGGTCAAAACTTACATGTTGAAGTGGCCAACAAATCTGAGATGGAACTCATCACAGATTCATCAAGTCTTTAAGAGACTCAACCCTATACAAGTAAGTCATTTATCTCAATAAATAACTTTTTTTCATTTTGGAAAATTAGAGCTTAATATTCCTGTTGTATTTATGTGTTATTAGAGTTGTGTTATATTTATGTGTTATTATGTAATATTATTGTTGTATTATGGTGTTATTGTATTGTTATGAATGTGTTATTATAGTGTTATTTAGGTGTTATTGTGTTATTTTTGTTGTGTTATTGTTCTACTATTATTGTGTTATATATGTGTTTTTAAGAGATTTTTATTGTAGGTTTATTGAGATGTTATTTAGGTGTTATTATAGTGTTATTCTTGCGTTACTATAGTGTGTTCTAGGTGTTTTTGTGGTGTTATTATATTTTATTAAGGTGTTATTGGGGTTTTACTCTTGTGCTACTATAGTGTTAATTAGGTGTGAATTTAGGTGTTATTCTTAATTTATTGTAATGTTATTTAGGTGTTATCATGATATTTTTGTGGTGTTATTGTGGTGTTATCCTGGTGTTATTTTGTGGTTTACTCTTGTGTTACTTTGGGCTTATTTATGTGTGAATTCTGATATTATTCTTGCATTATTGGACATACGTGTTATTGTGGTGTTTTTGTTGTGTTATTATGGTGTTATTCATGTGTTTCTAAGAGATTTTTATTATAGAGGTGTTATTTAGGTATTATTCTTGCATTACTGTGGTGTTATTTAAGTGTTTTTGTGGTGTTTTTATAGTGTTGTTTTTTTTTCGAGGTGGTATTATGATTTTACTCGTGTTATTGTGGTGTTATTTAGTTATGAATTCTGGTGTTATTTTTGCATCGTTGTTGTGATATTTAGGTGTTATCATGGTGTTTTTGTGGTATTATTATGATGTTATTTGGTGAGACTTTTAATTTGCAAAAATTAATGAACTCATATTTAGATTTATATATTAATTTAGATGATAATGAGTCACACAATTAACGTAAGTATACGTATCGCTCAAGGAATACAGGGCTCTAATGTAGTCCTGGAATATCGATCCCACAGGGAAGCTTTACATTTATGGTGTAGCACAGAAATCTCTTATCAAATCACATCACAATTGTAAGTGGTTTAATTCTTAAAGTAAAGACAAATAGATTCAATTACTATTTCTACCAAAACAAGTTCTAAACTTTAGCAAGTTAAACTAACACAAGACTAAATTTATAAAAATGTTCGATTGCAAAAAAGAGTCTTCCTCCTTTCCATTCATAATGTGATGATTATTGTGACATAGATGAGTCATACAAATGTATTATGCCAAATAGGAGCATTCCTATTCTTTACCCATATTTCAGCATATAAAGAATATTGGCTAATCCTAAGTTTAGTCCCCAAATCTGTGGTTAGGCTGGGAGGATACTGTCTCTCACTCCAGAGCTCCCACTTTCCTTCACCTGAAGGCTAACTCTCGCTTTAGTTTCTAAACATTAGGACCAAATTGAGGATTTCAACCCGTCACTCTGAAATCTCCAATTCTACGCTCATCAAAGTATATTACCCTATTTATTTGCACTTAATCCCCATGAACTACATCTCTCATTCATGGACAATGAATGTGACCTTCACTTTTGTTATGGAACTCATAATCCTTTCAGAACATACGTTTCCCAATAAGTTTCAATAATTCAATTGGCCAGATCAAAAAGTAAATAAAGTTCTAAGTGAAAAGGTCATCTCAAATTCTCCATAATAAATCAACACATCATTTCCATTTCACAATATCAACACATCACATGAAGAGGAGAAAGACAAAGAAATATATTCAAGAATCATGAGAAAAAGATGACAAAACATAGATTTTATATATAAAAACAACATCATACAAACAAAGTAAAGTAAAGACAACTTATCTCAAACTCTTCCTTAAGAGAATCTCAAGGAATTCCTTCAGTTCCTCTTCTTTCTTCACAACAACAAATAATTCTTTCTTTAGAATAGTAAGGAAGAAAAAATCTCACTTTCCTTCTCTCGCACTCCCTAGAAAAGAAAACACAAACCTAACTTCCTACACAAAATGGAAAGAAAACTATCTCTAAACTCTAAACTCTTCTCTTCCTTTCTTTCCCCCTTTGAAATTTGGCTCCAAAAGTGTTTAAATTTGGCCAAAACTGAATTTCCAAGAGTTTCCTCAAGCAACCTTTCAAAATCCGGGCAAATACATTGACCCTAGTTCAAATTTGGGATAGGGCGTTGTGCAGCACTGGTAGGAGCGTTGTTCAACGCATTATTCTACCAAAATGTTGTAACTCTAAAGAAACTAGCACCGTCTGGCACTGGTGACAGCGTCGTTCGGCATTGGTTCAATAAAATGCACTTTTGTTCTTTTTCGCTCTAAATTTGCTCATTTTCGCTTTATTTTGCTCCAAAGGCCTAAAATCATTGTACCTACATGAAATCATCAAAAATACCTTCTTTTAAAGTGCAATATTATCAAAAACATGTACGAAATTAATAGTAAAAAGCTATCAAATTTTCAGTGGATGATTATTCTGGTGTCATTGTATTGGTATGTAGGTGTTATTCTGGTGTTATTTAGATGTTATTGTGGTTTTACTCTTGTGTTACTGTGGTATTATTTAGATGTGAATTTTGGTGTTATTCTTGCATTATTATACTGTTATTTTAAGTGTTATTATAGTGTTTTGTTTTATTATTGTTCTGTTATTATGGTGTTAATTAGGTGTTTCTAAGAGATTTTTGTTGTAGGTTTTATTAAGGTGTTATTTAGGTGTTATTCTAGTGTTATCGTTGTGTTACTGTTATGCTATTTAGGTATTTGTTTGTGGTGTTATTGATTTATTATTGGGGTGTTATTTTAGTTTTACTCTTGTGTTTATGTGGTGTTATTTAGGTGTAAATCCTGGTGTTATTATTGTGCATGATGGTGTTATTTAGGGTTATTATGGTCTTTATGTGGTGTTATTGTTTTGTCATTCTTGTGTTGTTTAGGTGTTTCTAAGGGATTTTTGTTATGGGTTTTATTTAGGTGTTGATTAGGTGTTATTTTGGTGTTATTTTGGCATCACCTCAGTATTATTTTTTTTTCTAAATTTTATTGTAGGTTTATGATCATTTTTGGATTTGAAAAATGATGAATACCACTTGCTCACCCCTCCAGTTGAAGGACCATCCGATCCAGATAAGCTCATCCCATACCATGAAACTCACTCCTCGCCACAATCACCCGTTTCATTTGATGTTGATCCCATCGTTTCAAGTGAAATCACCCCGCAACCAACATGTACACCGGCAATAAAAGATTTAAAGAAAAAATACAATTACTTACAACAACAACAAAGCCTTAATCCCACTAAGTGGGGTCGGCTACATGAATCCTTTTTCTCCATTGCGTCCTATTTAGTGTCAAATTTTCGTTTAATTCTAAAAAATTAAGATAATTTTTTATGCAATAAGCCCAAGTTTTCTAAGGTCGCACTCTCGCCTTTCTTAACATAAGTTGTATTTAAAACATCTACTCTCCTAATCGGATCATCAGGTGGTCGACGTTTAATGTGACAAAACCATCTAAGGCGGCTCTCTCTAATTTTATCCGTTACTGGTGCAAATCCAACCCTATTACAGATATATTCATTTCGCATTTTGTCTCTAAGTGTAAAGCCACTCATCCATCTAATCATTCTCATTAAAAGAAGGTCTAACATTATGCTTCTCTTTTAAAGGCTGACATTCAGCACCAAAGAGCATTGAAGGTCTCGCCACCATCTCATAAAATTTTCCTTTCAGTCTAAGCGATACTTTTCTATCACACAATAGGCCGGACGCATTCCTCCACTTCAACCAACCAACCTAAATTCTTCTATTAACATCCCCACCTATATCACCATCGCTTTGAACAATGGACCCGAGATATCTAAATCGTTCACACCTTTTAATAATTTGATCACTAATCTATAAAAAATACCTATTTCTTTATGTCTTAATTCTTATTAATTTCTAAGGATATCATGCTTTAATGAAAGGTATTTTTTGTATTTTTAGATGTAGGTAATGTAAAAAGGTCTAAGAAGGAAAAAGGAGCAAAAAGGAGCAAAAATGGAGCAAAATACCAATAGTATAAAAAAATATGGCCTGGCGCCTAGGCGCCAGAAACTGGCGCCTAAGCACCAGACTCGATACGAAAACTATCAAGTTTTTGACAACGTTTGATCAATTATTTTGATAGAGTGAGCGGTTATTGGACATTATAGAAGGCTGGCAGTTGTTCCTTGATAATAGGACATGTGATACATTGCATTTGGACGCTCCAAAACGGTTTTAATCTCGAAGAGGTGCGAGCCAAAGTGAAGAGGTGCGAGCCAAAGTGAAGAGGTGCGAAGAATTGGGCTCGGTGTCCGGTGCCTAGGCGCCAGATTCCGGCGCCTAAGTACCAGACTGACCTTCTAGAAGATTCATTGAATGTGGACATGTTTTGAAGAGGTGCCTCAAGGCAACTCTTGAAGCCTATAAATAGAGGTCCAATTCTTCAGAAAATGTGCCCCTCCCATTGTACCCCTTTCTCTTATCTACTTTAAGATCTCTCATCGTTAGAGAGAGAATTAGGGAGAGAAATTTAAGGCCACTTTTTGTTTAGTTTAGTGAGTTTATTTTCAAGTTATTGCATCTGGAGTTCATTACACTGTGGAGTCAGTAGGAATCAGAAGATCTGTAGAAGAAATATCTGAGATAAGTATATTTTTATATTTGATTCAAAGTTTAATTATCATGTTTTGTTATTTATTTTCAATGTGTTCTGAGTAGTTAGTTACTTTCTTACTTCAATTATGAAGAGATAAATAAGATAATATAAAGATTCGATGGAGAATTAAAATTCAAAATATTTTCAAAACATTATCACGACATTAATACCTGATCTTACTTTACTTTTTAAATTAGTCGTTTGAATTGTTAAAACCTGTTGAAGAGTTTAAAAACCTTGTAGGAGAAGAACTCTTAACTTGTAAATGTCACATGAATCCTTGGGTAGTCGAAGGCCATGTGCGGCTATTCATGGTGAAGTGCAAATAAATAGGAAGATAATATTTAAAGGGCATAGAATTGATAAGTATTTAGAGTGACAGACTAAATTCTTATAATTTGATTTATAGACTAGGAAAGGGTCACTAGTAGGGCCGACCATAGCCACCCTTCGACATGTAGAAGTGTGAGCCTAGATTAACCCATTCTACTAACAATACATCCGGACCTATTACGTAAATTAGTCGATGTTCTTTGCACTGGATCGAAAGGGTAAAGAATAGGAATGATTCTATTTGACACAATACCATAAATTAAATTCTCCAACGAATATTAAATTATCTTAAAAATCTTAGATTAATTGAAGGAAAGAAAGTTGTTTATTTTATATAGAGTTTATAAATCATTTTTTCATTATTGTTTTCTTTAAATTGCATCTAGTAAATTAATAGTAATTTATAATCATTATAAAAATATTTTTACTATTATATTTCGCTTTCGCTTTATAGAAAATTTATTTCTATAAATCTTCCCTGTGGGATCGATACTGGGGTCTTTGTTTAAAAACCCTATATTACTTGAAACGATACGTATACTTGCGTTGTACCTCTAGTAGGTAAAAATATTACTTATATAATATTAATTGTATACACTAGCCGCTATTTATAAATCGAGTCAAAGCTTTTTGGCTATCTTTTGGAAGCTCTAACATTACTGCGTTAAGCGCGGCGGTCGGGTCAAGTTTTTGGCGCCGTTCTTTGGGGAAGAAATCAAAGGAAGAAAGAAATAAAATAGTTAAATTTTATTGCTTGTTTTATTCAAAGATTTGGTTCTGAAGGATTAATACCTTTAGATTCTGAATTAGAAAGAACAATTAGAAAAATTAAAAAGGGAAAACAAATTTAAAAATTTCAAGAAATGGCTACTTTACAAAATCCAATTGAACTTAATGATCAAAATGTTTATAAACCATTAAGTGATTATGCTAACCCTACAGTTAATGAACTCATACTAGTATTCAAATACCCACTGTAGATGCTAATTCTTTTGAACTTAAACCGTCTATTATTTAAATGGTGCAAAATAATCAATTTAGTGGATCACTAAATGAGGATCCAAATTTACATCTTGTTAGTTTTTTAGACCTTTGTGCTACCTTTAAATATAACAATGTTTCTGATGATGCTATTAGACTTAGACTCTTTCCTTTTTCTTTAAGAGATAAAGCAAAGATGTGGTTAAACTCCTTAGCGACTGGTTCTATTAAAACATGGGCTGAAATGGCCCAAAAATTCTTTGCTAAATATTTTCCTCCTTCTAAAAGCTCGTTAAATTAAGAAATGATATTACTTCGTTTAGTCGATTTGACGGGAGAAAATATATGAAACTTGGGAAAGATTTAAAGAACTATTAAGAAAATGTCCTCATCATGCTTTACCTGATTGGTTGATTATTCAAACATTTTATAATGGATTAATTGGATCTTTAAAATCAATTGTTGATGTTGCTGCTGGAGGTTCTTTGATGTCTAAATCATATGAAGAAGCTTACACTTTAATTGAAGAAATGGCTAATAACAATTTTCAATGGCCTTCCGAAAGGATTAACCCTAAAAAGATGGCTAGTATTCAAGATAATGAAGCCTTTTCTATCTTAGCTTCACAAGTTGCAGCAATATCTAAGAAATTAGATAATTTTGCAATTAATATTTCGCATAATAACTCTGCTAATATTGAAGATCCTCAAACTATTGAAACTTTACAAGTTATTGCAAGTAAAAATAATCCTTATTCAAATTATTATAATCCTGGGTGGAAAAATCATTCTAATTTTAACTGGAACAATTGACAACAACAATGGGGTAATAATCAATCTCATCCCACTGAAAATTGGAATAATCAAATTAATTCAAATTATAAACCTCCTGGATTTAATAATCAACAGAAAAAGTTATCAATAGAAGAATTAATTATGCAAATGAATAATCAATTACAAAATCAAAATACTGTTATTCGTAATATTGAAAATCAAATGGGGCAAATTGCTACTTTAATTAATGACGGATCCGTAGGAACACTTCCTAGTAATGTTGAAATCAATCCAAGGGAAACTGGAAAAGAACATGAACAAGTTAAAGTTGTGCAACTTAGAAGTGGAAAGGAATTAAAAGAAAGATTGCGGAATGAAATTGAAAAAGAGATTGAGGTTGAAGAGATTGAAAAACCTAATGAAACTCTCTCTCCTAGTCAAGATCAGACTGTTATACATGTTAATGTGGAAGTTGAAAAACCACCACCACCTTTTCTTCAAAGACTTAAACAGCAGAAACTTTATCATCAATTTTCTAAGTTCTTTGAAATTTTTAAGAAACTTACTATTAACATACCTTTTACTGAAGCTTTGGAACAAATGCCAACTTACGCAAAATTTATGAAGGATATTTTAAGCAAAAAATGAAAATTTGAAGCTTTTGAAACTGTTGCATTAAGTGAAGAATGTAGTGCAATAATACAAAAGAAATTACCTGAAAAGCTTAAGGATCCTGGAAGTTTCACTATACCCTGTGTTATTGGAGAAAAATTTTGTGAAAAAGCTTTATGTGATTTAGGAGCAAGTATTAATCTCATGCTATTTTCTATCTATCGAAGATTGTATTTAAGAGATATTACTCCCACCATTGTAACTATTCAGTTAGCTGATAGATCTATCACTTATCCTAAAGGAGTTATAGAGGATGTCCTTGTTAAAGTGGATAAATTTATCTTCCCTGTAGATTTCATAGTACTTGATATGGAAGAAGATAAAGAGATATCTATTATTTTAGGAAGACCTTTTCTAGATACTGGACGAGCTATGATTGATGTGCAAAAAGGAGAATTAACCATGAGAGTCAATGATCAAGAAATTAAATTCAATGTTCTTAAATCAATGAAGTACCCTGATAAAGAGAAATGTTATCGAATGGATATAATTGATAATTTAATTGAAAAACATTATCAAGAAAATGTAAAGTTATTTCTGAAGAAAAATTTAAATTTTTAACTGATGAAGATGAAATAGTAGAAGAAGAAGAGACTCATTTTATTAAAGATAATTGGGAAACTTTAGACATAACTCAAAATGATATACTTTTACCCTCAATTAAAAAAGCACCTAAACTGGAATTAAAAATGTTACATTCCCATTTAAAATATGCTTTTCTTGGAAATTCTTTAACTTTACATGTTATTATTTCTTCTGAACTGAGTAAAGATCAAGAAGAAAAATTACTAGGTGTGTTTGTTGACTTCATTTTTGATGAGGTATTGTCTTTTCTCTCTTCTTAGTCCTTAGGATCTAGCCTTAGGCTTTTCCTTTGACTAATCCTAGAGGACTAGAAATGGGACCCACCGCATAGAAATTCTAAACACTTCTTGATTCCCTTCAAACCCCATAGGTTTGATTGTAAACCCCCAGGCCACTTGGAGGGTTAAGACCAATATGTGGAGGTTTAAAGGATGAGTTTCCTATAGGACTCTTTGGCCTTAGGAGTACCCTGGATGGTTTGGTCTGGTGAGGTCTAGCTTGTACACACGACACTCTCACACCCATTCTAAACCCTAAACCCACCAAAATACCCCAATACCCTCCAAATAACCTCCAAATACCCAAAATTCCCTTTTTAACCCAAAATTCCAAAAATTCCAAAAATTCCCAGAAAATCCCAGAAAATCCCAAATATTCCTAATTTCATTTTGTTCAACTGCACCACAGCCCAATTTGGTCAATTTAAGCCGATTTCATCAAAAAACTCAATTTTGACCTAAGCCCGACCTAGGCTCCGATTTGACCCAAATTGACCCGACGCTAGTCATTTTCTTCTCAGTTTAAATTTTAAATGCTTCAACACACTCCCCTAAACTGAATACAACATTCGATCGCTACCAATTCAACCTTGAATTTCAACCAAATCTGATTTAATCGTGAAATCCCCAAATTTGACCTTTTTTGACCTGTTTTGATAACGAGGTTGTCGAAACGGCCCCGGATGACGAAACGGACTGTGCCGTTGCGTCCGGAAGGTCGAAATTACCTAGGAAAAACACTAATTTTGATATAGTTTCGTGCGGGGTCGAAATTTATCCGAATCGGCCAAAATTTTGAATAAAACATTGTTTTAAATTAAAATAAAAAAAAAGAAATGAAAAGCAAAATTCCTAAATCCCTAATTCTAAACCCACGCATCACTCTCCCTCACGCAGCACTCACGCCCGATCCCCTCTCCCATTCGCGAATGGAGCCCTACCGAGCCCTTCTCCTCGCCGAGCCCCTCTTCTCCTCGCGAAGCTTCGGCTTCGGTCCCCTCCTTGTACGCGTGCCAGGTCAAAAGCTTCCTCCCTCGGCCATGCTTTCTGCCACGCTTCAGCCTTGCCTCCACGATCTCCGCTGCGACCTTTGTCGCCACTTCCCCGCTCCTTGTCGCATTCGACTCGCCGTCCAGGCAAGGCTAAGGTAAGCTCTCCTCTCTTCTTGCTATAAAAACCCTCGTTTGGGTAAGGTTTAGGGTTGGCTGAAATTTTTGGGAGTGGAGGTGCTGCTCAAATTTCGGGTGGTCGTTGATATTCTTTTGGGTCTGCCACTATTTGCCTCTTTGAGTTCTGTGGAATTTGAGTAAAGCTCCAAGAGAGGCGGCATTGTTGTCCAGTTGTTAGAAGTTGCGAGATTGGAGGGGCTGCTGGAGCTTTGGGTTTGTTGGAGTTTTGCTTTGGAAACTTTAGGAGAGTTGAAGTTGTTCTTGGATCGCAGCTGGTTGTGTGTCGTAGCTGAAACTCTGATTGCTCGACTCTCTCTAGTTCGAAATCTCGCTTCTCTTTCTTTCTTCGAGCATTTGGAGGTAACCTCTATCAATCTTCATGGTTTCAACTCTCTAGTAGCTTATTCACTGATATATATGTGCTACATTCCCTAATCATCTTTAATGCGCCAAAGGATGTGGTTTCCGATTTTATTCCTAAAAAAAAAATTTGGTGAAGTGCAAAGCATTTGGAATACTTTACTATCATTGTTGTTTCAGTTTATGAAATCTCAACAGATAGTAAAAAAAGAAGGGGAAGATGAGGTTGTTGTGATTTTACTTTCTGGTTGGCTCATTTTGTGCGCTGGGTGTCTTTGCAGTGTCGTTTGCTTTCTTGTTCTTTTATGAAAATCAAGCAAACATTTTGTTGTTGTTAGATTCTTCCTATTTAATTTCTCTGTTGGTTACTTGAGAACTTTTGAAGTTCTGCCTTCCTCTTTTTCTGAAGGGTTTGAGCAAGATAATTTCACTTCCCGACTTCTGTTGATTTCTTGGACTCTTGTTAGTTTTCCTGATACTCTTGCTTAAATGTTCAACACTCTTGCTTGCTAATCCTTTGAATCATTAGTTGTGCTTCATAAGCTTGGAGCACTTCTCTCATCTTCATTCTTTTTGCTAAAAAAAATGACAATAAAGGGTGACATTCCTTTCACTGCATGAAGGAGTTGGATGGAACAGGTATACAAAGTGAAATTTAGGTGCTAGATATGTAAAGCATGAGTTGGGTGGCATGAAAGCAGATATCAACAATGAATTGTGTAGAATTTGGAAATGACTGTTTAATTTCATTTACTTTATAGCTGCTCCCCGATTTCATGGTGGCATGCTTCTCATACATTTGTATATTGTCTGTTAATTAGCTGGGTGTCGTTTGACGATGGCTAGCTGCTGCATGAAATTTTATTTAGGGATTTGTTCCAACTTGAGTTAAAAATGTTGGGTATATTTCTCTATGAAGCTTGGTTTAAAATTTTGATGGATCTGATTAACCAAGTTGCTTCACCTTTTAGTCTTGATGGAATTGATTGGCAAGAGATTTATACAAAGCATCATTTCTTTTCTCTTATACCACCTGGATTCTTTAGGTGATACATAGAACGGTTAAATGGAATGCATGTAGACCATCACTATGCTTTAGTGGTCTGTATCGGCTATTTTATATTTTGAATATTCTTGTGTGATAGCTCTCGCAATAATGCTGATAATTGGTGCTATTGATCGTATATATATGTACATGTTTTTGTAATTGAGAACAGGAGATGACAATGGAATCTTTCCTTGCTTCTTGATTTTATAGCCTTATTCAACTTCCTTTACCCCATTAATCATTTGATGAACACGAGTCTTGCACTTTTCAAAACATGTGAGGTCCTCTTTGGAAATTTAAAATGGTTATGGAATTGGGAAGTTGGAACATCTGACTGAGTTGTGCAAATTCAAAAATTCATTTTCTGGGAAATGTGAGGGATGCTAGAGAGGATTGCATTGCAAAATTATCTGAGAAGAGAAAGCTTACAGATTTATTTTGAATTGAGGCAATCACATACATACCATTCAATTTCTCATATATGTTTACATGACTAACATCTTGAATAATTCCAATCATTTATTTTGGGGTAACCAATTTATAAAAATCTGAAACATTGGTGTTTTCTTTTGGTAAAATCTGAAACGTTTGTCTCTTTTCTTTAGTAAATCTGAGATGCTTAGGTGCTCATTTTGCAAAACCTGAAATATTCGAGGTGTTTACTTTATAAAATCCGAAACTTCGGGGTGGCTTATTTGTAAAAAATCTGAAAGTTGGGCCTTTTTGCATTTGGATTTGGGGCTCGGTTTGGCTCTTTTAGTTGTAGGAAGCTGCTCCTATTTGCACTAAAATGGAGGGCTCGGTTTTACATTCTTCCAACATGCTTTATACATGCTTGGGATGGATGGAAACAGTGATTGTTACATATACATATGCTTGCGACATCTCTTTTTATGCAAATTGCAGGTGTGGAAAATTCATTTTTATGCCGTTATGCTGCCCGATTTTTCTTGGTTGGTTTTGTTCTTTTTCTACTTCTCTTCCTTTGGACTCCTAAAATAAACTGTTCCAAATTTGATCAATTCCTTATTGAAATCCCAAAATTCAATCATTTGAAACCTTAAACTTTGAAATTCTTGAGAGCAAAATCACTAATCATTATCGAGAGTTTTCTTAAATGATTCTCATCATTTAAGATGTAATTAACTATAGGGGCTTGCCCTTATAGGGAACTTTAAGAACCCAGGTAATATAAACCTCGCTTAATTCCTTTATATTAAGCGGGGAACTTGTCGGCTTATAGAATTGGTTTGTAGACCAAACGGATGTCACAAATCTTCTAGTTTATTTAACCGAGCCCCATCATCAAGCAGTGTGTCTACTCTCCGAGATAGATATACGGTTTGTGGTGATGTGTTCGTTTATATAAACTATTTGGGATGTGAGATCGGTTTTATTTCATATCTTAAAACTTTTAAACTTAAAATTATTTTCAAAATCAAATGTTATCTTTTAAACTATATATATATTAAAATAAAATTTAAAATATGAAAATTCGCCGACAATTTCTGTAGGTGACCCCCTTTTCAAATTACATAACCTAAAAATATGCCGATAGTGTTAAAGAATTATAAGAAAGCTTTTGGTTGGACTATTGCTGATATAAAAAGAATAAGCCCTTCCATTTGCATGCATAGAAATTTAATGAAAGAAAATTTTAAACCTACGATAGAATCGCAAAGAAGATTAAATCCTATTATGAAAGAGGTTGTTAAAAAATAAATTATTAAGTGGTTAGATGCTGGTATTATTTATCCTATTTTGGATAGTGAATGGGTAAGTCTTATTCATTGTGTTCCGGAGAAAGGAGGAGTAACTGTCATTGTTAATGATAAAAATGAAATTATTCCTACAAGACAAGTTACTGGATGATGAATTTGTATTGACTATAGGAAACTAAATAAAGCCACTAGAAAGGATCATTTTCATTTACCTTTCTTAGATCAAATGCTCGATAAATTAGCTGGACACTCATATTTCTGTTTTCTGGATGAATTTCCTGGTAATCATCAATTACTTATTGCTCCAGAGAACCAAGAAAAGACAACATTTACAAGTCCTTATGGAATATTTGTTTTTAGAAGAATGTCTTTTGGCTTATGTAATGCAACTGCAACTTTTCAAAGATGTATGATGTCAATATTTTGTGATTTGATTGACAAAGGAATAGAAATATTCATGGTCGATTTTTCAGTCTTTGGAACTTCTTTTGAATTTTGTTTGCAAAACATAGCCAAAGTTTTGAAAAGATGCGAAGAAACAAATTTAGTTCTTAACTGGGAAAAATGTCAATTCATGGTCACAGAAGACATTGTACTTGGACACAAAGTATCACGGAAAGGGATAGAAGTAGATCAAGCAAAAGTGAAAATTATTGTTGAATTGCAACCACCTACTACTATTACTGATGTGAGAAGTTTTCTAGGTCATGCTGGATTTCATAGAAGATATATAAAGGATTTTTCTAAAATTGCTAAACCTCTTTGTCATTTATTAGAAAAAGATGCACAATTTGAATTTAATGAAGAATGTATTAATGCTTTTAATATTCTAAAAGAAAAATTAATAACTACACCTATCATTGTTGCACTCGATTGAAATAAATCTTTTGAATTAATGTGTGATGCAAGTGATTTTGCAATTGGAGTCGTATTAGGACAAAAATATGAGAAAGTTTTCAAAGTTGTATATTATGCTAGTAAAACTCTCACTGAAACACAAAGAAATTACACTTACCATCGAGAAAGAGCTTCTAGCTATAGTATATGCCTTTGATAAATTTAGACCTTATCTTCTTGGTACTAAATACATAGTTCATACTAATCATTCTGCTATTAAATATCTAATATCTAAGAAGGATTCTAAACCTAGACTTATAAGATGGGTTTTACTTCTACAAGAATTTGATTTTCAAATAGTAGATAAAAAAAGAACTAAAAACCAAATTGCTGATCATTTGTCTAGAATTAAAAATGATATTATTTCGGAAGAAAATATGAGAAATTCTCTGATGAATCTTTATATGTTATTCAAAGATACAAAACACCGTGGTAGGCTGATATTGTTAATTATTTAGTTAGCAATATTTTACCTTATGACTTGGATAGCAAATTTCTTAAGAAATTTAAATATGATGCTAAATCTTATATTTGGGAAGAACCTCATTTATTTAAAATTGGTAAAAATTCTATGATTCGAAGATGTGTACCTTATGAGGAAACTTTTGCTATTATTCAAAAATGTCATGATTCCGATTTTGGAGGACACTTTGGCATAGATAATACTGCATTTAAAATTTTAAATTCTGGATTTTATTGGCATACCTTATTTAAAGATGTGAGACAATATGTGAAAACATGTGATCGATGTCAAAGGATGGGAAATATATCTAGGAAAGATGAAATGCAGTTAAACTATATATTCGAAGTTGAAATTTTATATATATGGGGGTTAGACTTTATGGGACCATTTGTTCCATCATTTGGAAAATTTTATATTTTATTAGCAGTTGATTATGTTTCAAAGTGGATTGAAGCTGTTGCTTTACCAAGCTTGTGATTCCAAAAGTGTTTCAAAATTTTTAAAGAAAATGATATTTTCAAGATTTGGAATGCCTAAGGTAATTATCACTGATGGTGGAAGTCATTTCAGGAATATAAGAATTCAATCATTACTTCAAAAATTTGGAATCAAACATAGAATTGCAACTGGTTATCACCCTCAAAATAGTGGAATGGTTGAAGTATCAAACATAGAAATTAAAAGAATTTTAGAAAAGACTGTTAATCCTAAAAGAACTGATTAGGTTGATATACTTGATTCTGCATTATGAGCTTATAGAACAGCTTATAAGACACCAATCGGAATGTCACCTTACAAGTTAATTTATGGTAAACATTGTCACTTACCTGTAGAACTTGAACATAAAGCTTATTGGGCAATAAAAGAGTTTAATTTTAATTTGAATAAAGCAGGAGAAAAACGATTATTGCAATTAAATGAGATGGAAGAAATTAGAAACGAATCATATGAAAATGTGAGCATTTATAAAGAGAAAATGAAGATGTTTCATGATAAGAAAATTTCAGGAAAAATTTTTGAGCCTGGACAAAAAGTTTTACTGTTTAATTCTCGTTTAAGACTTTTTCCTGGAAAATTAAGATCTAAATGGATTGGACCTTATTTTGTTGAGAAAGTATACCATTATGGAGCTGTGGATATTAAAGATCCCAAAACTGGAAAATTTTTAAAGTAAATGGATTAAGATTGAAGCCTTATTCGGGAAATATTAAGAAGATTATAAAGAGGCTTATGAATTGAGTCAACCTGATTAAAGATTTACTTAAGTCAGGCTGACGACGTTAAACCAAGCACTTTGTGGGAGGCAACCCATAATTATCTTGTGTTTTTGTGTTTTAATGTAAGGTTATGCCTCGATCTTGATTAATTTTATATTACTTTAGAAAAATTTGATGCTCATTCTTAGTTGACTTAGGCTGAAAATTATTTTGAGGTATGTAAGCTTTAAAAATAGGATCACTCTATTTTAAATATGAGTAAAAAGGAGATCAAGTTAACCTTCATTATGTTAGTTTACAATGTGAGTTATCAAGTCTAAATTACTCTTTCCAGTATAATTTACCTATCTTGGAGAACGAAATTTTGAAAATTTGACGATTAGGCGAAACAGAGTTGAACATAGTTCCGGCGCCTAGGCGCCAGAATTCGGCGCTTAAGCGCCAAAATCAACTATGTATCAATAGGTCCGGCGCCTAGGCGCCAGATACGGCGCCTAGGCACCAGATACGGCGCCTAGGCACCAGATACGGCGCCTAGGCACCAGATACGGCGCCTAAGCGCCACGGTTACTGGGTAGTGCAAAAATCGAAAATTTTCAGTTTTTCACACGATTTTCCTCTTTAAATCTACCCATCTTCTTCCCTAACCATCAACCAATCAAAATTACGTCCCTTACATTTCATTCTTGAGAGATTTAAGAAATTTTTGAAGAAATGGAAAGGAGAAATCATGGAGAAGAGGCTAGGAACAAGGTCTTAAGGGATCCTCAACCCTACTTCAATGGTTTCATCGCTGTAAGTTTAGAGAAAATTTCAAGTCGTTTAGATAAGTTTGAAGAAGATTTTAAAAGGATTGGAGATCGCATTCATGATATGTTTCATCAAGTTGAACATCTAGAATGACAAATGAAACTTCAATTTGATCATATTGCGGCTTATCAAGATGCTCAAGTTGAAATGTATGCGAAGAACAAGTGGGTTGATGAAAAGACGGCTACAGATTTCCCGAGAGCAATAGTCTTCTTTCCAAGTGGAATACACAATTTCCCTTATGAAGATTAGAATATTTTGGTAAAGAGATAGTTATTATGGTTTGTTGAGTCGTTGTATCAATTTAGAGAATCGATTGTGTTTGTTAGTATATTTGCTTTCATGTTTAATATGTGTTGTATTTGCTTTGAACTTGTTATGATTGAGTGTGTATTAGGAACTTGAATCAAATGTAGTACTTATCTAGAATGTATTGAGTCAAAATTGAAGATTTTAAAAGGAAATTAGTGAGTTTGATTGAAAACCTTATGTTTGATTGGTGGATTCAATATTTAATTTTTATAAATTTTTGAAAAATGTTGTGGAAGTTATAAACTGAAGCCCTACTCTGATACGAGTAATTGGAAGTTGAATTAATGAATTTTGGTGGAAAAATAAATTTAAAAAAATTTTTTTTGTGAAAGGCGAGTCTGGCGCCTAGGCGCCAGAATTCGGACCCTAAGCGTCAGAATTCGGACCCTAAGCGCCATTTCGGCCCCAAAAGCCATTTTTGACGCCTAAGCTTCATCTTCTTCCCCATTTTCACGAAAATACATCCTCTAGATCCATTTTGAGGTCAAAACATTAAGGATTTGAGCGCGAAACCACTCGATTTCTTCGTCTCAAGGTCAGATCTACACTTTAAACCATTTATTTTCGATTTTCACCATAGATTTCCCTAAGTTTTGCTAAGAACCAAAAATTTAAGAAAAAATATTCGATTTTTTAATTATTTCTTTGGATTTTTAAACTTATTTTAAGTTTTATAAACTTAAAAAAAGTTTAAATCTTTGATTAGTTCCTAAGTTTTCCTAAATTAGTTCTTGTTTTCTTTCACGTTTAGATGGCTCCAAAATCTAAGCGCGGGAAAGGTCGAGAAAATTTTGATAGCAGCAAATTTCCAACTGCGACTGCGCATTTTCGCTTCCACAAACTTCCGTCGTCGAGAAAGTTCATCTCGGAACGAAATTTTTATCATCATGGGGAGATGATCGAAAACACTATCGTTGCGCACAACTGGCAACGATTTTGTTACTTTACTGCTATTGCTGTTATCCCGATTGTTCGAGAATTTTATGCAAATTTTCTGGATGCTGAAGATTCTAAAGTCTTTGTTAGAGGAATCAGAGTAGGATTTACTCCAGAAAGAATCAACATATTCTATGGTCTGCCACCGACTATTGAGTGCTATTATTCTGGATTATCACCATCTGAGGGAGATTTGGAAATGATTATTGCTTATCTGAATAAGGTACTTGATCTTGGAAGATCATGAATGGAAAGAGGGTAAACTTCAAATCCTTTGAATTAAATGGTGTATCTAAAGCATGACACTCCTTTATTTCTACAAGATTGTTACCTTCCAACCACCTGAGTGAAGTGACTAGAGATCGAGTGGTCTTAAATTACTGCATTCAGGAGAAAAAGCCTATTGATGTCGGAAGCATTATTTATGATTCCGTGGAGTCTACTGCGAGCTCCAGCACTTCTGTTGGATTGGGATTTCCATCTTTGATCTATTCACTATGTGTTAGTAATGGAGTCACCGTTGATATTTCGAGGAGAAGTCGAAGTCTACTAAGCTAATCGGGCGGGAGAGTGTTAGTATCTATGATCATCTTCGAGGGAAGAGATCGACCGCTCCTTCTACTTCTGCACATACTTCAGGTATACCTTCTACTTCTAGACCCTCTACTTTTGCTGAGCCACCATCAGATTTCTGGGAATCAATGCATGATCAGTTTTTAGAACAGCAGCAGGAGTTATTTCAAACTCACTGCAGAGTTGATACTATTGATAGAAAACT
Organism: Papilionanthe hookeriana x Papilionanthe teres; assembly: GCA_022702705.1. Taxonomy (NCBI): domain Eukaryota; kingdom Viridiplantae; phylum Streptophyta; class Magnoliopsida; order Asparagales; family Orchidaceae; genus Papilionanthe; species Papilionanthe hookeriana x Papilionanthe teres. The sequence goes on from CM040424.1 coordinate 10,990,869, forward strand.
AGATCGTTTATCTGATTATACCCAGAGGAAGAGTAATTATGATGCTGAGTATGATGAAGCCATAGTCAGATTTCTGAAGGGTGAACATGATGTTAGTTTTCCTACTTTTCCTAAATTCACACCATTTGTTGATCCTAAGGACGTAGAATTTTCCTTTGGTGATGAAGATGATGATGAGGCTACAGCTAGTGATTAGTTGTTATCGATTTCTTTGATGTGTAACTCTGTTAGTTTGTTTTATTTGGATTGTTTGTTAGTTTTGTCTTTGATGTATGTTGATTGTTTAATATTAGGATTATGTTGTGTTGAGACTGAATTTAGAATTAGTTTATATGTTGTTTTAGTTTAATGTTTAGTACTTAATTATTTTGCTCTGTTTTAATTCTGTTTCAAATTTAATATCATCATAAAATTAGTCTGCTTAACTTTCTTATACATGCTTCAATTTCATCTTAATTGTTCATAAAAGCATGTTTAGAAGTTAATTTTTCTTTTTAAGATTTTTTTTTACATACTTACTAAAAATACTTATGATTTTCTTTCTCTCATACTTTCAAATTATCATAGTATACCAAAACATAAGTTTGGGGGAAGGGAAAATCCATTCAAAATTAAAATTTTATTTGTCCTTAAAGAGCTAATACTTTCTTAAAAATAAAAACTTTTTAACATAACTTAAGGAATGAAGAATTTATTTGAGATCACTTTTATTTTTGAAATTATAAACAATTTTGTGAAATTAACCAAAATTTTACTAACTTTGATTGATTTCAAGAATAGAATTATTTAACTTAAAGAAGAATGAGAAAAAGAAATTTTCTATTCATGAAAGAAATAATAGAATTTTAGAAATATTAAGTAATCAAAAAATTATCACTTGAAAAAGAAAAGATTGGAATTCTTTTTGAATTTTTATTTATGTTATAATAATTAAGTGGAGATGTATAAGTTTTGAAAATATAAGTTAAGGATAGTGAAGTTCAAAACCATTAACAGGCTATCTAGATATAGTAATCCTCTCTATAAAAAAAAGAAGAAAAGAAAAAAAAAAGGATAGAGAGGAGAAGCTTGAGGAAATGCCTAATCAAAAATTGGCTTCACTTGAATTATCTTATAGAAAGAAAACTAATTACATACTTTACTTAATTTTTATGCATAAATATTTATTTAGAAAAGATTTTTCAAGAAGATCTTTTTCTTGTAAATAATCTATGAAAGCTTAATATAATAGACTTCTATTATTTTTAAAATGAATGAAAAGTTTGAAATCTTATGATTTGGTAGTTAAATATTCTTTAAATTCTTAAAATTAAACCTAGTTAGTGAAATTAGGTTAATAATTTACTAAAGACTTTATAAAATAAAAAATTATAAGGAATCTTAAATATTTATCTTTTATTTCCAAAAGTTATATTTTATGTAGTAAAAAGAGTTACTTGAGGACAAGTAACATTTAAGTTTGGGGGATTTTGTTCTATAAAAAATACCTATTTATTTATGTTTTAATTCTTATTAATTTCTAAGTATATTATGCTTTAATGAAAGACATTTTTTGTATTTTTGGATGTAGGTAATGTAAAAAGTTCTAAGAAGGAAAAATGAGCAAAAAGGAGTAAAAATGGAGCAAAATACCAAAAGTATAAAAAAATATGGCCTGGCGCCTAGGCTCCAGAAACTGGCTCCTAAGCGCCAGACTCGATACAAAAACTGTCAAGTTTTTTACAACGTTTGATTAGTTATTTTGACGGAGTGAACGGTTATTGGACATTCTAGAAGGCTGGCAGTTATTCCTTGATAATAGGACATGTGACACATTGCATTTGGACGCTCCAAAAAGGTTTTAATCGCGAAGAGGTGCGAGTCAAAGTGAAGAGGTGCGAAGAACTGGACGCGGTGTCCGGCGCCTAGGAGCCAGACCGACCTTCTAGAAGATTCATTGAATGTGGACATGGTTTGAAGAGCTACCTCAAGGCAACTCTTGAAGCTATAAATAGAGGTCCAATTCTTCAGAAAACGTGCCCCTCCCATTGTACCCCTTTCTCTTATCTACTTTAAGATCTCTCATCTTTAGAGAGAGAATTAGAGAGAGAAATTTAGGGTCATTTTTGTTTAGTTTAGTGAGTTTATTTTCAAGTTATTGCATCTGGAGTTCATTACACTGTGGAGTCAGTAGGAATCAGAAGATTTGTAGAAGAAATATTTGAGATAAGTAAATTTTTCCATTTGATTCAAAGTTTAATTATCATGTTTTGTTATTTATTTTCAATGTGTTCTGAGTAGTTAGTTACTTTCTTACTTCAATTATGAAGAGATAGATAAGATAATATAAAGATTCGATGGAGAATTAAAATTCAAAATATTCTCAAAACATTGTGATGACATTAATACCTGATCTTACTTTACTTTTTAAATTGGTACGTTTGAATTGTTAAAACTCGTCGAAGAGTTTAAAAACCTTGTAGGAGAAGAACTCTTAACTTGTAAATGTCACTTGAATCTTTGGGTGGTCGAAGGCCATGTGCGGGCTATTCATTGTGAAGTGCAAATAAATAGGAAGATAATATTTAAAGGGCGTAGAATTGATAAGTTTTTAGAGTGACAGACTAAATTCTTATAATTTGATTTATAAACTAGGAAAGGGTCACTAGTAGGGCCGACCATAGCCACCGTTGGACATCTAGAAGTGTGAGCCTAGATTAACCCATTTTACTAACAATACATCCGGACCTATTCTGTAAATTAGTCAATGTTCTTTGCACCTAGATCAGAGGGTAAAGAATAGAAATGCTTCTATTTGGCACAATACCATAAATTAAATTCTTCAACGAATATTAAATTATCTTAAAAATCTTAGATTAATTGAAAGAAAGAAAGTTGTTTATTTTATATATAGTTTATAAAATCATTTTCTTATTATTGTTTTCTTTAAATTGCATCTAGTAAATTAATAGTAATTTATAATCAAAATAAAAATATTTTTACTATTATATTTCGCTTTCGCTTTATAGAAAATTTATTTCTATAAATCTTCCCTGTGGGATCGATACTGGGGTCTTTGTTTAAAAATCCTATATTACTTGAAACGATACGTATACTTGCGTAGTACCCCTAATGTGTAAAAATATTACTTATATAATATTAATTGTATACACTAGCCGATATTTATAAATCGAGTAAAAGCTTTTTGGCTATCTTTTGGAAGCAAACATTACTGCGTTAAGCACGGCGATCGGGTCAATCACCCAAAGTTACACTTCTGTCACTAGACCTACTATTACTAAAATTACATTCCATGTATTCAGTTTTAGTCCTACTCAAACGAAGACCTTTAGACTCCAATGTAGACCTCCATAATTCAAGTTTTTCCTGGACTTTTTCTCTTGTCTTATCCACAAGGAGGATATCATCGGCAAAAAGCATACACCAAGGTACATCCTCTTGTAAATGGCCGTAAAGACAATCCTTAAATAAAGCAAAAAGATATGGGCTTAAAGCCGATCCTTGATGTAAACCAACGAAATAGTAAAATACTTGGTCAATCCTCCTTCAGCTCGAACACATGTAAGAGCTCTAGCATACATATCTTTAATGACTCGAATATAAGTCATATCAACACCTTTCTTCTCAAGGACTCTCCAAAGAACATCTCTAGGAACCTTATCGTAAGCTTTTTCTAAATCAATAAAAATCAAATGTAGATCCTCCTTATTATCTCTCGTACTTCTCCATCAAACCTCTCAATAAATGTATAGCTTCCATGGTAGACTCGCTCGACATAAATCCAAATCGGTTATGAGAAATCTTCGTAATACGTCTTAACCTATGTTCAATTACCCTCTCCCATAACTTTAAAGTATGACACATCAATTTAATTCCTCTATAATTTGCACACTCTTGTGCATCTCCTTTATTCTTAAAAATGGGGACCAAAATGCTCTTTCTCCACTCCTCGGGCATCTTTTTTGTTTTTAAAATAATATTAAAAAGTTTAATAAGCCAGGAAACCCCCAAATCACCTAAACATTTCCACACTTCAATTGGGATATTATCAGGTCCTACAGACTTTCCCCCCTTGGTTTTCTTTAAAGCCTCGTCCACTTCTTTTTACTAATGCGACGGTAAAAATGAAAAGTTTTATTATTATTAACGATATTAAGATCACTAAGGTCGATCGTACTTTCAGCATGATCATTATAAAGTTTATCAAAATTACTCAGCCACCTATGTTGAATATCATTTTCTAAGAAAAACACTTTTTGATTTTCATCTTTAATACACTTTACTTGAGTTAAATCTTTACTTTTCTTTTCTCTTTGTTTGGCTAGTTTATACATATATTTTTCACCTTCCTTAGTATCTAACATGTTATAAAGATCTCTAAAATCAGAATTTTTAGCGTCACAGATTATTCTTTTACACTCCCTGCGGGTCGTTTTATATTTTTCTCAGTTCTCTATGAATTACTTAGAAATAAAAAAAAAGTTCTTATTAAATTTTAAGAATTAATAAATTCATGATTTTCTAATTTAGAAAATACAGTAACAATTCTCAAGACTTAATTTGTTAAATTTAAAAAAATAATAATAAAAGAAATCAATGAACAAAGGAACACATGAATCCTCACTTAGCAGTTTAATTTGAAGGTTGCACACATTGAACAATACGAGGTGACAATAAATTTACCTCTATATATTGAAACGGGACAAACAATAGGGGATGAAACTGTTTTGGAACAACAAACAATAACATAAGCTGTAGATACTTCTACCATTGGTGATGCCCAATTACCTGTACATATTGATAAAGTAGAGCAACAAAGAATAACAGACGTTGAAGATATTCAACCTTTGAGAATTACCTATTACTTGCACATATTGATAAAGCAGAGCAAAAAAATAATAATAGAAGTTGTAGGTACTTCTGCCTTTGGGGATGACCCATTAGTTGTACGTATCGATAAAGTAGAGCAACAAATAATAACATAAGTTGAAGATACTTCAACTATTGATAGAGTAAAACAAATAATAAAGTGTGCGATGGAATCTCTCAAGCCTGTAAGCATTACATCTTCAAATGAAGAGGGAGATCAGTAAAACACCTAAAGAGAAATTTTCTGATGACTATGAGACAAATGTATTAAAAAATAACTCTTTTTATTGTGTCCCATAACTTTGATTTTGGCATTATACCTGAGCATTTTGATTATGTAGGCTCGTCCAGTGGAGTTAGTTATCGATTTTCCTGGTAGAACATAACTATCTCTTGAAATGTCTTAAGTAATCGATCAACATTGTTACAAATATAATGATAAGTTAGTAAAGGTTCACATTTTTTATGTTATGCAATACTTATATTTAAATTTCACAAGGACTATGTGTTAAAGATGCAGGGGTAATATTATGATTAATATGGGACATGTAATAAGTCGTCCTGGCCTCGATGATATACTACAAAATGATTAGTTTGAAAACGAGCATCCTGATGCTTTTGCCATGATAATGGAGCATAATAAAAATAAAACACTTGCATTTTACAAACCATACCTCTATATATCGCCACTACGCTGGGTAAATATTTAAGTTTAAGTAAATTCATGTAAGGTTAACTTCTTACACTATGATAAAAACATGTCAGTGTTTGTGTCATTTTATGTAGATATATAGACGTTAAAACATGACAATGTTTATGGATCACATCAAAAAGGAAACCATAAAAAATATAGACATTATTTTACTCCTATTATTGATAAACAACATTAGACATTGTTGGTTGGGGAACTTAAAGAACGTAAATGGAGATTATATGACTATTTGCCCAACAAGATACACATGATGATCACCCAAAACATTGTGAACATATTCAACAAAAGCTCAGTTATTGTTCAATCTATTTCAGCATTATAAGCATGACAATTTAATTCAAAACGAAACTTTGCAGATCAAACTTATTTTAAAAGAAGCAGGGAAAGCGTTTAAGAGCGATCTGTCCAAATGGCCAATTGTCATAACTAAAGGAGTTACAGAGCAAACCAAAGGCTTTGGTTGCAACTTATTCATTTGTAAATATATAGAAACGTTAGTACAAGTCAATAGAGGTGATTGGAATGACAAATTTGGCTGGCATGTAAATATTTCAATATTTAGAGCTGAATTTGTCTATGTATATGTACGTGTGCTATGTCTCAAACATAGATGATACTGTTAGATTTCATCTTACTTCATCAATGAATTCTAAACATTTTAACTGATTGAGGTGTTCTATTTTATTGATCATCATAATGCTAAGTGAGCTCTTCTCCTTATTAAAATCAACTAATACAATGACAATGTCAAACAAAAACACTACAATGACACCAAAATTCAACCGCTTCAGTAACAACTATTACATCCACTTCAATAACTCTTCAAAGCCACCGAAAGAAATCTCAATAACATCAAAATAACACGACAATAACACCAGGATAATACTACACCTTACTTAAAATACTTCAATAATACCTTGATAACTCCATAATTCAATAATAAAACTCCAATAACACTTATGCACAATAAGATCAACGAAACACATCTATAATACTCCAATAACATCAGTGATAATACTTTTGCACAATGACATCACAATACAACTCCAATGACAGCTAAATACACCACCAATAACGCCGCCACAAAAATACCTAAGAGAAAACACACTAATACTCCAATGCAATGCTTATAACACAGAAAAACCACGTCAATACTCTAATAAAATGTCAATAACACCACAAAAACATGTCAGTGCTTTTGTCATTTTATGCAGATATATAGACGTTAAAACATGACAATGTATATGGATCACATCAAAAAGGAAACAATAAAAAATATAGACATTATTTTACTCCTATTATTGATAAACAACATTAGACATTGTTGGTTGGGGAATTGAAAGAATATAAATGGAGATTATATGACTATTTGCCCAAACAAGATACACATGATGATCACCCAAAACATTGTAAACATATTCAGCAAAAGCTCAGTTATTCTTCAATCAATTTCAGCATTATAAGCATGACAATTTAATTCAAAACGAAACTTTGTTGATCAAACTATTTTTAAAAGAAGCAGGAAAGCGTTTTAGAGCGATCTGTCCAAATGGCCAGTTGTCATGACTAAAGGAGTTCCAGAGCAAACCAAAGGCTTTGGCTTCAGCTTATTCATTTATAAATATATAGAAACATTAGTAAAAGTCAATAGAGGTGATTGGAATGACAAATTTAGCTGGCAAGCAAATATTCTAAAATTAAGAGTTGAATTTGTTTATGTATATGTGCGTGGGCTATGTCTAAAACATAGATGATACTGTTAGATTTCATCTTACTTCATCAATGAATTCTAAACATTTTAACTGATTGAGGTGTTCTATTTTATTGATCATCGTAATGCTAAGTGAGCTCCTCCTTATTAAAATCAACTAAATACAATGACAATGTCAAACAAAAACACTATAATAACACCAAAATTCAACCGCTTCAGTAACAACTATTACATCCACTTCAATAACTCTTCAAAGCCACCAAAAGAAATCTCAATAACATCGAAATAACACGACAATAACACCAGGATAATACTACACCTTACTAAAACTACTTCAATAATACCTTGATAACTCCATAATTCAATAATAAACTCCAATAACACTTATGCACAATAAAATCAAAGAAACACATCTATAATACTCTAATAACATTAGTGACAATACTCTTGCACAATGTCATCGTAATACAACTCCAATGATAACTAAATACACCACCAATAACGCCACCACAAAAATACGCTAAGAAAAAACATGCTAAAACTTAAATGCAATGCTTATAACACAGCAAAACCACGTCAATACTCAAATACAATGTCAATAATACCACAAAAACACTAGCAATAACACTAAATTTTAAATACAACTGAATCTATAATACCTTCAATTGAAAATGCTCCTGAACTTGAGTTGAGAGTATTACCTCCTCATTTAAAGTATGCATTCTTAGGAATTTTATCAACTTTACCTGTAACAATATCTTCTGAATTAACTAAAGATCAGGAAAACAAAATATTAGAGATTTTAAAAAGTTATAAAAAAGCTTTTGGTTGGACAATAGTTGATATAAAAGGAATAAGCCCTTCGATCTATATGCATTAAATTTTAATGGAATATAATTATAAACCCATAGTTGAACCTAAACGAAGATTAAATCCAATTATGAAAGAGGTAATAAAGAAAGAAATATTAAAATGGTTAGATGCTAGAATTATTTATATTATATCTGATAGTTCTTGGGTTAGTCCTATTCACTATCTTTCGAAGAAAGGAGGAGTGACTGTAGTTGTTAATGAAAAGAATGAATTATTCTAAAAAGATAAGTCACTGGATGAAGAATTTGTATTTATTATAGAAAATTGAATGTCGCCACTAGGAATGATCATTTTCCTTTGCCTTTTTTGGATCAAATGTTGGATAGATTAGTTGGACATTCATATTTTATTTTTTGAATGTATATTCTGGTCACCACCAAATACTGATTACTCGAGAGGATTAAGAAAGACTACATATACAAGTCCTTATGAAACTTTTATTTTTGGAAGAATGTCTTTTGAGTTATGTAATACACCTGCAACTTTTCAAAGGTGTATGATGTCTATTTTCTGTGACTTAATTGAGAAAGGAATTGAAATTTTTATGGATGATTTCTCCATGTTTGGAACCTCTTTTGATTCTTATTTAGATCATATAACTAAGGTTTTAAAACTTTGTGAAGAAACAAATTTGGTTCTGAACTGGGAAAAATGTCAATTTATGGTTACAAAAGGAATTGTATTGGGACATAAAATTTCTAAAAATGGTATGAAAGTTGACTAAGCAAAAATTTAAATTATTGCTATATTAAAACCTTCTACTTCAGTTACAACTCTGAGAAGTTTTCTCAGACATGCTGGATTTTATAAGAGATATATTAAAGATTTTTCTAAAATTATTAAACGTCTATGACATCTTTTAGAAAAATACACTAAATTTGATTTTAATGAAAATCGCTAAAAGCCTTCAATTTATTAAAAGAAAAATTAATTACTGCACCTATTATTGTTTCACCTAATTAGAAACACCAATTGAATTAATGTGTGATGCTAGTGATTATGCTATTGAAGCAGTTTTAGGACAAAAATTTGATATGATTTTTAAAGTTATATATTATGCCAGTAGGACTCTTAATGAAGCTCAAATTAATTATACTACCACTAAAAAAGAGCTATTGGCAATAGTATATGCTTTTGATAAATTTAGACCATATTTACCTGAAACAAAATCTATAGTGCATGCAGATCATTTCGCTAATAAATATTTAATGTCAATGAAGGATGCAAAGCCAAGGTTAATTAGATGGGTTCTTCTCTTGCAAGAATTTGATTTTCAAATAGTGGATAGGAATGGTGCTGATAATCAAATTGCTGATAATTTGTCTATATTTGAATTATAATGAAAAGAATGCTAAAGAATACATAAAATAATATTTTCTTGATGAACAACTTTATGCCATTACTGGGTGGCAAATTCCATGGTATGTTGATATGGTTAATTATTTAGCTAGTAATATTTTACAATACAGATTAACTAGCCATCAGAAAAAAGAATTTATATATGATGCAAAATTTAACTTTTGGGGATGACCCCTTATTTAATTAAAAAATGTAAAGATTCTGTCATTTGAAGATGTGTACCCAATATTGAAGAAATTATACAAAATTGTCACAACTCTGAATTTGGAGGACATTTTGGTATTGATAAAACTACATTTAAAATTTTACAATCTGAATTTTATTGGCCTACATTATTCAAAGATGTTAAATAATATGTAAAAGCTTGTGATCGATGTCAGATAGTAGGCAATATTTCAAGATGAGAAGAAATGCCTCTAAATTTTACTTTGAAAGTTGGAATTTTTTATGTATGGGATTTGGATTTTATGGGACCATTTATACAATCTTCTGAAAAAATTTATATATTATTAGCTATTGATTATGTTTCTAAATGGATTGATATATAATATTACAGAAGGAAATATACTGTGGTCTGCTGATATTGTAAACTACATCGTTAGTAACATTTTATCACCGGAATTAACAATGCAACAACAGAAGAAATTCAAACATGATGCTAAATTTTATTTTTGGATGATCCTTATTTGTATAAGCAATATAAAGATCTGATTATTAGGAGATATATGCCTTATGAAGAAACTGAATAAATTATTTGAGAATGTCGTGATTCTGAATTTGGAGGACATTTTAGAATTGATAGAACAACACATAAGATTTTACAATATGGATTTTATTGGCCTACTATTTTTAGAGATGTTTATAGATTTATCAAAACCTATGATCCATGTCAGAGAATAGGCAATATGTCTAGAAGAAATGAAATGCCTCTTAATTTTACTTTGGAAGTTGAGATTGTTGATGCTTTGGAATTAGATTTTATGGGACCATTTATACTTTCATTTGGGAATTTATATATATTAATTGTTGTTGATTATGTATCAAAATGGATTGAGGCAATAGCTTTACCTAACTGTGATGCCAGAAGTGTTTTGAGATTATTAATGAAAAATATTTTCACAAGATATGGAATGCCTAAAGTAATCATCACCGATAGAGGATCCCATTTTAAGAATTATCTGATTCAAAGATTGGCAGATAAATATAATATTATGCATAGAATCTCTACAGCTTATCATCCCCAAACTAATGGCTTAGCTGAGGTATCTAATCGGGAAATTAAACAAATTTTAGAAAAAGTCATAAATGCTGAGAAATTAGATTGGTCTGCTAGAGTAGACACCACTTTATGAGCATACTGAACTGGTTATAAAACTCCTATAGGAATGTCCCCATATAGAGTAATTTTTGAAAAGACTTGTCACTGTTGACCTCATTTTTGATGAGGTATTCTCTTCTTCTTTTTAGTACTTAGGATCTAGCCTTAGGCTTTTCCTTTGACTGTCTTAGAGGACTAAAATTGGGACCCACCACTTAGAAATTCAAACCACTTCTTAACTCCCTGCAAACTCTACAAACTTGAATATAGACCCCTAATCACCTAGAAGGGTCGAAATCAAATGCGGAAGTTTAAAGGATGGGTTCCTATAGGACTCTTCGGCGCTCATGACTACCCTACAGGCGGCCTCGGTCCGGTGAAGGGGCCGACTTACACACACTACATTTATACACTACACTTTCACACACCTATACTCAACTTAACCTCCCGACTCATGTAGGTGATTCACATGGATGGTCCTTAACCCTAAGCCCTCGGCAAGCAGGGTTAAACAACATATCGGATGCCTCAAATGAGTCCCTTCATGGCTCATGTGGGCTTGATATGGCTTCATGGCTCAACCAAAATGATCTCATTCCACTTATATTCACCCAATCTTCAATTTTCCAAATTTTCAATTTTTGACCCCCGGGACCCTACACCCGCTTAGCCTACCCAAAACCCTTGAAATTACACAAATTTTTGCAAAATTTCCAAATCACCCAAAATTCCTCAAAATCAATCCCAAGCATTCCCACATTACTCAAATTGATCATCCATACCCAAAAATACCAAAAATTCCAAAAATACCTCCCAATACCCTCCAAATACCCAAAATACCCCTCTTGACCAAAAAATCCAAAAATTCAGAAAATTCCCAAAAAATTCCAGAAAATCCAAAATATTCCCAATTTAATTTTGTTCAACTACACCATGAGCAAATTTTGTCAATTTACCCCACTTTTATCAAAACCCCTAATTTGACCCATTTTAACCCAAAGTGAACCCAATGTCAAACCAAACCTACCCAATTAACCCAAATCCTGGTCCAATTCAATTCTAAACTTCAATTCAACATTCCCAACACCAATCTATACCAAATCTAAATCCAATTTGATTGACATTTGAATCCAATTTCACTTTTGGCCTTAAAGCCCAATTTGGACCCATGACCCAAACCTAACCCAAACTAACCCAATTCAACCCCAATTAACCCCAAACCTTTTCTAAACCTTCCTTAACATCCCCAAAAACAAAACACTAACATGATTTACCCAAAATTTAGACCCAAACCCCACTCAAATTCAACCCAAAGCCAAAAGACCCAATTTTAACCTAAACCCAAACTTAACCCAAATAAGCCCAAACCCCAAAATCAAAACTCAACCAAAGCCAAAACCTCTTTGAAACACTCCCATAAACATTTTCCAACATTTATTTTACATTAATTTCAACCCTAGCACAACATTGGCCCAAATTAGCCCAACTTGACCTACATTGAGCCATTTACCAAAGAGGCCCAAATTCAAACCAATTCAATTCCAAGTCACACCAAATTTATTCCAAATCATTCATGAAACATTCCTAAACTAAATTCAACACTTATTGGATCCAATCCTTTGCAAAATTCTCATCCTAAAATAAAAAAAAAAACCCACTTCCATAAATAACTTTAAAAGCCCATCTAAAACCATTTCAAAGAGCCCAAAATCTACCCTAAAGCCCACATGACATTTCCATTTGCCATCCATTTAATCAAAGCCATTACCTAAGTTCAAATCAATCATCAAATGGTTCCAAATCAAGCCATATGCCAAATCCCATCAAATCACCCCTAAATTACCAAAATTTCCAAATTCCATTTTCATGAAATCGACCAAGCTTTTCCCCAAGCCAAAAGACAAGCCATGAAGCCACATGCAAGCCATGGAAAAGCCACATGAAGCCATGGAAGGTTTGACATGTGATCAATCCATTAATGGCAAAAGGAGGAGCCTCTTTTAAGCCCCCTTAAAAAGGTTTTAACCCTTTTAATGCTTCACCTTAATCCATGATTAATCAAAATATTCATGGATGGTGACTTCTCTACCCTTTTCAAGCTGATTCACCCGATCCTCCCTCAGCCCAAATCAGCCATGGAAGGGTGCACCAAACCCAAAATGGTGGGTTGACCCATTTGGACCCAAAATGAGCCTCTCCCCATACCCTTTTGATTCAAACCCTTTACACATGTCCATGGCCGATTGATCGCACAAACCTCCAACCCCGACCCACTGGACTCGAGAGTGACCCATGCCTGCCGCCCACTGCCCGGGTCACCGGAAAACACCATGGCCGAGACCTTGGGAGGAGCCAAAACTTTGGAATTCCACCTTGCCGAGCCGCCCCATGCCCAATGGCCACCATGGTCGTTCGTCCCATGCCCGAGCAGACCGATCCCAACCCTCGGCCATCCCCGTGAGGCCCTCCACCCTCTCCTATTTAAACGCGACCCCCTCTCGGCCATGGGAGGTGCTGAAGCAGAACCCTACCGAAACCACCGCCAAAATTGTTCCAGAACACTCTCCATACTTAGAGCGAGTTGATCCCCAGCTGCAATTTGCCCTAATCCCCACCAACGAACCCAATTTCTCGACCAAAATTCCACCCAAAACTAGGACACTTCTCCACGATGGATCAATCCTCAAATTGATTGGTCCTACACCTTCACCGGACCAAGGAAGGAGTCCACTAGAAAAGCCCCCTCTCCAGGCCACCCATCTCGTTCCGGACTCCAAGCTTTGTGATCGGGCTCGGTCGTAATCATACCTGAGCGATTCACCGGACCGGGAGACTTCATCCGGAGCTTGTCGGGATCCGATCGAAGGTGACACAACCCTCGGATTGAAGCCACACTTCTCTAAGCAAATGTATGAGCTAATTCTTCATCCCGAGCTTCGGAGATTCTCCATTTCAAATGCTTTAATTTCAATGCATGATCACCGTATAGATGTATTCGTCTCTTCAAGACGAATCCATAGTAGCATAAGAACACAAAAATCCATTGAGTATCGAGTGAGATATTAGTGGATTTAGTGTGGACGGCTCTCGGGCGAGGACGCTTGGGGACGATGAACGGATGCCGTTCATTTAATACACGCGCAGACGGACGGCCGAGATCGCGCCGGATCGGGGAGATGGAACGACACACCGGCCCCCGAGCGCCGAGTCGGATGGCGGCGTCGAATCGGAGAGCGCCACGCGGCGTTTCGGAGCTACCGAGGTTGACGCGGCGCCGCGTGGATAAATAGAAAATTAGGGTATTTTCTGATTTATTTAATTCCCTAAACTTCAAAAATCCATAACTTTGTATAGGAAAATCGGAAAAATAAAATAAAAATACCCCCGTGCTCGGTGAACGGAGGAGAATAATGTGGAAAAGAAATTATTTAATTTCATCAAGTATTTTATTTTTAATGATTTATTTCCCTTCGCATTGTTTTAATTCTCCATGCATATAGGAAATTCACCATGGTATGAGACCATAGGGCTTTTGAAGCCTCTGAATTTGGGAACATTCCCTGAATTTTTCAAAGTCAGAGGCCATCCATATGAGAAGTTATTAATTTTTCAAATTCATGTTACTGTTTTGAGTATTTTAAATCCAATAATTAGCATGTTGTGAAATAAATTCTAGGAAAATTTGGTGATGTCTCTTATGACCAGAAGACCCTAGGAAAAATACATTTTGGATTAGTTTATTTAAAACAACCCTAATTGGCTTAAACACCCAAAATAGCTCCTTAATTAATTAGAGCTAACCATATATCAAATTGGCTTGAAATCAATTCTCCACTAACCTTTAGGATCAGAGGAACCCACCATAAAAATTTGAAGTCAATTGGACTTGGTTAGCCCTACTAAATGGGTTGATTAAGCCATTTAGTCAATTTGAACTTTAAAAATTCATAACTTTCAAAATGCTTTTCAAAAATTCACCAAATTGGTTTTGGAGCCTCTCGATATCAGGGGAATTTAAGGAAATTAAAATTTCAATTTTCTGAAAAATTTAATTTTTTGCATTATTTTAATATTTTAATAATTAAAAAAATAATAAAAATCATAAAAATAATAAAATTCACCAAAATGTCACATTTTGAATTTTAATCACTTAGGAACAAACCCCATATTTTTCTTAGGTCTATTTAATGAGATATTAAATTTTAAAGCCCTAAGATAATTTTAAAATTAAAAAAATATATATATTTCTAGTATTTCCATTAAAATAATTCTAATAAATCATAGAAAAATCAAAAAATTGTAAACATTGATTCTCTGATTTCCTTGATATCAGAGAGATTTTTGAAAAATATAAAATTTATTTTTCAACCTTTATTTTATTTTTAAATTAATTAATACTCCAAAACTTAAAATAATTATAATAAAAATAATATAAATAAAAAAATCACCAAAATTGGTCCAAGTGGTCCTCTAGTCATTAGGAATGTCCCATAATTTTCTTAAGGACAGAAATTTTCCCTTGGTCATATTATTAAATTTTCCATGGAAATTCCTATTTTCCACCAAAAATAATTACATAAATAAAATAAATACAGAAAAATCACATTTTCTCCTCTCATATCTTTATTGGCATATGAGTGAGGTCACATAAAAATTTCAACTTCATTTAAGCTCAATTTAGTGAGTTATGAAATTATTAAGCTTGAAGGGCAAAATGGTAATTAAAATTTTAACCCTTAATTAAAACTTTAGGTTTAATAAAATTAACAAGTAAAGTATTTGATCTTAATCTGATTTGGATGATTGAAATTTAAATAATTAAAGGGTAGAAACCTATTAAACAATTTAAAAATAATTAAAATAAACTTTATTTAAATAATTGATTAAATTTGGAAGAATAATAAAATTGGAATTATTAAAATAGAGATATTATTAAGAAGAGATTTATTCTTTAATTTAAAAATCCCTAAATTAATCATCTCAATAATATTTAATTCTTAATTAAAATGATAATTCAAATTTAAGTTTTAAAATGTTAAAGGACTTAATCATTAAAATTAAATTAAAAAGTTAAATTATTAAACTCTTTTTAAATTTTCAATTAAACTAAAATAAAAAAATTAAATTAAATTAAATCAAACAAATTAAATAAATTAAATTAAATTAAATCAAATAAATTAAATTAAATTAAATGAAATTAAATTAAAATCAAATTAAATTAAAAATAATTAAATTAAAATTAAATTAAAATTAAAACTAAATCAAATTAAATTAAATTAAAGTTAAATTAAATTAAAAATGACATCACCTAAGACATAAAGAAATTAAATATAAAGCAACTTGAACACTATTCCAAATTTAAACCCGTTAATTGAATTTAAACTAAATCATAAACCATTCTGAACACCAATTTACCCTCGAGAGCTTTGGTTATCATAACTCTAAACACGAACGTTAAATGAAATGCTACTTCACTTATAGGATATTCAAATGTCTTAGTTCACCGAGCAAGATAACAAAACTTGAATCCCTGGACGATTAATTCATTTGTATGATTAAATTCATTTGGACTTAAAACAATCCTATCAATATTGAAAAGATGTTTAAGATTCTTCTTAAGCACTTCCTCAATATGATAAGTATACTCATAAGAACAATTGAACTTAATTATTCTTCGATGAAGAAAATCGTCCTTAAACCAAAACACAAGAACCTAGACGTCATAGGAAATGACTAGCTATAGGTTTAGGAACTTGGTAGAAAACCATAACCCTTCCCTTAGCTTTACCTAGGAACTTGCTTAAATATTCTGATTGTGTCTTAAGTGGAGCTACCACGCCAGAAGATCAGAAGAAAGAAGGCTACCACGCCACCAGATAGAACCACCAGTGATGCATGACCTTGTTGCAGAAGCAACCCCGGGGGATGTCCCGACAGACATCATCCCTGAGGAGCCGAGGTATGCGGTGAGAACGTGAAGGGATTGAACCATATATCCCACAATATGTCACAAGGCCTCGCCATCTCGCGATCATTCCGAATACGAGCTGGAGAGAATGCGGAATTTTGAAAAGAAAACCTTTGAATACTTCGAAGAGAATTAGAGGCGAAGAATCAATATACTAGAGGGCCTCGAGCTACATACGTACGTATTCTCATAGTATGAACAACGAGCAAATCGTGGATTGCATCCGGATTCGAAAAGAATGGGCCGAGCAGGCCGCCCGAGGGAAAACACATACTCGAACCCCGGAGATGGATGCCGGGGAAGGGAAAAATCATAATACTAATGCGGATGTCTGTTACAACTTTCACGGAAGACGAGAAGGGAAACCCACCGGAATACTCCGTCATGGGCGAGTGGATCCGATGCCATTAGTCATCAAGAGAATGGTAAAGAAATTGATAACATGGAGGGTACGTCGGCAGATTGCATACCCAATAGCCGCATTATCAACATCTACAAACAGGGGTGACCGCATACCCCCGCATATAGACCACCGCGACTTTGTCGACCTTTCCGCACGGTCTCTTTCCCGAACGAGTGTAACATCATGTTCGGATCCGACCTCCGTATAGCAGGCCCGGGTGAGTTCCGAGGGCCGTTGAAGATACCTTTACCGTGCAGGTTCCGTCATGATATTGAAGGGCAACGGAGCGGATATCGCTAAGCATTGCATACCGAGAGTACCAGGTGAAGCGGATCTCGGCTACTTTCGGAAGGATGGATGACAGGAAGACACCTTACCATTTCCAGCTAGACTCGGAGCTAGAGAGCCTCCGACCTTACGAGCTATGAGTTACATGGAAAATATCACACCTCCAATGTACATCTATACGGCATCCTTGTCAAGGATGGCTTGGAAGGTGATGTTATTGACCATGTACCCCACTATTCAGACATGGATTTTTGACAGATGCTTCTTTGGATGGATCGACAAAGATCATACATAGTCCGTTTTGAGTCTACATGGATTGTATGAGATATATGCCAGATCAAGTTGTATGATGTATCTTCAACATGATTGGAATGAAAGTGACCATGTCACATTTTTGGCCTTCACCTCTTTTGTGCAAATTGACTGGGAAACGCCATTGAAGTTAAATGAACTTCGAACAAAGAACAGAAAAGAAAAAAAAAGAGAATAAAAGAAAACTTTCCTAAAAAAGAATCTTAAAAATGACGAACACCAAATTCACATGAACATTAAATAAACGATAAAATAAAATTTGAATCATTAAAAGATAAACAAAATCAACATAAATGTTAAATCAAATCTCAAATCAAATTCTCAACCAAATTCCAAATCAAATCTCAATCAAATTCAAATTCAATTTTTTCCAGATTCCAAATCAAATCTCAATTAAATTCAAACTCAACCTTCCAATCGACACTTAAACCCCGATTTTCAATCGACACTTAAACCCTTTCGAGATCAGTACCTAAATTCTGATTCTCATCCCTTTCAATCGACACTTAAACCCCGATTTTCACTCCGAGGCTGGTACCTAAATTCCAGTTTTCTTTGCAATCCCGAGATTGGAACCAAGGTTTCAATTCTCGTCTAAAATTTAACTTTTCTCAAATTAATTTTAAATCAAACTTCAATCTAAATTAAAAATCAAAATCTAAAAATTACACATCCGAACTTAAATTGAAACAAAATGAAATCTAAATCAAAATTCCCCGCATCATGTGATTTGGAATTCACCTCCTTTTCCTTTCCCCAGCGAGAGTTCAGGAATCTCCAGTTTCAGAGATATGCTTGACACTCCCCAGCAGAAACTCTTCTATTTTTTCCTAAGTTTGTCACTTGGACGTTTGTGTTGGTTTCGTTGATCGCTTCGGTCAACACCAATACGCGCGGTGTGCTCCATCAGCTCACCACACCTATTGGGGGTCCATTTGTTGACCTCATTTTTTATGAGGTCTTCTTTTCTTCTTTTAGTACTTAGGATCTAGCCTTAGGCTTTTCCTTTCGACTATCTTAGAGGACTAGAATCGGGATCCACCATCTAGAGTTTCAAACCACTTCTTAACTCCTCGCAAACTCCACAAACTTGACTGTAGACCCCTAATCACCTAGAGGGTTGAAATCAAATGTGGAAGTTTAAAGGATGAGTTCCTATAGACTCTTTCGCCTTAGGACCGCCTCAGGTGGCCTGGTCCAGTGAAGGGGCTGACTTACACACACACTACACTCATACACTACACTTTCACACACCTCCTAAAACCACACCCATACTTAACTTGACCTCCTGACTCATGTAGGTGATCCACATGGATGGTCCTTAACCCCTAAGCCCTTAGCGAAGAGGGTTAGGAACAACATAGTGAATGCCTCAAATGAGTCCCTTCATCGCTCATGTGGGCTTGATGTGGCTTCATGGCTCAACCAAAATGATTTCATTCCACTCAAATTTACCCAATCTTCAATTTTTCAAATTTTCAATTTTTGACCCCCGGGACCCTACACTCGCCTAACCTACCCAAGACCCTTGAAATTACCCAAATTTTTGCAAAATTTCCAAATCACCCAAAATTCCCCAAAATCATTCCTAAACATTTCTCATCACTCAAATTGATCATTCATAGCCAAAAATACCAAAAATTCCAAAAATACCTCCCAATACCCTCCAATTACCCAAAATACCCAAAATACCTCTCTTGACCCAAAAATCCAAAAATTCAGAAAATTCCCAGAAATTTCCAGAAAATCCCAAATATTCCCATTTTCATTTTGTTCAACTACACCATGGGCTAATTTTGTCAATTTACCCTACTTTTGTCAAAACCCCCAATTTGACCCATTTTAACTCTAAGTGAACCCAATGTCAAACCAAACCTACCCAATTGACCCAAATTCTGGTCCAATTCAATTCTAAACTTCAATTCAACATTCCCAACACCAATCTAGACCAAATCCAAGTCCAATTTGATTGACATTTGGATCCAATTTCACTTTTGGCCTTAAAGCCCAATTTGGACCCATGACCCAAACCTAACCCAAACTCACCCAATTCAACTCCAATTAACCCCAAATCTTTTCTAAACCTTCCTTAGCATCCCCACAAGCAAAAAACTAACATGATTTGCCCAAAATTTAGACCCAAACCCCACTCAAATTCAACCCAAAGCTAAAAGGCCCAATTTCGACCTAAACCCAAACCTAACCCAAATGAGCCCAAACCCCAAAATCAAAGCCCAACCAAAGTCAAAACCTCTTTGAAACACTCCCATAAACATTTCTCAACATTAATTTTACATCAATTTCAACCCTAGCCCAACATTGGCCCAACTTGGCCCACTTTGACCTATATTGGCCCATTCACCAAAAGTGCCCAAATTCAACCCAAATCACCCCCAATTTGCTTCAAGTCACTCATGACACATCCATGAGCTAAACCCAACAATTATTTGGCCCAACCTCTTTACAAAATTCTCATCCATAAATTCATTTTTAAACTTAAAGGCCCATTCCTTAAACCATTTTAAATGCCCATCTTTTACCACATCCAAAGGCCCAAAATTGGTCTCAAAGCCCATATGACATTTCCCCTCATCATACTTTCAATTAAACTCAATACCTAAGTCCTAAATTCATCATCAAATCATTCCAAATCAAGTTTCATACAAATTTCCATCAAATTACCAAAAATTCCTAAAATCCATTTTCATGAAATTGACCAAGCTTTCCCAAGCCAAAGACAAGCCATGCAAGCCATGGACAAGCCACATGAAGCCATGGAGAGTTTGACATGTGATCGAGCCATTAATGGAAAAAGGAGGACCCCCTTTCCTAATCCTTCTTAAGCCTTTTTTACCTTAAGCATGTCACACTCTAAACCATGCTTTGCCACCTAATCCTCGATGGAGACTCCACCACACATGGGAGATTGACCCACCCGACCTCCTCGACCCGAAACCGAGTCTTGGGGAGGTGCACCCAACCCATTTGCATGGGTCGACCAAAATAAGCTAAAATGGCCCCTTCCCCTTTCTACTTTGATTCAACCACTTTACACATGTCAAACCTCAATTGAATGCACCAAACCCCAGCCTTGACCCACCTGAACAAGATGGTGACCAATGCCTGGCCGGCCAGCCACCAGGTCGCCGGAAAAATTCATAACTTTCAAAATACCTTTCAAAAATTCACCAAATTGGTTTTGGAGCCTCTCTGATATTAGGGGAATTTAAGAAAATTAAAATTTCAATTTTCTAAAAAAAGTTGATTTTTAATATTATTTTAATATTTTTAATAATTAAAAAATAATAAAAATCACAAAAATAATAAAATTCACCAAAATGTAATATTTTGAATTTTAATCACTTAGGAACAAACCCCATTTTTTTCTCAGGTCTATTTAGTGAGATTAAATTTTAAAGCCCTAGGATAATTTTAAAATTAAAAAAATGTATTTTCTAGCATTTTCACTAAAATAATTATAATAAATCAAAGAAAAATCAAAAAATTGCAAAAATTGATTCTCTGATTTCCTTGATGTCAGAGAGATTTTTGAAAAATATAAAATTCATTTTTCAACCTTTATTTTATTTTTAAATTAATTAACACTCCAAAACTTAAAATAATTATAATAAAAATAATATAATTCAAAAAATCACCAAAATTGGTCCAAGTAGTCCTCTGGTCATTAGGAATGTCCCCTAATTTTCTTAAGGACAGAAACTCTCCCTTAATCATGTTATTAAATTTTCTTTGGAAATTTCTATTCTCTACCAAAAATAATTATATAAATAAATTAAATACAGAAAAATCATATTTTTCCCTCTCATGTCTTTATTGACATATGAGTGAAGTGACATAAAAATTTCAAGTTCATTTGAGCTCAATTTAGTGAGTTATGAAATTATTAAGCTTAAAGGGCAAAGTGGTGATTAAAATTTTAACCCTTAATTAAAACTTTAGGTTTAATAAAATTAACAAGTAAAATATTTGATCTTAATCTGATTTGGATGATTGAAATTTAAATAATTAAAGGGTAGAAACCCATTAAACAATGTAAAAAAAAATAAACCTTAATTAAATAATTGATTAAAATTGGGAAGAATAATAAAATTG
The DNA here is from genome assembly GCA_022702705.1 of Papilionanthe hookeriana x Papilionanthe teres. Taxonomy (NCBI): domain Eukaryota; kingdom Viridiplantae; phylum Streptophyta; class Magnoliopsida; order Asparagales; family Orchidaceae; genus Papilionanthe; species Papilionanthe hookeriana x Papilionanthe teres. The sequence goes on from CM040424.1 coordinate 11,012,795, forward strand.
GAATTATTAAAATAGGGATATTGTTAGGAAGAGATTTATTCTTTAATGATGACTCAAACTTAAAATATTAAAAGACTTAATCATTAAACTAAAGTTAAATTATTAAACTCTTTTAAAATTTCAATTAAAGTTAAAAATAAAATTAAATTAAAAATTAAATTAAATTAAATAAATCAAATTGAATTAAATTAAATTAAATCAAATTAAATTAAATTAAAGATTAATTAAATTAAATGAAATTAAATTAAAATTAAAAGTAAAATTAAATTAAAGATTAATTAAATTAAATTAAATTAAATTAAATTAAATTAAATTAAATCAAATTAAATTAAATCATATTAAATTAAATTAAATTAAATTAAATTAAATCAAATTAAATTAAAATTAAATCAAATTAAATTAAATTAAAGGAAATTAAATCAAACTAAATTAAATTAACATCAAATCAAACTAAATTGAATTAAATTAAATTAAATTAAAATTAAAATTAAATTAAATTAAAGACTAAAATTAAATTGAATTAAATAACATCACCTAAAACAGAAGAAATTAAATATAAAGCGAACTCGAACACTATTCCAAATTTAAACCCATTAATTGAAATTAAACTAAATCACAAACCATTTGAACACCAATTTACCCTCGAAAGCTTTAGTTGTCATAACTCCTAAACGAACATTAAATGAAATGTTACTTCACTTATAGGACATTCAAATATCCTCATTCATCGAGTAAGATAACAACAAAACTTAACTAAACCTCTGGACGATTAATTCATTTGTATAATCGAATTCATTTGGACTTAAAACAATCCTAGAAATATTGAAAAGATGTTTAAGATTCGCCTTAAGCACTTCCTCGATATGATAGGATGTTCATAAGAACAATTGAACTTAATTGTTCTTTGATGAAGAAAATCGTCTTCAAACCAAAATACAAGGAATCTAGACGTCATAGGAAATGACTAAGCTATAGGATTAGGAACTTGGTAGAAAACCATAACCCTTCCCTTAGCTTTACTCTAGGAATTTGCTTAAATATTCTAATTGTGTTTTAAGTGCAGCTTGGGATGACGGGAAGACACTCCAGGTACGCTTTTATTTTATTGCAATTTACTTTCTTGCAATTTACATTGTTGCAATTTCTTTAATCGCATCGCACTTACTTTTTCTTGCATGATAAACAACTGTTGCATGAAAAACCACACCTTTAGGATAGTCCCTAAAACTGAAACCAAAACTAAATTAAAAGTCATTGCAAGATAAAATTCACCGCCACAACATTTCAAAAATATAAAACAACTTAAAATTTAATCACAAACAGAACACAAAACAAAAATTACAATTAAATTAAAACGTCCTGTTGGATGATCGGGAATACCTCGGATGATGTAACCTACGTGTTGCTAACGGGATTTCACGCGTCTAAATGAAAGTGTGGAACTCATTCAGTTGAGTTTAGCAAATTCATCTAGACTAAGTGAATCCGATAAAAATAATGATGCCGGAAGGATGAAACCGTGGGATCTTAACCGGTGTCGTTATAATCAACTTTAAGATTTGTTTTAATTAAAACACGAAAAACACTTGGAAATTAAGATTTTCTCTAAACCGAAACACTTTTCTCATCCCCTGATTTATGACTTCTAAAACTAAACCTCTGCAACAACAAGGAACTTGGAGCATGGTGGGCAGCACGGCCATCGTCATCAGCAAAACTTGAATCTACATCGACAAAACTTTCCTTGAATTAAATAATAAAGCCATAGGATTTCGAGGTAGTTTGCGTCTAGTGCAACATAAATCCTCAACCTTTTGTTAGGCATTTGCATTGCAAATTAAGCCCTAACCTAGTCTTAGGATTCCGAGGTAATGCGTCTAATACGGCATAAACCCTCACATCTTCGAGGCTATGTGTATGATTCTATCATATAAATATAAGCCCTAATTAATTAAAATTGACAAAATCAAAACATTAAATAGACATTAGGACTTTCTTAAATTCGAACCAAACAATAGGATAGTCGGGAAATTACCGAAGTTCACTTCGAATCCGTAATTTCTCCTACCTTTCTTCCTTTGAACTCTCAAAACAAAATGTTCCAAACTTGATCCATTCCCTATTGAAATTCCAAAATTCAATCCTTCTGCAAACTTAAACTTTGAAATTCTTGAGAGTAGAATTATCGATTATTATCGAGAGTTTTCTTAGGTGATTCCCGTCACTTAAGATGTAATTAACTATAGGGGCTTGCCCTTATAGGGAATTTTAAAGAACCCAGGTAATATAAACCCTGTTAATACTTTCATATTAAGCAGGGGAATTTGTCGGCTTATAAAATTGGTTCGCTAACCAAACGGATGTCACAAATCTCCTAGTTTATTTAATCGAGCCCCACCATCAAGCAGTGTGTCTATTCTTCGGGGTAGATACATGGTTTGTGGTGCGGTGCTCGTTTATGTAAACTATTTGGGATGTGAGATCAGTTTGATTTCATATCTTAAAGTTTTTTTTCAAACTTAAAATTATTTTCAAAATCAAATACTACTTTTCAAATTATTTATTTAAATTAAATAAAAAATTAGCCGACAATTTCTGTTAGGCGACCCCTTTTCAAAATAAAACACAACCCGAAAATATGCCGACAGTATTCTCAGAATATGAACAACAATAAATCGTGGATTGCATCCAGGATTTGAAAAGAATGGGCCGAGCGGGCCGCCTAAGAGAAAACACCTACTCAGAACCCCGGAGATGGATGCCAGGGAAGGTAGAATTACAATACAATGTGGATGCCGCTACAATTTCGCGAGAAGACAGGAAGGAAACCCACCGTGGATACTCCGTCATGGCCAAGTGGATCCAATGCCATTAGTCATCAAGAGAATGGTAAAGAGGTTGATAACATGGAGGGTACCGCGCGGTATTGCATACCCAATACCGCATTATTAACATTTACGAAGCAGGGTGATCTGCATACCCTCGCACATAGATCACCACGACTTTGTCGGACCTTTCGCACGGTCTCTTTCCCGAACGAGTGTAATATCATGTTCGGATCTGACCTCCGGATAGCAGCCCGGGTGAGTTCCGAGGGCTAGTGAAGATACCATTACCGGTAGGTTCCGTCATGATATTGAAGGGCAACGGAGCAGATGTCGCTAAACATTGCATACCAGGAGTGCCAGTGAAGCGGATCTTAGTTACTTTCAGAAGGATGGACGACAGGAAGACACCTTACCACTTCCAGCCAGACCCGGAGCTAGAGAGCCTCCGGCCTTAAGAGCTGTTAGTTACATGGAAAATATCACACCTCCAACGTACTTCCATACGGCACCCTTGCCAAGGATGGCTTGGAAGGTGATGTTATTGATCATGTACCTCGCTATTCAAACATGGATTTTTGACAGATACCTTTTTGGATGGATCGACAAAGATCATACATAGTCCGTTTTGAGTCTATATGGATTGTATGAGATGTATTCCAGATCGAGTTGTATGATGTATCTTCAACATGATTGGAATGAAAGTGACCATGTCACATTTTTGGCCTTCACCTCTTTTGTGCAAATTGATCTGGGAAACGCCATTAAAGTTAAATGAACTTCGAACAAAGAACGAGAAAAGAAACAAAAAGAATAAAAAAAACTTTACGTAAAAATCTAAAAATGACGAACACCAAATTCACATGAACATTAAATAAACCATAAAATAAATTTGAATCGTTAAAGGACGGACAAAATGAACACAAATTTCAAATCAAATTTTAAATCAAATTCAAATTCAATCTTTCCGGATTCCAAATCTCAATCAAATTCAAATTCAATCTTTCCAGATTCCAAATCTCAATCAACTTCAAATTCAATCTTTCCAGATTCCAAATCTCAATCAAATTCACATTCAATCTTTCCAGATTCCAAATCTCAATGAAATTCAAATTCGATCTTTCCAAATCTCAAATCAAATTTCAATCGAGTTCAAACTCAACCTGCCAAATCTGAAATCCAATCTATTCTACTCTCTCCCTTGTCTGGGATGGAAGCGGTCGATTCCATCGACGCGGATCGAATCGATGGCGAGGGATTATATCCAATCCAAACCAGGTGACTTCCGATCAACTCTTTTGAAGGGGTATGTAGCATCTACATATTCCCTCTAATCTATTTCCTTCCATGAAAGTCTTTTACGACTTTCATGAAATTCTCGAAACACCAAAATTCCACACTTTTCAAATCAACACTACAAATCTTTGCAAAGTCAATGAATATTCAAAATCAAACTTTTGGGGTTGAGGATTTTACATCCGAGACTGCATTGCTTTAGGATTCTTTCCCTATTGCGATAAAATACATCAAAAATCAAACTTTTGGGGTTAAGGATTTTACATTCGAGACTGCATTGCTTTAGGATTCTTTCCCTATCGCAATGAAATACATCAAAATCAAACTTTTGGGTTGAGGATTTTACATCCGAGACTGCATTGCTTTAGGATTCTTTCCCTATCGCAATGAAATACATCAAACTCAAATTCTTAGGGTTGAGGATTTTACATCCGAGACTGCATTGCTTTAGGATTCTTTCCCTATCGCAATGAAATACATCAAACTCAAATTCTTGGGGTTGAGGATTTTACATTCGAGACTGCATTGCTTTAGGATCCTTTCCTTATCGCAATGAAATACATCAAAATCAAATTCTTGGGGTTGAGGATCTTACATCCGAGACTGCATTGCTTTAGGATTCTTTCCCTATCGCAATGAAATACATCAAATTCAAACTTTTTGGAGTTGAGGATTTTACATCTGAGACTGCATAGCTTTAGGATTCTTTCCCTATTGCAATGAAATACATCAAAATTCAAACTTTTTGGAGTTGAGGATTTTACATCCGAGACTGCATTGCTTTAGGATTCTTTCCCTATTGCAATGAAATACATCAAATTCAAACTTTTTGGAGTTGAGGATTTTACATCCGAGACTGCATTGCTTTAGGATTCTTTCCCTATTTCAATGGAATACATCAAAATTCAAACTTTTTGGAGTTGAGGATTTTACATCCGATACTGCATTGCTTTAGGATTCCTTCCCTATAGCAATGAAATACATCAAAATCAAACTCTTGAAGTTGAGGATTTTACATCCGAGACTGCATTGCTTTAGGATTCTTTCCCTATCGCAATGAAATACATCAAAATCAAACTTTTGGAGTTGAGGATTTTACATCCGATATCGTATTGCTTTAGGATTCTTTCCCTATCGCAATGAAATACATCAAAATCAAACTTTTGGAGTTGAGGATTTTACATCCGAGACTGCATTGCTTTAGGATTCTTTCCCTATCGCAATGAAATACATCAAATTCAGACTTTTGGGGTCGAGGATTCTACATCCGAGACTGCATTGCTTTAGGATTCCTTCCCTACGGCAATGAAATACATCAAAATCAAACTCTTGAGGTTAAGGATTTTACATCCAATACCGCATTGCTCTGAGATCTCTCCTCATTGTAATGATTCAATCCAATCAATTCAATTTTCTTTTGAGGTTGAAGATGTTACATCTAAAACCGCAAAATTCCAATTTTCATTTCAAGTCTAAATCCCTTCAAATTAATTTTAACAAAACTTCAATCTAAATCAAAACTCAAACGAAAATCTGAGCTCACACATCAAAACTTAAACTGAAACAAAATAAAATCTAAATTGAAATTCCCCCAGGTCATGTGATTTGGGATTTACCTCCTTTTCCTTCCCCCAACGAGAGTTCAGGAATCTCCAGTCTCAGAGATATACTTGACACTCCCCAGCAGAAACTCTTCTACTTTGTCCTAAGTTTGTCACTTGGACATCTGTATTGGTTTTGTTGATCTCTTCGGTCAGCGCTAATACGCGCGGTGTGCTTGGTTAGCTCACCACACCTATTGAGAGTCCATTTGTTGACCTCATTTTTGATGAGGTCTTCTATTCTTCTTTTTAGTACTTAGGATCTAGCCTTAGGCTTTTCCTTTGACTGTCTTAGAGGACTAGAATTGGGACCCACCACTTAGAAATTCAAACCACTTCTTAACTCCCTGCAAACTCTACAAACTTGATTATAGACCCCTAATCACCTAGAGGGTTGAAATCAAATGTGGAAGTTTAAAGGATGGGTTCCTATAGGACTCTTTGGCCTTAGGACTACCACTAGGTGGTCTCGGTCCGAGTGAAGGGGCTGACTTACACACACACTACATTTATACACTACACTTTCACACACCTATACTCGACTTGACCTCCTGACTCATGTAGGTGATTCACATGGATGGTCCTTAACCCCTAAGCCCTTGGCTAAGAGGGTTAGGAACAACATATTGGATGCCTCAAATGAGTCCCTTCATGGCTTATGTGGGCTTGATATGGCTTCATGGCTCAACCAAAATGATCTCATTCCACTTATATTCACCCAATCTTCAATTTTCCAAATTTTCAATTTTTGACCCCCGGGACCCTACACCCGCTTAGCCTACCCAAAACCCTTGAAATTACCCAAATTTTTGCAAAATTTCCAAATCACCCAAAATTCCTCAAAATCAATCCCAAACATTCCCACATTACTCAAATTGATCATCCATACCAAAAAATACCAAAAATTCCAAAAATACCTCCCAATACCCTCCAAATACCCAAAATACCCCTCTTGACCAAAAAATCCAAAAATTCCTAGAAAATACCAGAAAATCCCAAATATTCCCAATGTCATTTTGTTCAACTACACCATGGGCCAATTTTGTCAATTTACCCCACTTTTATCAAAAACCCCAATTTGACCCATTTTTAACCCAAAGTGAACCCAATGTCAAACCAAACCTGCCCAATTAACCCAAATCCTGGTCCAATTCAATTCTAAACTTCAATTCAACATTCCCAACACCAATCTAGACCAAATCCAAGTCCAATTTGATTGATATTTGAATCTAATTTCACTTTTGGCCTTAAAGCCCAATTTGGACCCATGACCCAAACCTAACCCAAACTAACCCAATTCAACCCCAATTAACCCCAAACCTTTTCTAAACCTTCCTTAACATCCCCAAAAACAAAACACAAACATGATTTACCCAAAATTTAGACCCAAACCCCACTCAAATTCAACCCAAAGCCAAAAGGCCCAATTTTAACCTAAACCCAAACTTAACCCAAATAAGCCCAAACCCCAAAATCAAAACTCAACCAAAGCCAAAACCTCTTTGAAACACTCCCATAAACATTTCCCAACATTTATTTTACATCAATTTCAACCCTAGCACAACATTGGTCCAAATTAGCCCAACTTGACCTACATTGAGCCATTTACCAAAGAGGCCCAAATTCAAACCAATTCAATTCCAAGTCACACCAAATTTATTCCAAATCATTCATGAAACATTCCTAAACTAAATTCAACACTTATTGGATCCAATCCTTTGCAAAATTCTCATCCTAAAATAAAAAAAACCCACTTCCATAAATCACTTTAAAAGCCCATCTAAAACCATTTCAAAGAGCCCAAAATCTACCCTAAAGCCCACATGACATTTCCATTTGCCATCCATTTAATCAAAGCCATTCCCTAAGTTCAAATCAATCATCAAATGGTTCCAAATCAAGCCATATGCCAAATCCCATCAAATCACCCCTAAATTACCAAAATTTCCAAATTTCATTTTCATGAAATTGACCAAGCTTTTCCCCAAGCCAAAGACAAGCCATGAAGCCACATGCAAGCCATGGACAAGCCACATGAAGCCATGGAAGGTTTGACATGTGATCAAGCCATTAATGGCAAAAGGAGGAGCCTCTTTTAAGCCCCCTTAAAAGGTTTTAACCCTTTTAATGCTTCACCTTAATCAATGATTAATCAAAATATTCATGGATGGTGACTTCTCTACCCTTTTCAAGCTGATTCACTTGATCCTCCCTCAGCCCAAATCAGCCATGGAAGGGTGCACCAAACCCAAAATGGTGGGTTGACCCATTTGGACCCAAAAAAAGCCTCTCCCCATACCCTTTTGATTCAAACCCTTTACACATGTCCATGGCCGATTGATTGCACAAACCTCCAGCCACCGACCCACTGGACTCGAGGGTGACCCATGCTCGCTCGGCCAGCCGCACAGGTCGCCGGAAAACACCATGGCCGAGACCTTGGGAGGAGCCGATACTTTGGAATTCCACCTTGTTGAGCTGCCCCATGCCCGATGGCCACCATGGATGTTCTTCCCATGCCCAGAGCATGGTGATCCCAACCCTTGGCCATCCCCGCGAGGCCCTCCACCCTCTCCTATTTAAGCCCGACCCCTCTCGGCCATGGGAGGTGTTGAACCGACACTTGCCGAAACCCTGCCAAAATTGTTCCAAACACTCTCCATACTTAGAGCAGTTGATCCCCGGTGGCAATTTGCCCTAATCCCCACCAACAAAACCCGATTTCTCAGCCAAAATTCCACCCAAAACCGAGGACACTTCTCCACGGTGGATCAATCCTCGAATTGATTGGTCCTACACCTTCACTGGACCGAGGGAAGGAGTCCACCAGCGAAAGCCCCCTCTCCGAGGCCACCCATCCGTTCCGGACTCCAAGCTTTGTGATCGGGCTTGGTCGAAATCATACCTAGGCGATTCACCGGACCGGGAGACTTCATCCGGAGCTTGTTGGGATCCAATCGAAGGTGACACAACCCTCGGATTGAAGCCACACTTCTCCGAGCAAAGGTATGAGCTAATTCTTCATCCCGAGCTTCCGGAGATTCTCCATTTCAAATGCTTTAATTTCAATGCATGATCACCGTATAGATGTATTCGTCTCTTCGAAGACGAATCCATAGAAGCATAAGAACACGAAAATCCATTGAGTATTGAGTGAGATATTAGGGATTTAGTGTGGACAGCTCTTGGGTGAGGACGCTTGGGGACGATGAACGGATGTCGTTCATTTAATACACGCGCGGACAGACGGCCAGGATGGCGCCGGATCAGGAGATGGAACGACACAGCGGGCCCCCGGAGCGCTGAGTCAGATGGCGGCGTCGAATCGGAGAGCGCCACGCGGCGTTTCGGAGCTGCCGAGGTTGACGCGGCGCCGCGTGGATAAATAGAAAATTAGGGTATTTTACGATTTATTTAATTCCCTAAACTTCAAAAATCCATAACTTTGTGTAGGAAAATCAGAAAAATAAAATAAAAATACCCTCTTGCTCAGTGAACAGAGGAAAATAATGTGGAAAAGAAATTATTTAATTTTATTAAGTATTTTATTTTTAATGATTTATTTCCCTTCTGCATTGTTTTAATTCTCCATGCATATAGGAAATTCACCATGGCATGAGACCATAGGGCTTTTGAAGCCTCTGAATTTGGGAACATTCCTTGAATTTTCCAAAGTCGAGGCCATCCTATGAGAAGTTATTGATTTTTCAAATTCATGTTGCTGTTTTGAGTATTTTAAATCCAATAATTAGCATGTTGTGAAATAAATTCTAGGAAAATTTGGTGATGTCTCATATGACCAGAAGACCCTAGGAAAAATAGATTTTGGATTAGTTTATTTAAAATAACCCTAATTGGCTTAAACACCCAAAATAGCTCCTTAATTAATTAGAGCTAACCATATATCAAATTGGCTTGAAATCAATTCTTCACTGACCTTTACGTTCAAAGGAACCCACCATAAAATTTGAAGTCAATTGGACTTGGTTAGCCCTACTAAATGGGTTGATTAAGCCATTTAGTCAATTTGAACTTTAAAAATTCATAACTTTCAAAATGCTTTTCAAAAATTCACCAAATTGGTTTTGGAGCCTCTCGATATCAGGGAATTTAAGGAAATTAAAATTTCAATTTTCTGAAAAATTTAATTTTTTGCATTATTTTAATATTTTAATAATTAAAAAATAATAAAAATCATAAAAGTAATAAAATTCATCAAAATGTCACATTTTGAATTTTAATCACTTAGGAACAAACCCCATATTTTTCTTAGGTCTATTTAATGAGATATTAAATTTTAAAGCCCTAAGATAATTTTAAAATTAAATATATATATATATTTCTAGTATTTCCATTAAAATAATTCTAATAAATCATAGAAAAATCAGAAAATTATAAAAATTGATTCTTTGATTTCCTTGATATCAGAGAGATTTTTGAAAAATATAAAATTTATTTTTTTACCTTTATTTTATTTTTAAATTAATTAATACTCCAAAACTTACAATAATTATAATAAAAATAATATAATTCAAAAAATCACCAAAATTAGTCCAAGTGGTCCTCTGGTCATTAGGAATGTCCCATAATTTTCTTAAGGACAGAAATTTTCCTTTGGTCATATTATTAAATTTTCCTTAGAAATTTCTATTTTCCACCAAAAATAATTACATAAATAAATTAAATACAGAAAAATCACATTTTCTCCTCTCATGTCTTTATTGGCATATGAGTGAAGTCACATAAAAATTTCAAGTTTATTTAAGCTCAATTTAGTGAGTTATGAAATTATTAAGCTTGAAGGGCAAAATGGTAATTAAAATTTTAACCCTTAATTAAAACTTTAGGTTTAATAAAATTAACAAGTAAAATATTTGATCTTAATCTGATTTGGATGATTGAAATTTAAATAATTAAAGGGTAGAAACCTATTAAACAATTTAAAAATAATTAAAATAAACTTTAATTAAATAATTGATTAAATTTGGAAGAATAATAAAATTGGAATTATTAAAATAGGGATATTATTAAGAAGAGATTTATTCTTTAATTTAAAAATCCCTAAATTAATCATCTCAATAATATTTAATTCCTAATTAACATGATAATTCAAATTTAAGTTTTAAAATGTTAAAGGACTTAATCATTAAAATTAAATTAAAAAGTTAAATTATTAAACTCTTTTTAAATTTTCAATTAAACTAAAATAAAAAATAAAATTAAATTAAATCAAACAAATTAAATAAATTAAATTAAATTAAATCAAATAAATTAAATTAAATTAAATTAAATTAAATTAAAATCAAATTAAATTAAAAATAATTAAATTAAAATTAAATTAAAATTAAAACTAAATTAAATTAAATTAAAGTTAAATTAAATTAAAAATGACATCACCTAAGACATAAAGAAATTAAATATAAAGCAACTTGAACACTATTCCAATTTTAAACCCGTTAATTGAAGTTAAACTAAATCATAAACCATTTGAACACCAATTTACCCTCGAGAGCTTTGGTTATCATAACTCCTAAACAGAACGTTAAATGAAATGCTACTTCACTTATAGGATATTCAAATGTCCTAGATTCATCTGAGCAAGATAACAAAACTTGAATCCTCGGACGATTAATTCATTTGTATAATTAAATTCATTTGGACTTAAAACAATCTTATCAATATTGAAAAGATGTTTAAGATTCTTCTTAAGCACTTCCTCAATATGATAGTATACTCATAAGAACAATTGAACTTAATTATTCTTTGATGAAGAAAATCATCCTTAAACCAAAACACAAGAACCTAGACGTCATAGGAAATGACTAGCTATAGGATTAGGAACTTGGTAGAAAACCATAACCCTTCCCTTAGCTTTACCTAGGAACTTGCTTAAATATTCTGATTGTGTCTTAAGTGCAGCTTGGGATGACGGGAAGACCCTCCAGGTACGCTTTTATTTTGTTGCAATTTACCTTATTGCAATTTATTTAATCGCATCGCACTTACTTTTATTGCATGATAAACAATCGTTGCATGAAAACCCACACCTTTAGGATAGTCCCTAAAGCTGAAACCAAAACTAAGTTAAAAGTCATTACAAGATAAAATTCATCGCCACAACATTTCAAAATATAAAACAACTCAAAATTTAATCACAAACGAACACAAAACTACAATTACAACTAAATTAAAATGTCTTGTTGGATGATCGGGAATACCTCGGATGATGTAACCTACGTGTTGCTAACGGGATTTCCCACGGTCTAAATGAAAGTGTGGAACTCATTCGATTGAGTTTAGCAAATTCATCTGGACTAAGTGAATCTGATAAAAATAACGATGCCGGAAGGATGGAACCGTGGGATCTTAACCGATGTTGTTATAATCAACTTTAAGATTTGTTTTAAATAAAATATAAAAAAGACACTTGGAAATTAAGACTTCTCTAAACCAAAACACTTTTATCATCTCCTGACTTATGATTTCTAAAACTAAACCTCTGCAACAACAAGGAGCTTGGAGCACGGTGGGCAGCACGGCCATCTTCGTCAGCAAAACAACTCTACATCAGCTAAACATTCCTAGAATTAAACAACTAAGCCATAGGACCTCGAGGTAGTTTGCCTAGTGCAACATAAATCCTCAACTATTCGTTAGGCATTTGCATAGCAAATTAAGCCCTAACCGGTCTTAGGATTTCGAGGTAGTCATCCGATACGACATAAACCCTCACATCTTCCAGGCTATTTGTATGATTCTATCATATAAATATAAGTCCTAATTAATTAAAATTGGCAAGATCAAAACATTATATTAGGACTTTCCTAAATCTAAGCCAAACAATAGGATAGTCGGGGAATTACCGAAGTTCGCTTCGAATCTGTAATTTCTCCTACCTTTCTTCCTTTGAAATCCCAAAATAAAATCTTTCAAATTTGATCCATTCCCTAGTGAAATTCCAAAATTCAATCCTTTGAAACCTTAAACTTTAAAATTCTTGAGAGCAGAATTACCGATTATTATCGAGAGTTTCCTTAGGTGATTCCTGTCACTTAAGATGTAATTAACTATAGGGGCTTGCCCTTATAGGGAATTTTAAAGAACCCAGGTAATATAAACCTCGTTTAATGCTTTCATATTAAGCGGGGAATTTGTTGGCTTATAAAATTGGTTCGCGGACCAAACGGATGTCATAAATCTTCTAGTTTATTTAATCGAGCCCCATCATCGAGCGAGTGTGTCTATTCTTCGGGATAGATACACGATTTGTGATGCGGTGCTCGTTTATATAAACTATTCGGGATGTGAGATCAGTTTGATTTCATATCTTAAAATTTTCAAATTTAACATTATTTTCAAAATCAAATACTACTTTTCAAATTATTTATTTAAATTAAATTAAAAATTTGCCGCACAATTTCTGTAGGCGACCCCTTTTCAAAACACACAACCTAAAATATGCCGACAATTTCTGGCGACTCTGCTGGGGAAAATTCCTCTCCATTTTAATTAGACAATCCTGCTTTCAATCGGTAGTGTATCCATGTCCCTTGTGGATCAAACTACCATTCTTTCTGTTGGAATACTATGTTCATTTCTACCTTGAACAAGTATAGCCGAACATTCTCTCGGATTTAGGAGCCACTTGTTTAGACACCCCTAAACGAGAGAGGTTCCGAGATCCTTTACCTCATTTCGAGGTGGGTTGGACCCCAATAGGTGTTAGTTTAAGAGTAATCCTTCAAGTCGAGAAGTCTTGCATAAGGCTTTCTTTTCCTTTCCAACTCTGAATCGGGTTCATTACCTTCTCTACACCTTTGAACATTCCGTTCTAAATAAAAAAACCCTCTAATGAATGACTCTTTTAACAAATAACTCCTTTTTATAAATACATGAACAAGAATGTGTTCGAACTCTTTTCGATTCCTTTCTTTTTGTCCTAATGAGAAGAAGCATAACTTGGGACTGACAATCAGGATCTGCCCTGCAGAAATGGAAGCCCCAAAGCTGATTTTCTCCTTCACCGATGGACTGGACTTCGCCGTTTACAAGGATGAAGCGCCGACAATGGGATCATCCGGTTTGGATAAGGATTCGAGAACACGAATGTCAAGATCACCGACGTTTCCCTTTTCGCGCTGACAAACAAAGTATCTGAAGCTAAGAAGCTGCTGATCGAGTTCAACCTTAGGTCAACTCGAGAATTTCCTCCCCTGTAAAAGATTCCAGGCGAGAGAAGTACTTGCTTATCCACGGAAGGATCTGTTCATGCTACCCCCACTGGTCTAGTTGTCTCTCGCACCTACCCCGGCTACGCCAGATTAAAGGGAAGGAAATCCGAACTATGGTGAACACTGTTACCGTGGAGGGTACAGACTTTCCTGTGAGACCTTCTGTTTTTGAAATCGGGTCCAGCTCAAGAATTCCATCACTAACACGGACCCAAAGAAGAAACATAAGTAGAAAGATTGCCAGGAAGGCCAGAGCTGCTGAAGTTATTTTCCTAGAGGAAATCTCTGAAATCCCTGAGTATACACCACTACCTGAATACATACCATTGCCTGAAGATACACCCTTTTTGGAAGGAAGTAGATTCCACCCCCTTCCGCCGCGGTGACGAGGAAAATGTCCGCGGGATTGTTTCTACATTACCTCGACCGAGCATACTACAACGACAACGAAAGAAAAGGGCTAGGATTACACCATTTGCCCGACTACGGACTGTGATCGAGAAGCTAGCAAAGAAGAGAAATGCCCGTATCGGAGATTCTACGAAGGATAGGGCGGGTGCCGATCAAATCCCGTCTTGGGCCCCGAGTAGAACCCGCCATCGTTGCGGAAAAAGCCGAATAAAAGGATGAAGGCTGAGTCCGCTCGTCGTCGTTTCGGGATTACGGATTAGGGAGGATACCACCTTCCGACATTTGGGCGACGGACCATACGGTCCTGGACCTTCGTTGCTAGAAGGATGATATGGCGTACCACTTCTTGGACGAGTTAAGATTGAAACAACGGCCAAAAGGAAAGTCTCGTCGGGAGACTTGAATCCGAAGAAAGTGCTCCTTGCGGTAAAGGGGACTCGTGAGAAGGGAACCCGGCAGCTATCACACGACAACTGCGAGGATGCACAGAAAAGACCGCTAGAAGACACTATGGAAAGGTTGAGGACTGATATTCGACGACTAGCAAAAGAAAGAGAAGAGAAATTTGGAGACGAGATTGATTCATCGGAATTCATGGACGATGAGTATGCGGAAATCAACATGGTCGAAACGTGAGCTTCGTCAGCTCGCGAGGTGCTCCTGCGGCCGCAGAAGAGAGGAGCCGGAAGTAATGAGGAGGCGGCTTCGAGAGAGAGATGATACGATCGCCCGAATGGCGAAGAGGATGGTAGAGATGGTTGTAGCCCGAGCCACTCTCCGAGTCGAAGTGCAACCCCAAAGAGAAACACCCCCGAGAGGTCATTCACATTGTAGACGGAGGAAAGGAGATTACATCCGTCAACGGGGATGATCGGCTAAAGAAAGATACAACACAAAGTATGATTCCGAGAAAAGATATCAAGAGCTTGGTGGAACGGCGAGGTGCGAGAAGCCTTAGCACAATCGAAGAGCGGGACATCCATTCGGACGGGTAGTCCTTACCGGAAGAGGTCGACGATCGTCCAATACCCCAAAGGCTTCGTACCACCTGCGTTCGCAGACCTTTGATGGAACCGGGAACCCCGAGCGGCATGTTGCACACTTTCGTGCCGGTTGTTGCAATGCGGCGGGAGCGATGCAACACTCTTCCGACAATTCGTCGGCGGCTCGTCGGGGATCGCCTTTGATTGGTATGCGAGATTACCGAATGGTTCGGTGAAGACGTTCTCGGAACTAGAAAACCTCTTCATCGAGCGATTTGCGGAGCTCGGCACCACATCACTATAGGAGATTTAGTGGTAGAGAAGCGAAAGCCGAACGAAACTTTGGTGGATTACATACTTCGATGGAGAAATCTAAGTATGAAGTGTGAACCACAATTACAAGAACGAGCATGCGATCGGCATCTTACTTAAAAGCATTCATGGCCCGATAGCACTTCTCCTCGAGGGATTTACCATTAAGACTTTCGAGAAGTTGTTAAGCAAGGCTCGGAGCTTGCGAGGAGGAGGCGAAGCAATTAAGTTTCGCCGACAAGACGGACAAGCAAAAGCCTGTGAAGACTTTTGAAAAGAAATCCGGGATCGTTGCGAGCGATCGACAAAGGCGAGCAACCGATACAAATATTGTCCGAACGGCCGCGAGCAACCTCGACGGAATTATCAACAACCCCGACCCGGCTATCGGTCACCCCAACGATATGAACAACCGCCTCGTCCGCAACGTACGTTAAGGGAGCTTCGAGCGAGGAATATCCATTCAAGAATGAGGCGATGCCGAAAATGTTCCGTAGTCGATGAAGACTCCGGATTTCCGAGCTGCCGAGCCTAAGAGACCAGAAGAAGTCAACAAGAAAGGTGATCCCAACTTTTTCCCCAATCACTGGATGCTTGGACACAAGATAGAAGATTGCATTACCTTCAAAAGTTGGCTCAACGACAATCTTCGGAAAGGGAATATAACAATCCCGAAGGAGTACATGAAGGAACCACAGAAAGGAGGTTCCGTCAATGTTGTCTCGGCCCGATCTCATCGTTTCGATAGATCCCTATACAAGCGATGATGGATGGACTACCGCTTGGACAAGGTCTTCAAAGAAGATTTTAGACGACATCCAAACCGCTTCGGTGCGAGCTTCGATTCGAGTTCGAAACACGTAAAGTCGGCACTTATCACTTGCGATAGAAGAACCACCTCAACAGGAGACGATTGAAGAGAAGAAGAAAATCGACGAAGAAGAGAGGACCGAGGCTCCTAAGGCTAGACTAGGGGCTGCTTATCCTAGGATAGTTGTTTCGGATTCGGGGGAGAAATCCCTCGAACCTCTGACTCTGTATGATTATCTGCTCACTCCGGTGGGATCTTATAATGATAAGGGTTATGGCGTTGGCTACGTTTTGACTGTTTCTAACTATTACGTAACTAGCGACAATCCGGACATCGATTTCGATACCAATGACAATTCTCAAATCATACACAATCTCGACGATCGCAATGACGAAGAAGACATCCATCAAGGAGGCTACAAGAGTTCAACAAGCAACGAATCTATCTGCGAGTTTCGAGGAGCTCCAGTCACAATAGAGTTAGAGCCTTCAGACTGCGAAGCTAATCCAGAAGAACCTGTCATTCTGATTCGGAGGAAACACCGATAAACTCGATACTAGAGTCGAAGAAATTACGAAGTTAACTTAAGAAGTGGAAGAGTTCTACCTCCGAGAATGGGTCCAAAGGACAAAGGAAAGCGGTGGTTGTTCAGAAGAACCAACCCGGCGGAAGAAATACCCATTCGAGAAGAAGCGAGACACGTGAAAATAAAGTGGACTACAACGTGCTAGCCCATCTTAGGAAACTACCGGCCAAGGCGAGCATCTACGACGCCCTCATCTTATCGAAGGAGATGAGAGAAGCTCGATCGAGGCCTTACTTGATCCGAGAAATTTGCTTAGCTCAAATGGCGGAGATTCCTTAGATGAGGTTTGTTCGTTAAAGGAACGACGAGGTGTTACCTTCACGGATAATGACCTACTACTTGGGACGGCAGATCACGACCGAGCCAGTTGTACATTTCAGTTACAATTGGGAAGTTTACACTCTCCAGAGTATTGGTGGATCTAGGAGCATCAATCAATATAATGAGTCTTCGAACACTAGCATACTTGGAAATTGATGCTCGCGAGCTCGAAGCAGACAAAATGTTATTAAGAGGATTCAACTAGAAAGGAGAAAGAGCCCTCGGATCGATAACACTGCTAATGAAGACCGGTGACATGGCAAAGACAACCGTAAAATTTCACATAATTGATTCAGAAACGTCGTTCAACGCTCTACTGGGCCGACCATGGATACATGAAAACAGGATGGTACCATCATCTCTATATCAGTGCATCAAATACTACGATGGAGGGGAACAGTGCATCAAAGGTGACTTACAACCATTCTCCGTACATGAAATTGGAATCCATGAAGATGTAGCTTATTATGCACCTCCGAAGAAAACAATCTTCTCCGGAGATACCATAACGAATGAAGCAAAGAAAGTTCGGGACGACGAAGAACCTGAAGTTCTAGTCCAACAGTCACTCACCACTCCCTTACGGCGAGATGGTGAAGGTTTCTCCACAACTCGCATCCGAGGTCGAGGCCGGGGACGAGGTCGTGGTAGAGATGTTAGGACGAGTTGGACGGAGGAAACCAGCCATCAATGTTGATTGTGAAGACGAGTTCGAAGAAGAAAAAGAGATCGAACAAGAAGCGGCGACAATAAGTCGGAAGAAGCCGCAATTCAAGATCTCTCTCGAAGATGAGAAGAACGAAGAATACAAATCGATGTACGAGAAGATTAATCACTATGTACAAACTATGACCACGACCCCGATCCATTCTAATAAGATCGAGGGTATGGTGGTCGAAGAGGTACGTAGCGGCGGTGCAAAGCCGATCAAATTCTACCGTGGTGCTCCTTCCTCCAAAGCGAAAATAATGTACATTTTGAAGATGTCACTTCATCAGAATTAATGGAATTACCTTTTGAGTGGTACTCTCCCTGTGTTCAAAATTTAATTCAGCGTGGTTTCTTACCTCGACAATGGACAAAAGGCCAATCACAACATTTTGAAAAATTATGGAATAACTCCGGTCGCCCACCCGATTCAAAGCATGGTCTCGGATTCGGCACGGTAGGATCGGTTGACGATACTTGAATTTTGCCTGGTTGTCACTTGCGAGTCTAATGAAAACTGCATGGAAACCACAGAAGAATTTGAAGATTTACAAATTGGAGAGGCTCCACCAGAATTCGAAGAAGAAATTAAATCTACAATAGATTAGTTAACGGAAGTTAACTTAGGTACTAGCGAAGAGCCTAGACCTACCTTTGTTAGCTCCTTACTCAATAAAGAAGACTCCGAAGAAATAATCAAGTTATTAATGGAATTTAAAGACTTGTTTTGCTTGGAACTACGATGAGATGTCGGGTTTAGCTCTAGAGGTCGCGATCCATAAGCTAGGAGTGGATCCTACTTCGTCCCGGTCGGACGAGGTCCCGGAAGAATGCGTCTAGAAATTGTATAACAAATCATACGTGAAGTTAAAAACCTAATAGATGCTAAATTTGTCCGGGAAGAACAATACCGACTTGGTTAGCCAATGTGGTGCCGATCGAGAAGAAGAATGGTCAGATCAGAATTTGTGTGGACTTCAGAGATTTAAACAAGGCATGTCCAAAAGATGAATTCCCTCTACCGATCCCAGAATTAATGATCAACATTGCTTCGACACATGAAATATTCTCATTCATGGATGGATCTTCAGGATATAACCAGATAAAATGGCTCCAGAAGATGAAAAGCTTACGAGCATTCGGAACGCCGATCGGAGTATATTGCTACACGGTGATGCCATTCGGACCGAAGAACGCAGGAGCAACCTACCAGAGAGCAATGACAAGAATTTTTTATGATCTCATCCACAATCAAGTCGAATGCTACGTGGACGATGTGGTCATTAAAAGCAAAGTAAAGGACAACCACCTGTATGATTTGAGAATTGTTTTCGAACGATTAAGACAATTTAACCTTAAGATGAATCCCTTAAAATGCGCCTTCGGCGTTACCTCCGGGAAATTCTTAGGATTCATTGTCCGACATCGTGGAATTGAAATCGACCCGGAAAAGATTAAAAGCTATCTTAGAAATGCCGCCTCCCAAAACCTTAAAACAACTACGATCTTTTCAAGGGAAGTCGGCATATCTTCGACTCTTTATCTCGAAACTTGTCGGGAAGGTGTCGGCCTTTCTCGGCACTAGTTAAAAAGGACGCCAAATTTATTTGGGAAGAGAAATGGCAGAAGGCCTTCGAGGACATTAAGCAATATTTAATGACACCTCCTATCTTAGCGACCCCGAGTCTCGGGTAGACCGACGATACTTTATACCGCGGCTTTAGACGACTCTCTCGGAGCCCTGTTAGCCGGAGTCGATGATGAGGGTAAAGAAAATGCTCTTTACTACCTAAGTCGTCGTTTACTTCCGACGGAAATAAGGTATCCCACAATTGAAAAGCACTGTTTGGCCCTCATCTTCGCCGCTCAAAAGCTCAGGCACTACATGCTTTCTCATAAGGTCAACCTGATCTCGAAATTTAATCCATTGCAATACTTGATGACTTGTCCAACACTTTCCGGCAGACTTGCCAGATGGTCAATGATATTATTGCAATTCGATATAACTTTCGTGCCTCTTCGTGCCGTAAAGGGACAAGTCCTAGCAGACTTCCTCGTAGCACACCCTTTGCCGGCAGAATCTCCTCTCAATGACGATCTGCCAGACGAAAAAATAATGAGCCTAGAAGACCCTGATGATCGACGTTGGAAATTATATTTCAACGGAGCATCTTCAGCACACAAAGACAAAGAATCGCAAGTGATAGTGCCCGGTAAGGCAGGAATCAGACTAATCTTTATAACACCGTAGCGGGGTATGTTAAGATACTCCTACCACTTGACAGAACCGTGTACAAACAACGAAGCAGAATACGAAGCCCTCATAACGGGATCGGAATTAGCTATTCGAATGGGGATAACGGACATCGACATCTATGGGGATTCACGGTTAATCATTCAACGGATCGCCGGACGATACAGAATTTTAAAGCCAAGACTTGAGCAATACTTCCAGTATGCCATACAGTTGTTGGAACAGATTCCGAATGTGACGATCTACAAAATTCCCAGAAAAGAAAACGCTTTGGCAGATGCGCTAGCCCCTCTCGCAAAAGAATTTGCCTGCTTGCAACATGAATCGATGGAAGTGTCGGTTCATGGACGCCGGGTCCTATCACGGCTCGACATAGACACAATACACAAATCGAAAAAGAAAAAGAATCGGTTGCAACGATGACGGAAAACATAGAAGATTGGCGAAAACCATTAATAGACTACCCGCAAACAGGAAGACTACCGGACGATAGGTCACTAGCTCATCGGATCGAAAAGAACTCGTCTTACGCATTAATAAACAATACATTATACGGAAGGTCTTTCGATCAAATGTGGCTAAGGTGCCTAAGCGGGTCCGAGGCCGTGAAATTGTTAAAGAGGTGCATTCGGGACTCTGTGGCGCTCACTAGTCGGGTCCGAAGATGAAAATGAAAATTAAAAGACTAGGGTACTACGGCCCTCGATGATGACCGATCGCATGAAAATCGCCGAGAGCCGTCACCAATACCAAGTGCACGGAGTGGTTCTACACCAACCTCCAAATGTGTTACATCCGACAATTGTGTCGTGGCCATTTGAATGTTGGGGCACAGATATAGTGGGTCCGATAGAACCACCATCTTCAAAAGGACATCGCTTCATTCTTGCGGCTACAGATTACTTTTCCAAGTGGGCGAGGCGGTTCCACTCGGAGAAGTGAAAGCACACCACGTGCTACGGTTTTCAAGAACCAAGTTGTCTACCGTTTCGGAGTGTCGCGCGAGATCATCTCGGATAATGGGTCGGCATTCGAAGCACACGGATCAATAATTTTGTCGGGAGACACGGAATCGGCTGGCGATATTCAACAATTTACTACCCAAGAGCAAACGGCCTCGGTCGAGGCTTTTAATAAAACTCTCGTTCAAATCTTAAAGAAAATCTTGGACGATAATAAGAGAAATTGGCACGAGAAGTTATTAGAAGCCTTATGGGCCTACCAGACAACCTTCAGAACTCCTACTCAAGCTACACCTTACGCTCTGGTGTATGTGTCCGAGGCAGTGTTACCTTTAGAGGTTCAGCTTCCTTCACTCAGAATTGCAGTTGCAAATAAAATGACTACAGAAGAAAATAACAGATTACAACTGGAGGAACTAGAAAGCGTAGAAGGTAAAAGACTTGCAGCGCAGCAGAATTTAGTATTATACCAAGCTAAGATGGTTCAAGCCCATGACAGACTGGTCCGCCCAAGAACCTTCAAAGTTGGTGACTTAGTTCTCGTTCTCAAAAGACTTATCCTTGCACACCGCAAGATAGGAGGAAAATTTGAACTCACTTGGGAAGGACCGTTTGTGGTTGAAGCAGTATACTCAGGAGGTTCCTACCAGCTAGTAAATTGCTAGGGAGAACGACATATGCTTCCGATCAACGGACGATACTTGAAGAAGTATTACGCTACCTGATGTTTCGAAGGAATGAATTCTTCATCCCTAGAAGCACGGGCGAAGTAATTACTTATGACTGGGTTCGAACCCAAAAATAATAAAAAATGTGTTAAAATAATAAAATCATGATAATAAAGCTTTCCTTGTTTTCTCTTCCACATCAAAATCTTTTTCCTATCCCACTTCATTCCTGTTAAATTTAAAAATACAAAAAAAAATAATATAAAAAAAATGTCTTTAATAAATATTTTCTTAATGTTCTTGTTCTTAGTACAGCCCCTGATCCTTTTCCTTGTCTTTTCGCAGGGAAATGTCGAACGGGCGGTTGGTCTCGAACTTTAGAAATGGCGTAAGCCTCGCACTCGACGAAAAGAGGGTGAAAGATGGAGCGATAATCGAGATTGACTCGGACTTCGCACCGGCGGAGCCTACGGTACGAGGAAAGTGACTGGGTCCCAGTTGACCGAGAGGAACTGCCCAGTCAGATAGTGATGAAAGTGGGTGGCCCAAGCCACCAATCCAGCAGCGAGAAAAGGAAAACAAACACTGAAGAAGATAAGAAAATCAAGTTTATAGTCGCTACAGCAGAAGGCAGGCTTGTCAGCGCCGCGCCCACAGAGATTCAGGAAGTTCGAAGAGCTACTCTCACAGCAACGCAACGAAGAAATAAGAATCGCCGTATCCGTAAGATGTTAACCAAACTAGCGAGCGGACCGGCGCGACGAGGCGATCAGCTGCGCCGGTACATACACTTCAAGGACGCCAATTCACCGAGTGCACGGAAGAATGGAGGCCGGCTCCAGGATAACAGAAGGCACCAGGGAAATCTCACGAAGATTAGAAGAAAGAAGGCTATCACGCCACCAGATAGAACCACCAGTAATGCATAACCTTGTTGCAGAAGCAACGCCGGAGGATGTCCCGACGGACATCATCCCCGAGGAGCCGAGGTATGCGGGGAGAACGTAAAGGGATTGAGCCGTATATCCCACAATATGTCACCGAGACCCGCCATTTGCAAATTATTCCAGAGTACGAGCTGGAAAGAATGCAGAATGTCGAAAAGAAAACTTTTGAATACTTCGAGAGAATCAGAGGCAGAAGGATCAATATACTAGAAGGTCTCGAGCTGCATACAGACGTATTCTCAGAATATGAACAACAACAAATCGTGGATTGCATCCAAGATTTGAAAAGAATGGGCCGAGCGGGCCGCCTAAGAGAAAACACCTACTCAGAACCCCGGAGATGGATGCTAGGGAAAGGTAGAATTACAATACAATGTGGATGCTGCTATAATTTTGCAGAAGACAGGAAGGGAAACCCACCAGGGATACTCGCGTCATGGCCGAGTGGATCCCGATGCCATTAGTCATCAAGAGAATGGTAAAGAGGTTGATAACATGGAGGGCACTGCCAGCTGATTGCATACCCAATAGCTGCATTATTAACATTTACAAGCGGAGTGATCGCATACCCCCGCACATATATCACCACGATTTTGTCGGACCTTTGTGCACGGTCTCTTTCTCGAACGAGTGTAACATCATGTTCGGATACGACCTCCGGATAGCGGGCCCAGGTGAGTTCCGAGGGCCAGTGAAGATACCATTACCGGTAGGTTCCGTCATGATGCGAAGGGCAACGGAGCGGATGTCGCTAAACATTGCATACCGGGAGTACCGGTGAAGCGGATCTCGGTTACTTTCGAAGGATGGACGACGGGAAGACACCTTACCACTTCCGGCCGGACCGGAGCTAGAGAGCCTCCGGCCTTACGAGCTGTGAGTTACATGGAAAATATCACACCTCCAACGTACATCCATACGGCACCCTTGCTAAGGATGGCTTGGAAGGTGATGTTATTGACCATGTACCTCGCTATTCAGACATGGATTTTTGACAGATACCTTTTTGGATGGATCGACAAAGATCATACATAGTCCGTTTTGAGTCTATATGGATTGTATGAGATGTATTCCAGATCGAGTTGTATGATGTATCTTCGACATGATTGGAATGAAAGTGACCATGTCACATTTTTGGCCTTCACCTCTTTTGTGCAAATTGACTGGGAAACGCCATTAAAGTTAAATGAACTTCGAACAAAGAACAGAAAAGAAACAAAAAGAATAAAAAAAAAACTTTCTGTAAAAATCTAAAAATGACGAACACCAAATTCACATGAACATTAAATAAACCATAAAATAAATTTGAATCGTTAAAGGACAGACAAAATGAACACAAATTTCAAATCAAATTTTAAATCAAATTCAAATTCAATCTTTCCAGATTCCAAATCTCAATCAAATTCAAATTCAATCTTTCCGGATTCCAAATCTCGATCAAATTCAAATTCAATCTTTCCGGATTCCAAATCTCAATCAAATTCAAATTCGATCTTTCCGAATCTCGAATCAAATTTCGATCGAGTTCAAACTCAACTTCGCCAAATCTGAAATCCAATCTATTCTACTCTCTCCCTTGTCTGGGATGGAAGCGGTTGATTCCATTGACGCGGATCGAATCTGATGGCGAGGGATTATATCCAATCCAAACCAGTGACTTCCGATCAACTCTTTTGAAGGGGGTATGTAGCATCTACAAATTCCCTCCTAATCTATTTCCTTCCATGAAAGTCTTTTACGACTTTCATGAAATTCTCGAAACACCAAAATTCCACACTTTTCAAATCAACACTACAAATCTTTGGAAAGTCAATGACTATTCAAAATCAAACTTTTGGGATTAAGGATTTTACATCCGAGACTGCATTGCTTTAGGATTCTTTCCCTATTGCAATGAAATACATCAAAAATCAAACTTTTGGGGTTAAGGATTTTACATCCGAGACTGCATTGCTTTAGGATTCTTTCCCTATCGCAATGAAATACATCAAAATCAAACTTTTGGGTTGAGGATTTTACATCCGAGACTGCATTGCTTTAGGATTTTTTCCCTATCGTAATGAAATACATCAAACTCAAATTCTTGGGGTTGAGGATTTTACATCCGAGACTGCATTGCTTTAGGATTCTTTCCCTATCGCAATGAAATACATCAAACTCAAATTCTTGGGGTTGAGGATTTTACATCCGAGACTGCATTGCTTTAGGATCCTTTCCTTATCGCAATGAAATACATCAAAATCAAATTCTTGGGGTTGAGGATCTTACATCCGAGACTGCATTGCTTTAGGATTCTTTCCCTATCTCAATGAAATACATCAAATTCAAACTTTTTGGAGTTGAGGATTTTACATCCGAGACTGCATTGCTTTAGGATTCTTTCCCTATTGCAATGAAATACATCAAAATTCAAACTTTTTGGAGTTGAGGATTTTACATCCGAGACTGCATTGCTTTAGGATTCTTTCCCTATCGCAATGAAATACATCAAATTCAAACTTTTTGGAGTTGAGGATTTTACATCCGAGACTGCATTGCTTTAGGATTCTTTCCCTATTGCAAAGGAATACATCAAAATTCAAACTTTTTGGAGTTGAGCATTTTACATCCGATACTGCATTGCTTTAGGATTCCTTCCCTATCGCAATGAAATACATCAAAATCAAACTTTTGGAGTTGAGGATTTTGCATCCGAGACTGCATTGCTTTAGGATTATTTCCCTATCGCAATGAAATACATCAAAATCAAACTTTTGGAGTTGAGGATTTTACATCCGAGACTGCATTGCTTTAGGATTATTTCCCTATCGCAATGAAATACATCAAAATCAGACTTTTGGGTTCGAGGATTCAACATCCGAGACTGCATTGCTTTAGGATTCCTTCCCTACGGCAATGAAATACATCAAAATCAAACTCTTGAGGTTAAGGATTTTACATCCAATACCGCATTTCTCTGAGATCTCTCCTCATTGTAATGATTCAATCCAATCAATTCAATTTTCTTTTGAGGTTGAAGATGTTACATCTAAAACCGCAAAATTCCAATTTTCATTTCAAGTCTAAATCCCTTCAAATTAATTTTAACAAAACTTCAATCTAAATCGAAACTCAAACTAAAATCTGAGCTCACACATCAAAACTTAAACTGAAACAAAATAAAATCTAAATTGAAATTCCCCCAGGTCATGTGATTTGGGATTTACCTCATTTTCCTTCCCCCAGCGAGAGTTCAGGAATCTCCAGTCTCAGAGATATACTTGACACTCCCCAGCGGAAACTCTTCTACTTTGTCCTAAGTTTGTCACATGGACATCTGTGTTGGTTTTTTTGATCTCTTCGGTCAATGCCAATAGCGCGGTGTGCTTGGTTAACTCACCACACCTATTGGGGGTCCATTTGTTGACCTCATTTTTGATGAGGTCTTCTCTTCTTCTTTTTAGTACTTAGGATCTAGCCTTATGCTTTTCCTTTGACTGTCTTAGAGGACTAGAATTGGGACCCACCACTTAGAAATTCAAACCACTTCTTAACTCCCTGCAAACTCTACAAACTTGACTATAGACCCCTAATTACCTAGAGGGTTGAAATCAAATGTGGAAGTTTAAAGGATGGGTTCCTATAGGACTCTTTGGCCTTAGGACTACCCTGGGTGGCCTAGTACGAGTGAAGGGGCTGACTTACACACACACTACATTTATACACTACACTTTCACACACCTATACTCAACTTGACCTCCTGACTCATGTAGGTGATTCACATGGATGGTCCTTAACCCCTAAGCCCTTGGCTAAGAGGGTTAGGAACAACATATTGGATGCCTCAAATGAGTCCCTTCATGGCTCATGTGGGCTTGATATGGCTTCATGGCTCAACCAAAATGATCTCATTCCACTTATATTCACCCAATCTTCAATTTTCCAAATTTTCAATTTTTGACCCCCGGGACCCTACACCTGCTTAGCTTACCCAAAACCCTTGAAATTACCCAAATTTTTGCAAAATTTCCAAATCACCCAAAATTCCTCAAAATCAATCCCAAGAATTCCCACATTACTCAAATTGATCATCCATACCAA
Organism: Papilionanthe hookeriana x Papilionanthe teres; assembly: GCA_022702705.1. Classification (NCBI taxonomy): domain Eukaryota; kingdom Viridiplantae; phylum Streptophyta; class Magnoliopsida; order Asparagales; family Orchidaceae; genus Papilionanthe; species Papilionanthe hookeriana x Papilionanthe teres. Next base: position 11,039,791 of record CM040424.1, read on the forward strand.
AAAATACCAAAAATTCCAAAAATATCTCCCAATACCCTCCAAATACCCAAAATACCCCTCTTGACCAAAAAAACAAAAAATTCAGAAAATTCCCAAAAAATTCCAAAAAATCCCAAATATTCCCAATTTCATTTTGTTCAACAAAACCATGGGCCAATTTTGTCAATTTACCCCACTTTTATCAAAACCCCCAATTTGACCCATTTTAACCCAAAGTGAACCCAATGTCAAACCAAACCTACCCAATTAACCCAAATCCTGGTCCAATTCAATTCTAAACTTCAATTAAACATTCCCAACACCAATCTAGACCAAATCCAAGTCCAATTTGATAGACATTTGAATCTAATTTCACTTTTGGCCTTAAAGCCCAATTTGGACCCATGACCCAAACCTAACCCAAACTAACCCAATTCAACCCCAATTAACCCCAAACCTTTTCTAAACCTTCCTTAACATCCACAAAAACAAAACACTAACATGATTTACCCATGATTTAGACCCAAACCCCACTCAAATTCAACCCAAAGCCAAAAGACCCAATTTTAACCTTAACCCAAACTTAACCCAAATAAGCCCAAACCCCAAAATCAAAACTCAACCAAAGCCAAAACCTCTTTGAAACACTCCCATAAACATTTCCCAACATTTATTTTACATCAATTTCAACCCTAGCACAACATTGGCCCAAATTAGCCCAACTTGACCTACATTGAGCCATTTACCAAAGAGGCACAAATTCAAACCAATTCAATTCCAAGTCACACCAAATTTATTCCAAATCATTCATGAAACATTCCTTAACTAAATTCAACACTTATTGGATCCAATCCTTTGCAAAATTCTCATCCTAAAATAAAAAAAAAACCCACTTCCATAAATCACTTTAAAAGCCCATCTAAAACCATTTCAAAGAGCCCAAAATCTACCCTAAAGCCCACTTGACATTTCCATTTGCCATCCATTTAATCAAAGCCATTCCCTAAGTTCAAATCAATCATCAAATGGTTCCAAATCAATCCATATCCCAAATCCCATCAAATCACCCCTAAATTACCAAAATTTCCAAATTCCATTTTCATGAAATTGACCAAGCTTTTCCCCAAGCCAAAGACAAGTCATGAAGTCACATGCAAGCCATGGACAAGCCACATGAAGCCATGGAAGGTTTAACATGTGATCAAGCCATTAATGGCAAAAGGAGGAGCCTCTTTTAAGCCCCCTTAAAAAGGTTTTAACCCTTTTAATGCTTCACCTTAATCCATGATTAATCAAAATATTCATGGATGGTGACTTCTCTACCCTTTTCAAGCTGATTCACCTGATCCTACCTCGGCCCAAATCGGCCATGGAAGGGTGCACCAAACCCAAAATGGTGGGTTGACCCATTTGGACCCAAAATGAGCCTCTCCCCATACCCTTTTGATTCGAACCCTTTACACATGTCCATGGCCGATTGATCGCACAAACCTCCAGCCACGACCCACCTGGACCTGAGGATGACCCATGCCTGCCGGCCAGCCGCACGGGTCGCCGAAAAACACCATGGTCGAGACCTTGGGAGGAGCCAAACTTTGGAATTCCACCTTGCTGAGCTGCCCCATGCCCAATAGCCACCATGGATGTTCTTCCCATGCCCAGAGCAGCTGATCCCAACCCTTGGCCATCCCTGTGAGGCCCTCCACCCTCTCCTATTTAAACCCGACCCCCTCTCGGCCATGGGAGGTGCTGAACCAGACCCTACTGAAACCCTGCCAAAATTGTTCCAGAACACTCTCCATACTTAGAGCAGTTGATCCACAGTGGCAATTTGCCCTAATCCCCACCAACAGAACCCAATTTCTCAGCCAAAATTCCACCCAAAACCGGGACACTTCTCCACGGTGGATCAATCCTCAAATTGATTGGTCCTACACCTTCACCGGACCAAGGAAGGAGTCCACCGCAAAAGCCCCCTCTCCATGCCACCCATCCGTTCCGGACTCCAAGCTTTGTGATCGGGCTTGGTCGAAATCATACCTAGGCGATTCACCGGACCGAGAGACTTCATGCTGGAGCTTCGTCGGGATCCAATCGAAGGTGACACAACCCTCGGATTGAAGCCACACTTCTCTGAGCAAAGGTATGAGCTAATTCTTCATCCCGAGCTTTTGGTGATTCTCCATTTCAAATGCTTTAATTTCAATGCATGATCACCGTATAGATGTATTCGTCTCTTCAAGACGAATCCATAGAGCATAAGAACACGAAAATCCATTGAGTATTGAGTGAGATATTAGGGATTTAGTGTGGACGGCTCTCGGGTGAGGATGCTTGGGGACGATGAACGGATGCCGTTCATTTAATATACACGCGGACAGACGGCCAGGATGGCGCCGGATCAGGAGATGGAACGACACAGCGGGCCCCCGGAGCGTTGAGTCAGATGGCGGCGTCGAATCGGAGAGCGCCACGCGGCGTTTCGGAGCTGTCGACGTTGACGCGGGGCCACGTGGATAAATAGAAAATTAGGGTATTTTCTGATTTACTTAATTCCCTAAACTTCAAAAATCCATAACTTTGTGTAGGAAAATCAGAAAAATAAAATAAAAATATCCTCTTGCTCAGTGAACAGAGGAGAATAATGTGGAAAAGAAATTATTTAATTTCATGAAGTATTTTATTTTTAATGATTTATTTCCCTTCTGCATTGTTTTAATTCTCCATGCATATAGGAAATTCACCATGGCATGAGACCATAGGGCTTTTGAAGCCTCTGAATTTGGGAACATTCCCTGAATTTTCCAAAGTCGGAGGCCATCCTATGAGAAGTTATTGATTTTTCAAATTCATGTTGCTGTTTTGAGTATTTTAAATCCAATAATTAGCATGTTGTGAAATAAATTCTAGGAAAATTTGGTGATGTCTCTTATAACCAGAAGACCCTAGGAAAAATAGATTTTGGATTAGTTTATTTAAAATAACCCTAATTGGCTTAAACACCCAAAATAGCTCCTTAATTAATTAGAGCTAACCATATATCAAATTGGCTTGAAATCAATTCTCCACTGACCTTTACGTTCAGAGGAACCCACCATAAAATTTGAAGTCAATTGGACTTGGTTAGCCCTACTAAATGGGTTGATTAAGCCATTTAGTCAATTTGAACTTTAAAAATTCATAACTTTCAAAATGCTTTTCAAAAATTCACCAAATTGGTTTTGGAGCCTCTCTGATATCAGGGGAATTTAAGGAAATTAAAATTTCAATTTTCTGAAAAATTTAATTTTTTACATTATTTTAATATTTTAATAATTAAAAAAATAATAAAAATCATAAAAATAATAAAATTCACCAAAATGTCACATTTTGAATTTTAATCACTTAGGAACAAACCCCATATTTTTCGCAGGTCTATTTAATGAGATATTAAATTTTAAAGCCCTAAGATAATTTTAAAATTAAAAATATATATATATATATATATATATTTCTAGTATTTCCATTAAAATAATTCTAATAAATCATACAAAAATCAGAAAATTGTAAAAATTGATTCTCTGATTTCCTTGATATCAGAGAGATTTTTGAAAAATATAAAATTTATTTTTCAACCTTTATTTTATTTTTAAATTAATTAATACTCCAAAACTTAAAATAATTATAATAAAAATAATATAATTCAAAAAATCACCAAAATTGGTCCAAGTGGTCCTCTATTCATTAGAAATGTCCCATAATTTTCTTAAGGATAGAAATTTTCTCTTGGTCATATTATTAAATTTTCCTTGGAAATTCCTATTTTCCACCAAAAATAATTACATAAATAAATTAAATACAGCAAAAATCACATTTTCTCCTCTCATGTCTTTATTGGCATATGAGTGAAGTCACATAAAAATTTCAAGTTCATTTAAGCTCAATTTAGTGAGTTATGAAATTATTAAGCTTGAAGGGCAAAATTGTAATTAAAATTTTAACCCTTAATTAAAACTTTAGGTTTAATAAAATTAACAAGTAAAATATTTGATCTTAATCTGATTTGGATGATTGAAATTTAAATAATTAAAGGGTAGAAACCTATTAAACAATTTAAAAATAATTAAATTAAACTTTAATTAAATTATTGATTAAATTTGGAAGAATAATAAAATTGGAATTATTAAAATAGGGATATTATTAAGAAGAGATTTATTCTTTAATTTAAAAATCTCTAAATTAATCATCTCAATAATATTTAATTCCTAATTAAAATGATAATTCAAATTTAAGTTTTAAAATGTTAAAGGACTTAATCATTAAAATTAAATTAAAAAGTTAAATTATTAAACTCTTTTTAAATTTTCAATTAAACTAAAATAAAAAAATTAAATTAAATTAAAGATTAAATTAAATTAAATCAAACAAATTAAATAAATTAAATTAAATTAAATCAAGTAAATTAAATTAAATTAAATTAAATTAAATTAAAATCAAATTAAATTAAAAATAATTAAATTAAAATTAAATTAAAATTAAAACTAAATCAAATTAAATTAAATTAAAGTTAAATTAAATTAAAAATGACATCACCTAAGACATAAAGAAATTAAATATAAAGCAACTTGAACACTATTCCAAATTTAAACCCGTTAATTGAAGTTAAACTAAATCATAAACCATTTGAACACCAATTTACCCTCGAGAGCTTTGGTTATCATAACTCCTAAACAGAACGTTAAATGAAATGCTACTTCACTTATAGGATATTCAAATGTCCTAGTTCACTGAGCAAGATAACAAAACTTGAATCCTCGGACGATTAATTCATTTGTATGATTAAATTCATTTGGACTTAAAACAAACCTATCAATATTGAAAAGATGTTTAAGATTCTTCTTAAGCACTTCCTCAATATGATAGTATACTCATAAGAACAATTGAACTTAATTATTCTTTGATGAAGAAAATCGTCCTTAAACCAAAACACAAGAACCTAGACGTCATAGGAAATGACTAGCTATAGGTTTAGGAACTTGGTAGAAAACCATAACCCTTCCCTTAGCTTTACCTAGGAACATGCTTAAATATTCTGATTATGTCTTAAGTGCAGCTTGGGATGACGGGAAGACCCTCCAGGTACGCTTTTATTTTGTTGCAATTTACATTATTGCAATTTATTTAATCGCATCGCACTTACTTTTATTGCATGATAAACAACTGTTGCATGAAAACCCACACCTTTAGGATAGCCCCTAAAACTGAAACCAAAACTAAGTTAAAAGTCATTACAAGATAAAATTCACCGCCACAACATTTCAAAATATAAAACAACTCAAAATTTAATCACAAACAGAACACAAAACTACAATTACAAATAAATTAAAACGTCTTGTTGGATGATCGGGAATACCTCGGATGATGTCACATACGTGTTGCTAACGGGATTTCCCACGGTCTAAATGAAAGTGTGGAACTCATTCGGTTGAGTTTAGCAAATTCATCCGGACTAAGTGAATCCGATAAAAATAACGATGCGGAAGGATGGAGCCAGTGGGATCTTAACTAGGTGTTGTTATAATCAACTTTAAGATTTGTTTTAAATAAAATATAAAAAAGACACTTGGAAATTAAGACTTCTCTAAACCAAAACACTTTTCTCATCTCCTGACTCATGATTTCTAAAACTAAACCTCTGCAACAACAAGGAGCTTGGAGCACGGTGGGCAGCACGGCCATCTTCGTCAGCAAAACAACTCTACATCAGCTAAACATTCCTAGAATTAAACAATTAAGTCATAGGACCTCGAGGTAGTTTGCCTAGTGCAACATAAATCCTCAACTCTTCGTTAGGCATTTGCATAGCAAATTAAGCCCTAACCGGTCTTAGGATTCCGAGGTAGTCATCCGATACGACATAAACCCTCACATCTTCCAGGCTATTTGTATGATTCTATCATATAAATATAAGTCCTAATTAATTAAAATTGGCAAGATCAAAACATTAAATAAATATTAGGACTTTCCTAAATCCAAGCCAAATAATAGGATAGTCGGGGAATTACCGAAGTTCGCTTCGAATCTGTAATTTCTCCTACCTTTCTTCCTTTGAAATCCCAAAATAAAATCTTTCAAATTTGATCCATTCCCTAGTGAAATTCCAAAATTCAATCCTTTGAAACCTTAAACTTTGAAATTCTTGAGAGCAGAATTACTGATTATTATCGAGAGTTTTCTTAGGTGATTCCTGTCACTTAAGATGTAATTAACTATAGGGGCTTGCCCTCATAGGGAATTTTAAAGAACCCAGGTAATATAAACCCTGTTTAATGCTTTCATATTAAGCAGGGGAATTTGTTGGCTCATAAAATTGGTTCGCAGACCAAACGGATGTCATAAATCTTCTAGTTTATTTAATCGAGCCCCATCATCAAGCAGTGTGTCTATTCTTCGGGATAGATACACGGTTTGTGATGCGGTGCTCATTTATATAAACTATTCGGGATGTGAGATCAGTTTGATTTCATATCTTAAAATTTTCAAATTTAACATTATTTTCAAAATCAAATACTACTTTTCAAATTATTTATTTAAATTAAATTAAAAATTCGCCGCACAATTTCTGTAGGCGACCCCTTTTCAAAACACACAACCTAAAATATGCCGACAGTCACTTGCTAGTTGAAGTAGAATATAAACCATATTGGGCGATAAAAAAATTAAATTCTAATTTGAAAAATGATGTGAGAAAAGACTATTGCAATTGAATGAGTCGGGAGAAATAAAAAACAATCATATGATAATGATAGAATATACAAGGAGAGAAGAAAAATATGGCATCATGGGAATATTGTTAAAAGGAATTTGAACTAGGATAAAAAGTTTTATTATACAATATAAGATTAAAATTATATCCTGGGAAACTGAAATCTAGATGGATAGGACGTTTCACTGTCGTAAAAATCTATCAATTTGGAGTTGTGATTATCAAATACTCTAAATCTGGAAGAGTATTCAAAGTTAATGAGCAAAGATTAAAACCATATTTTGAAGGCAATAAACCTAATTTTAAAGAGGTTTTAATGTTGGATCAACCTGAATAACATGGGTTATGTCGGGCTGACGATGTTAAACCAAGCACTTTGTGGGAGGCTGATCCCCGAATATTTATGCTTACAATTTAGATATGAAATTATACTTTAATTATTTATAATATGGGATACTACACAAGTATACATATCGTTTATCAAGTAATATAGGACTTTTCAATTAAGCCCCGAAATATCGAACCCATAGAGAAATGTTTAAAATTTTAAAGAAATAAGAAAAATAACTTTTTGCTTTTTAAAATTATTTTGTAAAGTATGTTTTAAGATATAAAGTTTTTCAAATTTATTTTTGGTATTTTTTGAATAAAAAAATGAAGCAAACAATTAAAGTTAACACAACTATAAAATAATATGAAAGCAAACGAGAATAAAATATATTTTTCCTCTTTCAATGAATCAGTAAAAATTATGGAATTTTGTTGTGGAAGTATCTAAAATGTGTTGTGCAAAATAGAAGCAATTATATTCTTTACCCTTACTTAGTTCTATAAAGAGCATTTATTAATTTGATGCTTTGAAATCTTGTAGATGGGTTAGGAAGGGAAGATACTAGCTCTCACTCTAGAGTTCCCTCGATTCCCTCTACTTCGGGACTAACATCTTATAATAAAATTTTTCACATCAAACTAACTTAGGGGGCTTTAGTCTGTCACTCTAAAGTTATCTAATTTTACTTCCCATTATAAGCATATCTTCCTATTTATTTTCACCCAACCATATGGACTACAATTCTCATCCATAAAATTGCATGTGATTCTTTCCGATTATTGATTGAGATAATACAGTAATGGATCTGACATAATCTCCCAACAAATTTCAACATCTTAATTGGCCAAATCAAGAGGTAAATGAAGTGCAAGGTAGTAAATCATAACAACTTCTTCCAACATTGAAATCATATACTTCACACAACTTCCTTCCATAATTTAATTACTTCATTATTTAAAAGAAAAAAGATAAAGAAAAATACTCAGAATCCATGGAGAAAACACAATCACAACTTGATTTGAAAGTAGAAATCATAGTGACAACAAGTCTTACTTTAAAACTACATGTAAAACAAAGTTGTACACTTATCTGAAGATCCTCTCCACAAGACCCTTGAAGTTTCTTTAAAACTTTGATTTCCCTTTGCAAGACACAATAGAGGTTAGCGCCCAACTCTATTGACTCCAAATCTCTATTCTACTTTTAATAAAAACTAGATACAAGTGATAATAAAAGTGGATGATGTGGAAATGCGTGCTCTCAATAACTCTCTAATATAAACTTGACTCTTAACACTAATCACACGCTCCAACAACAACCATTTTTCTGATCTTCAAGTTTTTTTTTTTAAAGTTTCCAAAATGTGCCTTGATGGCCCTTCAAAATATGCTCGATTTAATGTATCCATCAATCCGATCAAATTTTAAATGAGTTTTGGCGCTGATGGGAAGTTAGTGAAGTTTAAAGCAAAGGATGCTTCAAAAACACTTCAAATTTGTGCCAAAATCAAATAAAATTCATCGCTTTAACTGTGGTACCTATGCGCCAAGGGTCCGGCGCTTAGCCGCCAAAAGCCAATTTTTTCACACCTTTTAACTTTTGCTCCAAATTTGATCCCTTATTGCTCCTTTCATCATAGTTACTCATTTAATCATATCTGCAAGAAAAACACAGAAGTACCTTCCATTAAAGTGCAATATTATAAAAAATAGGTATAAAAATGTATTTAAAAACAATTTATATTTTAGGTATATCAAAATTCCCCAAACTTAAAATGTTACTTGTCCTCAATCACATAGAAAATCTTAACATGCAAATTATGTAAATGAGTTTCGTTAGGAAGGTTTCAATTTTTGTTCTAGAAATGAAATAGTCAAATTTAGAAAAAATTTTAGTAAATGAGACCAACTTAAAGTTTAGAAAGTTCTTAAGTAAAGTATAATGAAAAATATTAGTTCATATCTACTTCAGAAATAGTTGTAGATTTTTCAAAATATAGGATTAAAAAATTTTATCATCCTCACTTAAAAATTTTCAATTAGAAATAATTTTACTTACTATATTATAACCTTAAACTTTAGATTTCCTTAAATCTTATATTTTAAACTTTAGGTATGGAACCGATTTTTGATTAGGCCCTTAAATCCTCAAGCTTCTCCTTCCTTTTTACATACTATGTTTCCCTTTTTTCTGTTTCTTTTTTTTTCTCTTCTTTTTCTTTTTATATAAGGCAAGGATTAATATATCTCGATAAGCCATTAATGATTTTGAATTCCACAATTTCATTTACAATAAAGGTCTGATATATATCCTTCACTTAAAAATCATAATAATAGTGTTGAAAAATATTTCTCAATAAAAGAAATTTAAGCTTTGAAAAATAAAAAGTCAAATCTTCTATTATCCAAAAATACAACACTTCTTACTAAAGATAGTTTAACTATATTTAACATTTCTTTCCTAAGAAAATTTTAACTTTAAAATTTTCATCATTAATACAAATTTTAACTAAATTCTCTATATTAAAACTTTTGCTTCCCTAATATAACTTCATATACATAATTGTTTTCAATCAAAAATCAAATTTTATTTAAGTATTCTTAAGAACAAATAAAATTTTAGTTTTTAAAAGTTTGTTTTTAAAATTCCCCTCAAAATTTAATTTTTAATTAGGATAAAACATCTAAGCATAAAAATGATACATTGGTAAGAATTAAAAAAACTAGAATAACATGCTTGCAAGAATTTTCATATTATTAATATGCAAGTATAACAGTTTAAAACAAAGAGTAAAAAGAAATCAAATTCAGTTTTTTAGTTTTTCATAAAATAGAAATTTCAAAATATCAAAGAACTTCTACAATAGTGGAGGTTTTCAAAGTAAATACACACCAACATAAATCACAATATACTAGAAAATAAATGGTAGCAAATTTTGAATAGTTTAAACATGCTATATAAATAGTGGTTTCTAAAAGTGTTCTAAATTTTTCTAATATTTATAGGAATTAAATTAGACACTAGTAAAAACTTAAACACTAGAAACACATAAAAATATTTACTACCACAAACACATCACTTATTACATCATAAAACATCAATCCAACACATAAGCATCTGAATGTGCATAAAAGAAATAGTCTAACTATAATCTACACAACATCAGAGTCCATATCAAAACACATTACATCACATATGATAACATTAAATAAAAACATCACAACACATAAGAAAATCACATAACAAAATCACAAACTCAACACAACATCTAATCATCATCCTCATCATCATCATCTTCATTCCAGTCTCTAGATGACACATAAGGTATATAAAAAGGATGAGGGGGCATCTCAACACTGTGATCTTCTCTAATCACTTTGTCCATGTACTGTTGAAAATTCTCTTCATATTCATCATGTTTTACAAAATACCTTTCAATATTTTCAATCTTACCATCCATATCTCTAACATGCTCTATGGTAAGACTCACTTTCTTCAAAATCATCTGTAATATTGCAGTTTGTGAATCTCTGGAGGATGATACATGTGTAGTAGAAGCACGAGAATTAGAAGCAAATGAAGCAGAAGCACTGGAAGCTCTAACAGATCCTCCTTTCCAGCCAAATACTGAATGTACAGTGTAAGTATTCACATTTACACTAGTAATAGGTCTAAGTGGCTGAAGAACCTCTTCTCATGTTTCAGACTTAACACCACACTGCTCACAAAGTGAATAAATCAAAGATGGAAATCCCATAGTTGCAGAAGTAGTAGCTCTGGCACAGTTCAAAATATAATAAAAATAATCACCCCAATATATAAAGGCTTTCCCTGTTGAATACAATGGTTCAGAATAGATCTCTCCCTTGTAATTTCGCTGACATGACTTGAAGGCAGAAGCTTAGATGAGATAAAGTAATGACATGCCTTTGAAGTGGCCTTCAATTTAGAGGCTTGAAAATTGACTCTCCTTTCATTAGTAATCTTCCACAAATCTCTTCCATCAGTAAGAAAGGCCATAATCTCATCTAACTCTCCCTAAGATGGATGATAATTTGCATAAAAACAAAACATCGCAGGAGGTAATCAGTAAAAAGTTTTAACTACCGGAAATGAAAAATCTACTTGTTGCCCCCTAACCATCACCAAATTGTCTTCTACTGCTGGCAAGTTAGCATAGAACTCTCTCACCATAGAAACAACTGCAACAGCAGAGAAGCAACATTATCTTTCTGATCTACCAAAAATATATACGGTTTTTGTTATATAATTTTACCCATTTTTTAGTGATATTGTACTTTAAAGAAATGTATTTTTCATGTTTTGTTGCAGGTGTGATGATTTTAGTTGATTGGAGCAAAAAGAAGCGAAAAGGAATGAATTTGGAGCAAAAAGGAGCAAAATGGTGGAAAATAAGTTCTAGCGCCGTCGGCGCCAGAATGGGCGCCGCCGGCGCCATTTTCCAGAGACTTCAGAAAAATTCGGGCGATAGAGCGCCGCCAGCATCCAAAGGCGGAAGGATTCAAATTTGAAGAGTTTTGGCGACTTTTTGAAGGGATGCCTACGGAAACTCTTGGGATTTCGTTTCTAACTTATAAGTAACTATTTTTGAACGAAAATGGAGTGTGTCTTGTGTCTTCTATAGTAGTTTTACTGTGTGTTAAGTGTTAGGGTTTAGGAGAAGAGTGTGTAGAAGTGAGATTTTGAGAGGGATTCTTCTCTAAGGAGTGAAGGAGAAGGAGTAAAGTGAGAGATTGCTTCTTCCTTTCCATTCTAAAGAGAGAATCAAGTGTTAAAAAGAAGAGAAAAAAGGATTCAAAGGAACTTCAAGGGAATTGCATTGGGGAAGAGAAAGAAATAAGTTGTATTTTCTTTTATAGTTTGTATGACTTTTCTTTTATATATAAAATCCATGTTTTATTGTATCTTGTTCATGAATTCTGAGTAGACTCCTTTATCTTTCTTCTTGCATAGAGATGTGATGATGGATTGATGTGGATTTGATGTGCTTTTAATGCATTGAAGAAATTGTGATGGTTTTTCATTTCGAACTTAATTTACTTTTTAATTTAGCCAATTAAAATGTTAAAATATGTTGTTGAACATTAATTCTGAAAGGATTTAATGTCCTACAACAATAATGAAGAATCCATTCAATTTCCAAGGATGAATTGCATAGTCCATGGAAATTGAGTGCAAATAAATAGGGAAATATGTTTTGATGGACTTCAATTTGAAGGTTTCAGGGTGACAGGCTGAGATCCCCAAATTGGTTCTAAGATCAGTGACTAAACATCAAAGGTTAGCCTTCAGGTGAAGGGTGAGTGGGAGCTCCAAAGTGAAAGCCGATATCGACCCGAGCCGTGCTTAACACATTAATGTTTGCTTCCAAAAGATAGCCAAAAATTTTGACTTAATTTATAAATAGCGGCTAGTGTACAAAATTAATATTATAAAATTTAGTAAATATTTTTACACACTAGAGGTACAACGCAAGTATACGTATCGTTTCAAGTAATATAGGGTTTTTAAACAAAGACCCGATATCGATCCCACGGGGAAGATTTATAGAAATAAATTTTCTATGAAGTGAAAGCGAAATAAAATAGTAAAAATATTTTTATTTTATCTTTTAATTTGATTATAAATTACTATTAATTTACTATATGCAAATAAAGAAAACAATAATAAGATTTTATGAATTCTATATAAAATAAACAACTTTCTTTCATTCAATTAATCTAAGATTTTTAAGATAATTTAATATTCATTGGAGAATTTGATTTATGGTATTGTGCCAAATAGAAGCATTCCTATTCTTTACCCTTTGATCCAGGCGCAAAGAACATTGACTAATTTACAGAATAGGTCCGGATGTATTGTTAGTAGAATGGGTTAACTAGGCTCACACTTCTAGATGTCCAAGAGTGGCCATGGTCGGCTCTATTAGTGACCCTTTCCTAGTCCATAAATCAAATTATAAGAATTTAGTCTGTCACTCTAAAAACTTATCAATTCTATGCCCTTTAAATATTATCTTCCTATTTATTTGCACTTCACCATGAATAGCCCGCACATGGCCTTCGACTACTCAATGATTCATGTGACATTTACAAGTTAAGAGTTCTTCTTCTTCAAGGTCTCAAAACTCTTCAACGGGTTTTAACAATTCAAACGGCCAATTTAAAAGGTAAAGTAAGACCAGGTATTAATGTCATCACAATATTTTGAAAATATTTTAAATTTTAATTCTCCATCGAATCTTTATATTATCTTATCTATCTCTTCATAATTGAAGTAAGAAAGTAACTAACTACTCAGAACACATTGAAAATAAATAACAAAACATGATAATTAAACTTTGAATCAAATATAAAAATATACTTATCTCAAATATTTCTTCTACAGATCTTCTGATTCCTACTGACTCCACGGTGTAATGAACTCCAGATGTAATAACTTGAAAATAAACTCACTAAACTAAACAAAAGTGGCTCTAAATTTCACTCTCTAATTCTCTCTCTAAGGATGAGAGATCCTAAAGTAGATAAGAGAAAGGGGTACATTGGAAGGGGCCCGTTTTTTGAAGAAATTCACCTCTATTTATATGCTTCAAGAGTTGCCTTGAGGCACCTCTTCAAAACATATCCACATTCAATGAATCTTCTAGAAGGTCGGTCTGGCGCCTAGGCGCCGGAATCCGCGCCTAGAGTGCGGACACCGCGTTCAGTTCTTCGCACCTCTTCACTTTGGCTCGCACCTCTTCTCGATTAAAACCATTTTAGAGAGTCCAAATGCAATGTATCACATGTGATATTATCAAGGAACAATTGCCATCCTTCTAGAATGTCCAATAACTGCTCACTCTGACAAAATAACTGATCAAACGTTGTAAAAAACTTGACAGTTTTCGTATTGAGTCTGCCGCCTAGGCGCCAGACCATATTTTTTATACTTTTGGTATTTTGCTCCATTTTTGCTCCTTTTTGCTCCTTTTTCCTTCTTAAACCTTTTTACATTACCTACATCCAAAAACACAAAAAATACCTTTTATTAAAGCATAATATCCTTAGAAATTGATAAGAATTAAGACATAAAGAAATATGTATTTTTTTATAGATCAAAATCCCCCGAACTTAAATGTTACTTGTCCTCAAGTAACTCTTTTTACTACATAAAATATAACTTTTGGAAATAAAAGATAAATATTTAAGATTCCTTATAATTTTTGATTTTATAAAGTCTTTAGTAAATTATTAACCCAATTTCACTAACTAGGATTAATTTTAAGAATTTAACTACCAAATCATAAGATTTCAAACTTTTCATTCACTTTGAAAATAATTGAAGTCTATTATATTAAGCTTTCATAGATTATTTAAAAGGAAAAGATCTTCTTGAAAAATCTTTTCCAAATAAATATTTATGTATAAAAATCAAGTAAAATATGTAACTAGTTTTCTTCCTATAAGATAATTCAAGTGAAGCCAATTTTTGATTAGGCATTTACTCAAGCTTCTCCTCTCTTTATATATATATATATAGAGAGAGAGAGAGAGAAAGAGGATTACAATATCCGGATAGCCTGTTAATGGTTTTGAACTTCACTATCCTTAACTTATATTTTCAAAACTTATACATTTCCACTTAATTATTATAACATAAATAAAAATTCAAAAAAAATTCCAATATTTTCTTTTTCAAGTGATAATTTTTTATTACTTAATAATTTTAAAATTCTATTATTTCTACCATGAATAGAAAAATTCTTTATCTCATTCTTCTTTAAGTTAAATAATTCTTTTCTTAAAATCAATCAAAGTTAGTAAAATTTTGGTTAATTTCACTAAATTATTTATAATTTCAAAAATAAAAGTGATCTCAAATAAATTCTTCATTCCTTAAGTTATGTTAAAAAGTTTTTTTATTTTTAAGAAAATATTAGTTCCTTAAGGACAAATAAGATTTAATTTTGAATGGATTTTCATTTCCCCCAAACTTAAGTTTTAGTATACTATAATAATTTGAAAGTATGAGAGAAAGAAAATCATCCGAATTTTTAATAAATATGTAAAAACAATCTTAAAAAGAAAAATTAACTTCTAATCATGCTTTTATGAATAATTAAGATAAAATTGAAGCATGTATATAGAAGGGTAAGCAGCTAATTGATGATGATATTAAATTTGAAATAGAATTAAAACAGAGCAAAATAATTAATTACTAAACATTAAACTAAAACAACATATAAATTAATTCTAAATTCAGTCTTAACACAACAGAATCCTAACACTAACAGTCAACATACATCAAATACAAAACTAACAAAAAATCCAAATAAAACAAACTAACAGAGTAGCACATCAAAGAAATCGATAACAACTAATCACTAGTTGTAGCCTCATCATCTTCTTCATCACCAAAGGAAAATTCTACGTCCTTAGGATCTACAAATGGTGTGAAACTAGGAAAAGTAGGAAAGCTAACATCATGTTCACCCTTGAGAAATCTGACTAGGGCTTCATCATACTCAGCATCATAACTACTCTTCCTCTGGGTATAATCAGATAAATGATCTAGTTTTCTATCAATAGTATCAATCCTGCAGTGAGTTTGAAATAACTCTTGTTGTTGCTCTAAAAACTGATCATGCATTGATTCCCAGAAATCTGATGGTGGCTCAGCAGAAGTAGAGGGTCTAGAAGTAGAAGGTCTACCTGAAGTATGTGCAGAAGTAGAAGGAGCGGTTGATCTCTTCCCTCAAAGACGATCATAGATACTAACACTCTCCTGCCCAATTGGCTTAGTAGACTTCAGCTTCTCCTCAGAAATATCAACAGTGACTCCATCACTAACACATAGTGAGTAGATCAGAGATGGAAATCCTAATCCAACAGAAGTGCTAGACCTCGCAGTAGACTCCACAGAATCATAAATAATGCTCCCGACTCAATAGGCTTCCTCTCCTGAATGCAGTAATTTAAGATCGTTCGATCTCTAGTCACTTCACTCAGGTGGTTGGAAGGTAACAATCTTGCAGAAATAAAGTAGTGCCATGCTTTAGATACACCATTTAATTCAGAGGATTTTTATTTTACCCTCTTTCTGTTCCTGATCTTCCAAGATCCAGTACCGTTAGTTAGATGAGAAATAATCATATCCAAATCTCCCTCAGATGGTGATAATCCAGAATAATAACGCTCAATAGTCGGTGGCAGGCCATAAAATATGTTGATTCTTTCTGGACTAAATACTACTCCGATACCTCTGACAAAGACTTCATAATCCTCAACATCCAGAAAATTTGCATAAAATTCTCGAACAATCGGGATAACAGCAACAACAGCAAAATAACAAAATCGTTTCCAGTTGTGCGCAACAATAGTGTTTTCGATAATTTCTCCAGGATGGTAGAAACTTCGTTCAGAAATGAACTTTCTGGACATCGCGAATTCATGGAAACGAAAATGCGCGACCGCAGATAGAGAATTTCGTCGCTATCAAAGTTATCTCGTGCCTTCTCGCGTTTAGATTTTGGAGCCATCTAAACGTGAAAGAAAACAAGAACAAATTTAGGAATCAAAGATTTAAACTCTTTTTAAGTTTATAAAACTTAAAATAAGTTTATAAATCGAAAGAAATCACTAAAAATCGAATATTTTTTCAAATTTTTGGTTCTTTGCTAAACTTAGGGAAATCTATGGTGAAAATCGAAAATAAATGGTTTAAAGTGTAGATCTGACATAGAGATGAAGAAATCGAGTGGTTTCGCGCTCAAATCCTTGATGTTTTGACCTCAAAATGGATCTAGAGGATGTATTTTCACTAAAATGGGGAAGAAGATGAAGCTTAGGCTTCAAAAATGGCTTTTAGGGGTTATTTAAGTAAATTTTCGGGAACAGGTCGAACTGGCGCTTAGGCGCCGAATTCTGGCGCCTAGGTGCCAGACTCGCCTTTCCCAAAAAATTTTTTTTAATTTATTTTTCCACTAAAATTCATAAATTCAACTCCCAATTACTCATATCAGAGTAGAGCTTCAGTTTCTAACTTCTACAATATTTTTCAAAAATTTATAAATATTAAATATTAAATCCACCAATCAAACATAAGGTTTTCAATCAAACTCACTAATTTCCATTTAAAATCTTCCATTTTTACTCAATACATTCCAGATAAGTACTACATTTGATTCAAGTTCCTAATACACACTCAATCATAAAAATTTCAAAGCAAAAACAACACACATTGAACATGAAAGCAAATACACAAACAAACACAATCGATTCTCTAAATCGATACAACGACTCAACAAACCATAATAACTATCTCATTACCATAATACTCTAATCTTCACAAGGGAAATTGTGTACTCCACTTGGAAAGAATACTAACGTTCTCGGGAAATCCGTAGCCGTTTTTTCATCAATTCACTTGTTCTTCGCATACATTTCAACTTGAGCATCTCGATAAGCCGCAAAATGATCAAATTGAAGTTTCATTTTCCATTCTAGATGTTCAACTTGATGAAACATCTCATGAATGCGATCTCCAATCCTTTTAAAATCTTCTTCATACTTATCCAAATGACTAGAAATTTTCTCTAAACTTACAGCGATGAAACCATTGAAGTAGGGTTGAGGATCCCTTGAGATCTTGTCCCTAGCCTCTTGTCCATGATTTCTCCTTTCCATTTCTTTAAAAAATTTTCAAATCTCTCAAGAAGAAAGTGTAAGAGACATAATTTTGATTGCTTGATGGTTAGGGAAGAAGATGGGCTGATTTAAAGGGGAAAATCCTGTGAAAAACTGAAAATTTTCGGTTTTTGCACGACCCAGTAACCGTGGCGCTTAGGCGCCAAATCTGGCACCTAGGCGCCGGACCTATTGACACATAATTGATCCTGACGCTTAGGCGCCGGAACTATGTTCAACTCCGTTTCACCTAATCGTCAAATTTTCAAAATTTCGTTCTCCAAGATAGGTAAATTATGCTGATAAGAGTAATTTAAATTCGATAACTCACATTGTAAACTATCATAATGAAGGTTAACTTAATCTCCTTTTTACTCATATTTAAAATAGAGTGATCCTAATTTTAATTTCTACATACTTCAAAATAATTTTCAGCCTAAGTCAACCAAGACTTATGAGCATCAAATTTTTCTAAAGTAATATAAAATTAATCAAGATCGAGGCATAACCTTTCATTAAAACACAAAAACACTAGATAATTATGGGTTGCCTCCCACAAAGCACTTGGTTTAACGTCGTCAGCCCGACTTAAGTAAATCTTTAATCAGGTTGACTCAATTCATAACCCTCTTTATAAATCTTCTTAATATCTCCCAAATAAGGCTTCAATCTTAATCCATTTACTTAAAAAAATTTCCAGTTTTTGGATCTTTAATATCCACAGCTCCATAATAGTATACTTTCTAAACTAAATAAGGTCTAATCCATTTAGATCTTAATTTTCCAGGAAAAGGTCTTAAACGAGAATTAAACAGTAATACTTTTTGTCCAGGCTAAAAAATTTTTCCTGAAATTTTCTTATCATGCAACATCATCATTTTCTCTTTATAAATTCTTGCATTGTCATACAATTCGTTTCTAATTTCTTCCATCTCATTTAGTTGTAATAATCGTTTTTCTCGTGCATAATTCTTAAAATTAAACTACTTTATCGCCCAATAAGCTTTATGTTCAAGTTCTACAAGTAAGTGACAATGTTTACCATAAATTAACCGGTAAGGTGACATTCCGATTGGTGTCTTATAAGCTGTTCTATATGCCCATAATGCAGAATCAAGTCTATCAACCCAATCAGTTCTTTAAGGATTAACAGTCTTTTCTAAAATTCTTTTAATTTCTCTGTTTGATACTTCAGTCATTCCACTAGTTTGAGGGTGATAAGTAGTTGCAATTCTATGTTTGATTCCAAATTTTTGAAGTAATGATTGAATTCTTATATTCTTGAAATGACTTCCACCATTGTTGACCTCATTTTTATGAGGTTCTTTGCTTCTCTCTTTAGTACTTAGGATCTAGCCTTAGGCTTTTCCTTTGACTAATCTTAGAGGACTAGAAATGGAACCAACCACTTACAAATTCAAACACCTCTTAACTCCCTGCAAACTCCACAAGCTTGATTGTAGACCCCTAATGACCTAGAGGGTTGAAATCAAATGTGGAGGTTTAAAAGGATGAGTTCCTTATAGGTTTTTTTGGCCTTAGGAATACCCTGAGTGGACTGGTCTGGTGAGGGTTGACTTGCACATACACAACACTCTCACACACATTCCAAGTCCTAAAACCACAATCTCATCCAACTTGACTTCCTGACTCATGTAGGTAATTCACATGGATGGTCCTTAACCCCTAAGCCCCTGGCTAAGAGGGTTAGAAACAACATAGTGAATGCCTTAAATGAGTCCTCTCATGGCTCATATGGGCTTAATATGGCTTCATGGCTCAACCAAAGTGATTGAATTTTACTCAAATTTGATCAATCTTCATTTTTCCAAAATTTCAATTTTTGACCCCCTGGGCCCTACACCTACTGAACCTACAAAAAGCCCTTGAAACTACCCAAAATTCCTCAAAATCACCTAAATTACCCAAAATTCCTCAAAATCAATCCAAAACATTTCCCCCCATTCAAATTGATCATACATAACCAAAAAATACAAAAAATTCCAAAAGTACCCCCAATACCCTCCAAATACCCAAAATGCCCATCATAGCCCAAAAATCCAAAAATTCAGAAAATTCCCAAAAAATTCTAGAAAATCCCAAATATTCCTAATTTCATTTTGTTCAACTACACCATGAGTTAATTTTGTCAATTTACCCCACTTTTAGCAAAACCCCCAGTTTGACCCATTTTAAACCCAAGTGAACCCAATGTCAAACCAAACCACACCAATTGACCTCAATTTTGGTCCAATTCAATTTTAAACTTCAATTAAATATCCTCAATATCAATTTAGACCAAATATAAGTCCAATTTGATTTACATTTGAGCCCAATTTCAATTTGAAGTCTTAGGCCCAATTTTGGCCCATGACCTAAACCTAGCTCAAACCCATCCAATTCAACTCCAATTGGCCCCAAATCTTTTCTAAAACCTTCCTAACACCCCCATAAAAACAAAACTAACTTGATTAGCCCAAAATTTGAACCTAACCTCCACCCAAACCTAACCTAAAATCAAAATCCCTTAAGTTGACCTAAGCTCAAACCTAACCCAAATAGGCCAAAATCCCAAAATTAGAGCCCAACCAAAGTTGAAAACTCTTTGTGACACTCCCATGAACATTTCTCAACATTAATTTTATATCAAATCCAACTTTAGCCCAACCTTAACCCAAGTTAGCCCAATTTGGCCCACTTTGGCCCCTTTAACTAAAAAGCCCAAATTCAACCCAACTCTGCTCCAAGTCACACCAAATTGATTCCAAACCATTCATGAAACATCCCTAAACAAATTGCAACATTTATTTGACCTGGTCCTTCACAAAATTTTCACCCAAAACCCATCCTAAAATCCAAAAGCCCACTTCCCTAAATCACTTTAAAAGCCCATCTAAAACCATTTCAAAGAGCCCAAAATCTATCCTAAAGCCCATATGACATTTCACTTTCCATCCATTTAATCAAAGTCATTCCCTAAGTTCTAATCCCATCATCAAATGATTCCAAATCAAGCCTCAAGCCAAATCACCCCTAAATGCCAAAAATCCCAAAATCTCTTTCTCATGCAAGTAAGCCAAGCCATTCCCAAGCCATGAGCAAGCTTTGAAGCCATGCACAAGCCATATGAAGCCATGGGAATCACTATACACATCATCATACCATTAATTTCAAAAGGAGGAGCCTCTTTTAAACCCCCTTAAAAGGTTTTAACCCTTTTAATGCTTCACCTTAATCCATGATTAATCCAAATATTCATGGATGGTGACTTCACTACCCTTTCCTAGCTGACTCATCTGACCTCCCTCAGCTCAAATCAGTCCCTTGGTGGGTGCACCAAACCCAAATACATGAGTTGACCAAAATCAAGCCAAAATGACCCTTACCTCATGCCATTTTAATCAAACCTCCTTACACATGGCAACAGCCAATTGCTTGCACCAAACCCCAGCCCTGACCTCATTGGTCAAGATGGTGACCAATGCCTGGCCGGCCAGCCACCATAGTCGCCGGAAAACGCCATGGCCCAAAGCTCCATGTGAGCCAAACTTTCCAATTCTCCCTTGCTGACTTGTCTCAACCCAAATGGACAGCATAGCTGTTCTTCTCCTCCCCTGAGCAGCTGATCCCAGCCTCCAATTGCCCCTGTGAAGCCCTCCAGCCATGCTTATTTAAACACCACCACCTCTCGCCCAAATGAGGAGTTGAACCAGACCTTAAGGAAACTCTGCCAAAATTGCTCTAGGACCTTCTCCTAACCCAGAGCAGTTGATCTCCAGTGTTCCTTTGCCTTAATCCCCAGTAACAGAGCTCAATTTCTGAGTTGAAAATCCACCCAAAAAACAGGACACTTCGCCACAGTGAGCCAACCTCCAAATTGATTGGTCCTACACCTTGACCGGACCAAGAGGAGAAGTTCCCCGACAAAAGCCCCTCACCGAGGCCGGCCATTGCTCCCGGCCTCCAAGCTTTGTGATCGGCCTTGATCACTTTCATACCTAGACAATTCCCCAGGGTCAGGGACTTCATCTGGAGCTTGCCTGGACTCAATCGAATGTGACACAACTCTCAGATCGAAGCTTCACTTCTCTTAGCAAAGGTATGAACTCACTCTTCCTCCCGAGCTTCCAGTGATTCTCCATTTTGTTTAAGTTAACTTCATAGCCTATAAACTGTAAGGATGTGTTCGTCTCTTCAAGACGAATCCATAGAGTATAAGAACACGAAAATCCAATGAGAATCGAGTGAGATCTTAGGGTTTTAGTGTGGACGGTCACGGGTGCACACCAGTCGTAGACGATGACCGGGAGCCGTTGGATCGCGCGTGTATCGAGCAGACGGTTCAGATTGCGCCGGATTAGGGAATGTTACATGAACCACGGACCCCTGGAGCGCTGAGTCGAATGGCAGCGTCGAATAGGAATGTGCCGCGTGGGCTTTCGGAGCTGGCAATGTTGCGCTGGCGCCGCATGGATAAGTAGATAAATAGGTTATTTTTGAATTATTTAAATGCCCTTAACTTCAAAAATCCATATCTTTGCATAGAAAAATCACAAAAATAAAATAAAAATACCCTCTTTCTCTGTGAACAGAGGAGAATAATGTGGAAACGAAATCAAATTAATTGGATGAGTATTTTATTTTCAATAATTTATTTACTAATTTCAGTATTTTGATTCTTCATTTGCATAGACAATTCACCATGGCATGAGACCATAGGGCTTTTGAAGACTCTGATCTTAGGAACATTCCCTGAATTTTTCAAGGTCAGAGGCCATCTCTGTGAAAAGTTATTGAATTTTCAATTTCATGTCACTTTTTTAGGTATTTTAATTTCAGTAATTAGCATGTTGTGAAATAAATTCTAGAAAAATTTGGTGATGTTCCTTAGGACCAGAGGACCCTATAAAAAATATATTTTGAGTTAATTCATTCATAATAACCTTAATTGGCCTAAACCCCTAAAATTGAATTTGAATTAATTAGGGTTAACCAAACATCAAATTGACTTAAAAACAATTCTCAAATGATCTTTAAGATCAGAGGAACTTCACATAAAAGTTTAAAATCAATTGGACTTGATTAATCCTACCAAATGGATTAATTAAGCCTCATGAGCAAAATGGAACTTTAAAAATTCATAACTCCAAAAATGCTTTTCAAAAATTTACAAAAATGGTTTTGGGGCTTCTCTGATATCAGGAGAGTTTAGGAAAAAGAAAATTGGAATTTTCTAAAAAAGTTAATTTTTCATAATATTTTAATATTTTAATAATTAAAAAATAATAAAAATCATAAAAATATTAAAAATCATAAAAATGTCACATTTTGATTCCTAATCACTTAGGAACAAACCAAATATTTTTCCTAAGTCCCTAGGGTGAGATATTAAATTTTAAAGGCTTAATGTAATTTTTAATATTAAAAAATGAGTTTTTAACCTTTTTCACTAAAATAATTCCAATAAATCAAAGAAAAATCAGAAAATTATAAAATTTATTTCACTGAACTCCTTGAGGTTAGAGAGATTTAAGAAAAATATAAAGTGTTTTTTTCAACTTTAATTTTATTTTATAATTAATTAATACTCTAAAACTCAAAATAATTATAATAAATACAATATAATTCAGAAAATCACCAAAATTGGTCCAAGTGGTCCTCTGGTTATTAGGAACATACCATAATTTTCTTAAGGATAGAGACCTTTCCCTGGTCATGTTGTTGAATTTTCTTTGAAAACCCCTATTTTCTATTAAAAATAATTATATAAATAAATTAAATTCAGAAAAATCACATTTTCTCCTCTAATGTCTTAATTGACATGTCAGTGAGGTGACATAAAATTTCAAATTCATTTGAGCTCAATTTAGTGAGTTATGAAATAAATAAGCTTAAAATGGCATAAAGGTAATTAAAAATTTTAACCCTTAATTAAAACTTTAGGTTTAATCAAAATGGGGAGGTAAAACATTTGATCTTAATGTTCTCTTGGATGATTGAAACTTAGGAAAATTAAGGGGTATAAACCGACTAAACATTTTGAAAATATCAAAAAAGAAACTTTAATTAATTAAATAATTTAAATTTTAGAAAGAATATATTTAAATTTGGATCATTAAAATAAGGATATTATTAAGAGGATATTTATTCTTTAATTTAAAAATCCCTAAATAAGTCACTTTAAAAATACTTAATTCCTAATTTAAAATTAAAATAATAATTCAAATTGATAATTAAAATTAACAATTAAAACTAAAATTAAAACTAAAATTAAATTAAATTAAATTAAATTAAATTAAATTAAAATTAAATTAAATTAAATTAAATTAAATTAAACTAAATTAAATTAAATTAGATTAAATTAAATTAAAGTAAATTAAAACTAAATTGAATTAAAAAAATTAAATAAATTTAAATTAAATTAAAATTAAAAATTAAATTAAATTAATGTTAAATTAAATTAAAATTAAATTAAAATCAAATTGAATTAAAATCATTTAACAACAAACCTAAATGAAATCATTAAGAATTAAATTTAAAATAATTTGAACATAATTTCAAACTTAAAATTATTAATTATAACCTCATTATTAAATTAAGACACTTTAAACCATTAATTCAAACTTTTAATTAATAGTGATTAAAATTCTCGATAAACCAACTTGCCCTTAAAGGCTTTAATTGTTATAACTCCTAAATATAGTATTAAGTGAGATGTCACTTCATTCATCGTGTAATCAAATACCCAAGTTCACCTGAACAAGAGACAAAGTTTAACTAAACTCCTGGATGATTAATTCACTCGTACAACTAAATTTACTTGGACTCAAAACAATCCCGAAATATTGAAAAGATGTTTAGGACTTGTCCTAAGCACTTCCTCAATATGACGGGATGTTTTAGAAGAACAACTAAATTTAATTGTTCTTTGATGAAGAAAATCATCCTTAAATAAAACACAAGAACCTAGACGTTATAGGAGATGACTAGTTATAGGATTAAGAATTTGGTAGACAACCAAAACCCTTCCCTTAGATTTACCTAGATACTTGTTGAAATATTTAAATGCTTTAACATGTGTTTTAAGTGCAGCTTGGGATGACGGGAAGACCCTCCAAGTACGCTTTTATTTTATTGCAATTTACTTTATTACAATTTACTTACATGCACTGTAGTTTACTTTTCTTGCATGTTAAACAAAACTGTTGCATGAAAACCAAAACCTTTAAGATAGTCCCTGAACTGAAACTGAAACTAAATTAAAAGTCATTGCAAGATAAAATTCACCGCCACAACATTTCAAAATATAAAACAACTCAAAATTTAATCACAAACATAACAACAAAACTACAATTGCAACTAAATTAAAACGTCTTGTTGAATGATCGGGAATACCTCGGATGATGCAACCCACGTGTTGCTAACAGGATTTCCCACGGTCTAAATGAAAGTGTGGAACTCATTCAGTTGAGTTTAGCAAATTCATCTGGACTAAGTGAATTCAATGAAAATAACGGTGTCGGGATGACGGAACCGTGAGATCTTAATCGGTTCTATTTAATTAACTTTAAGATTTGTTTTAATTAAAATATTAAAAAACACTTGGATTTTAAGATTTTCTCTAAACCAAAATACTTCCTTCATCTCCTGATTTATGACTTCTAAAACTAAACCTCTGCAACAACAAGGAGCTCGGAGCAGGGTGGGCAGCACGACCATCGTCATTAGCAAAACTCGGATCTACTCCAGCTAAACTTTCCTTAGAATTAAATAACCAAGCCATTGGATTTTGAGGTAGTTTGCCTAGTGCAACGTAAATCCTCAACCCTTTTGTTAGGCATTTGCATAATCATGTTATGTAAATTAAGCCCTAACCGGTCTTAGGATTCCGAGGTAGTCGTTCGATACGACATAAACCCTCACATCTTCGAGGCTATTTGTATGATTATGTCATACTAATATAAGTCCTAATTAATTAAAATTGGCAAGATTGCAATATTAAATAAATTCCCAATTTGAAGCCGAACAATAGGATAGTTTGGGAAGTTGCCAAGATTCTTTTTGGATCCTCAACTTCTCCTATTTCTCTTCCTTTGGATTCATGAAAATAACTTTCTAAATTTGATTCATTTCCTATTGAAATTTAAAAACTCCAATTGTTTGAAAACCTTATACTTTGAAATTCTTGAGAGCAAAAGCACTGAACATTATCGAAAGTTTTCTTAAATGATTCCCGTCATTTAAGATGTAATTAACTATAAGGGCTTGCCCTTATAAGGAACTTTAAGAACCCAGGTAATATAAACCCTGCTTAATTCATTTATACTAAGCAGGGGAACTTGTCGACTTATAAAATTTTTTCGCAAACCAAATGGATGTCACAAATCTTCTAATTTATTTAATCGAGCCTCATCATCAAGCAATGTGTCTATTCTCCGGGATAGATATACAGTTTGTGGTGCGGTGCTCGTTTATATAAACTATTCGGGATGTGAGATCAGTTTGATTTCATATCTTAAAATTTTCAAACTTAAAATTATTTTCAAAATCAAATACTACTTTTAAAATTCTTTATTTAAATTAAATTAAAAATTCGCCGACAATTTCTATCAGGCGACCCCCTTTTTAAAATAAAACACACAACCTAAAAATATGCCGACAATTTCTGGCAACTCTGCTGGGGACTAGTTCCTCTCTCCATTTTGATCAGATGGTTTTGCTTTTATAGATCGGTAGCCAGTCCATGTCCCTAATGGACCAAGCTACCATTCTTTCGCTGAAATACCACGTTCATTTCTGTCTTGAACGGGTATAGTCAACTCTCTTGGATTTTGGAGCCACTGTTTAGACACCCTTATATAGAGAGGTTCCGGAATCCTCCCACCTCCCTAAAGAGGCGAGGTAGACCCCCAATAGGTGTGTTAGAATAGGAGCGATCTATTCATGTGATTTCAATGTGAATTCAACCTCCTCTAAATCTCGAACTGGGTCTGATACTTCATTCCTATTTAGGTTTGACTTGTTGTAAACATGTCAAACTGAAATTCCACTCTAACAACCTTCTAATAAACTCTAAATAAAATAAAATTGTCTAAATTTCAAATTAAAATAAAACTACTCAAAGCACATCGAATACTTAATAATAAAACAAAATGCAAAATTTTGAAATAAAAAAAATTCACATGAATAAATTTTAAAGGATGCCCAGTTTACAGGACAAGTGCGTTAACTTGAGTATTACCGCTGAAATTACGAGGCAAAGGATGTCACTGACTTCTGAATGTTCTTCAAAAGACAATCTACACATCCACTGAAGGACTGTCCCGCGACGAAGCTGCCAACAAGTTCAAATGCCATGGATTGACAAATAAATGGATACGAGAAGGATAATGGGTAGTGGGTCCTAACCCTCCCACCACAAAAAAGTCAAAACAACTTGATGAAGGGTTGTGGGTCTCGACCCTCCCTCCACAAAATAGTTGAAAGAGACGACGACTTGATCTCCCACCACAGCAAAAAAAAATATACGCTCAAAGCGTTCGAAGTTTAACAAAAAGACAATCAAGGAGTGAAATACGATGAAACTTCAGTATTTTAATAGGAATGACTTTAGGGTAGAATGAAATTAATCCCCTAATGACTGAGTTCTTCACTTTAAGGAATTCAGATTTGGTCCTAAGTAGATTTTAAAATGAAGCTGTGTGGCTGAAATACGAGTAATTGATCAGCGATATCAAGGGGCTTTTAATTTTCTGCCATGTGATTGGGTCCAGACTTTTGAATGAGTTATAATATCACATGATTCATGTTAAAAAACCATTTCAAATTTATTAATTAGGGGAGTTTCGACATTCAAAATCTTTAACAAAAATATGTCTTACCAGATACAGTAATTCTCAGAGAACAAAAGGAGAAAAAAAGAAGAAGAAGAAAGAGAAAAAGAAGTATTCATGAGGAGAAGCTTGAGGTGAGCATACAATCAAAAATTGGTGTCCCAATTCAAACATTCAAAATCTTTAACATGTGTTCTACCAGATATAGTAATCAGCAATGAAAAAAAAAGAAGTGAAAAGCTCAAAAAATAAAAAAAAGAAGGAAACAAGAAGGCTCCCTGAGAAGAAGCTTGAGGCAAGCATATAATCAAAAATTGGTGTCTTAATCCTCCCCCGATTAATAAAACTTGAAAGACTACATTAAGAAGTTTCCTCTGATATTATGCTTTGAAGAGAGTCAAATGATTTTATATCTTTTGGTTGGTCATTAATTGACTCAGAAATATCTTTGGACAATGAAAAATATTTCTATCACATTAGCAGAACTTTTGAAATCTGCTTAGGCCCAGAAAGAAAGAATTGAAGAGAGGGCTTTGTTATTAGTAATTGATGGAAATTTAACCCTGAAGTCATATCGTTCAGTACCCAGCAAATACAACCCTAACATCAATTCGAAGAGCGTCAGAACGACTTCTCAAAGATAACTTGTACAATCCTTACAAAGCAATGTCAAAGAAACGACGATCGTTGGGACAGAGCTACAAAGTTACAACATTTCCAGCTATGGTGTCTGTAGAAATAACACCTCTATGTAGGTACTTTAAAAAAATAATAATTTTGATAGTACCTTGAAGAGTGGGTTGTTTTCTTTAAACGTGGCTTTAGTCAGTGAAAGATGCCTCAAGAAGTACTGTGCATCGTAGTGTTTCAAAGACACCCTCGTTCTACGAAGCACAGATGTTGCACTTGCTTGTAACTGGGTCCAAATCCTAAAATAAATAAATAAATAAATAAACTAAAGAAAAGTCATAAAACATAAAAGAATACAATAAAATTTCACAACAAATAAACAACAATAAATTTCTCATTAAATGAAATAACAAATAAATGAATAACAAAAATATAATGAATTCACCAAAAATAAACAAAATAAAAAATGTCTATACAAATCAAAATGAAATTCAAATCAAAGTGAAACAAAATTCAAATCAAAACAAAAATGTAAATCAAAAGAAAATCAAAACATAAAATCAACAAAAAGTCAAAAAAAAAAACAAATAAAAAATTTGAATTCCTCTCCTGACTCGGTAGCAGGTTGAGCTACTTCAGCCCAATGCTGCTGTCAATTTTCCTTTCAAATTTCTTTTCTTGTGTGAGAGAGGTTCAACTGGTTCTATTGACATGGAGCCACGAGGTCTCGTAGGTTCTGCTGGCGTGGACCCACACCCTTTCTCACAAAAACTACTTTTTTTTAATCAGCACTTCGAGTTGGATGCGAGACACCCTCGTACCATCTTTTAAACCGATTCTTTTGTGTGGGAAATCCAAAATCCAAAGTCCAAAGTTCAAACTTTTTATGATTCCAACATCCCACGAAACTCAGCAAACCTTCACAGAATTTCCCTGAATCTCTTAAATCTTTCCTCCCTTCTTGAGTTTAAATTTTTTTTGAAGATAAAAACAAAATGAACATAAAATAGCAGAAAGAAAAAAAGGGAAAGAGAAGAGAAAAGAAAATTAAAAAGAAAATGGAAAAGAAAATGAACGAAAAATCTTTTAAAAATCTGAATGTCAAAACGAATTCCAAATTATCATGAGCTCTAATTAAACAGAAAATGAAATTGAATCACTATACAAAATGAATCTAAATCTCAAATTGAATTCCGATCTGAATCCTCTGATTTGAACCTTTCAGTTCTTTCCTCAATCGAAATCTGTTTCAAACTCTTTTGAAATTTGAATATTCTCTTCGACTTGTTGTTAAGTCAAGTATTTTTAGCTTGGTACACTTACCAGCTCATTTCAATTCTCTTTCTTCTGTGTCTTAGAGGATCGACTAATTCTATTGACACAGAGCCATGAATTTTGTTCGATTTGGTTCTGATGGCATGGGATTGGGTCCTTCTTCATACAGATAAATCTTCGAGATTGGAACCAGTTTCCATTTCTCATTAAAATTTCTGAGACTCGATACCTAAATTCCAGCTTCTCTTCCTTCGAGGTCGGTACCTAAATTCTGACTCTCATTCGAGATCGATACCTAAATTTTGATTCTCTTTCGAATTGATACCTAAATTTCAATTCTAAATTTCCAAGACTGGTACCTAAATTCAAGTTCTCATTTCGAGGTCAGTACCTAAATTCTGACTCTCATTCGAGATCGATACCTAAATTTCGATTCTCTTTCGAATTGATACCTCAATTTCAATTCTAAATTTCCGAGACTGGTACATAAATTCCAGTTCTCTTCCTTCGAGGTCGGTACCTAAATTCCAACTCTCATTCGAGATCGATACCTAAATTTCGATTCTCTTTTGAATTGATACCTAAATTTCAATTCTAAAATTTCGAGACTGGTACCTAAATTGCAGTTCTCATTTCGAGGTCGGTACCTAAATTCTGACTCTCATCCGAGATCGATACCTAAATTTTG
This sequence comes from Papilionanthe hookeriana x Papilionanthe teres, assembly GCA_022702705.1. Classification (NCBI taxonomy): domain Eukaryota; kingdom Viridiplantae; phylum Streptophyta; class Magnoliopsida; order Asparagales; family Orchidaceae; genus Papilionanthe; species Papilionanthe hookeriana x Papilionanthe teres. Next base: position 11,069,963 of record CM040424.1, read on the forward strand.
ATTCTCTTTCGAATTGATACCTAAATTTCAATTCTAAATTTCTGAGACTGGTACCTAAATTCCAGTTCTCATGTCGAGGTTGGTACCTAAATTCCGACTCTCATCCGAGATCGATACTTAAATTTCAATTCTCTTTCGAATTGATACCTAAATTTCAATTCTAAATTTCCGAGACTGGTACCTAAATTCCAGTTCTCATTTCGAGGTCGGTACCTAAATTCTGACTTTCATTCGAGATCGATACCTAAATTTCGATTCTCTTTTGAATTGATACCTAAATTTCAATTCTAAATTCTGAGACTGGTACCTAAATTCCAGTCCTCTTCCTTCGAGGTCGGTACGTAAATTCTGACTCTCATTTCGAGATCAGTACCAAAATTCTGACTCTCATCCTTTTCAATTGATACTTAAACTCCAATTCTCACTCCGAGGCTGGTACCTAAATTCCAGTTCTCTTCGCAATCCCAAGGTTGAAACCTAGGTTTCAATCCTCATTTCAAATCCAAATTTCAAATTCAAAATTTCCTTAAATCAATTTCAAATTAAACTTCAATCGAAATCCAAACTCACACATTGAAACTTGAAATTTAAAAGTAAAATAAAATCTAAATCAAATTCCCCAGATCTTGTGATTTGGAGCTCACCTCCTTTTCCATTCCCCAGCGAGAGTTCAGGAATGTCCGGTCTTGGAAATATACCTGATACTCCCCAGCGTAAATTCTTCTACTTCATCCTAAGTTTGTCACTTAGACATCTGTGTTGGTCTTGTTGATCTCTTCGGTCAACGCCAATATGCGCGGTGTGCTTGGTTAGCACACCACACCTATTGGGGGTCCATTTGTTGACTTCATTTTTTATGAGGTCTTTTGCTTCTCTCTTTAGTACTTAGGATCTAGCCTTAGGCTTTTCCTTTGACTAATCTTAGAGGACTAGAAATGGAACCAACCACTTAGAAATTCAAACACCTCTTAACTCCCTGCAAACCCCACAAGCTTGATTGTAGACCCCTAATCACCTAGAGGGTTGAAATCAAATATGGAGGTTTAAAAGGATGAGTTCCTTATAGGACTTTTTGGCCTTAGGAATACCCTGGGTGGCCTAGTCTGGTGAGGGTTGACTTGCACATACACTACACTCTCACACACATTCCAAGTCCTAAAACCACAATCTCACCCAACTTGACTTCCTGACTCATGTAGGTAATTCACATGGATGGTCCTTAACCCCTAAGCCCCTATCTAAGAGGGTTAGGAACAACATAGTGAATGCCTCAAATGAGTCCTCTCATGGCTCATATGGGCTTAATATGGCTTCATGGCTCAACCAAAGTGATTCCATTTTACTCAAATTTGATAAATCTTCATTTTTCAAAAATTACAATTTTTGACCCCCTCGGCCCTACACCTACTGAACCTACCAAAAGCCCTTGAAACTACCCAAAATCTACAAAATCACCTAAATTACCCAAAATTCTTCAAAATCAATCCTAAACATTTTCCCCCACTCAAATTGATCATCCATAGCCAAAAAATACCAAAAATTCCAGAAGTACCCCCAATACCCTCCAAATACCCAAAATGCCCTTCTTAGCCCAAAAATCCAAAAATTCAGAAAATTCCTAAAAAATTCTAAAAATCCCAAATATTCTCAATTTCATTTTGTTCAATTACACCATGGGCTAACTTTGCCAATTTACCCCACTTTTAGCAAAACCCCCAATTTGACCCATTTTAAACCCAAGTGAACCCAATGTCAAACCAAACCACCCCAATTGACCTCGATTTTGGTTCATATATACTCTAAACTTCAATTAAATATCCCCAATATCAATATAGACCAAATCTAAGTCCAATTTGATTGACATTTGAACCCAATTTCAATTTGAAGCCTAAGGCCCAATTTTGGCCCATGACCTAAACCTAGCTCAAATCTATCCAATTCAACACCAATTGGCCCCAAATCTTTTCTAAAACCTTCCTAACACCCCCATAAAAAAATACTAACTTGATTTGCAAAAAATTTGAACCTAAACTCCACCCAAACCTAACCTAAAACCAAAATCCCTTAAATTGACTTAAGCCCAAACCAAACCCAAATGGGCCAAAATCCCAAAATTAGAGCCCAACCAAAGTTGAAAACTCTTTGTGACACTCCCATGAACATTTCTCAACATTAATTTTACATCAAATCCAACTTTAGCCCAACATTAACCCAAGTTAGCCCAATTTGGCCCACTTTGGCCCCTTTAACTAAAAAGCCCAAATTCAACCCAACTCTGCTCCAAGTCACACCAAATTGATTCCAAACCATTCATGAAACATCCCTAAACCAATTGCAACATTTATTTGACGTGGTCCTTCACAAAATTTTCACCCAAAAGCCCATCCTAAAATCCAAAAGCCCACTTCCCTAAATCACTTTAAAAGCCCATCTAAAACCATTTCAAAGAGCCCAAAATCTATCCTAAAGCCCATATGACATTTTCACTTGCCATCCATTTAATCAAATTCATTCCCTAAGTTCCAATCCCATAATCAAATGATTCCAAATCAAGCCTCATGCCAAATCACCCCAAAATGCCAAAAATCCCAAAATCCCTTTCTCATGCAAGTAAGCCAAGCCATTCCCAAGCCATGAGCAAGCTTTGAAGCCATGCACAAGCCACATAAAGCCATGGGAATCACCTTACACATCATCATACCATTAATTTCAAAAGGAGGAGCCTCTTTTAAACCCCCTTAAAAAGGTTTAACCCTTTTAATGCTTCACCTTAATCCATGATTAATCAAAATATTCATGGATGGTGACTTCACTACCCTTTCCTAGCCGACTCATCCGACCTCCCTCACCCTAAATCGGTCCTCTGGTGCGTGCACCAAACCCAAATACATGAGTTGACCAAAATCAAGCCAAAATGACCCTTACCTCTTGCCATTTTAATCAAACCTCCTTTCACTTGGCAATAGCCAATTGCTTGCACCAAACCCCAGCCCTGACCTCACTGGTCAAGATGGTGGCCAATGCCTGGCCGGCCGACCACCACGATAGCCGGAAAACGCCATGGCCGAAAGCTCCATGTGAGCCAAACTTTCCAATTCTCCTCGTCGACTTGTCTCAACCCAAATGGACAAGCATAGCCGTTCTTCTCCTCCCCGAGCAGCCTGATCCCAGCCCCAACTTCCCCGGGAAGCCCTCCAGCCTTGTCTATTTAAACACCACCACCTCTCGGCCAAATGAGGAGTTGAACCAGACCTTAAGGAAACTCTGTCAAAATTGCTCCAGGACCTTCTCCTAACCCAGAGCAGTTGATCCCTAGTGTTCCTTTGCTCTAATCCCCAGTAACAAAGCTCAATTTCTATGTTGAAAATCCACCCAAAAAATAGGACACTTCACCACAGTGAGCCAACCTCCAAATTGATTGGTCCTACACCTTGACCAGACCAAGAGGAGAAGTTCCCCAGCAAAAGCCCCCTCACCAGGCTAGCTATTGCTCCCAGCCTCCAAGCTTTGTGATCGGCCTTGGTCACTTTCATACTTAGACAATTCCTGAGGCTAGGGACTTCATCTGGAGCTTGCCTGGACTCAATCGAAGGTGACACAACTCTCAGATCGAAGCTTCACTTCTCTGAGCAAAGGTATGAACTCACTCTTCCTCCCGAGCTTCCAGCGATTCTCCATTTTGTTTAAGTTAATTTCATAGCCTATAAACCATATGGATGTGTCCGTCTCTTCAAGACGAATCCATAGAGCATAAGAACACGAAAATCCATTAAGAATCGAGTGAGATCTTAGGGTTTTAGTGTGGACGGTCACGGGTGCACTCCAATCGTAGACGATGACCGGGAGCCGTTGGATCGCACTCCAATCGTAGACGATGATCGGGAGCCATATGGATGTGTCAAAATTGCGCCGGACCAGGGAATGTTACATGAACCGAGGGCCCCTTGAGCGCTGAGTCGGATGGCGGCGTCGAATAGGAATGCGACGAGTGGGCTTTCGGAGCTGCCAATGTTGTGATGGCGCTGCGTGGATAAGTAGATAAATATGTTATTTTTGAATTATTTAAATGCCAGAACTTCAAAAAATCAAGATTTTGAGCCTGAAATCACTTGATTTCTTCAACTCAATGTCAGTTCTACACTCTAATCCATTTATTTTTGATTTTCACCATAGTTTTTCCTATTTTTAGCTAAAAACCGAAATTTTGTGAAAAATTTTGATTTTTAATGTTTCTCCATGAATTTCTAAACTCATGTTAAGTTTCTTAAGCTTAAAAAGAGTTTAAATCTTTGATTCCTTAATTTATTTGTGTTTTCTTTCACGTTTAGATGACACCGAAATCTAAGCGAGGAAAGACACGAGAAAATTTTGACAGTAGCAAGTTCGCGACTGCGGCAGCGCATTTTCGATATCACAAATTTGCGACGTCCAAAAATTTATCTCAGAGCGAAGCTTTTACAATCCCGGTGAAATGCTCGAGAACATGATCGTTGCGCACAACTGGCAACGATTCTGTTATTTCACCGCTGTTGCTGTTATTCCAGTCGTGTGCAAATTTTATGCTAACTTTTTGGATGCGGAAGACTACGAAGTCTTCGTCAGATGTGTTGGAGTAGGATTTACTCCAGAAAGGATCAATGTTTTTTTTGGACTGCCACCTACCATCGAGTGCTTTTATTTTGGATTATCTCCATCTGAGGAAGATCTCGAGATGATTATTGCTTATTTGACTGACGACACTGGAGCTTGGAAGATCTGGAATGATAAACGGGTAAATATCAAATCTTCTAAGTTAAATGGTATTTCAAAGGCATGGCATTACTTTATTTCTGCAAGACTTATACCTTCCAACCACCTGAGCGAAGTGACTAGAGATCGAGCTATCTTAAACTACTACATTCAGGAGAGGAAGTCGATAGATGTCGACAGTATTATTTATGATTCTGTGGAGTCTGCTGCTAGATACAGTACTTCTGTAGGACTAGGATTCCCATCTCTGATTTATACTTTATGTGTGAACAATGGAGTCACTGCTGATATTTCTAAGGAGAAGCTAAAGTCTACCAAGCCAATTGGGCAGGAGAGTGTTAGTATCTATGATCGTCTTTGTGGGAAGAGATCTACAGCCCCTTCTACTTCTGCACCCACACCAGGTAGAGCTTCCACTTTCAGACTTTCTACTTCTACTGCTGAGCCACCGTCTAGTTTTTTGGAATTGATGCATGATCAATTTTTAGAGCACTAGAATGAGTTATTTCTCACTCACTGCAAAATTAATACTATGGATAAGAAAATTGATCACCTATCTGATTAAACCCAAAGGAAGAGTGAGTATGATGCTGAGTATTCAGAGTCTTTAGTTAGATTCTTGAAGAGTAAGCATGATATTCAGTTTCCCACCTGTCCTAGATTTTCACCATATGTTTATCCTAAGGATGTGGAGTTTTCTTTTGACGATGACGAGGCTACAGACTGTGATTAGTAGCCTGATTTACCTCTGAGATGTGCTGAGTCTGTTGTTAGTTTAGTTTTTGTTTGCTAGTACTGATTGTTGTTTGTTGTTTGCTAGTTTAAATTTGTTTATGAGACTTTGTATGAAATTTTTGATGTTGAGACTGTTTTAGATATTTAATTGCATCGAAATTTGAATGAATTTATCTTTATTTTTGTTTCAGCCTACTGCTTAGCATTCTAGAATAGTTAGTAATATTATTCTATTTCTGTTAGTAATATAGTTATTTAATTCAACTACTGCTATATAAATTTTTGAGCCTGCTTACTTTATATACTTCATTATTTCCGTAATATTCATAAAAAAGCATGTATAGAAGTAAATTATATTTCTTTCAAGAATTTTATTTACATGCTTATAAAATTCCTTTTTAAATTATACTTTTCTTTTTCTCATACTTTATTTTTTTTATGATATACCAAAATTTAAGTTTGGGGGAAGGGAAAATACATGCAAATTTAAATATTATTTGTCCCTAATAAACGAAATATTTTCTAAAAAAATATATATTAACATAACATAAGGAATGAAAAATCTATTTAAGATCACTTAAATTTTTGAAATTATAAATAATTTAGTGGACTTAATTAAAATTTTAATAACTTTGATTGATTTTAAGAATAGAATTATTTAACTTAAAGAAGAATAAGATTAAGAAAATTTTTTATTCATAATAGAAATAATTGAATTTTAGAAGTATTAAGAAATAAAAAATTATAACTTGAAAAAGAAAAGATTGAAAGTCTTTTTGAAATTCTATTCATGTTATAATAATTAAGTGAAAATGTAAAAATTGGAAAATATAAGTTAAGAATAGTGAAGTTCAAAATCATTAACAGCTCACTGTGAAAAAGAAAAAGAGGAGAATCTTGAGGATATGCCTAATCAAAAATTGGCTTCACTTGAATTATCTTATATGAAGAAAACTAGTTACATACTTTACTTAATTTTTATGCATGAATCTTTATTTAGGAAGGACTTTTCATGAAAATCTTTTTCTTATAAATAATCTATGTGATCTTAATATAATAAACTTCTATTATTTTTGAAATGAATGAAAAATTTTTGAAGTCTTATGATTTGGTAGTTGAATATTCCTTAAATTCTTAAAATTAAACTTAGTTAGTGAAATTTGGTTAATGATTTACTAAAGCCTTTATAAGATCAAAAATTACTAGGAGTCTTAAAAATTTATCTTTCATTCCAAATGTTATACATTTTATATAGTAAAAATGGCTACTTGAGGACAAGTAACGTTTAAGGGTCTGTTTGGTTCGGCTACAACTTTTCAGCTTTGCAGCTGCAGCTGCGCTGCCCCAGGAAGCAGCTGCGAGGAAGCTAGCTGTCTATTTGGTTGCAGCTGTGGGAAAACAAATCGTAGGGTAGCTTTTCCGTAAAAATGACCGCATCGCCTCGTTTATTAAAACTGTTTGAAATTTTCGATTTATTTATATGACCACATGAAGTACAACAAATTCAAGTTTGTTGTATTTTATATAGAAATTTGTAAACAAAAATGAATTCAAGGAAAAATATTGGAGTTAGTAGCTTATATTAACTAACAGATATCACTAACAAAATGAAAGTAATTTAAAGAGGCCAAACAGTCAAATTCAGGAAACCATAAACTCAAAAAATAGAAAAGAAGATCACAGTGAGTTTTCTCCCAAAACCTAACTCGTAAGATCAAAGATAGCAATCAACTATTTTTAGGATAGGCCTACAATTTTTGCAGCGCCAGCCTCTTTAGCATCATTCACATTTTACAGAAAATGTATTTTTAATTTGTGCATCTCACTCATATGTTCCAACCCCCACAATTTTATAACCATTCTCATTCTTAACATTAAACTCATTTAGTTCTTGAAGTGATCTTAATTTCTCAAAATCGGCAATCACCATTTTTGCATCAAAGTCGTTGAAAACACAAACCCACATTTTCGGCTCAAATTCTTCTTTCCATGCCACAATGACCCACTATGGATTGAAGAGAAATGTTTTTGTACGGAGTAGGGCTAGCAATATGAGTTGGAGCTTTGTTGGCTTCCTCAACCACTGCATAACAAAATCCTTCTCCTTGCCTCTATCGATGAGATCATTTTTAGGATCCCATTTCACGATCTCTGTACAGCTGAAGCTCCAGTTCCTGCGGCTCCTGATTTGCGTTATCGATGAGACAAAGGAAAATACTAACCTCAGCCGGCGTTCGAGAGAGCTACAAACCCAAACCATGCGATCGAGAGCGGCGAGCGAAGCTTGGGGCGACGAGAAGGAAGAGATTCGATCGGCGAGTGAAGCGCGGGGTGATGAGAACGACGAGCTTCGAGCGGATAGACTCTTTTTCGAGCAATGCGCGGGTCGAAGAGGTAAAAACAGCTCCACGAAGCTGGGCCGCGGGATAAACCCCACGGTCGGCTTTTAGCCAAACTTTGTGGCACGTTACCACGAAGTCTTCTCATAAACATGCCGCGCCGCACGCCAAACGGGCCCTAAGTTTAGGGGATTTTGATCCATAAAAAAATACTCATTTTTATGCCTTGATTTTTATCAAAATTTTAAGGATATTATGCATTAATGAAAGGTATTTTTGTGTTTTTGGATATAGGTGATGGAAAAATGTTCAAGAAGGAAAAAAAGTGAAAAAGGAGCAAAAATGAGAAAAAATGAGCAAAAATGGAGCCAAAAAGCAAAATTGTCAAAATTATTGGTCTGGGCCTAGGCACTAGAATCCGACGCCTAAGTGGCAGGTCGATACGGGATCTGTCAAGATTTTTACGACTTTTGGACGGTTATTTTGACGGTGTTAGCGGTTATTGGACCTTCTAGAAGACTGGAAGTTGTTCCTGGTTTATAGGACATGTGATACAATGTGTTTGGATGCTTGGAAATGGTTTTAATCGCGAAGAGGTGCGATCCAAAGTGAAGAGGTGCGAAGAACTGGACGCAGAGTCTGGCGCCTAGGCGCCAGACACACCTTCTAGAGATTCATTGAATGTGGACAAGTTTTGAAGAGGTGCCTTGAGGCAACCCTTGAAGCCTATAAATAGGAGGCTACTCCTTCAGTGCCCAACGCCCAACTTAGCCCCCCTATCTAGAGTTCCATCTAGAGAGAGAATTAGAGAGATACTTTAGGGCCACATTTTACTATCCTTCATAAATTAGTTAGTTATTTTATTTAGAGTTTGTATTGAGAGTTTAAAGAGTTGGTGCTTTTGAAGTTTATTTGCTTTGGAGTCAGAAGAATTCGGAGGTTCAGTAGGAGAAACACTTGAGATAAGTATTTATAATTTTCAAAGTTTCATTATCATGTTTTGTTGTTTAAATTCAATGTGTTCTGAGTAGTTAGTTTTCTTTCTCTTTTCAATTATGAAAAGATAAATAAGATAATATAAAATTTGTTGGAGAATTAGAAACTATTTATGTTTTAAAACATTGTGATGATATTAATACCAGATCTTAATTTACTATTTAAATTGGCCATTTAATTTGTTAAAATCTGTTGAAGAGTTTTGATACCTAGAAGGAGATGAATTCTTAACTAGTAGATATCACATGAATCCTTGGGTAGTCGATGGTTTTGCGCGGGTTATTAAAGGTGAAGTGCAAATAAACAGGAAGATATTATATAATGGGCATAGAATTGATAAGTTTTTAGAGTGACAGACTAAATTTTTGTGATTTGGTTTATAGAGAAGGGAAGGGTAGGGCCGACCATAGCCACCCTTGGACATCTAGTAGTGTGAGCCTAGATTAACCCATTCTACTAACAATACATCCAGACCTGATATATAAGCTAGCCAATGTTCTTTACACTTGGATCAAAGGGTAAATAATATGAATGCTTCTATTTGGCACAATACCATTAATTTATATTCTCCACGAATATTATCATTATCTTAGAAAATCTTGGATTAATTGAAAGGAAGAAAGTTATTTTCTTATTATTAATTTACATCAATCATTTCATTACTGCTTTATTATTGCATCTAGTAAATTAAAAATACCAAATTTATAACTGTAAAAGAAATACATAAAAATAAAATAAAAATATTTAAAAATTCATTACTCACTCCTCGTGGGATCGATACTGGGGTCTTTGTTTCAAAGCCCTATATTACTTGATACGATATGTATACTTGCGTAGTACCCCTAGTGTGTAAAATATTTTCGATAAAATTATATTTATATACACTCGCTACTATTATTATTTATTACATATATTTGAAAGCATTAATTATTATATTTGTCATCAGCGGATTGTGGGTCAAGTTTTTGACGCCGTTGCCGGGGATTGAATTTTTAGTACGCATATATTTAGCGTGGGTCAAGATGCTTAATAAAAAATTGGCTTTACTTGGATCTACCTAAAGAGAAGAACTTAATTACTTTCCTAAACTTATATGTATGGATTATCATCTTTACTAGTAGTGTTCTCATAAACTTCTTTTCATGTAATCCTTTTAAGTGCCTTAATAGGACAATCTACAGTCATTTTGAAATGAATAGAAGGCTAGAACTCTTAGACTTGATGACTAGAGAGCCTTATACCTGCAGAATTTAATTGGATTATTCATAGATCATTCTGAAAATTTTACCATTGTATTTATCTAAGTCAAAATCATGGTATTCTAAGAAAAAATTTCATTGCAGTGGATCATTATTTTATGTATTAACTAAATTACTTGAGAATAAGTAATAGTTACGTTTGTGGGATCTTGATCCACTAAAAATTTGATAGCTTTTTAATGTCCATTTCATACCTATTTTTGATGATATTGCACTTTAAAGAATGGTATTTTTCATGATTTCATGCAGGTAAATGATTTTAGGCCTTTAGAGCAAAAGGAAGCAAAAAGGAGCAAATTTGGAGCAAAATGAGTCAAAATGCAGATTTTGAACTGAAGTGCTGAACGACGCTATCAAATTCTAGAGAATTTTGACCAGAAGGTAAAAAATAGCGCCAGACGGTGCCCTATCTTGTGCCAGACTGCGCCCTATCCCAATTTAAAACCAGATTCAATGTATTTGGCTGGATTTTGGAGGGGTGTGATCCCCGAATATTTATGCTTACATTTTTCAATTTTTGTTATCTCTTTCTTTGCAACGTCGCCAAAAACTTGACTCCTTCAAATTATTTATGCTTACTATTTAGATATTAAATTATACTTTAATTATTTTTAAAATGGGATACTATGTAAGTATACGTATTCTTTATCAAGTAATATAAGACTTTTTAATTAAGCTCTGAGATATTGAACCCACAAGAAAATGTCTAAAAATTTAAAGAAATAAGAAAAAATAAATTTTTTACTTTTTAAAATGATTTTGTAAAGTATGTTTTAAGATACAAAATATTTCAAATTTGTTTTTGGTATTTTCTAAATACAATTAAAAAAAATAAAGCAAACAACTAAAGTTAACACACTTATAAAATAGTCTGAAAGCAAATGAAAATAAAATATATTTTTCCTCTTTCAATGAATCAGTAATAATCATGGAATTTCGTTGTGGAAGTATTTAAAATGTGTTGTGCCAAATAAAAGCAATTATATTATTTACCCTTACTTGGTTTTATAAAGAACATTGGTTAATTTGATGATTTGAAATCTTGTAGATGGGTTAGGCAGGAAAGATACTAGCTCTCACTCTAGAGTTCCCTCAATTCCCTCCACCTGGGGGCTAATCTCATAACAAAAATTTTCACACCAAACCAAATTAGGAGGCTTTAGCATGTCACTCTAAAGTTCTCTAATTTTACTCCCATTATAAGCATATCTTCCTATTAATTTGCACCCAAACATATGGACTACAATTCTCATCCATATAATTGTATGTAATTCTTTCCAATTGTTGATTGAGACAATACCACAATTGATCTTACTTAATCTCTCAAAAAATTTTAACATTTTAATTGGTCAAATCAAGAAGTAAATGAAGTGCAAGGTAGTGAATCATCACAACTTCTTCCAACATTGAAATCTTATACTTCACACAACTTCCTTCCATAAGTTAATTACTTCATCATTTAAAAGGAAAAAAATAAAGAAAACTACTCAGAATCCATAGAGAAAACACAATCACAACTTGATTTGAAAGTAGAAATCATAGTGAAAACACAATAAGTTTTACTTAAAAACTAAATGTAAAACAAAGTTAAACACTTATCTGAAAATCCTCACCACAAGACTCTTGAAGTTTATTTGAAACTTTGCTTTCCCCTTACAAGACTCAATAGAGGTTGGCGTCCAACTCTATTGACTCCAAATCTCTATTCCACTCTTAATAAGAACTAGATACAATTGATAATAAATGTGGTGAAGTGGAAAGGTGTACTCTTAATAGCTCTCTAACATAAACTTGACTCTTAACACTCATCACACCGTCCAATAACAACCCTTTTTCTGATCTTCGAGTCTTCTTTTAATATTTTCCAAAAGGTGCCCTGGTGTCTCTTCAAAATATGTCTAGATTCAATGTTTCAACCAAGAATGCATTCATCCGTTCAAATTTTCAATGAGTTTTGGCATTAATATACGACGTCTTCATGTACTCCAATTTCATGAATAAAATGGTTGCAAATCTCTTTTATGATACAAAATTCTTGTCACTTTTTGTAAATATTTTATGCATTGATTCGATTGATGAAGAACCATTTTATCACTCATGAAGCCATGGTACGCAAGTAAGTCGTTGTCACCAAATCATCCATTCTCGAAAGCAATGTTATTGATACTAATAGTAGTTCTCCTTGTTGTTTAAATCCTCGTAACATCATTGTATCTCTTGATAGTTGGGATGTGTACGTATCGAATATACGAAGAGTCCTTAAATTCATTATATTAATCGGTACTAGATCGATAAGCACCCTTGAAAGTGTCGTGTTGTTTATATTTACTGTGATGTATAATGGACAATTGTGTTTGGTCGTTCAGTAACAAGTCATTGTCGAAAGGAAAAGGTAATATTTTTATGTTCTTAATGAGCAAACTTCCTCTTTGCAGGTGATCTTGTAGGTCTGGTACGAAAACAAATATCACAGATTACAAGGGTTTTTAGCATCGATGACTCCCTCATTTCTTTGGAAAGCTTAAGGGCGTGATAAATGCTCGATTAACACACAACCCTAAAAAAAATATGCCGACACCACCTCCTACAAGTGTGAAGGGAATAAGAAGTTTACTATGACATGTTGGTTTCTACAGAGTTATATTAAAGAGTTTTCAAAAGTTTCTAAGCCTTTATGTCAACTTTTGGAAAAAGATGCCAACTTCAATTTAAATGATGAATGCCTGCATGCCTTCAACTTATTAAAAGAGAAATTAGTCACTGCACCTATTAGTGTTTCACCAGATTAGACAAAACCTTTAGAATTAATGTGTGATGCTAGTGATTATGTTGTAGGGCTATTGTAAGGCAAAGATATGAAAAAATGTTCAAAGTGATAGATTATGCTAGTAAAACCCTTAATGAGGCTCAAATTAGTTACACTACCACTGAAAAGGAGTTATTAGTTATAGCTTTTGCTTTTGAAAAATTCAAATCTTATCTTATTGGAACCAAATGTATTGTGCATACTGATCATTCTGTTATAAAATATTTGATAATGAAAAAGGATGCAAAACCATGATTAATTAGATGGGTCCTTCTAATGCAAGAATTTGATTTCCAAGTTGTGGATAGGAAGGGTGTTGTAATCAGATAGCTGACCATTTGTCAGGGTTTGAATAGGAAAATAAAAATGATTGAAATAATGAAATTAATGAGAATTTTCCTGATGAACAATTATATGGGATTAATGAATGATGAATTTTATGGTATTGATATAGTAAAATACTTGGTTGTTAATATTTTACCTTACGGATTAGATAGCCATCAAATTTAAAAGTTCATTTATGATTCAAAATTTTACTTATGGGATGACCCTTTTTTATATAGGCAATGTAAGGACTTAATTATTCGAAGATGTGTACCATTAGAAGAAATTTAGGAGATCATTCAAAAATGTCCTAAATCAGATTTTGGGGATATTTTGGAGTGGATAAAACTTCATTTAGGATTCTACAATCTGGATTTTATTAGCCTACAATATTTATAAATGTTAATAATTATATAAAAATATGTGATCAGTGTCAAAGAGTAGGCAATATTTCTAGAAGAGATGAAATTCCCCTGAATTTTGCTCTTGAAGTTGAAATTTTTTATGTTTTGGGATTATATTTCATGGGACCATTTTTACCATCCTTTGGAAAAATTTATATTTTGATAGCAATGGACTATGTTTCTAAAGGGATTAAAGCAGTTGCTTTACCTCACTGTGATGCTAAAAGTGTTGTAAAATTTTTAAGAATATTTTCAAAATATTTGGAATGACGAGAGTTATCATTACAGATGGGGAAAGTCATTTTAGGAATAGAATGATTGAAACATTAACTCAAAAATTTAGGATCAAACCTTATATTGCCACAGCTTACCATCCTCAAACGAAAGGTTTAGCAGAAGTATCTAATCAGAAAATTAAATGAATATTAGAAAAAATGCTAAATCCTAATAGGACTGATTGGTCTGATAGACTTGCTAGTGCTTTATGAGCCTATATGATTGCTTATAAAACTCTTATAGGAATGATACCATATAGACTCATATATGGAAAAGTATCTCAGTCGCCAGTTGAATTGAAATATAAAGCTTAATGGGCAATTAAAGAGTTTAATTATAATTTGAAAGATTTTGGACAGAAGCAACTACTGCAATTAAATGAGCTTGATGAAATGAGAAATGAAGTTTATGAGAATGCCAGAATTTATAAAGAGAAAATGAAGTTTAGGCATGATCAGAGAATCTTGAAAATGCATTTTAAGCTTAGGCAAGAAGTGTTGTTATATAATTTGAGGTTAAAATTATTTCTAGGAAAAGTTAAATCCAGGTGGCCAGGACCATTTATTGTGAAAAGTGTTTATCCATATGGAGCTATTGATATTAAAGATCCAAAAATTGGGAGAGTGATTAAGGTAAATGTAAAAGGACTAAAAGATTACATAAGTTGATAGGGTCCTGCATATGAAAAGATCCTACTGTTAGGACTAATTAAAACAAGAGTTATGTCGGACTGATGATGTTAAACCAAGCATTTTTTGGGAGGAAACTGATACTTATCAGTGTGAATTGATTTGATTTTTGATTTGATGTTGTGATGAGTTTAGGAAGTGTTTTGTGAGTCTTATATGATATTAATTGCACAAAACATTATTATATTTAAAAATTCGAGGAGTGGAAGAAAGAATTTCCAGAATTAAAAATAGCCACAATTCTAATATTTCCTTTAAATCACAAAAAATTTGGTTTTCTACCTTCTTCCTCTATATAAACCTACCTAGGATAGAATTTGAAGTATCCCGACAACATTCCTAAGTAATCTAGAAAGATTTAAAATAGGGAATTTCATTCCTATTAATAGATTATGGAGAGTAATGGCAATGGGAGATTTGAAGATAAGAAGATGGTTCAAAAAGATGCTCAGACCTACTTGAGTGGATATCTTGCATTAAGTTTGGAGAGACTTATGGACAAACTAAAGAAGATTGAATGAGATCTCTCTTCTGCATACAAAGTATGAAAACTTGTTCCACCAATATGAGCATTTGGATTGACAGTTAAAACTATAATTCAGTAGTTTGGCATGTTTTCAAGATAGTCAAGTGACAATGTATAGCATTAGCAAGTGGATCGACGATTAATTTTCTAAGGAATTCTCTCGTGCTCTTTTCAATCATTCTTTTGATCGAAATTTTTTGGTGGGTGAACTAGAGAATGTCACCACTAATCACGACTGGTCCTAAATGATTTCTTTAAAGATATTTTTGTTAGTATTAAGTGTATTTTTTAATGTGTCTACTTTGTTATAAGAGTGACTCTAGCACTTTTAAGTTTTGTTTGATGTTTGTATTGATTTCTGATTAAGTCTATGTTGTGTCGTATGTATTGAATTATAATTAAAATAAGAAAACTAGTTCTATTTTGTGTTAAAAATAAACCTTACATGTTTGAAGCGAATGGATGAATTATTTTGTTGAATAACGACAAACTCAATAACTATAAAAATGGCCATTAAAACTGGAATATAAGCCTTTCAACATCCAAGAATTTTTGCATACTTTACATATATTAAAAAAAATTTAAAATCTGGATGGGTATGAATGGCGCTATAACGCCGCTATTGGGTGCTATAGCGCTATTCATCAAGCTATGCAAGGCGCTATTGCGCCGAACCAACTCAAAAGTTATTTAAGAGCCACAGTTTTCACCATTTTTGCTCTTTGTTCCTCTCCTTTCTCTATATGTTCGCATTCTGCGCCCCAAAGACTTAATTTTATGCTTGATTAGCTTAGAGTTAGGCCTCCAAACTCAAGATTTATTCGTCTTTGGGTAAGATCTTCACCTTGGCATTGAAAATTTTTGATTTCCTCATGGATTTCATCCACATTGTGGAATAGGCAAAAAATTTTTGAGGAAGATAGTCTGAAATCCATGGTTGAATGATTTTTTATTTTAGAAAGTGTTTTTAGGGGCCTCTTCAAGTTGCTCTTGTGGTTCTTTTTGGAATTTTTATTAAATTTATAGATTGATAAAGGCTCCTAAAGTGAAAAGAGGCAAGGGAATGACCAATTTTGATGTTGATAAGTTTGCCAATGCAAGAGTACAGGACGGATATACTGATTTGCAATCAATAAAGTGATTGCAGAATGCAGTTTTCTACATCTTGGTGAAACAATTGAATATTTGATTGTGGAGCGACAGTGGGAAAAATTTTATTATTTTACTGTTGTGATTGTAATATCAGTTATTTGAGAGTTCTATGCCAATCTACGAAATGAGTCAGATGATCTGTTGTATGTGAGAGGGCAGTATGTGGATATCATTTCTATTCGTATTAACCACATATACAAGTTGCATAGTGTTCCAAACAGCTTCTTTTTTGAGTTCCATCCTATAGATGATGAATTGGACGAAATTATGGGATTCTTAACTGATGGAAATGGAGTTTGGAAGATTAAGAATGGACGCCTAGTAAACTTTTCATTTTCTAAGCTTAATGTTCATTCTTGTGCACGGCAATACTTTATATTTGGTTGATTACTTCCTACAAACCATTTCAGTGAGTTAAGCCGTGAGAGAGCCAATTTAAACCACTATATTCAAATGAAAAAACCTATTGACATTAGCTCCCTCATTTGCACAAACATGCTTATTTTCTCAAGGGGAGGAACTACAGGAGGTTTGGGTTACCATTCTCTTATTACTACCCTGTGTGTTGAATCTAGTATGAAGTATGAGACTTGGGAAAAATTTTTCCATCACATAAGCCTATTAGAAAATTGAATTTGGAAAAATATGAGAGACATTTTGGGACTAGACCTGAACTGGAGTTAACATACCTTCTACTCCTGCTTTTACTTCTTCTTCTGCTTCTACTTTTAGACCTTCTACTTCATAAACTAATTCTCTAAATTCTGTTATAAAGAAATTGATGATTCAACAAGGGGACATTATATCTTTGAATAATTAAATGACAGATTTGAGAAGCCACATTTTCCATAATGATAATTATATTAAAATAAGGGTTGATTTTGATATCGCTTATTTTGGGGTAATGAAAAGATTTATGAGAGGAGACCATTCAGTAGAGTTTCCCACTTGCTCTAGATTTACTCCTTGTGTGTCTGATGAGTTGGAGGAGTAATTAGATGTTTATAATGGTGTTGATGCTGGAGATGGTGAGGATGATGAAGTGTAGATTGTTATTTTCTTTCTTTTAATATGTGTGTTTGTGGACTTTCTTATGCTATTGTTTAGTTGTATATGTATTAGATTGATATGTTTGTATTGTGTGGTATTAGCTATTTTTGTTGAATCTTTTAGTTTAATTGACCTATTGTATAATTTTTTTCTCCAGTTTATATGCTAGAGTAGTATTTTACTTTATGTTTAATTATTATGCAAGCTAATCTTGTACTTATTACTACTCATCACTTGTCTTACATTTAATATTACTTCTCTTGTTTAAATTTTAATATTTTTCTCTTTCTTATGCTTGGTGAACATTCTAGTTTTAAAATTAATTTTAAAAAAATTAAGTTTAGGGGAAGGGATGAAAAACTTAGTAATAACTAAACTTTATTTGTTCTTAGAGAACTATATTTTTTAATCTATTTTAATATAACCTGTGATATGTAGGGTTAGCTTTAGATAACTATATTTTTTAATTTTATAATTATGGGAAAGCTAAGTAAAGTACTTAAAAATAAAGGTTAATTTTGGAAATAAGATATTTTGTATAAATGGATAAGGTTATGCTTTTACTATTTAAAGTAAAGAAAACTATATTATTTTGAAATATTAAAGATATTAGATTTACACTTGAAAAGAATGAATTGAGACTTTATGAAAAATCTTTTTCGAAAGCTAATACATAATAGTTAAAGTAAGGAAATATGAGATGCTTTTAACTTTAAGAAGATGATAGTGGAGTTTAAAATCATTAGATGCTATCCAGATATAGTAATCCTCACATGACATGAAAATAAAATAAAAGAATGAAAAGGATCAAAAAATAAACAAGAAAAGAAAAATCAAAAGAAAAAGAAGAGTAAAAATGAATAAATATATGAGAGGAAAAGCTTGAGGAGATGCCTAATTAATAATTGGCTCCACTTGAATCATCTTAAGGTGAAGGACTTAATTACATTTCTAAACTTAGACATGAAGTATTAGCACCTTTTACTAATAAAGTCCTCATGAAATTCTTTATCTTGTAATTCTTCTAAGTAACACTAATATAACAAATTACAGTTATTTTTGAAATAAATAGAAAATCAAAACTTTTAGGCTTGATTTCTAGATATTCTTATATTATAGTTTTAGCCTGAGTTATTAAGGAATTTTTCTAAAAGTTTCACTATAACATTTATAAGACAAAACTATAGAAGTCTTTAAGTTAAACTCGCTACCACAAGTTATAAAATTTTATTTATTATAAGGGTTACTCGAGGATAAGTAACATTTACGTTTAGTTGAATTGATCTATAAAAAATTACTTATTTTTAGTGCACATTTTAAAAGCATTTTATATACATTTTTTTGTGGTATTTCACTTTAAAGAAATTTATTTTGCATGTTTTTTGTTTCAGATGCATGGAATGGACAATTAGAGAAAATGAGCGAAAAATGGAGCAAAAATGAGATAATCTATGTGGTGCTTTAGCGACACCCCTGGTGCAAATAGCGCCAAAGTCAAGCCAAATGGGCTCCATAGCTCGCCAGACTGGCGCTATAGCGCCAGAAATTACCTATCTAGAAGAGACATTGAATTTGGCCAAATTTTAAAGGGGTGTTTGAAGCAACCCTTGGTTATTTTATGTTTTCTATTTAATGGAAGCAATCTGGCAAAAAAAAAGACTTCTACACCATATTTGGGCAGCAATAGTAAGTTAGGGTTTTCTTCTTTTTTGTTTAAGTCTGAGTGTAAATGTTTTTAGTGTTTGTAAGAGTTAAAGTTTGGAGATTGCTTGAAGGAACCTCCAAAAATTTCTTGGGGTGAAGACATAAGGTACTTTGTGTTTGTGTTTAAGTTTTTTTTTTTTTGTAAAACCTGGATTTCAATCCAAATGTTTTATTTTTGTTTAATCTCTATGAACTTTGAGTAGTTTCTTTTCTTTCTCCTTTCATATGGGAATAAATCTTATGAGATGAAAATGATTATGAAAATGATTTAAAGACTTCTTTTCTTACTCTTAAAATTGTGATGGTACTTTCACCGAATCTTCATTGACTTTACAAATTGACCACTTGTGAGGTTAAAATCCATTGATAAACATAATAACCTAGGAGGGCTATGATTTCACCTAACTAGTGAATACCACACTTCATACTGGGCAGAGCCATCGTGATCACTTAAGGGGGAGTGCAAATAAATAGGGAGATAGGTTTTAATGTGCGTAGAATTGTTTAGTTTAAGAGTAATAGGCCAGATTCTTATCAATTTGGCTTATGGTTTAGTACCCTGATGCTGGGATTTGGTCAATATAGTGGTATAGGCTTAGGAAATATAAAGGTGAGAGGCTAGATAATTCTAACGCAGAATTGAGATGTTAAGGAATCGACCTTAAGTTAGCCAATATTTTTTGCTAGCATCAGGAGGGGTAAAGAATAGGTATGCTTCTATTTGTCATAATATATCATCTCTTCTTTATTCACTTGAATCCTACAAAGATTAATATCTCTTTGTAAGGGGAAAGGATTTTCATAAAATCTAAACTCGTTATTTTATTTTATTAGACTATTACACTAAGTCATTACTTTCTTTTTAATTTTTTGTAGTAATTTTTAGCAAGCATATCATTATTAATCTCTTATCTGTTTAATTAAAATTTAAATAGAAAACCTGTAAGTTGATATTAAGAGTTACAGCTTTCCCCGTGGATCAATACTGGGGTTTTTAAGGAAAATTCTATATTACTTGAAACGATACCTATACATGTGTAGTACCCCTAGTGTGAAAATTTATTATATAATTCATAAATCATTATATTTATTCACACTAGCCACTAAATACCATTTGAAACATATTTTTGGTATAAATTTTGGAGATAAAAGAATGCACATAATTCGGGTCGGGATAGCATACTTACTTTGAGAGAAGAGAGAGTTCTTCTAGACCAACCTCCTCCCGACCAAAATCTTCATTCTCCATTTATTTTAATTTTAAGAGGTTACCTTGAGCAATGATGTAGTTATTATTCAATGGTGGTAGTAAGATATGGGACTGTTTTGATCATTACATTAATCAACACCATCGATAGTATGAGTATCAAGTGTAGATCAACTCTACTTTAGTTGAGATGATTCAACATGGTCAGCAGCACCAGCGGACTAACGCTGCTCATCTTCTTTATACTTCACCATTTCACTTCAATGGAGATATAGCTCCGCTTATGGAGGAGGACAACAATGATGAGGTTGATGGTGATGATAATGACGGTGATGTATCCTTGACTTGCATGTGATTCTGACCTTGACTTTATTACTGCTTAGTTGATGTATGGATGTTTTGTGTGGTTGTTAGTTAATTTAATTGTATGTTTTGTATGATTTGGATATAGATTATGCTCACTTTTGTGAGGATTCACACATTCACTTTGCATAACCCTCAAACTAGGGTTGTACTTTGTTGGGCCTCATCAGGGCAAGCCCAAGCCCTCAACCCTTGGTGGAGTTGGTTTAGGACTTTTACCTAGTGATAGAACAAAATTGACCCCATGGCCAACAAATGCCCTTGGGTCACCCAAATCCCTAGGAACCTTTCTATAGACCCTAGGGGCCACTTTGACCTTGAAATTCACTTTGGGAGAAGGATCCACTGATCCGCCTTAAAATTACTTGGAATTTTATATCAAATTTTTATTAATATTTTAAGGATATTACACTTTAATGAAACGTATTTCTTATGTTTTGGTTGCAGGTACATCAAAATGATTTTATGAAGAAAAAGAGTTAAAAAGGAGCAAAAATGAGCCAAAAAGAGTAAAAATGCAAAGAGGATGATTTTGGCGCCTAGGCGCCATACACAGTAGATGGATTCTAGAGATTTCTTGACTTTTATTAGATGGTTATTGAATATTTCAAACCAATCTAGAAGCCTCTGGACAAAATACCACATGTTATAAACAAGATACAATGAATATAGACACGGGAGAGCAGTTATTAAACGAAGAGGTGCGACCTAAATGTGAAGGGATGCGTCCATTCGCGCAGTGATCCTGGCGCCTAGGTGCCACCATTAAATTCTAGAACATTTAATGAATGTGGACAAATTTTGAAGAGGTTTCTTAAGCAACTCTTGGTCATTTCTGGAGATCTATAAATAGAGGACCATTTCTACAGCAAAGTGGGTGTGGAGTGTTGTGTGTTTGTGAGTGAGAGTGAGAATTAATTAGAAAATAATTAAATGAAAGTTGTTAAGTAAAGTGTCTTCTTTTCTTCTTCTTTATTTTAGTGAGAGTTTAGTGTGAATTCAAGAGTCAAAATCATGTTAGAGTCTGGGGAGTCAGATAAACTTCAAAGGATTGCTTGGATTACATTCTAGATAAATATTTATATCATGTTTCTTAAGTTTAGTGCTTTGGATTTGAGTTATATGAGTATGATTTGTGGTGTAATTACTATGCTTTCTGAGTAGTCTTCTTTTCTTTCCCCCTACAAATATAAAATGAATTAATAACAGATTTAAGTCAGATTTGAGAACTTAATTTCTTATTTTCTAAAAATTTGTGATGATACTATACTTAATCTTAATTTACTTTACAAATTGGTCTCTTGTATTGTTAAAAATTGTGGAGAATTCTTAAGATCTGACCGTGGGCTGAGAATTATTAACTTGTATGTATCACATTTCTCTTAAAGGGGAGGTGCAAATAAATAGGGAGATAATCTTTAATGGGCGTAAAATTGATTTTTGCTTTTAGTGTGACAGGCTAAATTCAATCAATTTGATTTCACAAAAGAAGTAACCATTCAGGGGGGGGAACCTAGAAGTGAGAGTCTAGAAATTCATCCATTTCTACTAATAATACATCCTAATCCAATATTAAAAAAATAGCTAATGTTATTTATGACATGGACCAAAGGGTAAAGGATATATATGCTCCTATTTGTCACAATACCACATTTTTAAGTTCTCAACTAATTTTAACTGTTTATTAATCACGGAATATTTCATATGGGGAAAGAATCTTTGTTTATTATTTTATCACTTGCCAATTTTCAAATTCTGCATATTTTAATTAGTTTTAAATTAAAAGACTTTAATTAATAGTATTTTTTCTTTTATCTTTATTAATCCTCGTGGGATCGATATCTGGGGTTTTAAAAAGAAAACTCTATATTACTTGAAACGATACATATACTTGCATAGTACCATTAGTGTGCGATTTATATTTAATTATCAAAAATTTAATCTTTAATTATTGTACATTAGCCGCTTAATTAGATTTAGGGTTAAGTTTAGCCATAATTTTATAAGCTATTTTACTTACGTAATTGTGGTTGGGTCACCTACCTAAAATGATCCCAAGCCTCACTAAAGGCCATCCCAACCCCAACAAACCCTAAAATTCACTTTAAACTCCATCACACCCTTTTGACCCCAAAATTTGGGGACACCATGGTTGGTCCAAACCAATTGGGCCTAGCCTAATTTTTATCAAATCTTGATCAATTAACCACTTTGCCATCCAATTGAACCCCACCCAACATGGTCATGAAATCAGACCATTTGGAGAACCCAACTAGCACCATGGGGTCAACCTCTATAATTCACCTAATTAATTAATTAATTAGTTAACTAGGAGAATTATTAAATTTCCTTAGGATCTAAATCATGGGTTAAGCCCAACCCAAATAGGTTAGCCCAAAAACATAAAAATCCTAAACCCAACCCTATGGCCTAATTCCTTGGACCATTACACATGGGTTAGTCATGACCTACCATGACCCACTAAGACATGTTGGTGACATAAAAGGCCAAGCCAAGCAAACTACAACCACTAAATGGAAAATTTTGCACGACTCACTGTTGACCTCATTTTTGATGAGGTCTTCTCTTCTTCTTTTTAGTACTTAGGATCTAGCCTTAGGCTTTTCCTTTGACTATCTTAGAGGACTAGAATTGGGACCCACCTTTTAGAAATTCAAACCACTTCTTAAATCCCCGCAAACTCCACAAACTCGACCGTAGACCCCTAATCACCTAGAGAGTCAAATCAAATGTGGAAGTTTAAAGGATGAGTTCCTATAGGACTCTTTGGCCTTAGGACTACCCCCGGGTGGCCTGGTCTGGTGAAGGGGCTGACTTACACACACACTACATTTATACACTACACTCTCACACACCTATACCTAACTTGACCTCCTGACTCATGTAGGTGATTCACATGGATGGTCCTTAACCCCTAAGCCCTTGGCTAAGAGGGTTAGGAACAACAATGTGGATACCTCAAATGAGTCCCTTCATGGCTCATGTGGGCTTGATATGGCTTCATGGCTCAACCAAAATGATTTTATTCCACTTATATTCACCCAATCTTCAATTTTCCAAATTTTTAATTTTTGACCCCCGGGACCCTACACCCGCTTAGCCTACCCAAAACCCTTGAAACTACCCAAATTTCTCAAAGATTTCCAAATCACCCAAAATTCTTCAAAATCATTCCTAAACATTTCTATCCACTCAAATTGACCATCCATACCCAAAAATATCAAAAATTCCAAAAATACCTCCCAATACCCTCCAAATACCCAAAATACCCCCCTTGACCCAAAAATCCAGAAATTCAGAAAATTCCCAGAAAATTCTAGAAATCCCAAATATTCTCAATTTCATTTTGTTCAACTACACCATGGGCCAATTTTCTCAATTTACCCCACTTTTGTCAAAACCCCCAATTTGACCCATTTTAACCCAAAGTGAATCCAATGTTAAACCAAACCTACCCAATTGACCCAAATTCTGGTCCAATTCAATTTTAAACTTCAATTCAACATTCCCAATACCAATCTAGACCAAATTAAAGTCCAATTTGATTGACATTTGGATCAAATTTCACTTTTGGCCTTAAAGCCCAATTTGGACCCATGACCCAAACATAACCCAAACTCACCCAATTCAACTCCAATTAACCCCAAATATTTTCCAAATCTTCCTTAACATCCCCAAAAACAAAACACTAACATGATTTGCCCAACATTTAGACCCAAACCCCACTCAAATTCAACCCAAAGTTAAAAGGCCCAATTTTGACCTAAACCAAAACCTAACCCAAATAAGCCCAAACCCCAAAATCAAAGCCCAACCAAAGTCAAAACCTCTTTGAAACACTCCCATAAACATTTCCCAACATTAATTTTACATCAATTTCAACCCTAGCCCAACATTGGCCCAAGTTACCCCACTTTGACCTATATTGGCCCATTCACCAAAGGAGCCCAAATTCAACCCAATTCAAACCCAAATCACTCCCAATTTGCTCCAAGTCACTCATGACACATCTATGAGCTAAACCCAACAATTATTTGGCCCAAGACTTTACCAAAATTTCATCCTAAAATCCATTCTAAAACCTAAAAGCCCACTTCCCTAAACTATTTTAAAAGCCCATCTAAAACCATTTCAAAGAGCCCAAAATCTACCCTAAAGCCCACATGACATTTCCATTTGCCATCCACTTAATCAAAGCCATTCCCTAAGTTCTAATCCCATCATCAAATAATTCCAAATCAAGCCCCATAACAATTTCCATTAAAATGCCAAAATCCACAAAATCCCTTTTTATGAAATCGACCCAATCTTTTCCCAAGCCACATGGAGCCATGAAGCCACATGCAAGCCATTGGCAAGCCACGAGGATCTCTAAGTTGTCAACTCTCCTTAAATGGCAAAAGGAGGAGGTCCTTTAAGCACCTCCTAAAAGTCAATAACCTTAAGCATGTTTCACCTTAACCCAAATTTAACCCAAATATATTTGGATAAGGACTTCTCCATGCCAAACCAGCTGATCCTTTTGACTCCCCACAACACCCAAAGCCACCTCAAGGGTGAACCAAGCCCAAAATGGTGGGTTGACCCAAACCAAGCCAAAATGGCCTCTTCCCCATTCCATTCCAAGCCATCCCCTTTACACATGGCAAGGCCCAATCGATCGCACTAAACCCCGCCCCCGACCCACCTGGACCCGAGGGTGACCCATGCCTGCCGGCCACCGTCCGGGTCGCCGGAAAACTCCATGGCCGAGAGCTCACATGTGAGCCCAAACTCGGAATTCTCACCGCCGAGCCGCCCCATCCCCGACGGCCATTGTAGCTGTTCTTCTCTTGCCAAGAGCAGCTCGATCCCAAGCCCTAACTCTCCTCGGGAGGCCCTCCACCCTCTCCTATTTAAACACCACCCCTCTCGGCCATGGGAGGTGCCGAACCAACCTTAAGGAAACTCGCCAAAATCATTCCGTACCACTCTCTACACATAGAGTACTTGATTCCCACTCGGATTCCAGCCTCAATTCCCTCTAGCCGAGCTCAATTTTGAGTTCAAATTTCAAAGACAAAAACCAGGACACTTCTTCACAAGTGGACCAATCCCCAAATCGATTGGTCCTACACCTTCACCGGACCAAGGGAAGAAGTCCACCAACAAAAGCCCCCTCTCCAGGCCACCCATCCGTTCCGTACTCCAAGCTTTGTGATCGAGCTTGGTCGAAATCATACCTAGACAATTCACTGTGCCAAGGGACTTCATCTGGAGCTTGCTTGGACCCAATAGAAGGTGACACAACCCTCAGATTGAAGCCACACTTCTCTGAGCAAAGGTAAGAGCTAACTCTTTATCCCGAGCTTCTGGAGATTCTCCATTTCAAATGCCTTAATTTCAATGCATGATCACCGTATAGATGTATTCGTCTCTTCAAGACGAATCCATAGAGCACAAGAACACGAAAATCGTTAAGTATTGAGTGAGATATTAGGGATTTAGTGTGGACGGTTCTCGTGCCAGGAGGCTTGGGGACGATGAACGGATGCCGTTCATTTAATACACGCGCGGACGGACGGCCAGGATCGCGCCGGATGAGGAGACGGAACGATACAGTGGGCCCCCGGAGCGCTGAGTTGGATGGCGGCATCGAATCAGAAGATGACACGCGGCGCTTCAGAGATGCCTAGGTTGAGTTGGCGCCGCGTGGATAAATAGAAAATTAGGGTATTTTTCTATTTATTTAATTCCCTAAACTTCAAAAATCCATAACTTTGTGTAGAAAAATCAGAAAAATAAAATAAAAATACCCTCTTGCTCGAGTGAACGGAGGAGAATAATGTGGAAAAGAAATCATTTAATTTCATCAAGTATTTTATTTGTAATAATTTATTTACTCGTCCGCATTATTTTAATTCTCCATGCATATAGGAAATTCACCATGGCATGAGACCATAGGGCTTTTAAGCCTCCGAATTTGGGAACATTCCCCGAATTTTCCAAAGTCGAGGCCATCCCTATGAGAAGTTAATGATTTTTTAAGTTCATGTTACAGTTTTGAGTATTTTAATTCCAATAATTAGCATGTTGTGAAATAAATTCTAGGAAAATTTGGTGATGTCTCTTATGACCAAAGGACCCTAGGAAAAATAGGTTTTGAGTTAACTCATTTAAAATAACCCTAATTGGCTTAAACACCCAAAATAGATCCCTAATTAATTAGAGCTAACCATACATCAAATTGACTTGAAATCAATTCTCCACTGACCTTTAGGATCAGAGGAACCCACCATAAAAATTTGAAGTCAATTGGACTTGGTTAGCCCTACTAAATGGGTTGATTAAGCCATTTAGGCAATTTGAACTTTAAAAAATCATAACTTTCAAAATACTTTTCAAAAATTCACCAAATTGGTTTTGGAGACTCTCTGATATTAGGGGAATTTAAGAAAATTAAAATTTCAATTTTTTAAAAAAGTTGATTTTTTGTATTATTTTAATATTTTAATAATTAAAAAATAATAAAAATCATGAAAATAATAAAATTAACCAAAATGTCACATTTTGGATTCTAATCACTTAGGAACAAACCCCATATTTTTCTTAGGTCTATTTGATGAGATATTAAATTTTAAAGCCCTAAGGTAATTTTAAAATTAAAAAAATGTATTTTTTAGCATTTCCACTAAAATAATTCTAATAAATCAAAGAAAAATTAAAAAATTGTAAAAATTGATTCTCTGATTTCCTTGATATCAGAGAGATTTTTAAAAAATATAAAATTCATTTTTCAACCTTTATTTTATTTTTAAATTAATTAATACACCAAAATTCAAAATAATTATAATAAAAATAATATAATTCAAAAAATCACCAAAATTGGTCCAAGTGGTCCTCTGGCCATTAGGAATGTCCCATAATTTTCTTAAGGACAGAAACTTTCCCTTGGTCATATTATTAAATTTTTCTTGGAAATCTCTATTTTCCACCAAAAATAATTACATAAATAAATTAAATACAGAAAAATCACATTTTCTCCTCTCATGTCTTTATTGACATATGAGTGAAGTCACATAAAAATTTCAAATTCATTTGAGCTCAAATTAGTGAGTTATGGAATTATTAAGCTTGAAGGGCAAGATGGTAATTAAAATTTTAACCCTTAATTAAAATTTTAGGTTTGATAAAATTAACAAGTAAAATATTTGATCTTAATCTGATTTGGATGATTGAAATTTAAATAATTAAAGGGTAGAAACCTACTAAACAATTTGAAAAAAATTGAAATAAGCCTTAATTTAATAATTGATTAAATTTGGAAGAATAATAAAATTGGAATTATTAAATAGGGATATTATTATTAGGAAGAGATTTATTCTTTAATTTAAAAAATCCCTAAATTAATCATTTCAATAATATTTAATTCCTAATTAAAAATGATAACTCAAATTTAAATTTTAAAATGTTAAAGGACTAATCATTAAATTAAATTAAAAAGTTAAATTATTAAACTCTTTTTAAATTTTCAATTAAATTAAAATTAAAAATAAAATTAAATTAAAGATTAAATTAAATTAAATCAAATAAATTAAATTAAATTAAATTAAATTAATAAATTAAATTAAATTAAATTAAATTAAATTAAATTAAAAAATATTAAATTAAAGATTAAATTAAATTAAATCAAACAAATTAAATCAAATTAAATTAAATTAAATTAAATTAAATTAAAATTAAATCAAATTAAAGGAAATTAAAGGAAATTAAATCAAATTAAACTAAATTAATTTAACATCAAATCAAACTAAATTGAATTAAATTAAATTAAATTAAAATTAAAATTAGATTAAATTAAATTAAAGTTAAATGAAATTGAATTAAATAACATTACCTAAGACAAAAAGAAATTAAATATAAAGCAACTTGAACATTATTCCAAATTTAAACCCTTTAACTGAAGTTAAACTAAATCATAAACCATTTGAACACCAATTTGCCTTCGAGAGCTTTGGTTATCATAACTCCTAAACAGAACATTAAATGAAATGTTACTTCACCTATAGGATATTCAAATGTCCTAGTTCACTGAGCAAGATAACAACAAAACTTAAATTCCCGGACGATTAATTCATTTGTATAATTAAATTCATTTGGACTTAAAACAATCCTAGAAATATTGAAAAGATGTTTAAGATTTGTCTTAAGCACTTCCTCGATATGATAGGATGTTCATAAGAACAATTGAACTTAATTATTCTTTGATGAAGAAAATCGTCCTAAAACTAAAACACAAAGACCTAGACGTCATAGGAAATGACTAGCTATAGGATTAGGAATTTGGTAGAAAACCATAACCCTTCCCTTAGCTTTACCTAGGAACTTTTTTAAATATTCTAATTGTGTTTTAAGTGCAGCTTGGGATGACGGGAACACCCTCCAGGTACGCTTTTATTTTATTGCAATTTACATTATTGGAATTTCTTTAATCGCATCGCAATTACTTTTCTTGCATGATAAACAACTGTTGCATGAAAACCCACACCTTTAGGATAAGTTCCTAAAACCGAAACCAAAACTAAGTTAAAAGTCATCGCAAGATAAAATTCACCGCCATAACATTTCAAAATATAAAACAACTCAAAATTTAATCATAAACATGAACACAAAACTACAATTACAACTAAATTAAAACGTCTTGTTGGATGATCGGGAATACCTCGGATGATGTAACCTACGTGTTGCTAACGGGATTTCCCACGGTCTAAATGAAAGTGTGGAACTCATTCAATCGAGTTTAGCAAATTCATCCGGACTAAGTGAATCCGATAAAAATAACGATGCCGGAAGGATGGAACCGTGGGATCTTAACCGGTGTCGTTATAATCAACTTTAAGATTTGTTTTAATTAAAACACAAAAACACTTGGAAATTAAGACTTCTCTAAACCAAAACACTTTTCTCATCTCCTGATTTATGAATTCTAAAACTAAACCTCTCGCAACAACAAGGAGCTTGGAGCACGGTGGGCAGCACGGCCATCGTCGTCAGCAAAACTTGAATCTACATCAGCAAAACATTCCTAGAATTAAACAACAAAGCCATAGGATTTCGAGGTAGTTTGCTTAGCGCAACATAAATCCTCAACTTTTCGTTAGGCATTTGCATAATCATGTCATGTAAATTAAGCCCTAACCTGGTCTTAGGATTCCGAGGTAGTCGTCCGATACGACATAAACCCTCACATCTTCCGTGCCATTTGTATGATTATGTCATACGGATATAAGTCCTAATTAACTAAAACCGGCAAGATCAAAACATTAAATAAACATTAGGACTTTCCTAAATCCAAGCCAAACAATAGATAGTCGGGAAATTACCGAAGTTTGCTTCGAATCCGTAATTTCTCCTACTTTTCTTCCTTTGAATTCCCAAAACAAAATCTTCCAAATTTGATCCATTCCCTATCGAAATTCCAAAATTCGAT
The DNA here is from genome assembly GCA_022702705.1 of Papilionanthe hookeriana x Papilionanthe teres. Lineage (NCBI taxonomy): Eukaryota > Viridiplantae > Streptophyta > Magnoliopsida > Asparagales > Orchidaceae > Papilionanthe > Papilionanthe hookeriana x Papilionanthe teres. The sequence goes on from CM040424.1 coordinate 11,100,032, forward strand.
CCTCGAAAACTTAAACCTCGAAATTCCCGAGAGCGAATTACCGATTATTATCGAGAGTTTTCTTAGGTGATTCCCGTCACTTAAGATGTAATTAACTATAGGGGCTTGCCCTTATAGGGAATTTTAAAGAACCTGAGTAATATAAACCCCGTTTAATGTTTTTCATATTAAGCGGTGGAATTTGTCGGCACATAAAATTGGTTCACAGACCAAACGGATGTCACAAATCTTTTAGTTTATTTAATCGAGCCCCACCATCAAGCAGTGTGTCTATCCTTAGGGATAGATACACGGTTTGTAGTGCGGTGCTCGTTTATATAAACTATTTGGGATGTGAGATCAATTTGATTTCATATCTTAAAATTTTCAAATTTAAAATTATTTTCAAAATCAAATACTACTTTTCAAATTATATATATTTAAACTAAATTTAAAATCTTAAAATTCGCCAACAATTTCTGTTAGGCGACCCCTTTTCTAAATACAACACACCCTAAAAAAATAATGCCGACACTCACCAAGGGGGAAGACACTTGGCACCATGGCCCTAGCTTCTTTGACCAAACCTTGGTGAGCCAATCCATACATTAGGGAACAAAGACCAGACCTTATCTGGACTTAGCCACCCATCAAAAGCTCTACCTAATCAAGCTAGGCTCCCTCTCATATCTCCCTCTCCACCATTGGTGCCACCATGACCAAGGTATAGAAATTTGGAAAAGCCTCTCCCCAATACCAAAAAGCTTCCCAAATCCCCATAAAAATTCTCTGAGGAGCCTCCTAAGCTTCCACATACCTGACTAGGCTCCACCCCAAGCTCTCGTGGCTATAAATAGCATATTCTCAAGAGCCTTCACACACAACCAAACTCTTCACAGAGCCACCTAGCCCTCTTGCTACCAACAGTAAAAGTGCTCCCCCTGACATTAGAAATCAATCTCCACTATTCTTAAGCCTTACCCATCACTACAAAATCCTAATTTCCCCACTAAAAACTAGGACCGATTCCAGCCCTAACATTAAGTTCCTCAAAACTCAAAACCAACTCTCCCACAAGATTCGCCAAGCCCTAAGACACTCTCCCCAATCAAAATTGAGCCATCCCACGGCTCCACCATAGTCCAGTACCAAACCAAGGCACCCTTTGATCTAATTCATACTTAGACGCATCCAGGGTGTGAATTGAGATAAAGAGGAGCTTCATGGAATCAAGGTGATTGTCTCTATCAAGCCCAATAGAGGCCAAACCTTTTGGGATATGTTATGGATCAAAATCGATAATTTTTTTTTCAAAAGTTTGTATTTTTTGAAAGAAATGAATATTTCATGCTCATGGAACTGTATAGATAGGTTGTTTTTTACCTAGATGAAGCTATTGGAAAAAACCCGAGTGATTTATTTGTGCATCGTGAAAGATCTTAGGGTTTGATTATGGATGGTTCTCGGTTCTCTGTCTCGTGGGGATGATGAACCAATGCCATCCATTTTTGTGTATTAGAAATGACGACACAAATTGATTTGGACCACGAAACGGTGGAGGGGAGCACCGAATCGTGGGACTGCGTGGCGCTTGCGTGGAAAGTGCGGCAAATCAACAACAGATGTGTGGGCTTTCAACAATGCTGAGTTAGATGCAGCGCTAAGTTAGATAAGTAGGGAATTTCTGATTTTCCTATTTAATTAAATCCAAAAAATGCCTAAAAACTTTAAAAATTCATAACTTAATGAAGAAAAATCACAAAAATAAAATAAAAACACCACTGACTAAGTGAACAGAAGAGAAAATAAAAAAATAACAATAATTAACTTATTTTTAATATAATTAATTAAATACTCTAAAGAGTATTTTAATTATTAAAAATTAATTGTAGGGAGGAAAAAACTGAATTTTAGAGGGAAGTCCCCCCCTGATCTTGGGAACTTCCTCTTATTTTTCCAAGGTCAGAGGAGGTCCTAACTTGAAAATGACAATTCTCTACCAAAAATGTAATTATTTTGAAAAAAAATTACAAAAATTGAAATAAAATCAAAAAAATTAAAATTAAAATGGAAATTAACATGAAAACTTACGGAAGTGAAATTAAGCCCTAAAATGTGAAATTTCCACCCTTGAAACCCATAAAATGAAAAATTAACAAAGTAGTGGTTAAATTGTGAAATTAAATTTTTAGACTTTGGCCCAAGTTGCTCCACAATTCAATTTTAAAAAAACTAAATTCAACCTTTGGAGCTTAACCTAAAAAGGGTCTTATGGGTATAACAGCATGGTTTTCCTCTAACCATGAAACACCCTTATTGACCTAGAGTTAGCTCAATTTAAGATTGAATTTGGTTTAGGTCTAGCCTAAATTAGACCTAACCTAAGTAAACTCACAATCTGAGCCAAACCAATCGAGGTCAAGTCTAAGCCCCAATCAAATTTGACCTATCTCATATTCAACTTGGGTTTGATTTAAGTCTAACCCAAATTAGACCTCAAACACGAACCCTTTAGGTATAACCTAAATTGGACATAAACTAACCTAAACCTTTTAATTCTAACCAAAATTTGACCTAACCACAATAAAAAACCTTTGGGTCTAACCTAAATTAGACCTAAACTAATCTAATCCTCTTAGGTCTAACCCAAACTAGACCTAAACCCTAATCCTTTTAGTTATAGCCCCTACAGGACCTATACCCTAAGCCCTTTAGGTCTAACCACAATTAGACCTAAAACTTAATCCTCTTATGTCTATCCCAAACTGGACCTAAACCCTAATCCTTTGAGGTCTAGTCCAAACTAGGCCTAAACCTTATTCCTTTTAGTTCTAGCCCAAACTAGACCTAAACTTTAAACCCCTTAGGTCTAACCTAAAATAGAACTAAACTAACCTAAACCTTACTATGTCTAACCCAAATTAGACTTATCTTGAACCCCATTAAGTCTAACTCACATTGGACCTACAACCTCAATCTACACCCTTTTAGGTCTAACTCATAGTAGGCATAAATTTAATTAAACCCTTTAGGTCAAACCCAAATTAGACATAAACCCTAATACTCTTAGGTCTAGCTCAAATTAGACCTAAACCCAAAACTTTTTTAGGTCTAATTAGACCTAAAACCTAAACCTTACTAGGTCTAATTCAACTTAGATCTTGTCCAACCTAAACCATCGCAATCTAGCCCTACCAAAATTTAGTCAAATCCAATTTCAACTAGGTCTAACCTAATTTGGACCTAGTTTAAACCCTTTATGGCTAACCTAAATTAGATCTAAAATGAACTAAGCCCTTTTTAGGTCTAATCCACATTATACCTAAACATTCACCCTAGGTCTAACCCAAATTAAACCTAGTTTAAGCTAAACCCTCCTAAATCTAATCCAACCTAGGCTTAGCTCACATAAACCCTTGCTAAGCCTAACCCAAATTAGACCTAGTCTCACATGACCCATTTTAATTTAACCCAAAAGTTGACCTAAGCACAACCCCAACCTTACTAGGTCTAACTCAAATTAGGCCTAGCATAAACCACTTTAGGTGAAACCTAAATTTGACCTAAAACCACTTTTTGGTTTAACCCAAATTAGACCTAAATTTAATTAAACCCTTTTAGGTCTAACCCCACATTATACCAAAACATCAACATTAGGTCTAACATAAACTTAGACCTAACGTAAACTGTTTAGATCTAACCCATGTTGGACCTAACTTCAAAATCTTAGGTCTAACCGACATTAGAACCAAGCATCCCTCGGTTTAGGTCTAACCTAAACTAGATATAAATTCAACTTGAATCATTTAGCTCTTACTTACATTAGATAAAATGTGTTGTAATCCATAATGACTCAGGAGAGCAGCGATAGAACAACTAGGTTTTTCACATTGATCTATATGGTATGGTGAAGTACTTTGTAGAGAGATGCAAATGTTAATGATATAATCTTTGATGGGTTCAAATTTTGGCTTAAGGAATTAAAACAAATTTAATCAAACTTGTTTATGCACTCTATAGAAGGTAAGAAAGAGAATTGTTCCTATTTGTCACTAGCCACATTATCTATTGACACGTTGCATTTTCTACACTATCACTTCAATCATTACAAGGGAAAGTAGGTTTATAGCTTCATAATCACCAATACCGTTTAGGATAAGTAAGATTTTTTTTAGGAGTTAAACTTTAATCTAGAATGCAATTCATTATGAGTAGTATGTAAAACCTTTACTTGTTTCAATTCCAGGATAAGAACTAAACCTAGTAAGCTAGAACTTCTCTTAAGTTTAATTCTATCACTCCATGTGGGATCAACAATCCAAACTCAGAAATTTCAATACTATTAAAATGATATGTACCCTTGCATAAGGGCATAAGGTGTGAGTGCACCAAAAATTGAAACAAACTCTGCTTGCTGCTTAAGGAGGTGCACATCAATAGCTTTATTGAAAAAAAAAGAACCACATCATCAGCATATGCTATATGTGATACCACTGATTTTGCTTTGTGTGAGAGTCTCGTGTAAAGTAGTTAATTATGCAGCATGTTAAGTACCTTGGATAAATAATGAAAAGCCAAAATAAAAACAGATGAAGAAAGGGCGTCCCCTTATTGAATAATTTAATGAGTTTTGAAGAAACCACAAGTTCCATTAATGGGAACTGAGCAGTAATTGTTATTAAGCCATCCATATATGAGATTACAAAAACCATCATTAAATACCCTTGCTTTTAACACAGCAATAATGTACCTCCGATCAATGGTATCATAGTCATTCTTCATGTCAAGTTTAATTAACATATTTCCTCCTCTACACTTCTTTCCCAAATCTTTGATTAGTACTTGACACAGCATGATATTTTCCATAATATTTCTACCCTTAATGAATTTTGGCTGGTTTGGTGAGATTAAGATAGGAAAATGTTTTTGAACTCTAAATATAATGATCTTACTGATTTCTTTAGAGTTCACAGAAGTGAGACCGATTAGCCTGAAATGATGCCAACAGTCTTTCTCATGGGACTTTGGAATGGTTTTGATAGTAGAGGTTAGGAGTATTTATGTGGAGCAACACTAAAGAAGAAGACTTGTACAGCTTATATGATAGGATACTTGATAATTTGCCAGCAGCATCTGTAGAATTTAGCAATAAATCCCCCAGACCCAACTGTTTTATAACTTTCTAATGAGTTGATAGCATTCTAATTCTCCAATTCATCAGGGACAAGATGTAATTCTAACTGTTAAATGTATTTTATGCATCATCAACATATGATTGATCAATTTCGAGTTGCATTGATTCCTTCCTGGAAAAACGTTGTTGAATGTAGTTAACTCCACTGTTTTGTAATTAGTTAAATCTTCAATCCAACATCCCCTTTCATCTTTAATTCTCATGAAAATATTTTTGGACCTCGTGGCTCAAATAAATGCATGATAATATTGAGAATTATTGTCCATGTCAGTAAAGTTGATAGCTGTAGTTTTTTGTCTTAACAGATCCTCCTCCCACTTAATGAATTTAAGTAAATCATCTTAAGCCTTAATAAATTCCTTCTCCTCATGCTATTGGACCTCCTTCATAGCTATTTTTATCTCCAAGTATTTGGCTTTGTCCTCAGCATACACCACCCTTCGATACACAATGCCAACCACCTCCTTGTTCCACTCCTTAAATTTTCTAGTAGTTTTTTTACTAGCTATTATCAGAGAAAAGATTATTCCACATATCCTGAATGCAATCAAAAAATCCCTCATGATTAATGAATGTGTTAAGAAATCTAAAGTTGATATTGTGTGCTTGGAAATTGTAGAAGTTGATTGGAGAAGGGGATTGTGATCAGAGCTACCTCTAGATAAATAAAACACATCACAAACAGAAACTTTATCTGACCATTTAAGATTGACCAGGATTTTGTCCAGTCTTTATTGCAATTTACATCTTTTCCAAATGAACTCCAGACAATTAAAGCCTAAATCAAATAAACTAGCCTCCACAATAGCCGCAGTTGTCGGCATATTTTTAGGTTGTGTGTTTTATTTTGAAAAGGGGGTCACCTAACAGAAATTGTCAACGAATTTTTAATTTAATTTTAATAAATAATTTGAAAAGTAGTATTTGATTTTGAAAATAATTTTTAAATTTGAAGATTTTAAGATATGAAATCAAACTGATCTCACATCCCGAATAGTTTACATAAACGAGCACCGCACCACAAACCGTGTATCTATCCCGAAGAATAGACACACTGCTTGATAATGGGGCTCGATTAGATAAACTAGAAAGGTTTGTGACATCCGTTTGGTCTGCGAACCAATTTTATAAGCCGACAAATTCCCCTGCTTAATATGACAGCATTAAACAGGGTTTATATTATCTGGGTTCTTAAAATTTCCTATAAGGGCAAGCCCCTATAGTTAATTACATCCTAAGTGACGGGAATAACTTAAGAAAACTCTCGATAATAATCAGAAGTTCTGCTCTCAAGAATTTCAAAGTTTAAGTTTTCAAAAGATTGAATTTTGGAATTTCAATAGGGAATAGATCAAATTTGGAACATTTTGTTTTGGGAATTCAAAGGCAGAAAAGTAGGAGAAATTACAAATTCGAAGCAAACTTCGGTAATTTCCCGACTATCCTATTGTTTGGCTTAGATTTAGGAAAGTCCTAATGTTTATTTAATGTTTTGATCTTGCCAATTTTAATTAATTAGGACTTATGTTTATATGACATGATCATACGAATAGCCTCGAAGATGTGAGGGTTTATGTCGTACCAAACGACTACCTCGGAGTCCTAAGACCGGTTAGGGCTTAATTTGCAATGCAAACGCCTAACAAAAGGTTGAGGATTTATGTTGCACTAGGCAAACTACCTCGAAATCCTATGGCTTGGTTATTTAATTCTAAGAAAGTTTTGCTGAAGTAGACTCAGGTTTTGCTGATGACGATGGCCGTGCTGCCCACCATGCTCCGAGCTCCTTGTTGTTGCAGAGGTTTAGTTTTAGAAGTCATAAATCAGGAGATGAGGAAAGTGTTTTGGTTTAGAGAAAAAAAATCTTAATTTCCAAGTGTTTTTAACATTTTAATTAAAATAAATTTTAAAGTTGATTATAACGACACCGGTTAAGATCCCACGGTTCCATCCTTCCGGCATCGTTATTTTTATCGGATTCACTTAGTCCAGATGAATTTGCTAAACTCAACTGAATGAGTTCCACACTTTCATTTAGACCGCGGGAAATCCCGTTAGCAACACGTAGGTTACATCATCCGAGGTATTCCCGATCATCCAACAAGACGTTTTAATTTAGTTGTAATTGCAGTTTTGTGTTCTGTTTGTGATTAAATTTTGAGTTGTTTTATATTTTGAAATGTTGTGGCGGTGAATTTTATCTTGTAATGATTTTTAATTTAGTTTTGGTTTCAGTTTTAGGGGCTATCCTAACGGTGTGGGTTTTCATGCAACAGTTGTTTATCATGCAAGAAAAAGTAAGTGCGATGCGATTAAAGAAATTGCAATAATGTAAATTGGAATAAAATAAAAGCGTACTTGGAGGGTCTTCCCGTCATTCCAAGCTGCACTTAAAACACAATTAGAACATTTAAGCAAGTTCCTAGGTAAAGCTAAGGGAAGGGTTACGGTTTTCTACCAAATTCCTAATCCTATAGCTAGTCATCTCTTATGACGTCTAGGTTCTTGTGCTTTGGTTTGAGGACGATTTTCTTCATCAAAGAATAATTAAGTTCAATTGTTCTTATAAGTATCCTATCATATTGAGGAAGTGCTTAAGAAGAATCTTAAACATCTTTTCAATATTACTAGAATTGTTTTAAGTCCAAATGAATTTAATTATACAATTGAATTAATCGTCCGAGAATTCGAGTTTTGTTATTATCTTGCTCAGTGAACTAGCACATTTGAATATCCTATAGGTGAAGTAACATTTCATTTAATGTTCTATTTAGGAGTTATGACAACCAAAGCTTTCAAGGGCAAATCGGTGTTCAAATGATTTGTGATTCAATTTAATTTCAGTTATCGGATTTAAATTTGGAATAGTGTTCAAGTTGTTTTATATTTAATTTCTTTATGTCTTAGGTGATGTCATTTAATTCAATTTAATTTAACTTTAATTTAATTTAATTTGGTTTAGTTTTAATTTTAATTTAATTTTGATTCTTTTTTAATTTTAATTTTAATTTTAATTTTAATTTTAATTTTAATTTTAATTTTAATTTTTTTATTTTATTTGATTTTATATTATTTTAATTTATTTTAATTTAATTTAATTTAATTATTTATTTTATTTAATTTAATTTAATTTATTTATTTTATTTAATTTAATTTAATTTATTTAATTTAATTTATTTGATTTAATTTAATTTATTTAATTTAATTTATTTGATTTAATTTAATTTAATTTATTTAATTTGTTTGATTTAATTTAATTTAATCTTTAATTTAAATTTTTTTTTTAGTTTAATTGAAAATTTAAAAAGAGTTTAATAATTTAACTTTTTAATTTAATTTTAATGATTAAGTCCTTTAGCATTTTAAAACTTAAATTTGAATTATCATTTTAATTAGGAATTAAATATTATTGAGATGATTTATATAGGGATTTTTTAATTAAAGAATAAATCTCTTCCTAATAATATCCCTATTTAATAATTCCAACTTTATTATTCTTCCAAATTTAATTAATTATTTAATTAAGGCTTATTTTAATTATCTTCAAATTATTTAGTAGGTTTCTACCCTTCAATTACTTAAATTTCAATCATCCAAATCAGATTAAGATCAAATATTTTATTCTTTAATTTTATTAAACCTAAAGTTTTAATTAAATATTAAATTTTTTTAATTATCATTTTGACCTTCAAGCTTAATAATTTCATAACTCACTAAATTGAGCTTAAATGAACTTGAAATTTTTATGTGACTTCACTCATATGCCAATAAAGACATGAGAGCAGAAAATGTGATTTTTCTGTATTTAATTTATTTATGTAATTATTTTTGGTGAAAAATAGGAATTTCCAAGGAAAATTTAATAACATGACCAAGGGAAAGTTTCTGTCCTTAAGAAAATCATGGGACATTCCTAATGACCAGAGGACCACTTGGACCAATTTTGGTGATTTTTTAAATTATATTATTTTTATTATAATTATTTTAAGTTTTGGAGTATTAATTAATTTAAAAAAAATAAAGGTTGGAAAATGAAATTTATATTTTTCAAAAATCTCTCTGATATCAAGGAAATCAGAGAATCAATTTTTGTAATTTTCTGATTTTTCTTTGATTTATTAGAATTATTTTAGTGAAAATGCTAGAGAATACATTTTTTTATTTTAAAATTACCCTATGGCTTTAAAATTTAATATCTCATTAAATAGACCTAAGAAAAATATGGGATTTATTCCTAAGTGATTAAAATTCAAAATGTGACATTTTGGTGAATTTTATTATTTTTTAGATTTTTATTATTTTTTAATTATTAAAATATTAAAATAATGCAAAAAATTAAATTTTTTTGAAAATTGAAATTTTAATTTCCTTAAATTCCCCTGATATCAGAGAGGCTCCAAAACCAATTTGGTGAATTTTTTAAAGGTATTTTGAAAGTTATGAATTTTTAAAGTTTAAATTGGCTAAATGGCTTAATCATCCCATTTAGTAGGGCTAACCAAGTCCAATTGACTTCAAATTTTTATGGTGGGTTCCTCTGATCCTAAAGGTCAGTGGAGAATTGATTTCAAGTAAATTTGATGTATGATTAGCTCTAATTAATTAAGAACCTGTTTTGGGTGTTTAAGCCAATTAGGGTTATTCCAAGTGGATTAATTCAAAACCTATTTTTCCTAGGTTCCTCTGGTCATAAGAAACATTACCAAATTTTTCTAGAATTTATTTCACAACATGCTAATTATTGGAATTAAAATACTCAAAACAGTAACATGAATTTGAAAAATCAATAACTTCTCATAGGGATGGCCTCTGACTTTGGAAAATTCAGGGAATGTTCCCAAATTCAGAGGCTCCAAAAGCCCTGTGGTCTCATGCCATGATGAATTTCCTATATGCATGGAGAATTAAAACAATGCAGAAGGGAAATAAATCATTAAAAATAAAATACTTGATGAAATTAAATAATTTCTTTTTCACATTATTCTCCTCTGTTCACTGAGCAAGAGGGTATTTTTATTTTATTTTTCTGATTTTCCTACACAAAGTTATGGATTTTTGAAGTTCTTGTAATTAAATAAATAGGAAAAATAACCTAATTTCCTACTTATCCACGCGGCGCCACGCCATCCTCGGCATCTCCGAACGGCCACGCGGCGCGCTCCCAATCGACTCAGCCTTCCGACTCAGCGCCACGCGGCCCGCGGTTCACGTACCATCTCCTGGTTTGACGCCATCTGAACCGTCCGTCCGCGCGTGTATTAAATGAACGGCATCCGTTCATCGTCCCCAAGCGTCCTTACCCGAGAGCCGTCCGTCTTCTAGGCCTAAGATCTCACTCGATACTTGACCAAATTTAACGTTCTTATGCTCTATGGATTCGTCTCGAGAAGACGAACACATCCATACGGTTTATGTGGCATGAAATTGACTCAATAAAAATGGAGAGTGTTCAGAAGCTCGGGAAGAAGAGTGAGGCCATACCTTTGCTCAGAGAAGTGTGGCTTCGATCTGAGGGTTGTGTCACCTTCGATTGGATCCCAGCAAGCTCCAGATGAAGTCCCTTGGCCTGGTGAATTGTCTAGGTAGGATTTCGACCACAACCGATCACAAAGCTTGGAGGCCTGGAGCAACCGGGTGGCCTCGGAGATGGGGCTTTCGGTGGGAAACTTCTCCTCTTGGTCCAGTGAAGGTGTAGGGCCCGTCAATTTGAGGATTGGCTCACTGTGGCAAAGTGTCCTGGTTTTGGGTGAAATTTCAGTTGAGAAATTGGATTCTGTTGGTGGGGATTAGAGGCAAATCGACACTGGGGATCAACTGCTCTAAGGATGGAGAAGGGTTTGGAACAATTTTGGCAGAGTTTCGGCAAGGTTTGTGCAACTCTCCTCTCATGGCCGTGAGGGGGTCGGGTTTAAATAGAGGTGGCTGGAGGGCCTCCCAGGGAGAGTTAGGGCTTGGGATCAGCTGCTCTGGGCATGGGAAGAACAGCCATGGTGGCCATTGGGCATGGGGCAGCTCAGCAAGGTGGAATTTCAAAGTTTGGCTCCTCCCAAGGTCTCGTCCATGGTGTTTTCCGGTGACCCAGGCGGCTGGCCGGCGAGCATGGGTCACCCTCAGGTCCAGTGGGTCGGGGTCGGAGGTTTGTGCAGTCAATTGGCCATGGACATGTGTAAAGGGTTTGAATCAAAAGGGTATGGGGAGAGGCTCATTTTGGGTCCAAATGGGTCAACCCACCATTTTGGTTTTGGTTCACCCTTCCAAGCTTTGGTTTTGGGCTAAGAAGATCAGTTAGGTTAGCTGATCAAAAGGTGGTGATGTCCTTATCCAAGAATATTGGATTAAATCTTGGTTAAGGAGTATCATGGGTGAGGTTAAAGACTTTTAGGAATTAAGGAAAGCTCCCTCTCCTCTTACCCAATGTGGTATGGTCACATGTCAAACAATTCACATGGCTTGCATGTGGCTTAAGAATGGCTTCATGGCTCACCTTTGGCTTGGGAAAAGTTGAGTCAATTTCATGAAAATGGATTTAAGAAAAATTTTGGTATTTAGGGGTGATTTGGCATGAGGCTTGATTTGGAATTATTTGATGATGGGATTGGAACTTAGGGAATGGCTTTGATTAAATGGATGGCAAATGGAAATGTCATGTGGGCTTTGTCATGAACTTTGGGCTTTTGAATTTGTCTTGGATGGGCTTTTAGGAAGATTTAAGGGAAGTGGGCTTTAGGCTTGAAAATAAATTGGTGGATGGTAAATTTGTAAAATTTTGGACCAAATAATTGTTGGGTTTGGTTTAGGAATGTGCCATGAGTAATTTGAAACAAGTTTGGAGTGATTTGGGTTAGGTTTGGGTTGAATTTGGGCTTTTTGGTAAAGTGGCCAATGTAGGTCAAATTGGGCTAACTTGGGCCAATGTTGGGCTAGGGTTGAAATTGATGTAAAATAAATGTTGGGAAATGTTTATAGGGCTGTCTCAAAGAGGTTTTGGCTTTGGTTGGGCTTTGATTTTGGGGTTTGGGTTCATTTGGGTTAGGTTTGAGTTTAGGTCAAAATTGGGCCTTTTAGCTTTGGGTTGAATTTAAGTGGGGTTTGGGTCTAAATTTTAGACAAATCATGTTAGGGTTTTCTTTTGTAGGGATGTTAAGGAAGGTTTAGAAAAGATTTGGGGTTAATTGGAGTTGAATTGGGTGAGTTTGGGTTTGAATTGGGTTCACTTAGGGTTAAAATGGGTCAAATTGGGGGTTTTGACAAAAGTAGGGTAAATTGACAAAATTAGCCCATGGTTTAGTTGAACAAAATGAAATTGGGAATATTTGGGATTTTTTGGAATTTTCTGGAAATTTTCTGAATTTTTGGATTTTTGGGTCAAGAGGGGTATTTTGGGTATTTGGAGGGTATTGGGAGGTATTTTTGGAATTTTTGGTATTTTGGGCTATGGATGATCAATTTGAGTAATGTGGGAATGTTTGGGAATGATTTTGGGGAATTTTTGGGTTATTTGGAAATTTTGGAGGATTTCAAGGGTTTTGGGTAGGCTAAGCGGGTGTAGGGTCCCGGGGGTCAAAAATTAAAAATTTGGAAAATTGAAGATTGGGTGAATATAAGTGGAATAAAATCATTTTGGTTGGGCCATGAAGCCATATCAAGCCCACATGAGCCATGAAGGGACTCATTTGAGGCATTCACTATGTTGTTCCTAACCCTCTTAGCCAAGGGCTTAGGGGTTAAGGACCATCCATGTGAATCATCTACATGTGTCAGTAGGTCAAGTTGGGTATGGGTGTGTTTTTTTAGGATGTGTGTGAAAGTGTAGTGTGTGTGTAAGTCAGCCCCTCACCAGACCAGGCCACCCAGGACAATCCTAAGGCCAAAGAGTCCTATAGGAACTCATCCTTTAAACTTCCACATTTGATTTCAACCCTCTAGGTGATTAGGGGTCTATAGTCAAGTTTGTGGAGCTTGCAGGGAGTTAAGAAGTGGCTTGAATTTCTAAGTGGTGGGTCCCAATTCTAATCCTCTAAGATAGTCAAAGGAAAAGCCTAAGGCTAGATCCTAAGTACTAAGGGGAAGAAGAGAAGACCTCATCAAAAATGAGGTCAACAGCAGTAAATTATCAATTAACATTTGGATTTACTTTTCTGCCACCCAACATATTAGCCTGCTTACACACCATATTAAAGTTACCTCCGATGCACCATAACATGTCATTATTCCGGCCAATCACCCTCATGAAATTCCACAGCCCCTCCAAGATTCCAAGGAACAATTAGCATAAACAAAAGTTTCCCATCTAGAAATGCCATCAAAATTCACATCTACATGCAAAAATTGTTCATTATCATTCAACAAATTCAAATTGATGCCCTTCCTAAAAAAAGCCAAATTTAATTATTGCAGTTGGATAAGTGATTAAATCTAGAAACCTTCTGATAATTTTATCCCTGTTCTTCAGCACCAATGGTTAAAAAAATGCAAAACACAAAACTTTGTAGATCCTAATGAGAGATTTCAACTTATTAAAGTGTTGAGGATCTACCACTCTTCTAATGTTCCAAAAAAGAGCTCTAATCATATTGGTGAGACTTACCACTTATAGATTATCTAGTAGAGGAGGATCCAACATAATCCAAACTTGTAAGAGGAGGATCGACTGGTTTATCTGACAACTTCAAGTCCAAGGCTTACTGAGAGCCTCTATTATTTTCCCTTCATGACCTCTGTACCAACCATTCATCTTCGAACTCCTGTTTGGCTTCACTAACCTCATTTACTTAAAATTTTTCTCCCGGTACCTCCTGTCTTCTAACTTCATCAATAGTCTATCTAATCATATCAATCAGATAACAATTGTGTAGATAACACTCCACAAAACCATTGCGCAGTAATCCCCTCCTTGGTTCAGCTATAACGCCCTCATGAAAACCATAATTCTTATCTAAATTTGCATTTGGATCCTCAACAGCAATATGTCTATTCTCTCTATCTAGCATTGTAGAATTATTCAGAGGGTGAAATGCATTTTCAATTGTATCTAGTGCAAGAAACATTTCCTTCGTGAAGGTAGGATGTGAGTTTTGCCTAAATACTTGGTGTGGTAATTCTTGTGCTTCCACGTTTGTATCCTCCACTTCAATACCATTAATATTATATTAAATTTAAAAATAAATTATAAAAATCATAAAAAATAAATATGTATATATATAAAAATTTAATGAAAACATTAAGAATTCTAAAAAAGACTCCTTTGGCTACAATTTACACATAAACAACAATAAAAACACCATAATTTGAAAAAAAAAATATGTCTAGTTTTTACTATCCACACATACTTCTACAAAAAAAATTATATATTGTGTTAGATCATAATCATAGATTAAAATTTAGGCTTATCTGAAGTTGAGTTGATATGTTTTGTGTTTGCTCATTAGACCTATTAGGTTAGGGGAGTTTTCTCCTTTACATTAAATGTTAAGCTGAATAATTAGTATTTTCTTCATGCACTGTGTTGTGTATTTTTTTTTTTTTTCATGTTATCATTTTCTAACTTTGTTTTGCATGTGTCATAATAAGCCTGTAATGTGCTAAAATTACTTTATAGGGTGCCTTAGAAAACCTAGATTGTTGTAGTAAATGTAGGTTTACTTTTTTTTATTCTATTATAGAATTAGGATGTCTATATCTTAATTGGTCAACTATTAATATCTTATTTTTTTCAAAGGATGAACAACAAAGGACCAACAATAAATGATGAACACCAAAAGATGAGAAATAAGGGATGAACAATAAAGAATGAATAAGAAGGATGAACCTCAATATATCAAAGCATGAACAAGGATGTTTAGATAGCCCAATCAACAGATGAGTCTTCCTGTAGTTAAGGAATTATTATCACGTTACATATTTAATGAATTGATTAACTTTTTATCTATTGATTATGCAGAGTGCTTGCTTAGAATTTGCCTCTTTTTCTAGGATTATTAGTGGTGTTTTGTTTTTAATCGGATTGCCTTATTTGGCTCGTTAGGGATAATTTTTCTCCCCTTAGTTAATTAACTCAGATTATAATTTTCAAAATCAAAATTCATTACCAAAGAACTAAAAATAATGCATTACATTCACACCTTATAAAAATCATGAAAATAAGATACAAATAACTAATAAACCTGGTTTAGGAGTAGACACGAAAAGATCACCCGTAGGCATATAAATTACAAATTGATTCTATTCGTTATCTTCAGGCCCTACCCTCTCTCATTACATGAAAAGATGTGATTTATCATTTGACTTTATAGAGTGTGTCTACCTTTGCATGCATCATAAAGGATTGCATACCCATACACTACCAACTTTGTCACTTAGCATTAAATGTTAACTAAAATAAATTTGAGTGTGGTGAGAATAAAATTTAATAAAATTGAAAAAAAATAAAAAAATATTTTTTTTATGAATTATAGAATTTTGGTATATCAGTCATAAAATAGGCTTCTTGATTTATAATCAAGCTATAAGATATATTTCCTCTAATAAAGAACACCTTACTCAATCTTGCATTTCATAAGATTGATCATGCATATTCTTTCTACATTTTGTGGGTTTAGCTAGTTATTTTGTCCATATAGGGTTGTAAGTCCAATCAAATTGGATTTTCTTAATTATTTATAGAGTTATGTATAAATCCTTGTTTGTTGCATTTTTTGTGAAACTAGGTTTCTAGGTTTCACTTCTCCAGTGGACCTCAGCATAGTCTTAGGACTCTGAGGCTAAACTTCTATCTATGACAAAAGTCCACACTTTCTAGGAAATCTTACCATCATAAATAATTAGATAAAAATCCTAATTTTCTAATAAAAAGTCAACTCAAACATAAAATTTCATTAATTTCAAAATCAATAATGCCAAACAATAGGATAGTTGAAGTGTCACTAAGACTAAGTATCCTGAAATTTTCTACTTTTTCACTTTTTTGTTTTAAAAAGAACTATTCCAGTTTGATCATTCCCATTTAAAATTATAAATAAAAACACATGGAAACCAAACTTTGAAATTCTTAAAGATACAACTCAGGTTTTAATTGAGGGTTTTCTTCAGAAATTTTATCTCTAAAGATGTTATTAATTATAAGAAGATTGTAACCAAGATTAATCTAAACCCTATGTAGCCTTTGGATTATGTAAGGAGAAGATTTTTTTGCTTTGAAAATATAGACCCATTAAATATTAAATAAGTTCTTATTTAAATAATTGACTTCATCGTAAAGTAGTATTTTTATCTTCCAAGATAATATATTAATTGTGATGTCGTATTTGATCATTCAAATAATTAAATGTTTGAGATATGTGGGGTCCTTACGAAAAATAAACCAACAATATTCGATCATTATGTTGCATAAAGAGGAGATTGAAGAGGCAATCCATTCTTAGGAAAGCAAGATTTTGCCTTCTTGGTTATTTCAGTTTGCCTTGATTATACTTGATTTAAAAGCGTTTAATGTAAATTTTGTTGTCATTTTCTACTATGTATAGCACTTGAGTTTCATTTCTTCTTTGTTTATATTTTCTTTAAATTTTAGGAGAATTCATGTTAGATTCTTAAAATTTTAAAATCCTAAGTTGATAATTTAACCTTTTAATCTTAATTTATATTCAAAATAACAGTTTTAATTACTAAAACTACTTATAATCTAGCATTATTGAAAGAGGCCTAGAAACACAACTAGGTTAAATCATAGGAGTTTAATGGAATAGAAATATTGTCATCGAATTCTTATAAACTTTTCAGGGAATGAAATGCCTGAGACTTCTTGCAGAGTTGAAGAAATTTAATTATAATAAAGAATTTTAATGCTTATTATATCTTAGAATAGAATAAGAAGTGCTAAGCCCAGGCTCTCAGCTACATTAGGAGAATCATGAGAGAATCACTTGAAGGAAACTAGATTTTACAATTCAAAAAAAATAACTAATCAAAAAACACTTTCACTTGCTTTATTTTTTCTCTTTTGGTTCTAGTGGATTTAAAAACTAAATAATCTTAAACATTTTTAACTAGACTTAGGATTAGTAAACTAGTATCTTATTTAAAAATTAACAAAATTCCTCATAGGATACATAACCCAGATTCAAAATATATATACCACTTGATCGAAACATGCAATTGTGTTATTACGTGTGTGCTTCACCGTAACATAGATCAATAAGTTAAAATTTAAACTATCATGCTTTCTATATACATTTATTAGCTCTCTTCCCACCAAGCATGGTTCATTATACTTTGTATGTCTTATACTTGTGCTCTATTTTCTTACAAGTCATTTTTGAACTTTTTTTATATACTTTTAAAGTCTCAGCATTGTGTATGTACTATAAATAAAGCAAGAGCATGAGTCCTCAAGGAGGTTGACATGTTGGACAAAGTGCCTGAAACTAGGAGTAATTTACTTGTGCCTCGTACCTTAATTCCAAATCTCTTTTTTTCTATACATCTTGCATCAACATAAAATATGTGGAGAGTACTTGTTATTTTTCATTTTTTGTGATATGTTTTCCATTAGCACCAATCTCTTTATTATATACTTATAGTTTGTTTACATTCTTACACATGCATGTTGCTACTTTTCCCTTCTCTACATATAGTTTGTTTGTATTGTCTCTGCACATAGGCTCCCAGGATAAAACCTTTTCTATAAATAAAACCCTAATAAAAATTTTATCTTGATAAATTTTGGATAGAAATTAATCAATTTTAAATTTTGGATTTTACTTTACTATATTGCCCACAATTCATATTTAGAATTATCTTGCATAGCATTTTCATATGACAATTTATATAAATAGGGTCTCCACAATTATGACTCTAGATAATATTGTATTCATATTGCTTGTCCCAATGAGGAGTATCCTTGCTCCTCTAATCTATCTAGCCTAACATGATTTATATGCTTGGGCGTTTGTCTGATGTGATTAGGATGTTAAAGGCTTTTTTGACCCAGTAGGAATGTGGGGTGATTCGACTTTGTAGCAGAGTCATTCATTTATTTCTACTCCGTAGGCTTTCTTACCATGACCCTAGCAAGTAAAGGTCTTGTTCTTACCTTTATATATAGATAAAGTGATAGGAGCTTGATGTCTATTGATTATGACTCTAGGTCTATTGTACTACTTTGGATGATGTAATAATATATGAGTTACTAACAAACAGTTCATTATCATGTTGGGTTGACTAACTTCATAACTCAATAGATTTAGGGTCTTAATAACTTAGGATGATATATCCATCCTTACCAAGCTAACTCTACCTATTTAGCACTTCCTCACCTACCTATTTACACATACTTTGGGCCTTCATACTCCATTTTGAGTATATTATAGCCTTTTCAAGGCCCTCTTTTATTGAGGGACAAACTATCTGTTAGTGATTCACCCTCTGGCCAATGGCCTAGCTCCCCCTTGACAACAGGAGGTTTCCCTTACTGAAATGATGAAATCCTCTATGGTGCCATATAGTTAAGGTGTTATTTATAAAAACAAATACAATGCGCTTTAAC
Organism: Papilionanthe hookeriana x Papilionanthe teres; assembly: GCA_022702705.1. NCBI lineage: Eukaryota > Viridiplantae > Streptophyta > Magnoliopsida > Asparagales > Orchidaceae > Papilionanthe > Papilionanthe hookeriana x Papilionanthe teres. The sequence continues at coordinate 11,118,748 of CM040424.1, forward strand.
GGGAGTCTTCTTGGGTGTCCCCATGATATAATTAATCACAAGAACAAATCATCATGAGAGGTAACATTAAACCTAAAATAAATTAAATTTGACTATTTTCTAGTTTTAGATATGAGAATTATTGTAGATCCTTTATGGTATATTCTCTTAGGATGAACAAGGTTTGATTCACTTTGTATCATTTTTTTTCTCGGTCTATGTTACAAAGATTATTTTGCCGAACAACTTCATATCCTCCCTTTTGTGTGGTCAAAAGTATTTTCATATCATTGTTCCTTTCTTCTCTCTCTATCTCCATTGGAATATGAAAAGTTTGAGAAGTCTAAAAAGGCAAACACGAGGAGAGTACAACAAAAGGGCGCAACAGATATGATGCTAAAATATGACATTGTGGCTATAAGCTATTAAGGTTTTTTCTCCAATTCTTCCACCCACTAGTGCAAATGCACTGAGTGTTCTCATGTCGAGTTCTTTGGAATTTAACTCTAAAATTGATCTTCTAGTGCTACAATGCTATATTCCTAACATTGCTTGCACTTTCTCTAATATTTTTAAGAGTTTATTCATTATCCATTCTTATCACAAAAACACATAGTTAATTTAATAAAAAAATGCAAAATTAATTTTTAAACACATTTTTTATCATTATTTTTAGTGCACTCAACTCATTTAATAGTGATTTTTTTAGTAAAGAACTATAATATATAAGTGAAATTAATCATAAGCAACAACATTATTGTTACTAAAGGGATCCACTAGACTTAGAGATAAGATGAGGGTGATATTTCCCTAAAGTAGTGTTATATTATAGATTTTATTCTACCTTGAAGTTTCTTACGTATGCTGCCAAGAAAATATGAATAGTCAAGACTTGCTTTCTTGAGATAATTCATAAAAAACACATTTGTAGACCATACGGAGAAGAGACATTGCAGTTGTTTTATGACAGAGAAAGATACATGAATTAGATCATTAGAAGATAAGAAACATTTCTAGTGGTTTGTTCTGAAGACTTACATATACTTTAGGGAAATTAAGAAGACAAATTGAAATGTAATACTATCTAATTACAACAGAGGTGTTGTAAAGCATTAGAGGTCTCCCTTCAAGGAGATGGGAAAAGAAGAAAGTAAGAGAGGTGGTATAAATCATAGAGAATTTTAATACCAGATGAAAGTACATTATAAAGCAATTTGAACAACTAAAGATAAAAAAAGAAAAACAATATGGTATCCTTGGGTCTTCTAAAAAATATAAAAGACATCGAGAAGAACTTAAATAAGCTTTAAAAGTAATATCATTATAATCAACAACATTGAGAGTGCTTTCAAGGCTTAAAGTGAAAATGATGAATCCTAAGATAAGGCCGCAAAATCTAAAGCAGGATAGCTTATAACCCATGCAAGGGCTTGGTAAGTGAGCATTACCATTTGACTTAGCAAATAACACGGTGCATGGTACAATTATGTGACAAGAAATATTCCTAATGATAATGTATGTATAACAATCATATTGGCAATAAAATAGAAATTTGCAATTATTTTGCCTTATGGATAGTGACAACAATATGCATATCATGGGATGCCATGAATTATGGAGAAATTAGCTTAGAATGCATCAGTGTATAAGATAGTATTGGATTTAGAGCTTTGACCCAGTCGCATGATGTGATAATTTAATAGAGTGGGCATTGAATTGATGGTGTTTATGACCTATTACGTAGTATGAAAATAATAAATTTTATTGTGTTCCTAACACATCAAGGTACTTTAAGGGAAATTGATGACTTGATGAATGTGCAAACTCCCTACTTTCACATTTAATATGTGATCCGAAGAACTTTAGCAAGCTTTGGTATTGAAAATAAGTATTTAATATATATTGATGTGCAATAAATAAATAATGAATTAAATAAGAGTGGCTATGTAAAGACTAAATGAAGCAGCGAAGCTACAAAGCCTACTAAAGGCGGTTCTCTGCAATAAACATGTATGCTTATTACATAATGTTGTGCAACAAATTTGGTGAAATTTTCAAAAAATGCTATAAGAAAATAAACCAAAGGTGTGCTTGAGAAGATATTACTTAGGAAAGTTGCTTAACGAAGTAGAGGAGCTGCTAAGATTACGTTCAAGAACTTCCTAAGAGAAAATGTCTTAGAGGCACCCCGTACTAAGTCCCATATTATTTAGTTGACATTGGTATTAAGGGAAATCAAAATAAATTTAGTTTGAATTTAAATTTAGATTATAATTTAGTCAACATTAGTTTTTTCATCAACTTCTGAGGATATGTGAGTGATACACCAAAAAAAAGTTTGATTTTTCATATACATTTTATGCTTATTTTTTGTGATATTACATTTTAAAGGAAGGTATTTTGATGTTTTGTTTTAGATACATTGATTTTAAGCATTTAGAGCAAAAAGAAAGCAAAAAGGAAGAAATTTGGAGATAAATTGAGCATTTTATGAAATGTACTGGCGCAAAAATCTAAAGGATACGTGTAGAAATTGATCTTGCATCGATGGCACCAAAATAGTTACTGAAAGTGCCCTAATTCAGAGGAGCAACGCATATGGCGCAGACAATACCAGAATGGGTATAGACGGTGCCCTAATATAGAATGCTAGAGATTTGGCGCCGACGGTGCCAGTGATGGTTATTTTCGAAAATACATTGAATTTGGATGATTTTTGGAGAGGTTATTGTGGAAACTTTTAGGGAAATTTGCCCTAATCATAAAATATAGTAAGTTTAGTCAGATGGCATGAGTAGAGGGGGAGGAATGAAAAGGAGAGTTAGAGAAAATGTGGTGTATGTGTAGAGACTTGTGATTTTCTCATAGAGTAGTAGAAGGAGGAAAATGAGAGATTTCTTTTTTCTTGTCTTTCTAAGAGAGAATTGATTGGTGTTGTAAAGAGAAAGACAAAGGAACTTCAAGAAATTTACATGGGAAAGGCTTTGAGATACGTTGTGACGATTACTTGTTATGTTGTATAAATATGTTCTTATATATAAAAGTCATGTTTTGTTGTAATTTCCTCATGAATTTTGAGTAGATTTCTTTATCCTTCTTCTTGCAATGAGATATGGTATTGTGATGAATCTGAATTGTTGTGCTATAATATTTGATAAGAATTGAGAGGATTTAAACTTGGAACTTCATTTATATTTCGATATGGCCAATTAAGATGTTAAAATTTGTTGTGAAACATACAATCTGAAAGGGTTGTGCATTCAACAACAAAGTGAAAATCACATTCAATGTCATGGATGAGAATGTAGTCCATGAGGTTAAATGCAAATAAATATAGAAATATACTTTGATGGGTGTAGAATTGTAGATTTTAGGGTGACAGACTAAAATCCTCAATTTCATTCAAGTGTTTGGAAACTAAAGTGAGTGTTAGCCCTCAGGTGAGGGAGAGTTGGGAGCTCTTGAGTGAGATCTAGTATCTGACCCAATTTTTGTATTTCCAAATACAAGGATTTGTTACCACTGCTAGAAAATTTAATTTCTGGCAAAGGCACGAAACACTTGACCTGGAATAACTTGCTATATAGATGTGAACCAAATTTTAATTAAGGCAATAACATTAAATAAAACTTGATTACTACTTAATGCTAGGTCGTTAATGTTTAATACTTTTTTAAATATATGTTTATATAGCAAAATATAATTTAAAAAGAAAAAATTTTATATACTTTTTGGGTACTAAGCAAGTATATGTATCGTTTCAAGTAATATAGGGCTTTGAAACAAAGACCTCAGTATCGATCCCACAGGGAAAAAATATGGTAATAAATTTTTAAATATTGTATTTCAAAAATCTTTTTGTATTTTAATCTAACTATAAATTACTTTTAATTTACTAGATGCAGATAAAGAAAATAATAATAAGAAAATGATTTTGTGAAAACTATATAAAACAAATAACTTCCTTCCCTTCAATTAATCTAAGATTTTTAAGATAATTTAATATTTGTTGGAGAATCTATATTATGGTATTGTGCCAAATAAAAGCATTCATATTCTTTACCCTTTGATCCAGGCGCAAAGAACATTGGCTAATTTACATATCAGGTCCGGATGTATTGTTAGTAGAATGGGTTAATCTAGACTCACACTATTAGATGTCCAAGGGTGGCTATGGTCGGCCCTACTAGTGACCCTTTCCTTATCTATAAATTAAATTATAAGAATTTAGTCTGTCACTCTAAAAACTTATCAATTCTACGCTCTTTAAATCTTATCTTCTTATTTATTTGCACTTCACCTTGAATAGCCCGCACATGGCCTTCGACTACCCAAGGATTCATGTGACATTTACAAGTTAAGAGTTCTTCTCCTTCTAGGTCTCAAAACTCTTCAACGAGTTTTAACAATTTAAATGGCCAATTTAAAAAGTAAAGTAAGATCAGGTATTAATATCATCACAATGTTTTGAAAATATTTTGAATTTCAATTTTTCATTGAATCTTATATTATCTTATTTATCTCTTCATAATTGAAGGAAGAAAGTAAACTAACTACTCAGAACACATTGAATATAAACAGCAAAACATAATAAATAAACTTTGAATCAAAAATAAAATATTTATCTCAAATATTCATTCTACAGATCTTCTGATTCCTACTGACTCTACAGTGTAATGAACTCCAGATGCAACAACTTGAAAATAAACTCACTAAACTAAAATAAAAGTGGCCCTAAATTTCTCTCTCTATTTCTCTCTCTAAGGATGAGAGATCCTAAAGTGGATAAGAGAAAGGGGTTACAATGGGGAGCACGTTTTTCTGAAGAAATAGACTCCTATTTATAGGCTTCAAGGGTTGCCTTGAGGCACCTCTTCAAAACATGTCCACATTCAATGAATCTTCTAGAAGGTCTAACTGGCGCCTAGGCGCCGGAATCGCGCCGGACACCGCGTCCAGTTCTTCGCACCTCTTCACTTTGGCTTGCACCTCTTCTTGATTAAAATCATTTTGGAGCGTCCAAATGCAATGTATCACATGTCCTATTATCAAGGAACAACTGTCAGTCTTCTAGAATGTCCAATAACCGCTCACTCCGTCAAAATAATCGTCAAACACTTGACAGTTCTGTATCGAGTCTGGCGCTTAGGCGCCAACTTATGGCGCCTAGGCGCCAGGCCATATTTTTTATAATTTTTGTATTTTGCTCCATTTTTGCTCCTTTTTGCTCCTTTTTCCTTTCTTGGACCTTTTTACATCACCTACATCCAAAAACACAAAAATGCCTTTCATTAAAGCATAATATCCTCAGAAATTAATAAGAATTAAGGCATAAAAAATAGGTATTTTTTTATGGATCAAAATCCCCCAAACTTAAATGTTATTTGTCCTCAAGTAACTCTTTCTACTATATAAAATGTATAACCTTTATAATAAAAGATAAATATTTAAGATTTCTTATATTTTTTTATTTTTTAAAGTTTTTAGTAAATTATTAACCCAATTTTACTAATTTAGTTTAATTTTAAGAATTTAAAGAATATTTAACTTCCAAATCATAAGATTTCAAACTTTTCATCCATTTTGAAAATAATAGAAGTCTATTATATTAAGATCTCATAGATTATTTACAAGAAAAAGACCTTCTTGAAAGATCTTTCCTAAGTAAATATTCATGTATAAAAATTAAGTAAAATATGTAACTAGTTTTCTTCCTATAAGATAATTCAAGTGAAGCCAATTTTTTTATTAGGCATTTCCTCAAGCTTCTCCTCTTTTATATATATATATATATATATATATATATATATATATAGGATTACTATATCTGGATAGCCTGTTAATGGTTTTGAACTTCACTATACTTAACTTATATTTTCAAAACTTATACATTTCCACTTAATTATTATAACATGAATAAGAATTCAAAAAGAATTCTAATCTTTTCTTTTTCAAGTGATAATTTTTTATTACTTAATATTTCTAAAATTCTATTATTTCTATCATGAATAGAAAAATTTCTTAATCTTATTCTTCTTTAAGTTAAATAATTCTATTCTTAAAATCAATCAAAGTTATTAAAATTTTGGTTAATTTCACTAAATTGTTTATAATTTCAAAAATAAAAGTGATCTCAAATAAATTCTTCATTCCTTAAGTTATATTAAAAAGTTTTTATTTTTAAGAAAATATTAGCTCTTTAAGGACAAATAAAATTTAAATTTGAATGTATTTTCCCTTCCCCCAAACTTAAGTTTTGGAATACTATGACAATTTGAAAGTATAAGCGAAAGAAAATCATAATTTTAAAAAGGAATTTTATAAGTATGTAAAACAATCTTAAAAAGAAAAATTAACTTCTACTCATGCTTTTATGAATAATTAAGATAAAATTGAAGTAGGTATAAAAAGTAAGCAGGCTAATTTTTATGATTATACTAAATTTGAAACAAAATAAAAGCAGAGCAAAATTACTAATTACTAAACAGTAGACTAAAACAAACATATCATAAACTCAGTCTCAACACAATATACTAAGAATATTCTAACAACAGAATCTTAACACTAATCAATTCACACGGGTACTTAAACAAATCAACATACATCAAATATAAAACTAAACAAACAAACCAAACAAAACAAACCAACAAAGTAGCACAGTATAGAGATCTATGAACTACTACTCACTGGTTGTAGCCTCATCATCATCATCGTCACCAAAGGAAAATTCTACATCCTTAGGATCAACAAATGGTGTGAAACTAGGAAAAGTAGGGAAACTAACATCATGTTCACCCTTCAGAAATTTGACTAGGGCTTCATTATACTCAGCATCATATCTACTCTTCCTCTGGGTATAATCAGATAAATGATCAAGTTTTCTATCAATAGTATCAATCTTGCAGTGAGTTTGAAATAACTCCTGCTATTGCTCTTTAAACTGATCATGCATTGATTCCCAGAAACTCGATGGTGGCTCAGCAGAAGTGGAGGGTCGAGAAGTAGAAGGTCTACCTGGAGTATGTACAGAAGAAGGAGCAGTCGATCTCTTCCCTCGAAGACGATCATAAATGCTAATGCTCTCCTGACCAATCGGCTTAGTAGTCTTCAACCTTTCCTTTGAAATATCTGCAGCGACTCCATTGCTAATACATAATGAATAAATTATAGATGGGAATCCCAGTCCAGCAGAAATGCTGGATCTTGCAGTAGAATCCTCAAAATCATAAATAATACTGCCGACATCAATAGGCTTCCTTTCCTGAATGCAGTAGTTTAAGATCGCTTGATCTCTAGTCACTTCACTCAGGTGGTTGGAAGGTAACAATCTTGCAAAAATAAAATAGTGTCATGTTTTAGAAATACCATTTAATTTGGAGGATTTGAAGTTTACCCTTTTTCTATTCATGATCTTCCAAGATCCAGTACCGTCAGTCAAATAAGCAATGATCATATCGAAATCTCCCTCAGATGGTGATAATCCAAAATAGTGGCATTCAATAGTCGGTGGCAGGCCATAAAATACATTGATTCTTTCAGGAGTAAATCCTACTCCGACACCTCTGACAAAAACTTCATAATCTTCAGCATCCGGAAAATTCACATAAAATTCTCGAACTATAGGGATAACAACAACAGCAGTGAAATAACAGAATCGTTGCCAATTTTGCACAATGATAGTGTTTTCAATCATTTCTCCCGGATGATACAAACTTCGTTCTGAAAATAACTTTGTAGACGTCGCAAATTGGTGGAATTAAAAATGTGCAGCCGCGACAGAAAATTTGCTGCTATCAAAGTTATCTCGTGCCTTCCCGTGTTTAGATTTCGGAGCCATCTAAACGTGAAAGAAAATAAGAACAAATCTTGGAATCAAAAATTTAAACTCTTTTTAAGTTTATAAAACTTAAAATAAGTTTAAAAATCCAAAGAAATCACTAAAAATCAAATTTTTTTCAAAATTTTGGTTCTTAGCAAAACCTAGGGAAATCTATGGTGAAAATCGAAAATAAATGGTTTAAAGTTTAGATCTGACCTTGAGATGAAGAAATCAAGTGGTTTCGCGCTTAAATCCTCGATGTTTTGACCTCAAAATGGATCTAAAAGATGTATTTTTTTGTGAAAATGGGGAAGAAGATGAAGCTTAGGCGTCAAAAATGGCTTTTGGGGGTATTTAAGAAAATTTTCGGGTACAGGCCGAACCGACGCTTAGGCGCCGAATTCTAGTGCCTAGGCGCTAGACTCGCCTTTCACAAAAAATTATTTTTAAATTTAATTTTCCACAAAAATTTATAAATTCAACTTCCAATTACTCACATTAGAGTAGGGCTTCAGTTTCTAACTTCCACAACATTTTTCAAAAATTATTAAAAATTAAATATTTAATCTACCAATCAAACATAAAGTTTTAATCAAACTCACTAAATTCCATTTATAATCTTCAATATTGGCTCAATACATTCCAGATAAGTATTATACTTGATTCAAGTTCCTAATACACACTCAAACACAACAATTTCTAAGCAAAAACAACACACATTGAACATGGAAGCAAATACACAAACAAACACAATCAATTCACTAAATAGATACAACGACTCAACAAACCAGATAATAACTATCTCATTACCAGAATATTCTAATCTTCACAGGGAAATTGTATATTCCACTTGGAAAGAACACTAACGCTCTTGGGAAATCTGTAGCTGTCTTTTCGTCAATCCACTGGTTCTTCGCATACATTTCAACTTGAGCATCTTGATAAGCCGCAAAATGATCAAATTGAAGTTTCTTCTGCCATTCTAGATGTTCAATTTGATGAAACATCTCATGAAGGCGATCTCCAATGCTTTTAAACTCCGCTTCAAACTTATCCAAACGACTAAAAATTTTCTCTAAACTTACCGCGATGAAACCATTGAAGTAGGGTTGAGGATCCTTTGAGACCTTGTCCCTAGCATTTTCTCCATGATTTCTTCCTTTCGTTTCTTCAAAAATTTCTCAAATCTCTCAAGAATGATGTGTAATGGACGTAACTTTGACTGCTTGATGGTTAGGGAAGAAGATAGGTTGATTTAAAGGTGAAAATCGTGTGAAAAACTGAAAATTTTCGGTTTTTGCACGACCCAGTAACCGTGTCACTTAGGCGCCGAATGTAGCGCCTAGGCGCCGGACCTATTGATACATAGTTTGACTCTGGCGCTTAGGAGCCGAACCTTGGCGCCTAGGCGCCGGAACTATGTTCAACTTTGTTTCGCCTAATTGTCAAATTTCAAAATTTCGTTCTCCAAGATAGGTAAATTATACTGGTAAGAGTAATCTAGACTCAATAACTCACATTGTAAACAATCATAATGAAGGTTAACTTGATCTCCTTTTTAATCAAATTTAGAATAGAGTGATCCAATTTCTAAATCTTGAATACTTCAAAATAATCTTCAGCCTAAGTCAACAAAGACTAATGAGCATCAAAATTTAAAGTAATATAAAATTAGTCAAGATCGAGGCATAACCTTACATTAAAACATAAAAACACTCATAACAAAAGATAATTATGGGTTGCCTCCCACAAAGCGCTTGGTTTAACGTCGTCAGCCCGACTTAATTAAATCTTTAATCAGGTTGACTCAATTCATAAGCCTCTTTATAAATCATTTTAATATCTCCCAAATAAGGCTTCAATCTTAATCCATTTACTTTAAAAAAATTTCCTGATTTGGGGTCTTTAATATCCACAGCTCCATAATGGTATACTTTCTCAACTATATAGGGTCCAATCCATTTAGATCTTAATTTTCCAGGAAAAAGTTCTAAACGAGAGTTAAACAGTAATGCTTCTTGTCCAGGCTCAAAAATTTTTCCTGAAATTTTCTTATCATGTAACATCTTCATTTTCTCTTTATAAATCCTTGCATTTTCATATGATTCATTTCTTATTTCTTCCATCTCATTCAACTGTAATAATCGCTTTTCTCCTGCTTTATTCAAATTAAAATTAAACTCCTTTATCGCCCAATAAGCTTTATGTTCAAGTTCTACAGGTAAGTGACAATGTGTACCATAAATTAACCTGTAAGGTGACATTCTGATTGGTGTCTTATAAGCTGTTCTATAAGCCCATAATGCAAAATCAAGTCTATCAACCCAATCAGTTCGTTTAGGATTAACAGTCTTCTGTAAAATTCTTTTAATTTCTCTGTTTAATACTTCAGTCATTCCACTTGTTTGTGGGTAATAAGCAATTGCAATTCTATGTTTGATTCCAAATTTTTATAGTAATGATTGAATTCTTATATTCCTGAAATGACTTCCACCATCAGTGATAATTACCTTAGGCATTCCAAATCTTGAAAATATCATTTTCTTTAAAAATTTAGAAACACTTTTGGAATCACGAGTTTGGTAAAGCAACGACTTCAATCCACTTTGAAACATAATCAACCGCTAATAAAATATATTTTTTTTCCAGATGATGGAACAAATGGTCCTATAAAGTCTAAACCCCATATATCAAAAATTTCAACTTCCAATGTATAGTTTAATGACATTTCATCCTTCCTATTTATATTTCCCATCATTTGACATCGATCACATGTTTTCACATAATGTCTCACATCTTTAAATAAGGTAGGCCAAAATCCAGAATTTAAAATTTTAAATGCAGTTTTATCTATGCCAAAGTGTCCTCCAAAATCGGAATCATGACATTTTTGAATAATAGCAAAAGTTTCCTAATAAGGTACACATCTTCGAATTATAGAATCTCTTCCAATTTTAAATAAATGAGGTTCTTCCCAAATATAAGATTTAGCATCATATTTAAATTTCTTAATAAATTTGTTATCCAATTCATAAGGCAAAATATTGCTAACTATATAATTAACAATATCAGCATACCAAGGTGTTTTGCATCCTTGAATAACATATAAAGATTCATCAGGAAATTTCTCATTTATATTTTCTTCCGAAATAATATCATTTTTAATTCTCGACAAATGATCAGCAATTTGGTTTTTAGTTCCTTTTCTATCTACTATTTGAAAATCAAATTCTTGTAGAAGTAAAACCCATCTTATTAGTCTAGGTTTAGAATCCTTCTTAGATAATAGATATTTAATAGCAGAATGATCAGTATGAACTATGCATTTAGTACCAAGAAGATAAGGTATAAATTTATCAAAGGCATATACTATAGCTAGAAGCTCCTTCTCAGTGGTAGTGTAATTTCTTTTTGTTTCAATGAGAGTTTTACTAGCATAATATACAACTTTGAAAATCTTCTCATATTTTTGTCCTAATACGGCTCAATTGCAAAATCACTTGCATCACACATTAATTCAAAAGATTTATTCCAATTAGGTGCAACAATGATAGAGTGCGATTATTAATTTTTCTTTTAGAATATTAAAAGCATTAATACATTCTTTGTTAAATTCAAATTTTGCATCTTTTTCCAATAAATGACAAAGAGGTTTTGCAATTTTAGAAAAATCATTTATGTATCTTCTATAAAATCCAGCATGACCTAGAAAACTTCTCACATCAGTAACAGTAGTAGGTGGTTGCAATTCAGCAATAATTTTCACTTTTGCTTGATCTACTTCCATCCCTTTTTATGACACTTTGTGACCACGTACAATGCCTTCTGTGACCATGAATTGACATTTTTCTCAGTTAAGAACTAAATTTATTTCTTCACATCTTTTCAGAACTTTGGCTATGTTTTCCAAACAAGATTCAAAAGAAGTTCCAAAAACTGAAAAATCGTCCATGAATATTTCAATTTCTTTATCAATCAAATCACAAAATATTGACATCATACATCTTTGAAAAGTTGCAGGTGCATTACATAAACCAAAAGGCATTCTTCTAAAAGCAATGTTCCATAAGGACTTGTAAATGTTATTTTTTTTGGTCCTCAGGAACAATAAGTAACTGATGATAACCAGAATATCCATCCAAAAAACAGAAATATGGGTGTCCAGCTAATTTATCGAGCATTTGATCCAAGAAAGGTAAAGGAAAATGATCCTTTCTAGTGGCTTTATTTAATTTCCTATAGTCAATACAAATTCGCCATCCAGTAACTTGTCTTGTAGGAATTAGTTCATTTTTATCATTAACAATGACAGTTACACCTCCTTTCTTCGGAAACACAATGAATAGGACTTACCCATTGACTATCTAAAATAGAATAAATAATACCAGCATCTAACCACTTAACAATTTCTTTTTTTACAACCTCTTTCATGATAGGATTTAATCTTCGTTGCTATTCAATAGTAGGTTTAAAATTTTCTTCCATTAAAATTCTATGCATACAAATGGAAGGGCTTATTCCTCTTATATCAGCAATAGTCCAACCAAAAGCTTTCTTATAATTCTTTAACACATAGTAGTTTTTCTTCTTAATCTTTACTCGGTTCAGAAGAAATAACAACAGGTAAAGTTAACGAATTTCCAAGAAACGCATATTTTAAATGTGAAGGTAACATTTTTAATTCCAGTTCAGAGGCTTTTTTAATTGATGGTAAAAGTATATCATTTTGAGTTATGTCTAAAGTTTCTCATTTATCTTTAATAAAATGAGTCTCTTCTTCTTTTTCATCAGTTAAAAATTCAAATTTTTCTTCAGAAATGACTTTACATTTTTCTTGATAATGTTTTTCAATTAAATAAACAATTATATTCATTCGATAACATTTCTCTTTATCGTGGTACTTCATTGATTTAAGAACATTGAATTTAATTTCTTGATCATTAACTCTCATGGTTAGTTCTCCCTTTTGCACATCAATCATAGCTCGTCCGGTAGCTAGAAAAGGTCTCCCTAAAATAATAGGTATCTCTTTATCTTCTTCCATATCAAGTACGATGAAATCTACAGGAAAGATAAATTTATCCACTTTAACAAGGACATCCTCTATAACTCATTTATGATAAGTGATAGATCTCTCAGCTAACTGAAGGGTTATAGTGGTGGGAGTAATATCTCATAAATTCAATTTTTGAAAGATAGAAAATGACATGAGATTAATACTTGCTCCTAAATCACATAAAGCTTTTCCACAATTTTTTTCTCTAATAGCACAGGGTATAGTGAAACTTCCAGGATCCTTAAGCTTTTCAGGTAATTTCTTTCGAATTATTGCACTGCATTCTTCACTTAATGCAATAGTTTCAAAAGCTTCAAATTTTTGTTTCTTGCTTAAAATATCCTTCATAAATTTTGCATAAGTTGGCATTTGTTCCAAAGCTTCAACAAAAGGTATGTTAATAGTAAGTTTCATAAAAATTTCAAAGAACTTAGAAAATTGATGATCAAGTTTCTACTATTTAAGTCTTTGAGGAAAAGGTGGTGGTGGTTTTTCAACTTCCACATTAACAGGTATAACAGTCTGATCTTGACTAGGAGAGTGAGTTTCTTTAGGTTTTTCAATTTCTTCAACCTCAATCTCTTTCTCAATTTCATTCTGCATTCTTTCTTATAATTCCTTTCCACTTCTAAGTTGCACAGCCTTAACATGTTCATGTTCTTTTCTAGTTTCCTTTGGATTAATTTCAACATTACTAGGAAGTGTTTCTACAGGTCTCTTATAATTAAAGTAGCAAATTGCCCCATTTGATTTTCAATATTACGAATAACAGTATTTTGATTTTGTAATTGATTATTCATTTGTAAAATTAATTCTTCTATTGATAACTTTTTCTGTTGATTATTAAATCCATGAGGTTTATAATTTGGATTAACTTGATTATTCCAATTTCCAGTGGGATGAGATTGATTATTACCCCATTGTTGTTGTGAATTATTCCAGTTAAAATTAGGATGATTTTTTCACCCAGGATTATAATAATTCGAATAAGGATTATTTTTACTTGCAATATCTTGTAAAGTTTCAATAGTTTGAGAATCTTCAATATTAGCAGAGTTATTATGTGAAATATTAATTGCAAAATTATCTAATTTTTTAGACATTGATGCTACTTGTGAAGCTAAGATAGAAAAGGCTTCATTATCGTGAATACTTGTGATCTTTTTAGGATTAATCCTTTCGGAAGGCCATTGAAAATTGTTATTAGCCATTTCTTCAATTAAAGTGTAAGCTTCTTCAAATGATTTAGACATTAAAGAACCTCCAGCAGCAGCATCAATAATTCATTTTAAAGATCCAATTAATCCATTATAAAATGTTTGAATAATTAACCAATCAGGTAAAGCATGATGAGGACATTTTCTTAATTGTTCTTTAAATCTTTCCCAAGTTTCATATATTGTCTCCCCGTCAAATTGAGTAAATGAAGTAATATCATTTCTTAATTTAGCAGTTTTAGAAGGAGGAAAATATTAAGCAAGGAAGTTTTGTGTCATTTCAGCCCATGTTTTAATAGAACCAGTTGTTAATGAGTTTAACCACATCTTTGCTTTATCTCTTAAAGAAAAAGGAAAGAGTCTAAGTCTAATAGCATCATCGAAATATTGTTATATTTAAAGGTAGCACAAAGTTCTAAAAAACTAATAAGGTGTAAATTTGGATCCTCATTTGGTGTTCCACCAAATTGATTGTTTTGCACCATTTGAATAATAGACGGTTTAAGTTCAAAAGAATTAAGCATCTACAAATGGGTATTTGAATATTACTATGAAGTTCATCAACCGTAGGGTTAGCATAATCCCTTAATGGTTTACAAACATTTTGATCATTAAGTTCAATTGGATTTTGTAAAGTAGCCATTTCTTGAAATTTTTGAATTTGTTTTCCCTTTTAATTTTTCTAATTATTCTTTCTAGTTCAGAATCTAAAGGTATTAATCCTTCAGAACCAAAACTTTGCATAAAAATATAAAACAAGGAAAAATTTTTTTATATATATATTATTTTTTTATATTATTATATATATATATATATATATATTTTATATGTTTTTGGAAATATAATATTTAAAAATCTATAACTATTCTTATTCCTTCCCCGACAACGGCTCCAAAAACTTAACCCGATTTTTGTATTTCCAAATACAAGGATTTGTAACCACTGCTAGAAAATTTAATTTCTGGTAAAGTCGCGAAACACTAGACCTGGAATAACTTGCTATATAGATGTGAACCAAATTTTAATTACGGCAATAATATTAAATAAAACTTGATTGCTACTTAATGCTAGACCGTTAATGTTTAATACTTTTTTAAATATATGTTTATATAGCAAAATATAATTTAGAAAGAAAATAGTTTATATACTTTTTGGGTACTACGCAAGTATACGTATCGTTTCAAGTAATATAGGGCTTTGAAACAAAGACCCCAGTATCGATCCCACGGGGAAAAAATATGGTAATAAATTTTTAAATATTGTATTTCAAAAATCTTTTTATATTTAATCTAACTATAAATTACTTTTAATTTACTAGATGCAGATAAAGAAAATAATAATAAGAAAATGATTTTGTGAAAACTACATGAAACAAACAACTTTCTTCCCTTCAATTAATCTAAGATTTTTAAGATAATTTAATATTCGTTGGAGAATCTATATTATGGTATTGTGCCAAATAGAAGCATTCATATTCTTTACCCTTTGATCCAGGCGCAAAGAACATTGGCTAATTTACAGATCAGGTTCGGATGTATTGTTAGTAGAATGGGTTAATATAGACTCACACTACTAGATGTCCAAGGGTGGCTATGGTCGGCCCTACTAGTGACCCTTTCCTTATTTATAAATCAAATTATAAGAATTTAGTCTGTCACTCTAAAAACTTATCAATTATACGCCCTTTAAATCTTATCTTCCTATTTATTTGCACTTCACCTTGAATAGCCCGCACATGGCCCTTCGACTACCCAATGATTCATGTGACATTTACAAGTTAAGAGTTCTTCTCCTTCTAAGTCTCAAAACTCTTCAACAGGTTTTAACAATTTAAATGGCCAATTTAAAAAGTAAAGTAAGATCAGGTATTAATATCATTAAAATGTTTTGAAAATATTTTGAATTTCACTTTTCCATCGAATCTTATATTATCTTATTTATCTCTTCATAATTGAAGGAAGAAAGTAAACTAACTACTCAGAACATATTGAATATAAATAGCAAAACATAATAAAAAAATTTTGAATCAAAAATAAAATACTTATCCCAAATATTCCTTCTACAGATCTTCTTATTCCTACTGACTCCACAGTGTAATGAACTCTAGATGCAACAACTTGAAAATAAACTCACTAAATTAAAATAAAAGTGGCCCTAAATTTCTCTCTCTATTTCTCTCTCTAAGGATGAGAGATCCTAAAGTGGATAAGAGAAAGGGGTTACAATGGGGGGCACGTTTTTCTGAAGAAATGGACTCCTATATATAGGCTTCATGGGTTACCTTGAGGCACCTCTTCAAAACATGTCCACATTCAATGAATCTTCTAGAAGGTCTGTCTGGCGCCTAGGCGCCGGACACCACGTCCAGTTCTTCGCACCTCTTCACTTTGGCTCGTACCTCTTCGCGATTAAAACCATTTTGGAGCGTCCAAATGCAATGTATCACATGTCCTATTATCAAGGAACAACTACCAGTCTTCTAGAATGTCCAATAACTGCTCACTCCGTTAAAACTTGACAGTTCTGTATCGAGTCTAGCGCTTAGGCGCCAACTTCTGGCGCCTAGGCGCCAGGCCATATTTTTTTATAATTTTTGTATTTTTCTCCATTTTTGCTCCTTTTTCCTTTTTTGGACCTTTTTACATCACCTACATCCAAAAACATAAAAATACCTTTCATTAAAGCATAATATCCTTAGAAATTGATAAGAATTAAGGCGTAAAAATAGGTATTTTTTTATAGATCAGTATCCTCCGAACCTAACCACGAATTTAGGGACTAAACCTTGGATTATCCAATGTTCTTTATTCACTCGGTAGAGAGTGAAGAATAGGAATGCTGTTATTTGGTATAATACAATTCTGAACAATCTGATTTATTCACTAACCATAACCTCACTGCAAGGGGAAAGATATTTTCTCTATTTTGAACCTTTAGTTACAAAAACCTTGCTTATAATTTGAAAACTTCACTTTGAAGCATTAGAAATTAGTTTAGTAAACTTAGTATTTGTAGTTACATTAAACATTATCTACTTGTGTTCCTTCAGTTTTATTAGTTTGAACATTGTGTGTTGTGCTACTATTATAAGTTTATCTCCTCCCTGTAGTATTGATACTTATGACTCAATTAGAGCCCTTTATTACTTGAATGATATGTATACTTGAGTTTGCGACCTAGTGACAGCATTTAATTATCATAATAACTTTTAGTTCACTAGGGGTGACAGTTTTAAGATAAATCTGATTATACTGAAATGAATGTATTGTGATTGCTATTAATATTTCCAAATTAGTTGTATTGTTTGTTGTGGTGTTAAAAGACATTTACAACATATAAATTAAATTGACTGACCACAATTGGTATTATTTTTCGCCACAAAATCAGCATCAAATTTTTGGAACCATTGTTGGGGAGGTAAGAATAAATTAAGGTAGTAATTGCAAACCTTGTTTGAACTATAAAACTTATATTTAGGAGTAGTTTAGTAGATTTTGTGCCTTTGTATTTTTGTATGCGTAGATTAGGATCAGAAGGTTTAATACCTTATGATTTTTAATTATAACGCACTATTAGAAAAATTCAATAATCAAAAAATTATAAAAAATTGAACAAAATGGCGATCAACTTAGAATATCAAAGGAGTGGAAATGATCATCATCAAATACCTTTAAAAGATTATGCTAAACCTACAGTTGAAGAAATTCATTTGAGTATAAAAAACCTAGCTATAATTGCTAATTCATTTGAACTTAACCCTACTATTAGTCAAATGGTACAAAATAACTAGTTTGGGTGATCCCCAATTGAGGACCCTAATTTACATCTTACTAGTTTTCTAAACTTGTGTGCTACATTCAAATATGATGGAGTGTCAGAAGATGCTGTAAGGCTTAGACTTTTTCCTCTTTCACTAAGGGACAAAGCTAGGATGTGGTTAAACTCATTAGCTCCTGGATCTATTAGAATTTGGGTAGATTTATCTCAGAAATTCTTAGCAAAATATTTTCCACCATTCAAAACTACTAAGCTTAGAAATGATATTACATCTTTTTATCAGTTTGAAGGGGAATCTATATACGAAGCTTAAGAATGATTTAAGGAACTTCTTAGGAAGTGTCCACATCATGCATTACCAACTTAGTTAATCAAACTTTTTATAATGAATTAGTGGGATATCTTAGATCAATTATTGATGCTGCTGTTGGAGGATCATTGATGTTTAAACCATTCGATGAAGCCTATTCTTTAATTGAACAAATGCCTACTAATATTTTTCAATGGCCCGCTAAAATGGTAACTCCTAAAAGAATAGCTAATATTCACGATTCTGATGTTATATCCATTTTGGCTGCTCAAATTGTTGCAATATCAAAGAAGATTAATTAATTTGGAATGAATTATTATCAAACACCATAAGTGATTGAGGAAAATTCATTAGAACAGTTGATAGATCCACAAACATCATCATATGAGACTTTGGTTACAATAAACAATCGACCTAGTAATTCTTATTCTAATTATTATATTTCTGGTTGGAAAAATCACCCTAACTTAAGTTGGAATAATAATAAATCTAATGGGGTGAACCCAATGGGAAATGCAAACAATCGGGATAATATTAACTATAGAAATTCTTATCCACCAGGTTTTAATAGCAACTCTCAATTTAGGGAGAAGAAATTGTCTATGGAAAAAGTTGTATTACAATTAGCTAATCAATTGCAAAGTCGAGGAGCACAATTGTAAATTCAATGGGCTTCAATTAGAAATATTGAAAATCAATTAGGTCATATTGCTGCTACACGTAGCAATAGACCCCCAGGAACTCTACTCAGCAATGTTGAATTTAATCCGAAAGATAAGAATAAAGAGCAAATTAAGGCTATCAACTGAGAAGTGGAAGATAATTGGAAACAAAATTCCAAAAAGAAATTGAAGTTGAAAAAGAAGGGGTGGAAATTGAAAATTCTGATGAAGATACTTATCTAGACTTAGAGTATCCTATGAAACCAATGAAAATTACTGTAGAAAAACCTCCACCTCCATTTCCTTAAAGATTGAAACAGCAAAATAATGACAAACAATTTACAAAATTTATGGAAATATTTAAGAAGTTAACTATAAACATTCCATTTGTTGAAGCCTTAGAGCAAATGCCAAGTTATGTAAAATTTATGAAGGATATACTTAATAAGAAAAGGAAGTTTACTGACAATGAGATCGTTGCACTTAATGAGGAGTGTAGTGCAATTTTTTAAAAAAAGCTTCCCGAAAAACTGAAGGATCTTGGAAGTTTTACTATTCCTTGTGCTATTGGTGAAAGATTCTTCGAAAGAGCTTTATGTGATTTGGGAGCTAGTATTAATCTTATGCCTCTTTCTATTTTTAGAAGATTGGGTTTAGGAGACATTTCTCCCATAACTGTAACTCTTCAGTTAGCTGATCGTTCAATTACTTATCCTAAGGGACTTGTTGAAGATGTGTTAGTTAAGGTTGATAAGTTTATTTTCCCTGTGGATTTCATTATTTTAGATATGGAAGAAGATAAAAAGATTCCTATTATTCTTGGAAGACCATTTCTTGAACCTGAAAGAGCTATGATAGATGTTTAGAAAGGAAAAATACCATGAGAGTCAATGATCAAGAGGTTACTTATAATATATCCAAATCTATGAAATATCCTACAAAGGAAAAGATGATGAATGCTTTAGAATGGAAATTTGTGATCATTTAAGTAATGAGCATTTTATGGAAAAAATTGAAGAGAACAAGATCAAGAAGATCTTGAATCTAAAAATGAAGATGAAATACAAGAAAATTCTATTGAAATAGGTAATGAGAAGTTGGATTATGTTCAGAAAAGATTTGAAATATTGGATATTACAGAAAATAATAATAAAAGTTTCGATCCATCAATTATAAAACCGCTTGAGGTGGAAATGAAAATACTTCCAAAGCATTTAAAATATGCCTTTTGGGGGGATTTATTTACATTATATGTTATTGTATCCTCTGAATTAAATGAATCATAAGAGCAAAGACTAGTGGAAATTTTGAGAAAGTATAAGAAAGCCTTTGGATGAAAATTAGCTGCTATAAAAAGAATCAGTCCTTCAATCTGTATTGATAGAATTTTATTGGATGAACATTATGAACCTAAGAATGATCCTCAAATGAGATTGAATCTGATAATGTAAAAAGTGGTTAAGAAAGAAATATTGAAATGGTTAGATGCTAGAAAAATATATCTGATTTCAGATAGTGCTTGGGTAAGTCCAATTCATTATGTTCTAAAGAAGGGGGTGTGAATGTAGAAGTGAATGAGAAAAATGAATTAATACCAACTAGACAATCACTGGTTGGCAAATCTGTATCAACTATAGAAAATTGAATTCATTCACCAGAAAAAAATCATTTTCCTTTACCTTGTTTGGATCAAATGCTAGATAGGCTAGTTAGGCATCAATATTTTTGCTTTTTAAATAGATATACTGGATATCATCAAATTCCAATTACTCTTGAGGATCAAGAGAAGACAACATTTACTAATCCTTATAACACATTTGCTTTTAGAGGAATGCCTTTTGGATTATGTAATGCACATGTAACATTTCAACGATGTATGATGTCAATTTTCTGTGATTTAATTGAAGAAGGAATAGAAGTTTCTATGGATGATTTTTCAGTTTTGGAACTTCATTTGAATCTTGTTTAAATCATTTGGAGAAATTTCTAGAATGTTGTGAAAAGACGAACTTAGTTCTAAATTGGGAAAATATTGGTTTATGGTTGTAGGATGAATTCTACTTAGGCATAAAATTTCTGAAAAATGGCATGGAAGTAGATCCGGCAAAAATTCAAGTTATTGAGAAATTTCCTCCTACCACAGTAAGAGATGTTAGAAGTTTTTTAGGACATGCTGGTTTTTACAGAAGGTATATAAAATATTTTTCAAAAATTATTAAGTCTCTATGCCAACTTTTAGAAAAAGATGTAAAATTTGATTTTAATAAAGAATGTCTTCGTGCCTTTGAACTATTGAAAGAAAAATTAATTACTGTACCTATAATTGTTTCACCTGATTGAGAGAAATCATTTGAATTATTGTGTGACGCTAGTGATTATGCTATTGGAACTGTCTTAAGACAAAGATATAATAAAGTTTTTAAAATTATATATTATGCTAGTAAAACTCTAAATGAAGCACAAATTAATTATACTACCACTGAAAAAGATTTATTAGTAATTATTTATGCTTTTGGTAAGAATTGATCATATTTAATAGGGACTAAATGTATATACAGACCATTCTGCTATCAGATACTTAATGCAAAAGAAGGATGCAAAATCAAGATTGATTAGATGGGTACTTCTGATGCAAGAATTTGATTTTATTATAGCAGATAGAAAAGAAACTGATAATCAAATTGTTGATCATTTATCAAGATTAGAACATGAAGAATCTGCTGATTTTGAAAGGGAAATAAATGACACCTTCTCTGAATAGTATTAATGAATATCTTGTATTGTGATATGTTGATATTGTGAATTTCATTGTAAGTGATAATTTATCAAATAAAATGCGAAAGCAACAACAAATAAAATGCATTCATGATGTAAAATTTTACTTTTGAGATGACCCATTTTTATAAGCAATGTAAAGATCTAGTTATTCGAAGATGTGTGCCTTATGAAGAAACTGAAGAAATAATCCAAAAGTGTCTTGATTCTGAATTTGGAGGTCATTTTGGAACTGATAGAACTGCACATAAAATATTACAATCTAGATTTTATTGGTCTACTCTTCTTAGTAATGTTAATGCTTATATTAAAACTGGTGATAGGTGTCAATGAGTAGGAAACTTCAAAAAGAAATGAAATGCCTCTGAATTTTACATTAGAAGTTGAAATTTTTGATGTTTATGGATTAGATTTTATGGGACCATTTATACCTTCATACGGAAATTTATATATATTGATTGTAGTAGATTATGTATCAAAATGGATTGAAGCTATAGCTTTACCTAGATGTGATGCTCAGAGTGATTCAAAATCATTAATTAAAAGTATTTTTTAAGAGATATGAAATGCTGAGAGTAATTATTACTGATGGAGGGTCTCATTTTAGGAATAAAAAAATGGAGAAGTTTGTTATAAAATATAACATAGTGCATAAGATTTCTACTTCTTATCATCCCCAGACTAGTGGTCTTGTTAAAGTGTCTAATCATGAGATTAACTGTAAATCTTAGCAGATTGGATTGGTCTGTTAGATTAGACACTGCTTTATAGGCTTATTAGACTGCTTATAAAACTAGTATAGGAATGTCCCCATATAGACTTATTTTTGGAAAGAATTGTCACTTTCTAGTAGAACTAGAACATAAAGCATTTTGGGCTATTAAGGAATTTCATTTCAATTTATAGGATGCTGGCGAGAAAGATTATTACAATTGAATAAACTTGAAAAAATTATAAATGAATCTTATGATAATGCCAGAATTTATAAAGAGAAAATGTAAAAATGACATGATCGTAATAAGAAAGAAATTTGAGCCTAGACAAGAAGTTTTGTTGTATAATACAAAATTAAATTTATTTCCTGGAAAATTAAAGTCTGGATGGTTGGGGCATTACAGTGTTCTTAAAGTTTATCCTTATAGAGTGTAGATATAAAAGATCAGAAAACTGAGAAAATATTTAAACTGAATAGACATAGGCTAAAACCTACTTTAAGGGGCTTATATCTAATTATAAAGTGGTTTTAATGTTAAGTCATCCTGAGTAAAAACTGGGTATGTCAGTCTAACAACATTAAACTAAGCGCTTTGTGGAAGGCAACATATAGTTATCTTTATTAATTGATTTGCTTTTATTTGTTTGTGTTATTTTAAAGGTTTCTAGTATTAGTTAATAATACTTTAGAGTCTTTTACACTCATAAATGTCATAAATTGTGGTAATCATTGGATTTTATAAAAGATTCGGGAAATATTTGGACCATAAGTGAAACAGTGTAATTATCGTTCCGGCGCCGACGACGCCAGAATATGTGATGAACGGTGCCAACTTACTGAATGGGCACCGACGGAGCCACATTTCAGCACCGACAGCGCTGCAGTTTTGCAATACTGTTTGGAAACTTTCAATGCGGTTTTTGGCAGTTTTGGACAAAATTTTCATCTTTAAAACTCCTTAAACTTGTATTTTAAAGAAAAATAAGTCAGAAAAATGAAAAGGCATCCACCAAATACACATCTCATAGCTTCCAACTCCCAAGGATCTTCAAGATATGAGGTTTTCAATAGAAGAAAATTCATCAGTTTCGATGATCGGAAATTTTATGATAAAGTTCTTGTGAAGAAGAGATTGATCAACAAAAGACGTTTTGAGAATCTAGGGTGAAATACTCCTAGTACTCGAGTAGAGGAAATCATTGCGCAAAGACGTTGGGAAGTGTTATGTTACACTACCGCTGCAGTAGTCGGGCTTGTGGTGAAAGAATTTTATGCAAATCTTGAAGGGATCAACTAAGGAGTCGTCTATGTTCGAGGAAGTTGGGTATCATTCACGCCTACAAGAATAAATGATTTGTTTATGATTGAAAGCATTCCATTTTGCCATTATGCTAATTTTATGCCCACAAGAGACATTATGAATGAAGTGTATCAATTCCTAAATAATGAAGATTGAAATTGGGAGATTCGAGATAGTAGACATTTAAATTTTCCTTCTTCATTATTAAGTTCTGAGTCAATGAAAAGGAATCTCTTTATTTATGTAAAATTACTTCTAACAATAAAAATCAGTAAAGTTACTAAAGAATGCGTTATTTTGAATTATTGTATTCAAATGGGAAGACCAATTGATGTAGGTGCAATAATTGTTAAATCAATGCTGGGTTTGATTACAAATGGATCTGCATATGTGTTAGGACATCCATCTATCATATTCTTGCTCTGTAGCATGTCACAGGTGATATACCTAAAATATATAGTATTTTTATACACATTTGTATACCTATTTTTGATGATATTGCACTTTAATGAAAGGTTTTGTGTGTTTTTCTTACAGGTATTATTAAATTGATGAATATGAAGAAAGGAGTGAAAAAGTATTAAAATTGGAGAAAAAATGAAGAAAATTGAAGAAATGACCTGTGGCGGCTAAGCACCGGAACTCGCGCTTATGCGTCAAGGCCCCGCGACTATGCACAACAGTTGGAGCTTACATGTCAGATGAATCGCGGCTAAGCGACGGTACCTCGCGCTTACGCACGACAGTTATAAAAGAAGAGTTATTTTAATTTAGGCATCATTTTGGAAAGAGTCACATGAGATTTTATTTGTGAGAATGTAATCCATATGGTTGAGTGCAAATAAATAAGGAGATATACTTTGATGGATGTAGAATTACAGGACTTTAGAGTCACGGGCTAAAGCCCCCAATTTGATTTATTGTTTTATGTTTTGATACATGATGTTAACCTCTAGGTGGAGGGAATCGAAGAAACTCTAGAGTGAGAGCTAGAATCTTTCCTGCCTAACTCGTCTTCAAGATTTTTAGAACAGTAAATTAACCCATGTTCTTTATAGCATCTCTAGTAAGCGTAAATAATATAATTGTTATTATTTGACACAACACATTTTAGATACTTCTACAACAAATAGTCTTCATAACTTGTTACTGATTCATAAAAAAGAAAAAGATATTTCATTTGCATAAGTTTTTATCTTACAAAAGTTTAGTTAAAGTTGTTGTTCACTTTTCATTTAGAATTACAATACTTCATTTTAAATTATATTTTAATGCAAACAAATCAAACAATTCATATTCAACTAAAATACTATTTTAACCGGATGATGATATATATTTATTTAGATAATTAAAATGACCTTTTTACTATGTGGCAGCTTAATCAAAGTCAATGTTGTTCTTTTATTTTTATTATTTTTGAAAAAAAAAATATAATATTCAAGCTCAACTAAAAATAAATAATTAAAATATAAAAAATATTAAATATATAATATTTAAATTTAATCTATTTATAATAATTTTAAATGACTAACTGTGTATTTATATGGGGCCTAATAAAATCTTTTGAGAATTGGTAAAAATAAAAATGTTTTAATTAAAATCTTTTCATGAATTTTATTATTTAGATGAAAATCCCAGAAAAAAAAAAAACAACGAGATCGAAGAATTTTAGTTTTTAAAATTCGGTTGATTGAATGTGTAATTCTGTAATGGCCCCTGCCCCCATAATAACCTGTGGATAGACATTCCGCATTCCGCATTCCGCATTCCGCATTACGCATTCTCTCATCTCGAAGGAATCATCTTTACCCCCTCCAATGTGCAGCTGCACTGCTTCAACACTAGCCATAAGAGCCAAATGCTCCCTCTCCTCTCACTACCTTTGTCTACCCAACGATCAACCGTTTTGCTGTCACCATCCATGCTGCCATTTCTCTGTAAGCCCTCGTTTCTTCTCCGAATATCTCCTCGGCTTGTCCTCTCAATTCCATTCCAAAGTTCTCTTCCACGCAGGCCGCCGGAGGGTTAGGGTTTTCTACCGGAGTCGGGACTTCGACATGATGGGGCTCTTGGCCGAACCGGAGGAGAGATTTACTGGTTTGGGGGAACCGGTCTGGAGGAAAGCGAGGAGGGAAATCCAAATCGAATCGATCGAAGGGGAGCGCCGAAGTTCGAGGAAGGAGAAAATAACGGGGATATGCTCTCCTAGAAGGAGTGATGGGTTAAGTTCGGTTTGCGATTCCGAACTTAATATAGATGGAAGGGGCAGAGCTGGTGGAAATTCCATGGTTCGTTATGGCAATAGAAAGAAAGACACTGGATATAATGAGGTTGATGTTGCAGAAGAGGAAGTTCGGGAAGTTCACAAATATGTTGATGACTCTTGGCGAGAGAGGAGATATTCTTCGAAGAGAGATGCTAACCTTGATTCAAGAAAAGATGAGTCTACAAAGAGATACGGTAGTTTTAGGCGTTTGGGAGTTAAGAGTGCGGAGGAGAAGACTGTTCATGGTGCCAATTTGTCTCAGCAAGGTAATCTCAGGGAAAGTGGGTTAGATGGAAGATCGAAAAAGATTACAAAAATATCTGAGTCTCAGTTCGACGATGAATTGGATAATGTCAAACGAACTTCGGTTTCAACTAATGTGAGGAAGATGGAGGAAGAGAGTTCAGCTTCTGCTGCAAGGCAAAATGGTGACATGGATCATCAAGTGGCCGCGCATGATCAACGACGAAGAAGTTTAGTGGAACAAAGCAAAGTAGCAGACTTCCGTTATAATGATGCTCAGAGTGCTGGTTATCGTCAGAGAGATTTTGAAGAAACAAGTATCAGAGGAAAGGAGGAAAGAGCCTACTTGGAAGAAAAATCATCGCAAGTGTCACGAGATAAAAGAATCCACTTTCATGGACAAGCACTAGAGCAATATGAATCTAGTAGAAGCACACATAGGCTTAATGAAGTTTCATTGTCTCGTGGTAGTGACTTTGAAAGAACTTCGCCTATTGATGGCAAAAGTGTTAAGGTAATGGATGCGAGCCCTAATCTGGCTCAGGATTCAAGTCAGGCATCCAGAGATAAAAGGTCCCAGATGGAAATGGAATTGCATTTGTCTGTAGAAAACCAATCTGAAGAAAGCGAGGTTAAGCTAATCAGTGCAGGGAATTCAATTCACTTGAGAGGAGGTGAGAGAAAGCAGATTGATAGAGGAGCTGTTGAGCATGACAAGACACGAAGAAACTCACAGACGCTTGGCGAAGTTTCAGAAGTTTATAGTGTCAACATGGAAGCATTTTCCCTTTCCAGGGAAAATAGGGGGAATTCCTATTCTGTTCAAAGTTCAATTCCTGCTAAAAGAGATAAGGGAACCCAAGTAGAGATGCGTGATGTGTATTACGATCAGATTGAGATGCCAGGGTTCATTGCAAATAAAGTTGTCAATGCAACTAGCTCGTGGAATTCTCCAGCAAGCAGAGTTGATATCCAAGAATATAGCCCTCTTCTGGTTTCTCATCAGATTTCTAGCATTAGAAACCAAAACGACCAAGCAAGCAAACCTGCTCCTCTTCTGTATGATGCTCAAATGGAATTTGGAAGAAGTACTAGTGAGTTTGATCTTGAAAGAAGCAATAACATAAGGATTTCTAACTCAAATAAGACATATAATTCAAGGAGAGAGAATGAAAAAGCTTTTATTTCAACAGAATCCACTTTATATGTGTTGACTCATGAGCAAGAGGAACAAAGAAGCCCTTTAACTGGAGAATGCTCCCAATCCGAATCAATGAAAATGACTTCAACAGGGAGTTTACATGCTCTTTCTAGCCCTCAACCCACCTGCAGTGAACTAAACTATGATTCCGGTTGGGGTTCCCTACAAGGCCAATACGACACAAATTATTCTGCCAGAAAATTAGATAATGCTGGCGAGTTTGTTGAAAGGTTGCAAAAAGAAGTAGTTGCGTCGAAAGAGTCGGGAAAAACACCTAATGTTTCTGTTGGAATTCAAATAGGAATACCAGGCAGGAGAGATATTCAATCAACTTTAAGAATAGAGAATCGAAATGAAACCTCTTCAACGGTGTTAACTCAAGAAAGAAAGGAGAGACTTAGTAGCCTGCTAATAGGTGATAACTCGCAGCATAAGGCTCTGAAAATAGCCTCAACTGGAAGCTTAAGTGATGTTTCTAGTTCTGTAAAAATTAACAGTGAAGTGGATAATCATAGAAGCAGGGATGATATCCGCCATATCACTCATGGTACGACTGAATCTGCCATTGATAAATCCTCTGCCTTCCGTTCAAATGAGTTTGTTGATGAGATACAACAGGAAATAATGTCCCTGAACGGGTCAAGGAAGGAGCTTAGTGTATCTAGTAGAATTCAAATTGAAGAGACAGGCAAGAGCCAGAGTGAAGGAACTGCTGTTATGCAAGTAGGTGAACTCTCTGACAGAAGAGGGTATGGAGATGACAAGCACATCAAAGAGGGTGGAAGACTGTCTTCATCTGGATCGGGAATGACAGGCCCCTCTGATGAGATGTGGGGTGATGAAATCCAATTTTCTCAGGAAACTTCTAAAGCAGAAGAGGCTGAAGAGAATTCTCCTACCTCAGAAGCAATGGACTTAGCATCTCCGACTCTGGAAAATGCTATCACTAGGAGGTCTCCTAAATCTTTGTGGTCATTTCTTGCAGACATAATTCAGATGAGTTGGATTTTGCGGGGGAATTCTCATAGTTCAACTTTGAAATCTGATAAAAGAACTTCATCAAATGAGTCTTTAAGCAGCGAGGCCTGGTTTTCTGGCCCAGAGCCAGATGAGAATGGTGCTGGGGATGAGTCTCAGAAGACAAAACAAATTGGCTTGCTAAAGAATTCAGGAGTGGTGACAGGATCAGTTGAACTTCCTTTGCAACAATTAAAAAAAGGGGATAGTTTAGCTGTGATGGAACCAGATTCATCAATCTC
This sequence comes from Papilionanthe hookeriana x Papilionanthe teres, assembly GCA_022702705.1. Classification (NCBI taxonomy): domain Eukaryota; kingdom Viridiplantae; phylum Streptophyta; class Magnoliopsida; order Asparagales; family Orchidaceae; genus Papilionanthe; species Papilionanthe hookeriana x Papilionanthe teres. The sequence goes on from CM040424.1 coordinate 11,147,327, forward strand.
ATCAGGTTTTATGACAAGTGGCTTATCAGCCAGGACTGCTTTCTCATCAGTAGAGGCAGATAACACACAGTATTCAAAATCAAGCCAAGGTACTCTTTCTAATGTTGTCATAGCTGAACAGCAACTAGAATCAGCATTGCCTTCCACCTCAGGCATTGTAGAGTCAAGAGTAAGGGATAAGGTGAAAGTGTTGAAACAAAGTGCATCTTATCCAGCTGCTGAAATGAGAGTAGGTTTCTCATCCGCTATAACTCAAGAAACAGGTGCAGAGCAGATGGAAGCTTCACAAGTAGGGAAATGCAATAATTCCAGTTTGAAAGTTGATTCAGCCTTACCTAGGATTACTGATCCTGAAGAAGTTGATAGGCCTGGAATTATTCCATTGTTGGAATTGGATCCTTTCGGAGAGAAGCTACCTGAAGTTGGTGGAATCAAGGAAACAGGGATAAAGCAAAGAAAATTTCAGAGGAAAAAACAAGTTCTTAGCGAGCAGTTTGATGAGTGGGAAAAAGCATTTAAGCTAGAAAATGAACAGAAAAAGCTTGACGAGTTTTTCATGAGGGAAGCTATTTTGGATGCCAAGAAGGCTTCAGATGCCTGGGAAGTACCTGTTGGTGCTGTGCTGGTGCAGAATGGGAAAATCATCGCTCGAGGCTGCAATATGTAAGTGCCTCCATGAACATTCCTTCTTCACACTACTGATCTTTAGAGGCCAATAACTATGGGCTTGATACATGCAGGGTTGAAGAGATGAGAGATTCAACTGCACATGCAGAAATGATTTGCATCCGTGAAGCTTCTAATCTAATAAGAAGTTGGCGCCTTGCTGTATGAGTCTCCCGTGACACCTTCATGCATAATTTTGATAAGATTCTTTTCTCAAGTACTCATTTGTTAACGTCACTGATTTACTTTGTTCTTAATTTCATAATTTTGATGCTTATTTTAAGCTTTCTTTGTTCTTCCTTTCATTTCTTTGGGGGGGGGGGGGGGGGGATTTATATACATAGAATTCGGAACATTTTAATTTACATATTTAAGAACTAATCTTATATTTTAACATAATCTACAAATTTCTCTAATCCATTAGTTGAGCTCTGTTGATACTTTCTTTTCCGGTCTTGTTGATGTGTGTAAATTTTAGAGATTGTGAGAAGAGATTGAATTGAGAGAATTTTTTTTTTATATTTTCTGAATGAATAAAAACATATTACAACCTATATTTATATACATGATAACCAACATACAATTATGGTACTTAATAATGACAAATAATAGAGAGAATCGCTCCTAATAATTACCGAATAATTGCCTCCTAATAATTATAAATATTCTGTAATAATTACAAAATAATTTCCTAATAATTTCAAAGATTCTACACTCCTCAAGTTGAGTTGTACAAATTGTACATGCCTAACTCGTTACACAATTCTTCAAAGTTGATTCTTGGGAGAGGCTTAGTGAGTATATCCGTTGTTTGATGTCGAGAAGGAATGTATGTAAGTTCGACGACTCCTCTCTCAATGTTTTCTGAGATGAAATGTCGATCGATTTCGATGTGTTTCGTTCTGTCATGGTATACTAGTTTCTTTGCAATGCTAATGGTTGTCTGGTTGTCGCATTATATTTTGACAGTTTTTTCATTTAGCATTCCTAGTTCGATGAGTATTCTTTGAATCCACATTCCTTCGCAGATCCCGAGTGCAAGAACTCTGAATTCAGCTTCAGCACTGTTTCGTTCTGCTTCAGCGCTGCTTTGTGCTCCTTCAAGTGACTAGGTTTCCCCAGACATAAGTGTAATAGCCGAAAGTCGATCGTCAGTCCGAAACATCCCCTGCCCAGTCTGCGTCTGAATATACTTCTATACCTCGATCCTTATTTCTTTGAAATAGTAGGCCCTTGCCTGGAGTCATCTTGAGGTATCTCAAGATTCTGTAGACTACATTCATGTGTTCTTCCATAGGGCTGTTTATGAATTGGCTCACAACACTAACAGAAAAATCAATGTCGGGTCGTGTATGTGAGAAATAGATGAGTCACCCCACAAGTCGCTGATATCTCTCCCTATCCACAGGTGCGTTGTCTTTCTTAGTGTCGATCTTCTTGTTGGTATCCATTGGAGTGTCGACGGGTTTGCAACCGAGCATACATGTTTCTTTCAACAGGTCCAATGTATATTTCCGTTGTGACAAAATATTCCTCATTTTGATCGAGCTAGTTCCATGCCGAGAAAGAACTTTGGGTTTCCGAGCTCTTTGATTTCGAATTTCCGAGTGAGAAGCTTTGTCTAATTTGTGAGTTTTCTTCGTGATTTCCAGTGAGGATGATATCATTGACGTATATGATTAGAATTGCAATCTTATTTTCGGGAGAGGTTTTCACGAAGAGAGTGTGATCTTCCTGACACTAAGTATACCCGTGTTTTGTCACAAATTTTGCAAATCTATCGAACCATGCTCGGGGAGATTGTTTGCGGCCGTACAATGATTTTTGAAGTTTGCAGACCTTGTTGTTTGGAAAGGATGCTTCTAGTCCGAGAGGTGCTTCCATGTAAACTTCTTCCAAATCGCTATTTCGGAAATCATTTTTCACGTCGACTTGATGTAGCTGTCAGTCTTCATTTTCCGCAAGTGATAGAAGAATTATGATGGTGTTAAGTTTGGCCACGGGGCAAAGGTTTCTTAGTAATTAATACCGTAGAACTGTGAAAAACCTTTTGCTACGAGACGTGCTTTCAATCTCTTAATTGTACCATCTGCCTTTTGTTTGACTTTGAAGATCCATTTGCAGCCGATTGCTTTCTTTCCCTTTGGCAGGTCTGAAACAGTCCATATACCCTTCTTTTGTAGGGCTCTTACCTCCTCGTTAACGGCCGCTTTCCACCCCAGATGTTTGAGTGCTTCATCAATGGCGTTTGGGACTTGTGTGTTGTCAAATGCGGTGACATAGTCTCGATAAGTTGAAGATGGTCTTTTATAGGACACAAAGTTGGAGATCGGATGCATTGTGTTTTCGTACCTGAGTGGAGGTTGGATGGACCTAACACCTTTCCTTAAAGCAATTGGAATGTCGGAGTCATTAATCATAGGTATAATAGATTCATGTTCAAGTGTGTTGGTACCTGAGTGGATTTCTGTGGGAGTTTGATTCGGTTCTAACTCTTGGACTGGTGTTGGATGTGTCAGGTGGTCTATGTGCTTGTTGTGCATGGGAAGTGGTACAAGAATGGGCGATGAGTTGGACACTTGAGGACTAGACGGAGACCGATTGTTAGGTACATTTTCACGTGAGTTGGACGAACTTGTTGGATCCGAGTCGAGAGATGATGAGTTCGGTTCAAGGGACAAGGATTCGGTGTGTGGTGGTATGAAGTCGTTATCCCCCTAAGACTGATGTTCCCTTAGAGTCTCCTCCTGAATATTAGAATTGAGGCAATAACGCTGATTTTCAAAGAATGTGACATCCATAGTGTTGTAGGTTTTTCTTGTGAGAGGGGAGTAGCACTTATACCCTTTTTGAAGAGGCGAGCCGAGGAAAATACATTTAGTAGATTTAGGGTCAAGTTTGTTGCGATTGTGTGAATGAATGTGAACAAAGGAGGAGCAACTGAATACTTTGGTAGGTAGATTTTGGATAATTATCTGGTGCCTGGAAACGACTTGAGAATGAGTTGGATTGGACTTTGAAATTTGAGTACCTGAGAAAGCATCCTGTTGATGAGGTAGGCTGCAGTGGATACAGTGTCACCCCAAAAAACCTTAGGTAAGTTAGAGGAAAACATGAGGCAGCGGGCTACCTCGAGAAGGTGGCGATTCTTGCGTTCGACGATCCCATTTTGTTGAGGAGTGTCAACGCTAGAACTGAGATGGAGGATGTCTTTAGAGGTGAGATAAGAACCGAGGACGGAAGCGAAGTACTTCTTTGCATTATCAGTCTTGAGTGCCTGGATGGAGGTTTAGAATTGTGTTTGAATCATTGAGTAAAATTTTTCAAATATGCAGATTTATCTTTCATAGGAAATATCCATGTTAGTCGGGTGTGATCATCAACAAAAGAGACAAACCACCGAGTTCCGGTAAGGGTTGAAACACGGGATAGGCCCCCAGAAATCGCTGTAAATGAGTGCAAAGGGCCGAGAAGAGGTGTAACCAATACGTGGAAATGACGTGCGAGTATGTTTGGCAAATTGACAAAATTCACATTGAAAAGAATGAACATCTTTATTGATAAATAAATTCGGAAATAGTTTTGATAAATAAATTTGGATGGTCGAAACGATAATGTCATAACATAATCTTGGAATCTTTATTAACACTAGAATTGAAGACAGAATGATAGGCAGACAAATATTTGTAGCGAGATCGTGGTGGTGAAGCACCGTTGATGATGTAGAGACCCGAGCACAACTCAACATTGCCAATCGTCGTCCCCAAATCCGCATCCTGAAATTGCACGTGGTAGGAGAAAATTTAGCAATACATCTCAGATCACTAGTCAACTTTCTGATGATATTAAATTGCAATTTAAAGTAGAAACATGAAACACGGATCGGAGTAGAATGTTTGAGGTGATGTGCACGGAACAAAAGCTGGTGACTTTGGAGATAGAGCCATCGGCAAAGCGGATGGTGGAGTCATCTCTGCACGGCATATAGTCATGGAGAAGGGAAACATCGCCAATGAGAAGCGTCGGAATCGATGGTCCACTGACCGAGGGTCCTTGATTGACTGTGAAGGCATTGTAGAAAGTACCTTGCTGCGCGAGCAGGCCAGTGATGGGGTAGGAAGTGCCATTGATTCCGGCTGGAACAGGGGCAGAAGAGACAGAGGATATTTCTTGGGAGTAAGAGGAAGAAGTCGTCATACCGAAAAGATTGGTATGACTAGAGGATCGTACGCAGAAGCAGCCGAAGTAGAGAGGAGTGTGCAGGAATTGAAGGACTAAGATAGTAATTTTGACGTCCTCAATTCGAAGGAGACACTACTTAATGCCTTCGGTGCAATGAAAGAGGATTGAGCAGACAGATCGCGATAGACGGGATTTTCTTCAGCGCATCGCTACACACGATCGATGCAAAGGCGAGGATCGATCTTCCTCTCCTTCACGATTTGCGATAGACCGGATGGCGGCAAACTGGCGCTAGGAAGGCTTCTGCGGAATTAATTCGGTGCCGGGAGACGAAGACGAAACAGCTGATGGCGCCGGAGTTGAAGATGTCGCTAACGAAGAAGACGAAGGCGGACGAAGTACAACTCAGACTCTGATACCATGTAAATTTTAGAGATTGAGAGAAGAGATTGAATTGAGAGAATTTTTTCTTATATTTTCTGAATGAATAAGAATAGATTACAACATATATTTATATGCATGATGACCAACATACAATTATGGTACCGAATAATGACAAATAATGGAGAGAATCACTCTTAATAATTACCGAATAATTGTCTCCTAATAATTATGAATATTCTGTAATAATTACAGAATAATTGCCTAATAATTACGAAGATTCTACAATATGTATTGTCACTTTCTGTGTCAATGTCGTTGACTCCTTGCCCTAGCTCTGTTGCGGTTTCCTTTACCCTGTGTCAGTATTGTTGATACATTGTCCTTGTGAACTTTGTGGTGACTAAGGCCATTGGCGCGCAAAGTTGGTGCCGATGACAACTGTGGGACTGACAACATGCATGGATTTGGATGTTTTTTTGAGGTAAATGGTAATTTTTTATACTTAAAATTATGAACATTACACGAGTAATTAATGAAATTTAGTCGTGTGAATTGAAAATTTTTTAGTGTTATGTATATAAATCCCCGCTTTATTTATCAGAAAATAAACTGCAGGAGTAACATTTATAAATCAAATAACTTAGTAAGAGATAAATGAGACTACTTAATGCTTAAACTTGGACAAGTACTGGGAGTCTTAAGAAAATTCATGTTGCTTGGGTGATAAGCTGGGCTTTTTATTTTGCTGAATTTGTTACACGCAAGAAAGCAAAGCTAGAATTACAAATATGGAAGATATTCTGTGTTGTTAATAGTGGATGGAGTTTGTTTTAGGAGCTCAACCTAGTCCAGGTATCTTTATCCAATGCTGCATTTCCACAGTTATCCAACATAGTTGACTAAGTCCATAATTTGAGCTTATATACTATATCCCAAATTCTGTATGTGATGAGTTTCAGCATAACTGGGACCTTTTGGGTAGCCATTATTTTTGGTTTCAGAGCATAAATTGTAACAAACGCTTACTTTATATATATGGGCTATGGATATTTAGTATTGCGATTTTTCATGTTGGTCCTTTCATGCATGGTTATGTCCGAATGAAAAAAGAATATTCCTTGTTACTTGATCCAATTTTATGTCCTTGATGTGGTCATGTGTTATCTTGACAAATGAGATTATATTATTTTTTTTTTCATCACCATTATCATTAGTCTTATTTCTACTTTATGCAATTGTCTTTATGAGTTCTCATTTGCCATACATTCTTTTTCAGTGCTATTAGAGGTGTTAAATTTATTTTTTGAATTTCTTTTATGCTTAAAACCTTGCTAACTTTTGTTTATCATTATATCTTTCAATTTCTTCCATGTTAACTATTCTATTTGTGTATTTGTCTCCTCATTGGGCATCATTAGCTACATTAATTCTATCAATTTTCTAAACAAATCATTCTTCAATTACAATGACAAAAGGTACACAATTATAATTTAAGGACTATTTAGTGACTAACTATTGTAATAAGTGTAAGGTACAGGCATTAGTTGAGGTTGGATATTGGGTTTGGTTGTTGCTTTTTTTCTTTATATATAGTTTTGTAGAATAGATTTTTTGAGCAATGTTGCTTGACCACTGCCAATACCATGTAGGACCTGGATCTGTTCTCCAAGGTTAGATAACACTCTACAACGTTGAACTTTCGCAAGAATTATTTTCTTGAAATCTCTCTAAAACTATGGGAGTAAGAGCAAACAGAATAAAAATGGTGGTTGGCGATTTTTCACAGATCGACTAGATCCCTATTATGAATTTCAACATCTGAAGACTTCTCAAGCTCTTGCACGTAGACTCAAATGATTGGAGTTTAGTTAGGAGTATTGAGACTAAAGAAGTGATTGTTTGCTAAGGATCCACGATTATTAATTGGTTCCCCAAGTTATTTAAAAGTGCATTGTTGACATTGGCTCTTATGGCAGAGGCTTTGCACTTAGAGTTAATTTATTCTCTCCTGGGTTTTAGCTTCTTAAGCCCCACATTGGCAACAACAATGACAATTTGCTCATGTGGCGCCTTCTCAGTGAGGGTTCATCCCTTCCACTTTAAGGAAGAAACTTGGAGAAGCAAACCATCATGATAAGGGTCTTCATTAGTTATGCTGTATGTTGTGAGGATGATTGTAATGGGGGACTTGGCATCAACACTCGAGAACTTGACGAAATATTGGTTGTATTGGAATGAAGGCTCTGAGTGACTAGAATCTAGGTTTCATCCCTTCCACTTTATGGAAGCAACATGAGAAGTAAACCATCATGATAAGAGTCTAAGAGTCTTCATTAGTTATGCTTTAAGTGGTGAGAATGATTATAATGGGGGACTTGGCATCAACACTCGAGAGCTTGTTGAAATATTGGTCAAATTCGAATGAAGGCTTTGATTGACTCAAATCTAAGAGATTTTAGTGTATTAACTCGAAGAATAAACAATGTTGTACTGATCGCCAAAATTGTGTATGCAAGGACATTTGTCATGCAAGTAATGTAGAAGTGAATAGGGTATCATTCCCATGAAAATATTCTTGTAAATATTTGAATAACTAAATATTAATTGTAATTTACCTTATGTTTTATCTAATAACTAGAATTTTGTGATACTTATAACTATAACTATATATTTTGAAAAACCAAAGCTATACAACAATTTTTAATGTAAGGTGAAAAGAGATGACTTTGGATCTATGATCTTCTTAGACGGAATCTCTTAATTATTTTGCTGATGATTTTCCCTATATATATTATTAATTCAGAATATAGGTGTCTCTTAGTCTTCGTCGATAACTAGGAAATCTAATCATTTTTGCTAAGTATATGTCTATACTAATTGTTGGGTGATTGTAAAAAATATGATTTTTATTAGATTGCAAATCTCCAAGTAATTTATGCCTATATATTTGAAGATTCCTCTGTTTTGTCCTAATTATTCCATTATGACTCCTTTGATGCCTATAACTCATATTAGGTTTAAGATGTGTATGACCAGCACACATGTAAATTTAAGAACAAAACAAAAGAAAACAAACTACGCAATTTTTGTTCATACATCAACACAAAAGGTACCAAGAATAGTTTAAAATTCATCACAATTCTAGAGGCAATACAAGCTAGTTATGCTTCTAAAAGAGAAAACAAAGATATAATACATTAAACAATAGAAAAAATCTACACTATAGAAAACAATTTTAGGAAATGATGAACCAGGTGAAATTTTTTGAGTCTAATTCCTCTTGCTGTTGCCCTAGTGCAATCTTCTCCTTTGAACTCACTCTTTTTCTTCTCACTATTTTCTCCCACTTAACTCTCCACACTTATACACCTATACTCACTCTATACTTCATTTAACACTCTATACTGTCATCTTTTGACTCCACATCATAATTCCTTTAAAGATGGTACAATAACTCCCTAAGTCAGCTCCAAAATTATTTTGAAATTAAATTTTAGGGCTGTCCCATTACGGTGTTGAGAAGTTAGCGTTGCAACTCTACTTGGTCTACTTGGTCTACTTGGTAGTGATTTGACACTCTCTTGTAATGCTGAGGTGAAGTTCTTTGTCTTTTTGGCTTGATTGGGACTACTCGTGTTGAATACTCCATCATATGCATTGAGGCACCAAAATTTGTGTTTGAAGTATTCAAATCTTCTCTCCTTTGGTGTTATGACACTGAATATCAACACATGGGCATTGAGCTCTCGATTTTTGGACATTTTCTTCAGCCTCTCCAATGTTGTAGTGCATGATGGTTGATGCTGAGGTGTCTGCTTTCTAGTGTTATGGTGTTGAAGATTTAGCGCGTAAGAGCTATGCTCTTTATTTCTTTTGTCGTTTTATGCTAACTGCAATTCCATGGTGTGTGGATGTAGTGCGAAGGCGCCATCATGAAATTTTTTGTGTTGTGTTCTAAATTTTCTCCTATAGAAACTTTTGCTAATATAATTAGTGGTACTACATGAAAAATAAATTGATATTTAATAAGTACTTATTATTTAATTTACCATCTCACTCAACAAATAGCCTTAAACTTAAACTATTTATTATCTTTAAGTAATTAAGGTTTTGTTTGGGGAAGTTGCAGTAAACTGCTCTGTGGAAGCTGTTATGGTTTAGTTAACTGACAGTTTTTTGCAATTTGAAAATAGTTGTGCAGCTGTTATTTCTGGACAAATGATAATTGTGTCTCTGTATAATAATGTTGTTTGCAACATAACTATTCATATCAGTTCATTCTATACTTTAAAATCAAATATCTAGTACAGAACGTTACAAAATAAAGATAAATATCAGTAGCATGACTACTAAAATTAAGAAAAAGACTATTAAAACAACAATTAATAATTTGGTAATATTATTTTTAAAATGCAGATGACATGTCACGAACTAAGCTGTTCTCCAGAGATGCTCTCCATGCCGGATCACTCTTGGCGGTAGAATCTTCCAGTCTATCTGCCCATAAAAAATAGTCATATTTTTCTGCGATTCTCCGTGGCACCTGTGAAACTCTCCCGTAGCTATGTGGCTGACGTGAAGTGAACAAGGAATATTGAAATCCACAGTAGCAGTGCAATCCTCTCGAGGTACTAGAAATCCTCGAGCTCATCTTTCCTGAATGCTAAAAAACATACCCTTTGACATAAACATAAGTAGAAATTGATAGCAAAAGTAATTAATTAAAGTTTTATGCAACTGCAAGGTCTCGGAGAACTCAATATATAAACCAACGAATCTTGGTTGTCTTTATCCTTTGTAATATTAAGCTTTTGTGTGTCACATATGCATATCACCCAAAAAAGGTCATTCAGAATAACCTCAAAAATAGTAGCACTGAAAAAAGAGTGAATTTTGTTGTCTTCTTTAGGATTTCATATGTGACACCAACCAATAACGATATACAGACAATCCAGAAGAACCCATAAGGTTAAATGTCTCATCACAGACCTCCAAAACCCACCAAAAGAAGAAGAAAGGAAATGCAAAAGAAAAATACACAAAAATTGCGTAAAAAACCGAAACAAGAATATCAAATACATAAGTAACAGGTATAAACATGAACTGTATAAAATACTGATACAATAAATAGTGAATGTCTTCAACAATCATTACAATTAACATGAATAAAAACTATCATTCTCCCTAATCATCCTCCAACAATCGCATTCATAATTCGTTCGATCAACTCTGCCATCTCACTTGCACCATCCCCATCTTTCGGGAACATCATTTTTGGCATGTGACAAAGTCTGTCCAAGACAATATTTATGTGCCTTGCCATGGACATGTGCATGATTCTCGTCTGCCCGACGAAAGTCGATGTCATTGCGGGAAGGATGTCGCCGAATATGTTTATGGAGAGTCATCGTGGAAATCATAATCTGCCTCTGTTTGATAACGAATAAGATGACATATCAAGAAGTATACCCCATTTTTTTCCAAATACCAATAGTCCTATCAATGATACTGCGTAAGGAGGAATGTCTTTTGTTGAACATTTATTTCTTGCCTTGTGCGACATTGCTTTCTCGCTCAAAATCAGGTATTTGGTATCTCGTATTATGATTGTTTGAGATACCCTCGCTGCAATTGATATTCAACATCAAATTAATAGTATTTACCAGATTACATTGAATGATTGTTGTTGAATAAAAAAAGAACTAAGAAAGTAGCTCAGTCTCAAGAGAACCTGTGAGTGGATGTGGCAAATTGTATTTGATATTCCGTGTTCCAGATTTGAAAATTCGACTGTCATATGCACTGCCCTCTCAACCGGCGATGACAAGTGAAGCACATGTTGAAGTTGCATTTTGTCATGACATTATGCGTTTGAGACTCACAACGGCCAATGAATGTGATCTTTTCATTATTTGGAACATGTGCATCAACGTGTTTTTGATTGATTGTTTCAATACAATTCTAGAAAGTAATGAATGTTACGTAATTACGATATTTATATAAAAATTGAATGTAATAAATAAGAGAAATTACTTTAAAGTATGACATATACCGCGCATCTTATGAAATCTCTGTGGCAGTCCGTTCGAATATATGATCTATTGGCTTTATGATTTGTGAAGAAAAAGTGACAAGTGCATTCAACTTTACTAAGAAGTATCTGCAAATCATTTTGGAAGTGTGTTGAAATCGCTCTATAGCTGATCGCATTGATTCATTTTGCGATAATATGTAAAGATTATTTGCTAACATCTCTCATGAAGTCGTTTAAGTTGAGTCATGATGTTCATGATTTCTGTGTGTTTGTCCAACATATCAATGAATGCCGCCTGTGTCATGTTGAACATATTGTTAATCTCGTTGGTCGGCCCACAAGCATACTCCTAAACTAATTTGTCACCAATATATGAGGATGTCATGCTAGGGTAGAGCATTATGTACGAGTTATAATAATTGTACATCAAACATACTACAACTGCAACTCTTCTTCTGCGCCTCTGTAATTGCATATATGTATTTCGGTATCAAAGTGGCTAACAAATAAACATAAATGAATTAGCTAAAATCATATAAGGTTATGAACAAAACTAACATAAGCAAACAACATTACGGAAGTAAATAGAAAACATAACGATGAATGAAAAACTCTCAAGTAAAGTGACATGTCTAAAGCAGCATAAATATCCAAAGCAGCGTGAAAAACCATAAACAAATAAAAATGTCCAAAGTAAATAAATAAATAACAAATATGAAATGTCCCACAATAATCTAATAAAAAAAGTGTCCCTTAGATGTCACTGCTCCCATGAAAATAGCGTAGGTAAGCCACCCTTTAGTCAGTGGTCATCGTCATGAAAAACTCTCTCCGGGTTGCATCTTCAAACAACTTCATAGAGAACAAATACTGCAATATGTCATCGTAAATTTTTGGAGTTATCTCTAGAACTTGCATAACCTGCTGGACAAAAATTACTTGTGATGGGTTGGGGTCATTGGTGCATGAAGCCACTAGTAGATCCCTCTTTTATTTTTTTTTCAACCCGAGGTTGCTTTGACCTGCTCGTGGACTCAACGTCTTGGAGGTTCGGGTTGAGGCCTTCATTGTAATCACCTGTTTGATCAGCTCTCAAATTTCCAAGAATACCACCAATTCCCGTCTCACTAGAGGCATATGCTTTGTTATCTGTTGCTATGACACCTCCAAACATATGATTCAACTTCTCCTCCAGCACATGATCGATTCAACTATATTTAAATTTTTAGCAGGTATCACTTACAAATTCATATAACATATTTTTTTTATTTAAAAATAATTTAAAAATTAACAAAATTTCAAAAATGCTCATTGCCGGTCTCTCTACTGACCACACCTCAGAAGTATCAATCTTTCGCTTTATCGGATCCCACTCCAAGCTCGTTGATCCTCACTTCAACTTTTTCCAGATTTTTCAATCCTTCTTTAGCTGATGTAAGTTATTTTTTAATCGCATCCTATATCATACTCTTTGCCTGTACTTTCTTTGAATTTTCTAATAACATTTTATCAGTCTTGTTGAAATAGGTTGTCGGCCTATTTCCTAGTTTGACCTCCTTGATGCAAAGGTCGCAAAATATTTATTTGTCTCTTATGCCACATTATAGATGAACTGACCTCTTTTGTCTTAACCTTTACATTACTAGCATGAAAAAAACTAATCAACATAAATAGGAATGTCACATTATTGCAACTTAAAAAAAATAGGAATGTCACAATATCATCATCAATGCCCCTCCACAACACATTACACCATCTACACATCATGCCACCACCTCCACACACAAACACCTCCACACACCAACACATCAAGACACCAACACATCCACAACACCACCACCACCACCTCTACACACCAACATGTCCACACAAACACAACCACACACCAACCATCACCTCGACATATCCACCAACACATCCTCTAACATAAACACAACCACACACCAACCACCGCCTCTGCAACACCATCAACACATCCTCTAATACAAACACAACTACACATCAACCACCACCTCCACACACAAACCAACATACAACATCACCTCCACATCCACAACATTGCTATCTACAAATCAAGCACCCTCTTTCAGCCATTTTTCAAATTCTTTGTCAAGCATCGAAGGTAAAGATAAAACCCCACCCATATTTTTTCATTTGATGCAATCTCATATAGGGCATTGAAACATTGTCATCAACAAATCAAGTCTCTTTCAGAATTTTTTCAATTTCTATGACAAACATCAAAGGTAAAGGTAAAAAGCCCACCCCATATTTTTCATTTGATACAATTACAGACTGGGCACCCGAAATATTACTATCAACAAATCAAGCACCCCCTTTAAGCCATATTTCAATTCTCTTTTAAACATCAGAGGTAAAGATAAAACCCCATACCAATTTTAGCATTTGATACAGTTACGTACAAGGCACCCGAAATATTCCTATCAACAAATCAAGCATCTTTTCTCAGCCCTTTCTAAAATTCTCACTAACATCAAAGGTATAGATCAAACCCCATGTCATATTTTCATTTGAGGGTACTACATATTGGGCACCTGAAATATTGCCATCAACGAATCAAGCACCGTCTTTTAGCCATTTGCAAATTCACAATCAAACATCATAGATAAAGATAAAACCTCATTCCATATCACATTCAACCAAAAATCACAAAATTCAAATTCCAAATCATAAAGAGAAAGCCACAAATCATAAAATATAAATTCTCACTTCAAATTGCAAATGAAAAAGCCAGTAATAGCAAAATCCAAATTCTTAATTCAAACCGCAAATAAGAAAGCCACAAATCTCAAAAAGAAAGTCATTCCATTGAAAAAAATATGTGATACTGTGGGAGGACGGAGAGCATAGTAAGCAAACAGAGAACCAGAGATCGGAGAGAAGAGGGAGAGGAGAGAGGCAACCTGTTGCCACCAGAGATCGGAGGGAAGAGGAAAGGAGAAAGATAACCCGTCGTTATCAGAGAGAGGTGCAAGATAGGGCGATCGAGAGAGACGTGACCTAGGGTAAAAGAAACACGAGAGAGAGGGCGGGTGAGAGGGGAGCATCGAGAGGAGCATATGAGTCATAGGTTCACGAAGAAATGCAGGCTAATGGTCGAACCCACGGCCCGCTTTTAACATAACTTTAGCAACGCCACCGTGCCGCGGTTTCCAAATACCTCATTTTGTATTCTCAAAACTCACCGCACCAAATAAGCTGCCCCAAACGGGCTATAAATATACTTTTATCATATTATTGATTCATTTGATAATAATTATGTTAAAAATTATGTGTTTTTAAATAATGATTTAGCTAAATGTTAGCTTCGTATGCATTATTATTATTTTGAATAATAAATAACTAAATAACAGCTTAAGTTCTTACTTCAGCTAATACTCTTCTGAAGTTTAGCTTGTTTAGTATTTTCTAGCATTTGCAATTAATTTTAATAACTTTTAGTTAGACAATTGTCATAAAATTTTTTCATTAATGATTTATATTATTATAACTAAGATATTTTCTTCTGAATATGATATAAGCAATCTAAATTTTATAGATATTTAACTATTGAATTATAAAAGAATATGAGGTATCAAGTTTTTTATGTTAATATTTAGCCTTAAGATTTTTTCATCTCTTTCATCCTTTCATTTTTAACACTGTCATTGCCGGTCCCAAGCCCAGATGTGAAAAGTGGAGGATTGCGTTAGGTAGACGACAGTCAGCGTAAAGTTTGTCGAAAAAATCATGACATGAATCATTTTGATCATTGTGTAAGTGTTAGGGCGTCTCTTGGAAGTGACGCGTTGTATGACTTGTATACAGTGGAAAGTGTGCAAGGGCTGCTACACCGGCGCCCGGCGTAGTATCAAATAAGCAAGGGTTCTCACATTACGGACTGATCTTTGGTAAAGAAGTTAGTCCATGATACTAGTATTAAGATATGATCTTGCAATATAGGTACTCTCATGGTAAATTAATGGAATTAGTTGATATTATGATTCCTAGAAAGATAAATATCTTATGTATTCAAGAAACTAAATAGGTTGGACAAAAAATTAAGGAGATTGATCACTTAGGTTTTAAACATTGGTATTCTAGTAAGAATCTCGCTAGAAATGGTGTAGGCGTAATTATGGATAAATAGTTTGAAAGATACAACAACAACAAAGCCTTAAGCCCACTAAGTGGGGTCGGCTACATGAATCATTCTTCTCCATTGCGTCATATTTATTATCAAATTTTCGTTTAATTCTAATAAATTAAGTTCATTTTTTATGCAATAAGCCCAAGTTTTTCTAGTTCTGCCTCTGTCTTTCTTAACATAAGTTGTATCTAAAACATCTACTCTTCTAATCGGATCATCAGGCGGTCGACGTTTAATGTGACCAAACCATCTAAGGCGACTCTCTCTAATTTGAAAGATAATGTTGTAAAAATTAATAGAGTTGGAGATAGAATTATAACAATTAAGATTATTATTGATATTAGGATTTTTAATATTATAGGGCTTATGCTCCTCAAGTAGGTTTAGATATAGGATCTTTAACTTAGAGGACTTAATACACTTGATACCTCTTGATTGGAGGAGATTTAACTGAATTTTTCGGTAGAGTGACAAAAGATTTCAGAAATATTCATGGTGGCTACGGTTATGGAGCGATTATTGAAATTGTAAAATAATGAATATTATGATTCAATATCGTAGAATTAGATGAGGGTACCTAAAAGACACAAATAAAATTATTTTTTATGAGTAAAATTTGAGATATTCATGATGTAGCAAATGTTATGTGGGAAAAAGTAACAAATACTATTAAACAAGTGTCAAAAGATGTACTTGAAGAATCAAAAGAAAAAGTTTATATAAATAAAAATAGTTGGTGGTGGAATAATAATGTGCAAGAAAAGATAAAATATAGAAAGTTATGTTAGCATTTACCTCGATGTTTCCCCCATATTCACCAAGGTTTGCTGAATCTACCGGTAAGGTTTCCGGATGTACGAAGTCACCATTTCTGAGATTGCGAAGCTCTCTCCTCATTTCGGTTACGAACAAGTGAAAACCTGCGGAGTGATCATCAAATTTGCTATCCAAAGCTGATTGAGCTTCACACAATTCATTCCAGCGGTGATCTTCGTCACTCGCCGGCTTCTTTTCCCCTTTAGCCATGAGCTCTGATATCAAACTGACGCATCCTTCACTTTCCAGCTCTAGAAGCAGCCTGGTAAGAAGCAGAATACAGAGAAATAAAATGGAAACTATTTGGAAAAGCTGTTTTATCCTAATATTATCTGCTTTCCTTCTCTTTCATTCGAAACTATATAGGGGACAAAAACAGATACAACCCACGTGACTGGAAGTGGTTGTAACTAACAAAGTAATTAGTAACTAATTATAAAGGAAATTAAGTAATAGACTAAAAAGGAAAATAAGCAAACTATAAAAAGGATAATTATTCTCAAACTATCTGAACCGAGATGGCGTTGCCCTGCAACACTCACTTATTTTTGGCAAAATAACCTCTATTTATAAAAAAGAAGGTTACAAAATTATGAGGCTCTGATATATGGCATTGACATAATAGTCCCCCCTGAAGCAAAAAAGAAAAGTGGCCACAAGGAACTCTATCCAGCACAATACTATCAGATCTAGTGCCAAGTTTTGCAAGCCAATAAAATGGTTTGTTTCCTTCTCTACAATTATGAGCCCACTTGACATTCTTCCAAAGATCAATTGAATAATGATTTTGAAGGTATATATAAAAAACCAGGGAAAGACAGCAACCTTGCAGGAATACTTCCAGAGCATAAGTGAATCCATCTCAAAAATCAAATTGTTCCAATTCAGTCTATCAACAACCTTAGTAGCCACCAGTAGAGCAAGAGCTTCAGCATGGACAGCAATACTTCAAGAGCAGGGGCTGAAAAATAAGCCAGGCAACCGCCATTATGGTCTCTAAAACTCCTCCCAACCCAGCCGCACCACCTATAAAACTCCCATCAAAGTTCTCTTTAATCCAACCCAATTCAGATTTCATCCATTTAACAAGTTGAGGAAGATGCGAGACATTAAACTCTGAACCTGAAGAGTCTTAGATAAACCAAGTACATCAAATCCTTTCAATTTGCCGAAGGTGATAATTTTGTGCGCAAAAGCCATGATGTGAAGATACGTGCTCTTGCTGGTCTCCCTCATTATCTTATGCTTTATGTTGTTTCGAGCCATCTAGATAAACCACCAAGCCTCAAGAGGGATGGTAGACAACATATTTGAATCAGTATTGCCTTGTGGTCTCCAAGCATCTAAGCAATTCTTAATATTCACGTAGCCTCTATTTGGTGTGTTGATATTGAAAGCTTTACCAACCAACTTCCAAACTTCCATAGAGAACCTACAAGAAAGAAAAAGGTGAGTGATGGATTCATCCTAACTTAGTGTACAAAAGGCAGCAGGAGGGAGGCTTGATCCATTTTATTTTGAGAATATCATCAGTGGGCAGGATTCTATGAAAAGTTTTCCACAAGAAGAAAGACTGGGAAGGTTTCAGAAATTTTCTCCAAGTTCAGCTACCCAAAATAACCTGCTGCAGTAGTGGAGGAGATGCCTTTAGAGATGGACTTTTTAGTTCGCATTTTACAAATGAGTTTTTCTGCCCTGCTAACTTGAAAAGGAATGCTGCATATATCATTAACTTCTCCTTCATCCAGATACTCTTAAAGGTTTTGCACATTCTATCTCAACTCCTAAAATCAGAAATCATAGTATTCAGCTCCCAATGGCCAGCAAAACAGTAAACAAGGGGACCTTCACGAGTCCAGTTGTCCTACCAAAAGCTCAACTTCCCTTCACCCACCTCTCAAGCAGTGAAATTGTCAGCCTGCATTCTCCATTTAAACAACTCTTTCCAATTTAGTTCCAATTAAGTATGATTTAAATTTGTTAAAGAAAAATATTATAGGTAGCAATCCTTTTTCAGTTGCATAATTTATTTTTATCTCATTTAAAATTTTACTAGTATAATAAATCGCATGAAATTATTATTTTTTTGCCACAACACACCCCCTAGAATATAATCACTAGCATCGCATATCAGATGCTACTATAATAGGTGTAGTGATTAATTTATATTTTAATATTTCAAAGTCTCTCATGCTTTTATAATTAAATCTATAAGACATCCTAAAAAATAGCATAATGTCTAGATATTTTTAAAAATTCTTTAATGAATCTTTATAAAACCTTGCATATGCTAAAACTCCTAATTTAGCTCAAATTAGCGGTGAATGATTTCTATAACTTAAATTTTAGCCTTCTCCATCTCAAATCATTTTCTCTAAATTTTTATGCCATATAATAATGCGCGTGCTACATAAATTGACATTTTTCTTAACTTCAAACTAAATTAATCTCTTAATGTCGTTGCAAAGCTAAGACGAGATGCTCAAAATATTTATCAAAAGATGTGCCAAGCTTTATCATAAATATTTAACGCCCTTCTTAATTGAATTAGAAAAATTAGATATCATACATCTTTGAAAGATGCAGGAGCATTGAAGACTCCAAAGGACTCAAATCTAGCATTAAGGGGTAGACAGGTTGACTAGATCGACAAGGAGTGCCGAGGAACATATATCGCTTCAAAGTGCTAATCAGAATGATTAGCTTAAGAAGGAGAGCTAAGGGACACATCCAACCTCTAAGAAGCAATCTAATGGATCTTTTACTAATTTATCTAATATTTGGTCAATAAAGGATAATAATAATAACCTTTCATAGTGACTATTTAATATTTTATGATCTATGCAAATTCTCCATTTTGTTACTGCTCTCTTAGGGATATATTCATTTTTTTATTCACTGCCACTGTCATTCTCTTCATTTTTTTTTCGTACACAATATATAATGCTCACCTAAGTTATCCGAAATGCGGTAAATTATCTTAACATCTAATCATTTCAAATTCTCCATCTTCACTACTTCCTTATCGCTGGGTTCAACATTTTTAGTGAATCAGCTTTTAGTTGATAATTTTTTTTTATCAATATCCTATGCATACATAAGGAATGATTATGCATAAGGAATGATTTATTATTTTAATTTCTGTAATTATTTAACTAAAAGTTTTTTTATAAATCCTAAATATTCTTTTTTTTCTTTGCTCGTCAAAATTAGAAGAAATTATAATTGACAAAGTTGACGATTCATCTGAAAAAGCATGTCTAAAATGTTTGAGAAATGTTTTCAACTCTAATATAGGTGCTTTTATAATAAATAGTTTCAATTCTCATGTTAAGGATGATGTGTCTAATATCTCAATTTTTTTCTTGTAAAATTTTGGTATAGCATTAAAAAATTGGTTATAAACATTCCTTGTTTTATCTATCTTTTGAATTGTTAAAACTTGCTCTATTAGGTCTAGATCTAAATTTTTATATGATTAGTCATGCACACACCAATCCATTAAGTAAACCCTAAAACATTCACTATTTGAATTATCAAGGAATTGCATTAATCTAAAAATTTTAAGGGAAACTTCTTGATTTTGAACTCTCACTATCAATTCTTATTTTGCACATCTATCATAACCATTTTTTCTACTAAAAAGGACCTAGGAGGAGTAGGATTTTTTTCATCTTCTATATCTATAATATTGTGAATTTTGTAAAAAATATAAAATTGTCAAGCTTAACCAAAATATCCTCTATAATTCTTCTATGATAATTCATTGAACAGTTTATTAACTGAAGGGTCATAATAAATGTTACACTTTCATAATCCTAATCTCTTAAAGATGGATAAAGTCATCAAATTGATACTGGCTCCCAAGTCATGTAGTGCATTTCTAAAAGAATTATCTCCTGGTATGATAAAATATTGGATCTGTCAATTTTTATAGAATTTTATTTTGGATAATAGTACTAGACTCATTTACTAATGCCACAGTTTCAAAATATTATAGCTTTCTTTTTTAAGTTACCATTTATAAATTTTGCATTAGGGAAGAAGTTTGATAGTGTGAAAAATTAGGGAAGAAATTCACAAATCCAAAGCGTGTTCTCTCTATTTGAATCATCATCTTGTTTGTAGAAGTTTGATTAGAAGTAAATTGTGAATCAGAATTGTGGAATAAAAGTTAGGATTAACGAGCATTGATAGTTTATATATTCTAATTCCTTGTGATCCTCAGTGGAACAATATCTTTCTTACTATATATTATAGGAACGGCACTGTGTATGCCATAAGGGCCGGTTATATCCCATTTCTCATGTGAAACTTATTAGTTCTCTTTGGAGTTTCCTAATAGAATATGAGAAGTTTTTACTGTTACCCTGCTTTCTTTTTCAGAAAATTAAAGATGAGTGATAAGCAGTATCTAAAAGCCATAAACAATTGAGGCATGCCTTTAGAAATAGTACCCTCCTCAGATGTGAAGTAAATTGCTAATGGTCGCATACTTTTAGTGCTTCTATTTTAACTTACTAGGGTCAACAATAATGTCCATTATATGAAAGTTGGATTCTATTATAGAATCAGTTCCTTTTTTAAACCCGAGATTTTCCTTTTTTTTATTGCCATGTCTTTTACTCGACGTTGGATATTGTTATGTTGTTTTTTTCCATATAATATTGTTTTTCCTAGAGAAAAAAAAAACTCTTCTCCACTTGATTGATAATTCTCATGATAATGCTCGTCTTTGAAAACTCAAATGTTTTTTTGGTGTGCCATTCTCACTATCTGGCTACAGGGGATTTCTTATTGTCTGATTATAATTAAAGACCTTACCAACTTAGTTCATGCAAACCATGATTCTTGATGATTATGTTCTGTTACACCAGCATGTTAATTTTTCTTTCGCGAGGAGACCAGTTCAATCAAAATATGTCATTTAGATGACGATTGATAGATAAATTGCACAAGCTTTTGAACTATTTTTAAATAACTGTCCTTTTTTTACTGATATAATCTTTCTGTTTTTTTTTTTTTGGCTGAGACATTATTCTTTTTGATCTGTTGTTATCGTTATTTTTTTCTTGGATGCTTTGTTATATATAAAGAAAATGTACTTTTTGTCTACTTTTGCTTAAGATGCTGCTCCTTTTGCTCACGCTTTTTAGGAGACAACACTTTATGTGACACTTGAACCATGCCCTATGTGTGCTGGCGCGATACTTCAAGCCAGAATTGATACCGTGGTGTGGGGAGCTCCGAATAGATTGTTAGGAGCTGATGGCAGTTGGGTCAGGTCTGTGTATCTTAAACTTGAATATTTTTTTCCACGCACCAAAGCATTTTTGTGAATTTTAGGAGCGAAATGGGCTGCTGTATCTTACAAAATCTTTATAATTTTTTTGACCTTCGATCCTCTGGCTGGCTGTATATTGTTTTTGTGACTCAGTTATCTTGATTTTTTCTTGACTGCCAATGCAGGCTATTTCCTAATGGTGATGGTGGAAGCAGTAGCATGAATCCACCAACTCAAATGGCTGGACCTGTTCACCCTTTCCACCCAAATATAAAAATAAGGCGAGGGGTCCTAGAGACCGAGTGTGGGGATGTCATGCAGCAGTTTTTTAAGCTCAGGAGGAAGAAAGATAAGAAACCAGAATCTTCACCGCCACCTTCATACCTTCCACTATCAAATCGCCCAGTGAAGTTCTTTTCCAAGCTGCATAACATCTTCTGCATGATGTTTTGCGTGTAGCAATATTTATTTTTATTCTTTTTCCCCTCTACTTCCATCTGTTAAAAAAAAGTACACTTTAGTCTGTTTTAATATAAATTGCCCAATAAATTTTGTTATCATTTGTGTTTTGCAATGCTATATTTTCATTAGTTGCTAATGTAGTTTGATGAGTTGAGTTGATCAATTTTGCAAACTTATTCATTTGAAGGATGGAAGGATTTTTTTCCAATGCCGGCTATTCCTCCCTTGAAAGCTAGCCAGTTCGGCAGCCATATGCGTGCGATTGAACTTTAATTTATTAGTGATTTTACTTGAAAAGTTGTTACAAATTAATGAACTTCACAGATTTTTATATCGAGGTCAAAAGACGGTATATTTGAGTGATAAAATTTCTGTACAAGTAAACGCTTTCGTATTTGATCTAAATGTTGTGGTTTAATATGTATGTATTCGTGCGTGCGTGCGCGCGCGCGCACAGGTATCTTATTTTTCAATAAGAGGTTATATATCTAATGGAATTTTATATATATTTTTTTGGGAAAATTGAGGGCCTTGCCTAGAAAAATCCACAAGTAAAAAATCACAAATGAAAGCAAGTTTCATCTACACGTTAAAAAAAAAAAAAAACTTTGTAGAAAACGAAATAGGCTAAAAAAAACAAAACTTGAGAAGGGAAAGAGAAATAATGAAACCGATGAGAACTCGGAAATCATAGCATTCTTAGTGAATTGGCTCCATCTAGGTTGACAGAAAGGCTACGAGCAAATGTAGCAATGGACGTATCAATATATATTTAGGAAGCAAAAAGAGAAGAAATCAGGCAACTGGCAATTTCGAAGCAAGATAGAACTAGATAATCCAATCGATTGAGCCCATTGTTCTCATCATAACTCAAAAAAAAAAAAAATTGATGCAGCGGCTGGCAAGGGGTTCCATCCAGATTATGCAAGAGGTCGTCGGTTGAATTCCCCTTGAGAGACAGCATAGTCATCCCATAGTAAGAGGCAATCATGTATAAAATGAATAATAGCAGAGAACGGGTAAATCTAGGGCTGGCAATTTGGCTCGTTGTTCGCGAACGGCTCGTGTTCGGCTCGTTAAGTAGCTCGTGTTCGAGCTCGTTCGTTAGCCTAACGAGCCGAACACGAACAAATTTTTAAGCTCGAAATGTTAACGAGCCGAACACAAACAATTGTTTGTTCGCTCGTGTTCGGCTCGAATTGGCTCGAAATAAAAAAATAATCATATAATTATTTATATAATAATTTATTATATATATTATTATATATTAATATATTATATATATTTATATTTAAGTTTAAATCATAAGCTAGCTATGTGGTAGCGTGGTTATGCTTTGTTTCCATTCATTTGGTCTGGGTTCGAATCCGTGCTAGACGTATATTTTTCCAATTAATTTTAACGAGCCAATTTCGGAGCCGAACACGAGCCGAACACGAACAAGAATATTTAATTCGAGCCGAACACGAATACACCTTTCACGAGCCATTTCGAACACGAGCCGAGCTAATTTCGAACGAGCCGAACACGAGCCAAGCCTGAGCTCGCTCAAGCTCGGCTCGTTTACAGCCCTAGGTAAATCGGTTTTCAGAAACCAGAGCTCTCATGATAAAAGAAATTGATATAAGAAAGAAGTGTCCTGCTGTAAATGAATTCCATAACAGAGAAAATGGCATCAACTAATATAAAGAAAGGTAATAATTTGAGGTATTATGGATTTGAACTTCCATTTTATGCTACTTTGTTTGATGGCATATTTTGTAGTTCTTGAAACTATTTCCACAGTTGCAATTTCTTTCCTGAATGTATGTGCATTCCTCTCTAATTCAATGTGAGAAGCTGTTATCTGAATAGTGAGTAAAGAAAAATATCTCGTGGGCTTACAGCTATAGGAATCAGCCAAAAAAAGAAATTAGAGTATGCTGGAGCACAAAGTGGGACCAAGTGGTGCTTCAAGCTTTACTAGGTAGAAGGAAAAATTGCATTGAAATAACAAATGTGCATGAGTTGCAGGTCTTTGCTTGTATAGAATACAAATATTAGTGATATTGATACCTCTCGTCGAGAGAGCATCCAAAGTTCTGAAATCACGGATGAGAATTTTCCAAACAAAAGTAGAGAATTTATAAGTATATACCCATTGAACCAAATGAAATTACTCTTGTCTAAATGCAGTTGATCACTTTATAGATGATAGTAAACGTCCTTTTAGAAAACACTTATTTTTTCTAACAAATGTTAAAACTTGAGTTTAAAATATGGATTTTGATAATAATGTTGATGTATTCTGTGGTGGCTTTATGTCGGGCAGGGAATCATCAGTTGGAATTATTTAAGAATGCAACAGCAGTGGTCTTACTAGGACAACCAAACCATTCAAAAATCAAAGCACCGTTATATAGGGACATACCTTTCCACCATGGATCATAGAAAAAGGAGAGCTTGCTATTGCTAGTTATCTGAAAACTAAAGCATTGTCTTATTCTACTGAAACGAAAGCTGGAAGATTTTCCATAAAATGGAAAACTATTGTTTTTTGTCATGTAGGATGCACATATGTGAGTTATAACACTAATTAGATATTCGGTTTTCGAAATTATAAAATCTCCATATTATTTTGACCTTGTACATGATATTGAGAGTGTCAAGGTTGCGAATAACCAATCCCTCATAATGTTAGGGTTTGGAGGTATTTTAACAAAATATAGAATGGATTTTATTGTTGAAGTTCCAAAAAGAAGGTTGTTAATTTTGGAGCTGATGTTCCTCTTTAAACCCTTACGGTAGTATCTAATTTAGTAATAAAAGTAACATAGGTAGAATTTTATATCGAAATTATTTGTGTATAATCTTACTTCATAACCAGAGTTGTTGAATTTGAAGAATCCTGCAATGGATTGTCAGCTTATATTCAACGAAACATATCTTTACATATTTTAATAAGCCATTAATGTTTAGATGCTCAAAAGGCCTTATTTTAAATGCAATTTTATTTAAGGACAGTTCAATGCACCGAATGATTAATTTGGGAGGTGGAACCCCTAGGGGTGTGTTATTGTATTTTTGTCTTTCTTAGTTGAGGGGATCCACCTCCCTTCCTTATCTTGTAACTTCTTTTTGAATTAATAGAATCGGATTCGTATAATGCTCCTCACCCTCCCCCCCCCCCACACCAAAAAAAGAAAAATGTGCTTGTGCTTATTGTTTTGCACGTAGATCCATGTAGCCTCTAGGTATGAATGTTTATGCTCCAAAACCTCAAGTCGTCACTGTATGACTACCACAAATGATATGATCTGTATTTTTTCAAAAATATGTGCTCACAATTTTTTAATATTTTAAATTCAATTTAATTTTTTTTTTGAATCTCCACAAAGTATCAATATAAAAAAATTCTTATTTTAAATTAGTGGGTAAGTTTTTTTGAGAATAAGAATGAAGATTTGCATAGTGACTTATATTTTTGAAGATATAAACACTAATACTCTGTAATAGAGGGCCTATTGGTGCATCAGTAACTAATTTTATCAGTTAGTATGAATCACCAGGCATTTAACACAAGATCTCGAGATTTTTTGAGAAAGAATTAGTCTAATTTAAATTATTCAAATCTTTGATTTAAGTAAATTTATAGTTAAACTGAATGGCCCAACGAGACAAACCAAATGAAACAAAATTGATCTAATATGAATCAAATCAACCTTAAATTAAACCATTAAGCCACTTTTAGAAGCTTTACTTACTTATTTGGGGGAGGGGGTCAAATGAACTCCAAATTAAATGTGTATACAATCAAATTATATGTCTCAATGATATGAATATAATGAGCCCAAATCACATAATTTTAAGGTCATTACGGACATCAAATTATTACAAATTTTTTTTTATGATAAAGGGAAATAAGTGTTGGCTATTAGATCGGGTGGTTATAATGGTTATTCACCAAATGATAAAAATTCCCCTCCTTTAGGGCCTATAAATAGATCTCATCTCTTCACTTGGAGAGGAAATGAGGAAGGAGTCCATTTCTAGTGTTGTTCTGGACTGGAGGCCCAACAATAAATCTCGACCACTAAGTTTCCCACTGCCACTCGCTAACCTCCTTTGACCACTGTTGGCCGCCCCATGCTTAGCACTATTGGTGGAAGTTATGGATTTAAGACCCCACATGGTAAGGATGCATTCTGCAGAGTAACAAAGTATCATGCAGCGTAACGGCGTACATTACAGAGTAATAAAATACTTTATTGAGTGAGAAAATATCATACATATTGAGTAATATAATGTTTTAAATTCTGTGAAAATACATTCCCTAAACACGATGTATCACAGACCTAGTGATAATTTCTAGTAGCAACTAATTTTGATTATTATGAAGTGAACCTTTATGTATATGAGCATAGTACATGAAGAAACTTTGCAACCATTTTTTGGTTGTGGGATAAGTGTTTATCTTTTTATTTACGAACTTATATTGGATTATTTCAACTAGGCCATACATTGTGGATTTTTCCCTCTCTAGGCTTTTTAGGTTTGAGGTTTTTTCTCTTTTTTGGGCTTTTTCATGTAAACATTCTCAGTGACTCCTCTTGTTTATTTTTATTATCTGTATATGTTAGATTTTTGTACAATGCCGAGTTGTTAAATTATTACCTTAGCACATTAATTTTTTTAGCGTGCAATAAACACATTTTAGTGCTAACCATCTAGTACTTTAATAAGTTTTTATTATTTTTATACATTGTGATTTATTAAAGTTATAGGAGTGTATTAAAATAAGTGATATAACTTTTATTTTATTTTAGTATAGTTTTCTAATGGATTATCTATCGACAATAAACGAGAAATGTCATCAAAAAAAGATTAAAGGCTTTGTTAGAATATCTATTGATATATTTGATATATTATCTACTCATAATACTAATTTCCACTATAAATTATGATAACCAAAATCCATTAACTAAAACTTTTATATCACACTATTACAACGAACTTTAAAATTTTCTTAATAAATTATAACATATGTTTTCTAAAAATTAGGGAAGAGCACTTTTGATATATTAGTTATAATTTAAAATTTGTTTTCCACCAAGAATTTATCTATTATTGAATTATTGATGTATTTTTCCACCAAAAAGATAATTACTTTTTTTTTGTATTATTATAAAATTGACTTGGACTACATTCTAATTTAGTGTGATGATATTAATGATATTAATACAATGATAAATGCACATGTAATAGTACGAGTTCATACAAATATTAAAGTAGTGAATAAGAATATTATCCTAAAGAGACCGTGGCACTAATTATTAAAATTTAATTGATTTATTACTATTCAAAATTTCAAAATAGGGATTATGATCAACTAATACTAAAAGATATCATACACTAAAACTAATATAGAATAATTATAAGATGGTGAAAACTATAAAGATGGATTTTAATTAGCCTAAGATCGAAGGACTAGACTTTGCCTATATGCATGCTGTTAGTGATAGTGCCCTAGGCCTATTATATGGATATTATATGGATATGTATTTTGAACTTTTTATGAATATTTTTCTATTTTAATTAGCATGTTTATGATAGAAGAAGAACCTTGAATAGTTTCATGTTTATTATGAAGATTATTCTAAATATCCATAATCGCTTATTGTTGTGGGAATGATGATAAATAAAGATTAATATAAAGTTTGATGGATATTCATGAGATGAATATGTGTATGGGGATACACATCAGATTTATATGTATTTATTGGAGAATAAATATCGGATCGACTCGCTTTGAGATTAAATCATGGATATAAGTCATATGTTAATCTCAAGTTGTAGTGACATCGAATCCTTTGACCTGAGATTGTCATGGTTCTCAACATGAGGAATATTATGTTTTGACATAACCCAACGTTGTCTTTGACCGGATGACCATAAAGATTATGATTGGGCATAATGTGAATCATGTAGTGAGATATGAGTAATCAAGATGGAATTTATCCCTCTTATAATAAGAGAGATATCTCCGGGCCCCTCGAATGATTTAGATCGAGAATTGTGTGGCCACACTCAAATGAATTGATGGAGATCAATCGCATTTATTTAATCGATCTAATCGGAGTCGAGAAATTAAAGATAGAGAGATATAAGGTTGACATTAATCCATGCCTTATATTCTATCATGATATCGTGTGATAAAGGGATTATGTCATTAACAATCAGGTTGTCTCAGATCTTGAGACTATTCATACTAACTTGGGTAGTTATAGTGTCTTGCTAGAGACTAACTATAACTTGTAGGTTTATAAATGGTGATTTAAGCCTACTGCCAATGTTAATTGAACCTATAGGGTCGCACAAAATTTGAATGGACTAGAATGGTTGATGAACACTCTCTCACTTGAGTAATTTATAATAATAAGATTATTTTAAATTACAAGCATGAATTAAAAGAGTTTTAATTCATCATATATTTAAAAAGGAGTTTTTAAATATATATTAAAAAATGACCTCTTTAATGAAGAGGTGCTATGAAACGGTGTCACTTCAATTAAAAGGAGGGGTCATGGCTTATGAAGTTAACTTTTATTATTTTCCTTTTGAAATCCATAAGAGAGGAAGAGAGTTCTTTGGGTTTTGGAGAAAACCCCGTTTCCGATCTAGCAGTTGGAAGCCATTTGGAAATCCGTTCGAGTGTGGATACCGGTAGAGGGCGGTGGTTTCAGCGCCTTAAAGATCCGAGGAAATCTAAGAGTAGAACTCTTGCATGTTATGATTTCTTGCACTTCTTTTTGGGTTTATGTTTTTGATTTGTATGAGCACATGAGATCCTTGGTGGTTTATTGGGGAAATGACTTTAATATGCGTACATGATTAATTTCGCTTCCGTTGCGCATGATCCCCAAAATCCAACACATGCGTGGGATTATTTTAACTAAACAGGTTGTTTCTCACAATGTATACTAAGATTTGATCAAAGCTGGTCATTTTCTTATTCTCACAATCCAAATGTTTTAGCCTTTTCTTATGCAACTTATCACTCTTAGTGATATATTGAAAGCAAGAAAATAATGTTAATACTCTTCGGATCTTGATATTTACTTATTTAATGGGTAACCATATAACAAGTATTTCACTTAAGATACTAACAACATATGAATAATAAGCAATACATAAACTCCTACAAGAAAATTAAAAATATATATAATCATAGCATCCCCCAAAAGGTGCTTGATAAAAAAAAATCATAAAATATATGAAACTAAGCATGATTAATAATAAAACAAAGAAGGAATTTAAAGAAACTTAGTTGGATAATGTAGTGATTCTAAGTGAATAAGAACAAATTTAGATAGTGAAACAAGATAAAAAAATATAGGTAGAAAAATAAAAATATTATAACTACACCCCCACACACTTAAACATTGCATTATCTCTAAGGCATGAAGATAAAAATACTAATAAAGTTGAAAAGCAAGTCAAGCGAAAGAGGTGTGGAAATTTCTAGCAAGGTGATGTTACTTTTCCTCTTCCTCAAGTATGTCAAAACCTACTTTCACTGAGTCCACTTAAATCTTTGTAATAATAAATAGAAAAAAACTAAATCAAATTAATGAAATAGATAAAAAATAAAATAATAATATTCAAATGTTTAGTTTTCCTCCAAACAAATTCTTGATTTAGTTGTCCTTAGCCCGACTCTCATTTTTTTTCCTCCCAATCAATGCTCTATTTGATATTCTTCAACTTGACACTGAAAAGCAGTATGGTTTTTATGATTTTTATAGTTCATCTTATTTTAATTTTAAAGCACTTCAACATATGAACCAGGCTTTGTGCTTCCTTGTCCCAAGCCCTTGAGTGGCTTCTTAATGGAGCTTAGTGTGACTTCCTTTAGGTTTTTTTCCTATGCTTTATTATCATAAGGTTGTTGAATAGCACCATCTTCTTGATATGAATCAGGAAAATTTTCTTGGATAACTCCAAAATTTTTAGCTCCTTTATCACCCTTTTCGAAAATGTTCATCATCAAATAAATATCAACCTTATCCACAAGATGCTTAATTGCTTAAAACTCCTTAAAATAACTTCTCCTCATGTTTCTATCAACCAATTGTGTGCTCTAAGTGTATGTCACTTCTCAATATAATATTCTTCCAGTGTTCTTTTGGATTGACTTTATAATTTTTAATAAGAAAATCATGATGTCTTTGCATTGAGGTTCATGATATCTGCTTAATTCTACTTAAATGTTCTTAATTATGATTCCTTGATATTGAAGTAAGGCTTCAAGATTTGTAAAATTGCATTCATTTATATCATGAATTGCATGTAGTTAGCCTTATCTAAACTAATGCATATTTAAGTCACCTCCTTAATTCTTTCTCTTACTAGTAATTTAACTAATGATGAAATCTTGGTAGCTAAAATTCTATAATTTAACGAGTCTCCTAAGCATTCTTTCATTAATAGTTGAAACTATCGGAGACAATACTTCCATTGAAATTCTTATCTTTTTATTTCATCCTTTAATTTTTTAGTTATTTTTGTCAATAAAACTCATAAATTATTTATAAACAAACTTAATTATAGTAATTAGTAATGTAATAACTTCAAGATAAATAAATAAATAAATAAAAATTTTCACAAGATTCTTTTTGTAAAAAAGAGTAAAAAAATAGTTTGCCAAAATGGGACACAATTGATCCCAACAATTGGTTGTTAGGAGACTGACGCTGTGCAGACTAATATTAACTAATAGAGTTTATGAGTATGAGAGAGAGAGAGAGAGAGAGAGAGAGAGAGAGAGAGAGAGAGAGAGAGAGAGAGAGAGAGAGAGAGAGAGAGAGAGAGAGAGAGAGACTTTAATAGGTACATTTTAACTAAGTTGTAAACAACTTTATAGGTTACTAAGAAATATGATGAACACATACACTAAGTATGTTTTGTTTTACTTCTTACGATTATTGACTAGATAGATTAATTAACATTTTTTGAATTATCTATAATTCCTTTCTACCCAATTAATTTTTATTTTTTATTGGTTATTTGATTTATTTTAATAACTCTCACAAATCGAGATTCAATGAATATTATGTGAATAAAATTCAAAAAATAATTTACTATGATTATTATTAAATTCAATTAAATTTGAATGAATTATTCAATTATTTATTTAAGGATTATATATATATATATATATATATATATATATATATATATATATATATATATGTTTTATTATATAAATTTTAATTAGATTAGTCGAACTATAATTTATCTGATTTAATATCTCAATTAATATTTTTTATAAATATATATTAATTAATTAATTTGTGAAGCATTATTATTAATAACTACCTGAATTCCGGTTCTCGGGTCCTGAAGCCTTCGATGATGCCGCGGTGGGAGCTTGCTGGAGGAGTCATCGACGGGACAAGCGGCGTGTGAAGAATAGGAGCTCGTGAAATCCGCGAATCTAAGTTAATCCGCCTGATGTCTGTATTCACTGAATCCGGGATTCTAGGCAAGACGGAAGAGGAACGGGACTTGAGATTCTGCAGGATTTAAGTTGCCATTTTTGCTGTTTCGTAGGCTTTAGGGTAAATCCTGCTTATATTCTATTCCAATTCTGCTACCAAACAGTCTCAAGGATTTCTACTGCAATATCGGATTCCAGTGATCAATGGAATCTGCCAACGAGGATTTTGTCTTTTACGGGACGCCAATCGAGCGGGAGGAGGACACCTCGGTTCGCAAGAGGAGGGCCATTGCTGGCGCAGGCAACCTCAGAAGCCTTCCTGCGTGGAAACAAGAGGTGCGGTCTCCTCCTTCATCGATTGCCCGATTCTTCGTTACCTTGAATCAGTTTTTCGATAAAATTTTTATGCGGGCTGCCGACTACCTAATTTAACCCTCCACTTTTCACATCCGAGGCTTGGGATTCGACAATAACAGTGTTAAATTTGTGTATCGTATATTCAATATATATTTTCCTATTAAAGTAAACCTTTTATTTTTATAAACTATTCTAATTTTTCATATTTCAATACATGATTTATTGATTAAAATCTATCAATTGTAAAAGCATGCACTAATGTATAAAATTGTGAATATCTTTTGCATGCAACTTCATAATCACTAGAAAAATGCGTGCTTAGCATTAATATTTAATGTAATCTTATGCTAGTAATACTTTGATCACTTGACATTATTTTTAGTAACCCTGATAGCTAATTGATTCTTGTAATACTTGTTACATGCATCTCAAAATCAAT
Organism: Papilionanthe hookeriana x Papilionanthe teres; assembly: GCA_022702705.1. Classification (NCBI taxonomy): domain Eukaryota; kingdom Viridiplantae; phylum Streptophyta; class Magnoliopsida; order Asparagales; family Orchidaceae; genus Papilionanthe; species Papilionanthe hookeriana x Papilionanthe teres. The sequence goes on from CM040424.1 coordinate 11,179,579, forward strand.
AAAAATTATATGGAGATATTCTGTCCTTTACATACTCAATCATTAATGCTCTTAATGCAAAGTCACTTTCATTGCTTTCTTAGTAGTATGAAACCAATTTTTTAATCTTGAAGCCAACATATTTTTTTGGTTTATACTTTATTATTCTCTCCCATTCTTTCATTACATGGCACAAGTTTGGGTCCTCTATGACTTGTGAAATTTTAAAAGGCCCTTTAGTATTTCGGGGTATATATATATATCAAAACTCTTTCTTCGAATCATTAGACATGCTCCTATTTATTGGAAAGAGTTTTTAACATGATATCACCAATGACTCTCCAAATCTTTGCAATATCTTGTCTGAATCTGAAGTTATATTATATGCATCTTCATTTAGGTTAACTTCATTTCAAAATTTTTTGATTAATTATTAATATATCTTCTTATTTTATTGATTAATTGGCCTATAATTGTAAAAATATATGTCATGTTATTTTTTTTTTTCTTTAAGCTTCCTTGTATAAAATATGATCTTAATTTGTTAGAATTAAATGAAAATATGATACCCAATAGGACACATTGGAGAAAAAGGATCTATGTTGCCGACTGGGATAAAGGCTTGTTGTTGTTGTTGTAAGCTTCCTTGTATCTTTAATAAATATTGTAGTCTCATTTTCTCTTCATCTATTATCCTATGAAAAATAAATGCTAATTTGCTTGTTTTAAAATGTTTGTTGACATATTTCTATGTTTATTAGTAGGTTATGGTTTACTATTCTCATGTTATGAAATTTTCTTCTGTAATATTTCTTCGAGAAAGATTATGTGGGCAATAATATGCATTAACTTATTTCTCCATTCAGTTTGTCTTCTTTCTCAATTTTATTCTGATTCTTCTGCTTCATTGCTTTTACCATACATTTTATAATTTTTGTGAGATACAGGTGACAGATGAAGAAGGCCGTAGACGCTTTCATGGAGCCTTTACGGGTGGTTTCTCTGCTGGCTATTATAATACTGTTGGTTCAAAAGACGGTACTTTTAACTAGCATGTGGAATTTTCATGTTAAAATTAATATTTGTATGGAATTTATTTTTGGTCGCAAATCTTTTTTTTTTTTAATCTCGCAGGGTGGAGGCCACAGACATTTACATCTTCAAGGAAAAATAGAGCGGAAGTGAATAAACAAAGTATCTATAACTTTCTTGATGATGAAGATATCAAGGTAGTAGTCATGTTATGCATGCATAACTGCTGTAAAAATGGTTGCACCTCACTTGTCTTATAATCGGTTCTTCTAGATGTTCTTTCCTGTTTCTTTTGCAAGGTTCAGTTTCTTTTCTCTGGATATAGGAATTTTGGTTTTGAGCTCCTTTTCCTGTGCTTCTGCCATAGGATTTGAGAGGCCAAGCATAGAGATGCTCTCAAATTTTATCACCTGCCTTATACATATATTTTTCTTCTAGATGTTTTTTATTTTCTATTTATTATGCGTTGTTCTGTTTATGTTTTCTGTGGCAAAAAAAATTATTTTTGAGCTCCTTTTCCTGTTCTTCTACTACGGGTAGGATATGGGAGGGCAAGCATTGGAGACATCTCTAAAGTTTGATACCTTTGGATTTACTGCAGCAGAACTTGCTCGTAAGCAGGCAGAGATGGAACAAAAAGACAGGTTTCATTTATTTTTCACACACATAATGGTTAATGAATAATTGGATGGTGCTTTTAATCCTATAATATACTTTTTTTTTATTGTATTTTGGTATCTTCTATTTATTTAAGTGTTAACATTTGTCGTTGTTGATTAATAGAATCAAAGTTGTATACAGTTGTTGCCAATTTCATTTGGAATTGCTGTTATTTGGATGGATATTGGAATCAGAAATTATTTTGATAATATGCTCAATCTCTCACTGCTTTATGAACTAGAGCTATATGAATGTTGTAAATCTTTTGAAGGAGACCCAAAACAATTCATTAATATGAATAAATCATAGCAATTGACGGAATAAAATAATAGCATGATTAAGACAATAAAAATTATTTCGGTAATTCAGAAAATTTATAAGGGAGCATACTTAAAATGAACTAGCTATGCATTAACAAAGGAATAGTTGTTAAATGTAATTACAATTATTTGCAATGAACTTTCAGGAAAACAAACCATTGAAGAAAATCTAGTAAAAGAGATTGCTTTACTTATCTTTCTCAAACGTAAAGATAGGCAAAAAATAGATTAGCATAAAACGATCAAATTTTTTATTATTTTATCCTGTTTGTCAGTAAAAGAGGATTTTGTTTTAGAAAATCAGTACAACAACAATAACACTAACAACAAAAACAACAATAAGTCTTCATCCCATTAAATGTGGTCGGCTACATGAATCATTTTTCTCCATTGGGTTCTATTGAGTATCATATTTTCCTTTAATTTGAATAAATTAATATCATTTTTCATACAATATGCCCAAGTCTTCTTGGGTCTACCATGTACCATTCTTGACATAAGTCAAATCTAAAACATTTACTCTTCTAACTGGGTCATTTAATGGCAGGCAATTAATGTGTCCAAACCATCTAAGTCGACTGTCTCTAATATTGTCTGTCACTGGAGCTACACCAACTATTTCACGGATATATTTATTTCACATTTTATCTCTATGTGTAAAACCATTGATCTGCCTAAGCATTCTCATATTTGCAACACTTAACTTAGTTTTATGCTTCTTTTTTATAGGCCCACATGCTGCACTATAAAGCATTGCATTCTCCCTCTTCTTATAAAATTTGCCTTTTAAGTCTAAGAGATACTTTTCTATCACACAATATGCTCGATGCATTCCTCCACTTCAACCATCCAACTTGAATTCTTCTAATAACATCCCCATTTATGTCAATTTCACTTTGAACAATAGACTCATTTTTGCAACACTTAACTTAGTTTTATGCTTCTTTTTTATAGGCCTACATGCTGCACTATAAAGCATTGCATTCTCCCCCTTCTTATAAAATTTTCCTTTTAAGTCTATGCCATACTTTTCTATCACACAATATGTTCGAAGCATTCCTCCACTTCAACCATCCAACTTGAATTCTGCTAATAACATCCCTATTTATGTCACTTTCAATTTGAACAATAGACCCGAGATATCTAAAACAATCACTTCTTTTAATGACTTGATCACCCACTGTTACAATCTCGCCACTTGATATGCTACTACTAAAATTACATTCATGCATTCAGTGTTAGATTTACTCAAACACAACCCTTTAGACTCTAAAGTTAGCCTCCATAATTCAAGTTTTTCCTAAACCCTCTCTGGTCTTATAGATAAGATGATACCATCAAGGAAAACATACACCAAGGTACATCTCTTGTAAATGCCCAATAAGAATATCCATTACTAAATAAATATGATATGGGCTTAAAACTGAACCATGATGTAATCCAACTGAAATTGAAAAATACTTGGTCAATCCTCCTGTTCAAACACAAGTAACAGGTATAGTCGACATATCTTTAATGACTTGAATACAAGTCATATCAACATCTTTTTTTTTTTCCTTAAACGCTCTAAAGTACTTCTCTTGGAACTTTATCACGAGTTCTTTCAAATAAACAAAAATTATATGTAGATCCTCAGTATTTTCTGTATTTCTCCATCAAACCTGTCAATATATGTATAACTTTCATGTTAGACTTGGTCGACATAAATCCAAATTGATCTTAAGAAATCTTTGTATCACGTTCTAACCCTTTGTTCAATTACTCTCTCCTATAATTTTAATGTATGACACATTAACTTAATTCCTCTATAATTTGCACTTATGTGCATCCCCTTTATTCTTAAAAATAGGAACCAAAATACTTTTCCTCCACTCTTTATGCATCTTTTTAATTTGTAAGATAATACTAAAAAGTTTAGTAAGCCAAAAAATTCTGAAATCTTCTTAACATTTTCACACTTTTATTGGAATACCACCATATCCTACAGATTTCTCACACTTCATTTTCTTTAAAGCCTTCTCAACTTCTGTTTTACTAGTGTGACGATAAAAATAAAAAGTTTTATTATTATTTACTATATTTAGATCTCTAAAGCTGATTATAGTTTCAAAATCTTCATCGAAAAATTTATCAAAACATCTCACCCACTTATGTTGAATATTGTCATGTAATAAAAATATTTCTTGATTTTCATCATTAATACACTTAACTAAATTTTTTACTTTTCTTAGTTCTTTGTTTGGCTAGTTAGTACTTATGTCTTTCACCTTCTTTAATATCTAATCTATATTAAAGATTGCTAAGAAGTCTTAGAAATAATGGATAAAATGGTGCTTCAGGAAGACACACGTTTCGTATTTCAAGGTACCTTTGAAGGGCTTACATATTTTGCATGCATGTCAGACCAACTCAAGTTAGGTGGCACCTTACTTTATCTGAAGGCTGAAGGAGCCAAATAAGTACTTACTCCATTCTTAATTTTTTTTGTCGGGCTCCATAGTTTCATTTGGATTTGATGGAACAACTAGGTTTCTCACTTCCCCTTGGCCTGTAACACACTAGCACGCTAGTAGATACAGTCAATGTTTGATGACTTTGAAATCTTGTGGTGGACCTACAGGGCAATAACATTTATTTAGTTTGCAAGATTTGTTGGTGTTGGTTTTGAATTGCTATAATCGCGGTCATGTTTTGCAATTTGATGTTTCAGCTTGCAGAGAAGTTGGCATATTGGGGTTGGATACTGAAGCTATATGTTGTGAATATTTTTTTCTAAACTTGGATTATGTTGTTTGTTTCGAGATTAACCTGGGCCTTTATTTTGTTATGAAGACAAACTGATCCTCTCAATAATTTGCTTCTATATAAAGTTGCAAATGCTAAAAATGATTCACTAACTAAATTGAGTTAGGAATAATGAATAGCACTCATAAGTTGGTGCATAGAAATTTTTTAACTGATCCAATATTGATTTAAGTTTGTTAGAATTTCAAATGTATTAGAACATCAGATTAGTATACAAATATTCATATATTACCCCTAAGCTTTAGTAGTTTGTGTTAAATTATCTTTTAGATTAAATGCAATATATATTATATCATGTTAAAAAGTTTTGGAGAGTTTAGAAACATATTCTAAATTAGTAAGAAGGCTCAGTGAAGTGAGGAGTTATAAAAGTTTATCGAGGAAATGTAATTTGTTTCTAAAGTTTAGTAGAAGTTAAGTAGCATTGAGGTTTAAAATGATGACAAGAAATTTAAAATAATGTTAAAAAAGGTAGTTAGCAAAGCAAACACTCTTTCTTTTGATAATTTATTCTGCTAAGAAAGAGAAAAAAGAGATATATAAAATATTAACATTGACAGATAAGAGAGATGTAGAGACTCTAATGAAGTTAGGTGCATTAGAAGCAGTGATAGTGGGTTTTTAGTTAAATATGAAGATATCAATGCATAACAAAAATGCTATTTTGAAAAAAAATAATAATCGAAAATTTAAGAAAAAAATAATTTTTGAAAGATAAGAAGAGTCAAAATAGTTAAGCATGCTGTGATTTGGTTCAAAAAAGTGAAGTAGAGTTACACTATAGAAGAGCCATATTGGCTGTCTCTAAGTTTAGATGCATAGGTATAGTGAAAATTGCATGGTTAGGTTAGCAAAATTGTTTAAATGGAATTTTGAAGATTAAAAAGTTGCCAAGTGATTTGAGAAGCAATATTTTCGTACCCATAATTATGAAAAATGAAAAAGGGAAGATTATGATAATTATAGCTAGATGAAACTTTTTAGTCATAGAATTAAAATATGATAGAGAGAGAGCGATGAAATATAGACTTGAAAAAATAATTTCTTTTTTCGAAGAATAAATTTGTGTCATGCTAAGAAGATATATTATGTAAGCGATTGTTTTTAACACAATTATATAAATTTAGAGTGTAGAGAGAGAATTATATGATTTTTATTGGTCTTGAGAAGGCTATTGTTGAGTATCATAAAAATTGATTTGATGTATATGGAGTAAGGTATGTGTCAAAGATATATTGAGTTATTATGTATAATGGATTATTTATTGGTATTTGTAAACGTGGAGCGACTATAGTGTTTTCAATTATTGTAGGGTTGCTTTAAGGATTATCATTGAATTAATATATTTTTATGTTAATTTCGGAGCTGTTTGGGATCGGCTTTAAGCCCATATCTTTTTGCTTTATTTATGGATGGTCTTACTGGGCATTTACCTTGGTGTATTCTTTTTGCCGATGATATCCTCCTCGTGGATAAGACGAGAGAAAAAACCCAGGAAAAACTTGAATTATGGAGGTCTACATTGGAGTGTAAAGGTCTTCGTTTGAGTAGAACTAAAACTGAATACATGGAATGTAATTTTAGCAATAGTAGCTCTAGTTATAGAAGTGTACCTTTGGGTGATCAAATTATTAAAAGGTGTGAATGATTTAGATATCTCGGGTCCATTGTTCAAAGCGATGGTGATATAGATGAAGATGTTAATAATAAAATTCAGGTAGGTTGGTTGAAGTGGAGGAATGCGTCCAGCCTATTGTGTGATAGAAAAGTACCGCTTAAACTGAAAGGAAAATTTTATAAGATGGTGGTGAGACCTGCAATGCTCTATGGTGCTGAATGTTGGCCTTTAAAAGAAAAGCATAATGTTAAGTTAAGTGTTGCCGAGATGAGAATGATTAGGTGGATGAGTGGCTTTACACTTGGAGACAAAATGCGAAATGAATATATCCGTAATAGGGTTGGTGTTGTGCCAGTGACGGATAAAATTAGAGAGTCACCTTAGATGCTTGGTCACATTAAATGTCGACCACCTGATGATCCGATTAGGAGAGTAGATGTTTTAGATACAACTTATGTTAAGAAAGGCAGAGGTAGACCTAGGAAAACTTGGGCTTATTGCATGAAAAATGATCTTAGTTTATTAGAATTAAACGAAAATTTGACACTAAATAGGACGCAATGGAGAAAACGGATCCATGTAGCCGACCCCACTTAGTGGGATTAAAGCTTTGTTGTTGTTGTTGTTGTTGTTAATTTTGGAGCTGTTTATAAAGGGTTTTCAAAATGAGCTTCATTGTTGTAGAATTTTTGTAGATGACATAAGTCTAATTGGTGGATATCTACTAAATAATAAGTGAAAATTTTTTACAATGGAAATAGCTTTCAGAAGCTAAATGGCTTGAATTAACAAAAAAATGTTTCTTGACATGCAATTTAAGTGGGCGTGAAACTGACAATTTATTAGATAATACCATTAGAAAGTAGAGTGATACCAACATATAATAGGTTTGTGCATCTTGCATAAATTATATATGAAAAAAAGAAGATATAGATTAGATATAACTTTTAGTGTTAAGGAAATCAATATATTTTGTGATGTGATGATATAATGAAGATTTAAAGGTGCAATTTATGGAATGATAATTAGATATCCTATGTTGTAAGGATCCAAGGTCTTGATAGTAAAAAAAATCATTGATGGCTAAGATAAGTGTGATGAAAATGAGAATTTTAAATGGATGTGCTACATAATTAGGATTGATAAATTAATAAATGTTTATATTAGAGGAATGATTGGAGGGACATTGATTGAAGATAACTTGGTCAAAATATACTAAGTGGTTTGGACATCACATTGAAGCATAAGAACTGCAAGCAATACATGGGTAGATAAAATTAATGTTAGAAGATTAGGAAGGAAGTGGCCAGGCATATGACATAGATACGATTGTTAAAATGATCTGAAACGAATATGTATAAAATTTCAGCATTGAATGAATGATAAATAATGATAAATAAGGGGTTGATGGTAATGGTGATGTTGATTGACATACATGCATTAACAATGATGTCCTTTAAGGACAGCTGCAATCTTTTTGTTATTTGGTTTTAAGATTCAGCACAATCTCCTATTTTGGAAGCTTAGGTCCTTCGTACTTTTTTGTGCTGTTGGATTTTTGGCTATAGACACTCAAACTAAAAAAAACACCGAAATAATCGATAATCAAGTGCTATTTCCAAATATGGAGTTATTCAATCATAGTATATTCTAGTTTTGCTGTAATTTTATCTTCTTTTGGGATATTCATTAGTAATTTGTTGACTTGCATGCGGCGCTGGCATAAATCATTCTCTTTATTGTCGACAAGTTAATCAATGAATAAGCTCATTCGAGTTCATCTTTTTTGTGCTCGCTATTGGAATTTATCTTCTTGGAGCTTTTCTATCATATGTCATTCTCTTCTAGATCTTAATTAGAGAAATAAATCGTTTTCTCTTATTGTTGCGTACTCTTTGATTTTAGTTTATTCATTAACTTATGATAATTATTTCTTTTGTTCTCATATGATGAATTCCTTTTCTAGATCGTGTTGAACAAAAATAGGATAAATAGTCACAAAATAGAAAGAAAAGGCAGAATGCCAGCACAGTTGAGATCTCATTTTACAATATATCAATTTTCTATAACTGGTTTTGATCTTTATGCCGAAAAAGGTAACCTTTTGTTAATACTTTCATCTTTCTCCATCCTTTGTTTCTGTGGATATGAGAAGTCGTATCTTATGCAAAATAAGGAGCTCTTTGTTTTGGCAATCAAGAAGTCATTGTTTGCTATGTTGAGTGTAACAACAAAGAAAAAATTATAGTGAATGTGGCAAACTTTGGAATGATAGATTGGAAAATGATCACATCATAGAGGTAGTGGGCGTGCACCTATTGATTATTAATATATAGGAGAATAGACTTGGTAGTTTGGGTATGGGAAATCAAGGTAGATGATGCACCAATAAGATTTGTCTATGAAATGAATGTGCAAGGAATAAGAGAGTGCTAGACCAAAGGTAACATATATAAGAGTTATTAAAATGTTTTTTATTTTTGAAAAATAGAGTCAACTCATGCAACTCTATAGGGTTAATGGTTATAATAATATGTATATCTAATGCGAAGTAGTTGGGATAAGGTTAATGATGATGGGGAATATCAATCTCTTATAATGCAGTTATTACATTTTTCAATCAAAGACGTGATGTTTTTCTTATTTCTTTGCATCTCTTTGGTTGTTTTGTAGGCCTTCAATAATTCCTGGTCCTGTTCCATATGAAATAGTTGCCCCTGCATCAAGTTCTATAGGTGTGTTTTGGGATTTTTATTTTTGTAAAGTCCCTTTTAGAGCTAATCATTTTAGCATTTCAGTTTCACTTTATGATTTTTTAATCTTTTTACAGGAGTCAAGCTGTTGTTAAAAATGGGATGGCGCCGTGGCCATTCAATCAAGGACACTCAAGCTAGTTCACTGCATGGTAATGACTTTTTCCTCACCTTTTTTGAAGATTTCCAATAAAATGTCTGTTAGATGTTTTGATATGTCGACTTGATTATATGCTACATTCATCATCGATTGATGATATGTCATTGCTTGTTATCTTATACGGTAGCATAGTCCTCTTGGATTTTGGCTTAGATTTCTACGTGGAATATGCTGTTTCCTTTTAGATGCCAGGAGGGAATCCAGAAAGGCTTTACTTGCTTTTTCTGGTAATGATCAAGGAAAAAACATCTCACATATCAAATCCAGTCAGCCTGATATGGAAGATTCCTTCGTAAAGGAAAATGATGATTTCTTTTCAACCCAAAGTCCTCCTGTGAGTAACTCTTACGTTGCTTTTTATTTCTTTGCATCTTTACCTAGCACATACTTGAGTCTTTTTCTCTTGCGTGTAAATGAAGGATTTGATGTTCAAATGAATTTTTAGCTTCTCATAGATCAGTTTAATTGTTTAAAATCTTACTGCTCATATAAATTTAAACCTTCGGTGCATTCTTCCAACTTGTCTTGCGTAGTTTTTGCTGTTTGGGATGCCATATCATCACTACTTATTATGCTTCAAGATTTTGCAGAGTACTTTTGTAGCATTATAATTTATGAGCTTTATGATTAGGTAGGTTTCTGAGAACTTTACTTAGTAGATCATTAGCTCCTGAATTGGCTACCTTTAGGCTTTAAAATGATTTTTATGCTTCATTATTTTTTATGGGGCTTTTATAAATAATTTTTTATTATTCTATTTTCTGTTTAGATTTTCATTTTCTCTCTTAAATTTTGCTTGTTGGTTTGATTCGGAGTTTGATTGGGAACAAGAGAGATGAATATAATGTTAGGAGTGTATATAAATGCTAGTGAACTTTGTACTTTATACCAGAACTAGTTAGGATGTAGGGAAACACATAAGAAAATTTTATTAATATAAAAATAGGATTACAACACGATTCAAACGGAAAGGGAATACAATAATAGAGTAATCTCCGGTGAGCATTATGGGAAGAGATCCGAAGGGGGTGGTGGCATTATGGAAAGGTGGGAAAATCGGGAGGCTGTTTGGGTGGGGAGGGTTGTTGTTTGATTGGTTGTAGGTAGGTTGGACAGCAAGGGTGTGGGGGAGTAGAGGTGGCGGCAGAGTGGTGGAGGGATATGGTTGGTTGGCTGCGGGGGGAGAGTGTAAGAGAAGTGGTCGGGAAGAAGAAGTGGAGGAGCTTGGTATGATACAACACCACCTCGGAGCAGGATACAGGTGGAGCACCACCTATCATCGAATACAACCCTAACAAGAGGAAAATTGACTCTAAACAGGAGATTTGAAGACGACAACTAAAACTGACTCCCCACACACTGAGGATAGCAATTTATAGGTTCCCGTTGGACAAAGGAAACTTGTGCACAAAGGAAAAGGGTGGGAAGGCACGAAAAACCCAAAAAAATCCTTCCCAAACGAAGACTGTTGTGGCACCTTCCTGGACCGTGAAGGTTCACAGTCCATTTCCGTCTACGCATGAGATGGCAATGCCGCTTTGCTATAGTACCCGCGAAGCTTCGCGGGTCTTCTAGCATGCAGGATCAAAGCGCTCTGCTTCGGGGCGCATCCAATGCTTGCACCAGAGCACTGTAGTTTAGCGTCTCCGCTAGTATTCCTTGAAATTGGGGAATCTTCAACTTTGTTTGTCGAAGCTATGGGCTCTTCAAAGTATGGTGTGAAGTTGGCGACGTTGAACGTGGCTGAAATGTTGTAGCCCCCCCAGCAGATCGATCTTATAAGCATTGTCGTTCAACTTCGAAGTACTCGAAAGGCTCATTTGCTCTTAGCTTAAGCTTCCCGAATGTTCCTACGAGAAATTTTTCGTTTTTTAACCGAATCCATATGAGGCCGCCTTCCCGAAATGTTACTTTCTTCTTGGATTTATTTTCTTATGCCGATATTCGTGATTCTCGCTTAGAAATTTCCTTCCCAATTTCTTGATGGAGATTTTGAATCTTGTGAACTCGTTCCAGTGGCATCCTTGTTGGCTTTGAAGATTATGGGAGTGACACTTGGAATTGCTTAGTGGCGTGGTGAATTGTTGTTCGTATCACGATCTCGAAGAGAGTTCATGCCGGTATTTTTGGATGATGGATCGGTTATAGGCGAACTCGGCTGGACTAGGATAAGATCCGCACTTTTTTATGTTTTTTTCCCGCGCTACGTCTTAGGAGATTAAAGGCTTCGGTTCTACTACCCTCATATCTGTTTTAGCACGTAATGAAATGAGGCTAGAAACTTACCTAAATATCTTGTCGGCTCTTCGAGTTTGTTACGGCTGTTGAGGGTATTTTAAGGCCTCGTGATCCATAAGTAGTGTGAACTTGTTCGTAATGAGATAATGACTTCTAGTGCTCCGGGGCCATAAAAATGGCATAGAATTCCTTGTCGTATGTGGAATATTTTCTCTTGGACTCATTCAATTCTTGCGAAGAAGGCGATGGGGTGTCCTCCACGGCTCGACGCGTCCAGGCCCCAACGTCGAAGGTATCACACTCTACTTCAAAGAGTTGGCTGAAGGTGCGGTGGTGCTAGCACGGGTGCACGAGTCATCTTTTCCTTTAATGTGTTAAGCGTTGCCGGAGTTCTTCTAACGTCCAAAGCAGCCTCCTTGAAAGTTCGGTCGAGAGGGGAGGTGATGGTGTTGAAGTTCCTAATGAGTCTCCGATAGAATGATGCTAGCCGCAAGAATAGCCTCGGCTCTATGAATGATTATGATACGATACGAGCTGGTAATGACCTCTATCTTCTCTTGGATCCATGCTGAATGCTGTCTAGACACAGACGCGACGTAACCCAAAAAACATACATGGCTTGTCGTGAAGTGACATTTCTTCGAGTGCAGGCGTATAGGTGCTTGGTTCGTAGTGCCTTGAATACTTGCAGCCTTCGGGTAATGCGAGTGATGCGCCATCGGCCCGGCCGGTATATTGGAGAGTGTCGTCGAAAATAGACTGACGACAAACTATCTAATGTCGGGTCGGGATATTTGGTTTATTAATCTCGTGAAAGTGCTAGGTGCGTTCGACGGACCGAAAGACGTAACGATGCACTTTCATGAAGTTTGTCTTGCGTCTTGAAGGAGGTCTTCCACTCGTCTCTTTGGCCTCATCCATATGCTGATATCCACGGTTGCAATTTGATCTTGGAGAAGATAATGCGTGCTAGTAGGCTGATGCAGAGATCATCCAAGTGGGGTATGAGAAATAGGTACTTGATGGTAATCTTATTGATGTCTCGACTCATGATGCACATCCGCACGATCCATCTTTCTTGGGCACCATCGGGGCATGGTGCACTCGACACAGGGTGCTTTCTCGGCTGCTAGCCCTCTTGCAGCGAGGTCTTTGCACGCAGTCATCGTAGTTCTTCATACTCTTGCTGGTCTTAATATGTTGATTGGTCGGGTTTGGCGATACAAATCTTTGTATAAGGTCGATAGCGTGTTGAATGTCCCTTAGTGGCGGTGATCACCTCCGGTGGGTTGTCGGTCATAGCTTTGAGATGTCAGAGGACTAAATGCCGAATGTTACGGTGTGTCTGCACTTGTCATTGTAGTTCTCCATACTACTGCTTGGTCTTAATATGTAGATTGAGTCGATTTGGCTGATACGAATCTTTGTATAAGGTCGATAGCGTGTTGAATGTCCACTTAGTGGCGGTAATCCCTCCGGTGGGTTGTCGGTCATAACTTTCCGGATGTCTTTGTAGTAAGCTAGCTGCGGTGGTGCTAGTATCTCTCTTCTCTCCTCACTTCCTTCTAGGAGGACTAATGCGAGTGTTACGAGTGGCATCTCTTGCTGGCATTTGCGAAAAGTTGTCCAGGGCAACTAATGCTGCCTCTACGTATCATTCTCGCCTTTCGTATCCTTAGCGGGTAACAAAACGATATGTTTCCACGCAGTCTTGAAAGAATAAGTGAGTCTTACGGTCGAGCTGCCAGGGAGCCTACCTGACGTGATGTGACATGACATCCGTAGGAACCACATCGGACCACTTGTTCGTGTAGTTTGGTCTTCGATGGAGAAATTAACTAGGCAGCTGTGAATCCACCTATATCCCATTTCTCTTTTTCGGATAGGTAAGGGAATATAGTCGGGGATGCTTCTTTGTGTCCGATTCTAACTTTTTCACCATGAGCGTGGTTCACTCAAGTTCTCGTAGTTTTTCCTTATTGATGATCGGGCTACTGAGACCTTACCCTTAACGAGTGCACTTGGTGCAAAAAAAATACTATGCCTTAGCAGAGATGGGTCCTTTTATGGCTCGAACTGTAGTATTTGCCGAACGAGTAATGCATCCCACTCGTCTCCGAGGAGCTGAAGCTCTTCTTCTTGACTCTCTGATTCCTCATCGATTTCCTCGACGACGCCTTTATTTGTGAGTGTGGCGACTCAGCTTGTTGGGCAGATGGAAGCTATGTAACTGTAGTCGTGGTATCTGAAGCACTTTTTGGCTAACACGGTTTTGGAAGAACCACCTTTCTCTGGCATCTTCCCACTCTAATCTGCGTTATCGGTTCCGTCCGTTTCGTTATTTCCTCCCGAGGTACCCTTTCGGTTGTATATGTCGCAGAGCATCTGGTCGGAAAATGATGGTCTGAAGAATGACTGTTGTTTGTTTTGCTTCTGCTGTCTTTCTACTTTCAAGGCTAATGTTTGGACATCCCCCAATGTCTAGTATGGTTGTAGCTGTACCACATTGCTAATGGAGGGCCTTAGACCCCTGAGGCTAGCTTTGTTAGCTCACAATTCCGCTGCAGTGGTCAAACTGGGTTGTGAACCCTCAATTGAAAGATCCCGTTGGTGCAAGTTGTGGAGTTTTAGGAACATGTTCGACGATATCGCGGTGGGAGTCCTATAATCATGTCCTACACCTAGGTGCTGTAGTTTAGCGTTTGCATCAGTACTTCTCCAGCCCATGGAAACAATCATGTCAGTTTCTATTGGTGTTCTATAAATATATAAAATGTTTATTTTGCATCTTGTCCAATCGTGCATATTACAGAAAGATTTGTGTAGTTCGATCTTTCATGTAGGACGTGAAATTGACTTCAAATTTCCCCATTCTAATAACATGAATTGGATTTTAATCTTCCTTATGGTATATGAGAAATTGTCTTTAAACTACACTTCTCTTGTTTTAGGCGTCTGTTGTCAATCCAAAGCAGGATTTATATGGCTTGGGCTATGATCCTTTCGAGCATGCTCCTGAATTTAAAGGTGACTAAAATCTCTTGGAGAGGATAGAATTTTTTCTAGCACAATTAAATATTTGGTGAAATGTTTCTGCTAGTCTGATAGATTTCTTTCATTATTCTCAGAGAGGAAAATGTTGCATGAATCCCGAGATAATCGAGGTGTCAAACGAGATGTTTTAATGAAGAGGAATGATTTGGCACCAAACTGTAATATGATCTTAGATTCCATTGTTTGATAAAAATAGTTTCTCGTTCTTTTGCGAATTTGAACACTTATATCACGAATTACTTTTCTAGAAAAATTTCATCTCTTTTTGATTTTGGACTTAAACTTTCACTCAATCATCAGCAGGAAAATATGCCCCTGGCTTTGGGATTGGGGCATTAGAGGAGCTTGACATTGATGATGAGGACATTTATGCTTCTGGTGAGAATTACCAATTAAAATTACTTTTTCATGTTAATTTCATTAGGCTACTTTTCTCGTATTATCACTTGTCTAATGATTGTTTACTCTTGAACTTAAATTTAAAACCATGAACTGATCCTCTTGGTAGCTTGGTTAAACAATAAAACTCCAAAAATTGTCAGGCTTCAAATTTGCAGGACGTTTGAGTAGGCGATGTGAAATAAGCTCAACTATACTGTAGCTGAGCTTGTTTGTCTAACTTCATGTTCCCGGCCGTCTTGGTTCCATTTTTTGCTTTTAGAGTTCTGATCAACGATACAATGAAAAAAATGATTCAAGTAGGCGACCCCACATAGTGGGATAAAGGTTTGTCGTAGTTGTTGTTGTTGCTGTTGTCTGATCAAGCTTTGGCCAGGAAACTTAGAGCTGACAGCCATCCGTGGTTGTGTTGGTAGAGCAGGTTAAAAGAAGTTAGTCTGTTAGCCTAGATGGGAGAGTGACCTAAACAAGGGGAGTTGTTTGGGCCTTAGGGGATATGGAAAGGGTTAGAGACAGTAATGGATGTAGAGATATTTGTACATGCTGATGCTGACTGGAAGGTAGAGTAGGATGTGTATGTGGGAGGTGGCAATCTTGGATGGTGGCTGGATGAATCCTTGATACTAGTACTATTTCTTTTTTCATAGTCTAAGAAATTCTTTTGCAAGAATACTGTTGATTTAAAATGCGTTAAAAGGAACATCAAAGAAATACCCGTTTGTATGTTTCATTGAAACTACCTCATCGTATGCTGCTTTATTAATGAAGTTTTGAAGAGACTCAATGGACAGCATTATTTTTGGGCTAATGAGGCCTGTTAATTTTCCCACATGAGCGTGCTTTTCTCAGCTTCTTGTTTGCTTATTTATCATTGGTGAATTTTTTAGAATGATTGTTAGTCTTTTTTCTTTCATTTGCTTTTGAATCAAGATTTTGTCCTTGTGGTTTTGTAATGCTGTAGTTGATCATTAAATTTTATTTGTTCATCTTACCATATGATTACTTCATCGTAAGTTTTTTTTTTTTTGACGTGCGAGCGTCAATTTGTGGATGCGGGTTGTGGGACGTGTGGGATAGACATGGAAGCCGCACTTCTGGCGCCTGTACCAAACCGGTCTAGGGTATTCTGAGGGGTCGATCAGACACAAGAGCTTTTCCTGCACAATTTTCTCGCGATACTGTAACTATTATAGTTTCGCGGGGAAACAAATAGCGGAAGACGGGAGTCGGGCTGCCGAAATAGTTCCTATTTCCTTTCTTATTCTTTATTTCCTATTATCCTTTGATCCTTTTTAGTCTTTCCCTATATATGTGTGTATTAGGGTTTCTATTAGGAGTTTTTTTTTTCGTTTGCTGTGTTTAGGGCACCGCTGACAATCGTTCTTCCCCCTTCTAGAGCTGTATCCAACGGATTAGGTGATGCTCCGACTATATTCCTCTCCTGAAGTGATGATTATTTTCCTCCTACTACCTTCCACATCCTCCCACATCGCTCCCTGCAACCGTACCTCACTGTAGCCGCCTGCAACAACACTTGGTTTGCTGTTTTCTACAGTCCTCATGTGAGTAACTCATACGTTGCTAGATTGGACTCCTAATTAAGTTAACATTGATATTATCACACTTAATTGGAATGTGTTGTTCTAGTTCAAGTTAAATTCTATCTATTATTTTAACCAAATATTCTGAGCAACATAACGTGCAGGTATGTACTCAACTTCACTAGGGAATAAATCGATAGAATCTTGTTTCATACAAAATCAAGACATAAGTGATGATCCTAAAAATTAACATATATCTGAGATACTCTTTCGATCAACTCTATATCTAGCATAATCTACATTAGTAATTTAGAATCTGCAATTATATCACAGGACTTAAAATTTTTAGGATACCACAGGACAAATCAGGATGCGCCTAAAAATAACTAAATATACGCTCTATTGCTATTAAATGTGAATCTTTGGGATTGGCCTAAATGGAAACCTACGAAGGCATAGATCAAAAAATTTCAGCCTTACTAGGAGTAAGGTATAACAGTGAAAATCCTATGAAGTTTTTATCAGCAGATTTTCCTAATTCACCAAAATCTAATTTTGTAGTGGGGCTCATGAATATCTTATTATATTTAAATATTTTTATGTAAAATCTTTCAATCAATTCTTTTATATGCCTAGTTTAAAAAGGAAGATGTCATTTTCTTATTGTTTCACTTGAAGATCTAAAAAAGTTGAGCTTTTTTACCATACATATTTCAAATTTTTTTATATATTATAGATGAAAATTCGTGATGCAATGATTTATTATTACTTCAAAACATTATATCATTTTCATTCATTTATGAAATGATCAAATCATCCTCTAATCTTAATAAATAGGATAGTATCTTGCTCTACCATTTCTAAATTTATGATCAATTAAAAATTGCTTGGATTATCATAGCATGCTAAAGGAGCCTATTTCAAAGCATATCAAACATTCTTCAAATTGAATGTTTGATCAGGCTTTTCGGTAATTTTGAAACCATGAGTTTGTTTTATGAAAGCATCTTAATCAATAAACTCATTTAGGAATGTGCTCTTTACATCTATTTGAAGGACTTTAAAATCTCTAAAACATGCATAAGCAATGAATAATCTAATGGCTATTAATCTTGCTAGGTGCAAAATTATTCAAATCTATACCTCCAGTCGAGTGTAACCCTATGCAATAAATCTAGCCTTATTTTAACAATACAGTTTGAGTCATCTAACTTGTTTCTATAGACTCATTTTGTTTCAACTATATTTTGATCTTGGCGTTTAAAGATCAGTTCTCAAATATTAGTCCTTATAAATTGATTCCGACTCTTCTTTCATAGTAATAATTAAAAAAATATTTTTTATTCTTTAACTGAAGAATCATCCACTTTATTTTCCAGATTTGTTTTCTCAATTTTATCAACTTCTTCTTCATTGATATCATCTTTAATAGTAAAATTTCATAAAAAATGATATGTACTTATTCTTCTATATTTAAGTTTTTTTTATTGAAAACTCTCTAGCTCTTTTGAAATTAGAATAGTCTAAAAAATTTCGTTATCACATTTACTATAATTTTTTTTAAAGATTCTTTTTTATTTTTTAGAATAGAACACTTGCATCCAAAAATATGCAGATGTTCGATCTTAGATTTCTTTGCAAAAAAAAAAAAGAGGTCCTTTTAATTTTTTTTTTTTTAATAAAGTCTCTTCATCATTTAATATGCTATATGAATAAATTCGGGATAAATTTACTTTGGTAACTTATACTTTGAAGGATCGATTCTTCTAATTAAACTAATATGCCATTGTTTTTTTGAAAACTTCATTTCGGTAGAGAATTTTATACGACAACAACAATAACAAGCCTTTTTCCCACGTCGGTTACATGAATCCTTTTTCTCTGTTGTTTTATTGTCTGTCATATTTTTATTTAATTCTAATAAATTAAGATGATTTATTCTACACCAAGCCCAAATCCTTTTATGTCAATATCTAGTTTTCTTAACATAAGTCAATCCTAAAATATCTACTCTCCAAACTGTTTTATCAGATTGCCGACGTTTAATGTAACAAAACCATCTAAAGGCGACACTCTCTAGTTTTGTTTACCACTAGAGCTACTCAACCCTTTCACGGATATATTAGTTTCATATTTTATCTCTAAGTATAAATCTACTCATCAATCTGAGTATTCTTATCTCAACAACACTTAACTAAATTTTATGCTTCTTCTTTATAGACCAACATTTGCACAATAAAGCATTATAGGTTTCACCCCCATTTTATAAATTTTCCTTCAAGTCTAAGTGGTACTTTTCTATCTCATAATTGACCCAATGCATTCCTCCGCTTCAACCATTTAACTTGAATTCTACTAATAACATCCCCATCTATATCACTATCACTTTGAACAATATACCTGATATATCTAAAACATTCACTCCTTTTAATGACTTAATCACCTAGTATTGCTACCCCACCATTAGATCTATTAATATTAAACTTACATTTCATGTATTCAGTTTTAAATCTACTCAAACGAAAGCCTTTAGATTCTGAGGTTGACATCTATATTTTATGTTTTTCTTGAACTCTCTCTAGTTTTATCTAAAAGAAGTATATCATCGACGAAAACCTTACACCAAGGTACTTCCTCTTGTAAATGTCCAATAAGAACATCCATAACTAAAGCAAAAAGATATGGGCATAAAGCCGATCTCCGATGTAATCCAATTGAAATGAGAAAATACTTGGTTAATCATTATTGTGTTTGAGCAAAAGTAACGGCTGTAGTATACATATCCTTAAAAACTTGAGTACAAGTAATATCAATACATTTTTTTCTAGAACTCTCTAAAGTACTTCTCTTGGAACCTTATCATAAGTTTCTTCCGAATCAACAAAAATCCTACGTCTATCCGTCTTACTTTCTCTGTACTTCATCAAACCTAACTGTATAGCTTTCATAGTAGAATTGGTCGGCATAAATCCAAATTGATTTTGAGAAATTTTTGTATCACGTCGTAACCTGTTTTCAATTTCTCTCTCCCATAACTTTAATATATGACACATTAATTTAATTTCTCTATAATTTGCCCACTCTTGTGCCTCCTCTTCATTCTTAAATATTGGAACTAATAAACTATCTCTGCTCGTTAAGAATTTTTGTAGATTTTAAAATAATAATAATAAGTTTAGTCAAACTTAAAAATTCATGAATCTCTTAAATATTTTCATACTTCTATTGGAATATCATCAAATCCTACTACTTTTATACTTCATTTTCTTTAAACTGCCCCAACTTTCCTTTTGCTAATGTGACCATTGAAGTCAAAAAGTTATGATATTAAAATCCCTAGAGTCGATTGTATTTCCACAATCATTATTGAAAATTTTATCCAAATATCTCACTCACCTATGATGAATATGCTCATCTAAGAAACATTTTTTTTTAATTTTTATTCTTAATGCACTTTACTTGAATCAAATCCTTGCTTTTCTTATCTTATTGTTTGACTAATTTATATATATATCTTTGATCTTTTTTAATATCAAATATATTATAAAGATCACTAAAAACATAGTTTCTAGAATCATAGATTGTTCTCTCAGACATCCTATGAACCACCTTATATTTTTCTCAATTTTTCAAGCTTTTACAGTTATATAATTTTTATAAATAAAATTTTATTTATATTTTCTTACACATTATTATTCCACCGCCAACTATTTTTACTCATAAAACTTTTTATCTTAATTCGCCGAGAACATAGTTTGCAATTTGCTTAGTAGTACTCATTACTTTATCATATGTGATATTAGCTTCTTCATAAACATCACAAATTGTAATATCTTAAAATTTACTTATAAAAATACTTTTATTTGTCTCTTTTAAGTTTTTTCATCTAATTTTTGATAATATTTTATTGAATTTTTAATCTTCCAATCTTTTATTTTAAAATCTTAAATCAATAATTTATTTTTGGTAGTTAAATTTTTATTTGGAATGACTTTATAATTTTTAAATCCTTGACAATTTATTTTTCTCATAAGATAATAGCAATTTATGTTTTATTAGATTCATTCATAAGTGATAATATATTCACCTCTTTTTTAAATATAATATTAGCAATAATAAAATTATAAGTAAAATAAAATTTAATATGACTCTACCAACTTCATCAGTCACTCCAAAATCATAGCCATAATGAATATTTCTAAAATATTTTACCACTTTATCAACATATCTATTAAAATCTTTTCAACAAAAAAATTTTTCTTTAAGAGATATGTTTTATATTAATTCTCTTAGGTCATTCTAAAATTTTTCTTCTGTACAAATATACAAACCTACTTGGGTAGCTTAAATAGTTACAAATTAAGAATATTAGTAACAAGTTCTAGAGCTATAATTCTATTTTAAATTTTATTGATTTTTGCAATATTATCTTTCAAACACTTATCTTAATTACACCTATACCATTTCTAGTATGATTCCACTTGAATATCAAAGTTTAAAACTTAAGCTATCAATCTTTTTAGTTGTTTCTCTAACCCATTTATGTTCTTCCTATGAACCATAATATATACTAATTTCATTAAGTGATTTGTGAGAGTACCTATATTTCAAGTTCATATCCTAATATTAGTTTCATAAAGTAACTTCTTTGCCGACATCTGTCCATAATATTGGAACCCTTATCTAACACTACACTTAGGTGTCGGTATAACGGCCTTTTCACAGTTTTTCACCGTGTTCAGGCTATACAGTGCGTCGTTTCCAGGAAACGTCATAGCTCTGACACAATGATTTAAAGGTTTCGTGTCATAAGTTTTTTTGATAAAATTTTTATGTTGGCTAGTGCAACTCTCCACTTTTCGTATTTGAGGCTTAGGACCCGATAATGATAATGTTGCAGAGAATTTTATATGTGAATGAATTATACTTAATTTTTTTTAATCAAAACAATCCTTAAATAATTTATTCTTAGTACTTCATCATGATCTGCCTAAATCCTATAGATTGAATACCCTTATTCTTTTTGAATATATTTTGTGAATTTTCTTCAATCCTCATAAACATCATTTTTTATTTGCTGAGAATAATACCCAAGTATATTTACAGAAATCATCTAGAATTATGAATTCCTAATTATTACCACCAAGATTAGAAATGCTAATATGATCAAGAAATCTATTTGTAATAACTCTAAAGGTCTAGAGGTAAAAATAATATCTTTAATTCTAAAAGAATGTCTAACATCCTTATTATGAACACTAATATTACACACATAATAATTTAAGTGCAACTTAAGTGATCCATCAGTTGCAAAATTTTATCGAGTGCCTGCATGTTAATATGACATAGCAATGTAAGCGATAACTAAATATTATTTGTTGTATTTTCAAAACAAAGTAAATTTATGTTTATGTCACTTCAACTTTCTAAATTAGTCAAATTTAATTTTTATATTTATATCCTACAATTAAAATAGTGTCATTATCTTTAATAAGACTATAAGAAGCATGAAATGTTACATGTAATTCTTCATTACATAATTGATTAAAAGATAATTATGTTTTGAACAATCTATGAGAATAAATTAATCTAATGTACTTGAGTTCTTATAGATTGATCTAATGCTAATTATTCGTTTTGTATTATTCCCATATATTATATACCCTTCATTTTGTTCCATAATTTTGTTTTTCTCCCATCTTATATCTTCAACATTCATTATTCCTGTATCACATGCTTTTATTAATTTTAATTTGAAGCCATTTCTCTTGTGAGCCACAGATTGATTCTTCTGTAGCCTTGACATACAGATTTACTTCATTTGAAATTATGTAAATGGACTAATCAAAGTTAGGATTTGCCCACAAGGCCTTTTCTTTTGTGATGCCTCTTTTTCTTTTTTCTCTTTTTATTCATCTTGTTCTTCTTAAGATCACTAGCAAGATTTGGACTGCCCACTTTTACGTTTCTTGGTTTCTTTTAGTGGTAGAATATAATTTCTTCACATGCAAAAATATTTTTTTGTATGAAATATATAATCTTTACTTTTTCGTACATTTGTTTTTTCTTTTTTATGTTGGTTTTTAAATTTTCCATGAAAGGATAGTTACCACGTACTATTAGCATTCTAACTTGAGATGATAGCATCAACAATATTATTTGCTTACAAGACAATAGTCCTTTTTTTCTATTTTTAGTGTCATTATTTTTAGTCTCTTTAAGCTGATACCTGTTCATATGCTATCAAAGAGCTAAGAAGCTAATTAATATTGTATGAAATTAAATCTTCAGCTTTACTAATTGTAGTTACCTTTGTATCTCGTTTTTCATGAAGACATCTTTGGATTTTATAAACTAATTCTTAATTTTTATATGCTCTTTAAGATAATGTAATGTGTTAATAGTTTTCATAAATCTAATATATTAATTAAAAAAGGATTCATTAGTTGACATGCAAAATAACTCATACTCATGCATTAACCTTGTTATATATGTTTATTTTGCCTGATTCCTTCATAAGTAACAACGAGTCTATCTCATACTTCTTTTGTTGCTCTTAACATATAGATTTTTATTTAGTCATCAGGTAATAAAGGACAATACAAAGTGTTACATTCTTTAGCATTTATAATTCATCTAATTTTCTTTTAACAGTAGTTCATTTATAAAAAAACTTTTAAATTTTAGTATCATCTATTTCAATAGTAGATGTATGATATTGTGAGTTAGTATGTGCCACATGCGAGAGTCTTGATGTTCTTGGAACCTACTAATTTTAATTTATATATAGTCAAATAATACATCATCTTACAGTGGAGGCTTGTGTGTGGATCACCTCTTAAGCGATGAACTTTTAGGAAGGCCTTGTACCATAGTCTGTGATACGATCTACTCTTGGATGTTAAACCGGTTTATGAGCCGATGCTTTAATGAGTGATTGGTGGGAGTGTGGAAAGTATTATTTGGATGAATTTTGATTAAATGTGAAATAAATGTGAATGACTTTAATTTAGATTTACTACTCATAATATCAAAAGTAATTGTGTACGTGTATGTACAAAGTAAGAAGAGATAATGTGCATACAATATTTATGTGGTTCGGCTAAAACTCCCAAAATGGCTTATGTCCAAACCTAGCTAACCCTTGACTAGGATTTTATTTTTCCCAAAATTTTTATTATTACAAAAGCATACTTTCTTATATTGGATAGTATAAATACCAAATTACAATGCAATGCAAAAAACTAATCTCACAGCTTATAAGGATGATAAAATAAACTTTAATATAAACATCAAATTATTTCTAAACTTTAGGCCAAAATTGTGATCTTACAATTAATAAAAATGATCACCATAGAATGCTGCGGTACTTGCAAAAAGTGACTAAATTAAGTTCGTAGTTCATATTTGTTAAGGATCAATTTAGCAAAAAAATTATCTGTAAAATGAATTATAGTACATGAATTCATGCAAGATGAAAGTATGCTAATCACAAAATAATATCCGTAATATGTTTTGTTCTATGAAATTTTTGATATTAGCCACTTGTAAAATTCAACTTAAAACAAATATTTATAAAGATTTATGATATGAGAAACCACTTCGTTATCATGTATATTTAATTTCAATATATGCTAAATATATTATATAATGATATAATGATAAAATTAAATTCAATTATTTGAAATATAAATTTTTTTAGTACCTAAAGTTTTGTATTATGAACTTCAAAATATGTTTTTAATAGTAAAAAAAAACCTTGTTAACTTTCATTATTTATTATATTTAATTCTAATAAGATTAATCAATGATATTAAGCTGGCCTTAGATTAATTTTTCACATTTTAAAATGCAAACTTAAAAAATTAATTTCACTAGGACATGTATTGCAAATTTCCACACAATATAAAAATTAATTCAAGCAAATATGAAGCTAAAGTTTAAGCAACATATAATATTATTTCAACTAACATAAACTTAGGCAATTGAAAAATTAGTTTAAGCAATATATATTTTCAGATTTCAACATTTAGTTTCCTTGAAATCGAAATGATTTCATCAAATCACTATCAACAATTTGATGTTTAATTTTATCAAAAAGCAAATATTTCAGAAATTTAAAATAGAATTAAGAATATAACTTCAAATACAAAAATAAAATTATTGTAAAAGGGTAAAAAAAATATGATGCTTTAACAACTTGAAGGCATATAAACTTTCAACACTATGGAATATAAAATTTTCCAATAAAATGCATAAATTTTGACAATTATCAATTGTTGTCTTTAGAAAATATGCTTAATATTTGCTTACATAGAATGATGAAATTCTTCCCTTGAAAATGATTGAAATTTCCTTCTCTTTTGTAAATTTTATAAAGAAGATAATGAATTCCTCTAATTTGATTCAAAATTTTGGACATCTATAATAAGGCAAACATAGTCATAATAAGTGAGAAAATTTTTAAATTTCGTTTTGGCTTTGATGTGGAAAGCATAATTTTTTTTTTAATTTTAGCAAATCTTTTCAATTTATTGTGCCGTCCAAAAAAAGTGTAATTAATAGATAAGTAATAAATGAGAACTTGATATCAAAATAAAGTGCAACCAATAAATTGTTTAGGAGTTCTACAAGATGGAGAAACTATGGTTTGAAGTTTAATACGAGCTTCTTTTGGAAATAAATGTATAATAATCTTGTATAAGATCTAATGCTTAATTTGTACTTAAATAAAAAAAATTTATAGTCATCGTATCTAGTGTTTATGGAAATTTAGTGGAGATATTAATAAAATGATAAGATTCAACATCCAATTAATTTTAATGGAATTAAATTACTATTTTGGAATATATAATATAAACTCTTGTGAAAAACTTTGAAAAGCTTTAAAATACTTGTAAAAGTTGAGGTTAAAATGTTGAATTCAAATTTAGTTGCAATCAATCTTTATTCAGGAAACTAGAACATGAAAGAATTTGACAAAAATTATTAATTTCAAATTTTATTTTTGCAATTTTCTCCATTCTTCTATGAGTTCAGGGGTATTTTTATTTTATTTTTATGATTTTTCTATATTAAGTTATGATTTTTTAAAGTTTATTAGGATTTTTCTAGAATTTATTAATTAAAAAAAAATCCAAATTTCCCCCTTATCCTACGCGGCGCCAGCTCAGACCTCAAACGGGTCGAACTCCATGTGGCGACGTTTGATTTGCGGGACTTTACGCGTGGCAGCTGAGCTGTCTCGCAGTTCAGTTGGTTGTGTATGGATGGATGACATCGGTTTATCATCCCCGCAGGATGATTAACCGAGAACCATTCATTTTTAAGGCATAATATCTCCCTGGATCTTGCACCAAATTTCATGATTTTTGTTCCTAAATCTTTATCGAAGCAAAACGAACACATCCATACGGTTACTTAGCTATGGTGTGATGGTTTTCTTCACAAAGTTCCAAACCCAAGCACATTTTTAAAATTTAAGGCACATATCTAAGCTCAAGTGGTGAGGCCTCAATTGAGCTTGATGGAAACGACGGCTGGTCCTTGCGAAGCTTCTCCTAAGTTCAATTTAGAGTGAAATCGGGTTGGGGTATATCCTTGCTGAAATGGTGTCACAGTTTCAACTTGGAATAGGTTAGAGCTTGCAGGATGAGCCAATTTGGATTGAGAATTTCCTCGTGAGGCTCAGGGAAGCTTTTGGGATGGTTGAATTGGAGTTTCAGGAAAGTTTATGTCAACCTGAAAAGATGTCTTGTTTTTCAGGTATAAAATTAGGGTTCTGTGATAGGTTTCAGAGGTTGAAATTGTGGGGGATTGATTGCTTAGGTTATGGGGAGGATTTTCTCTGTTGAATGAAACAGGATTTGGGGGCTCTATCTAGGGTTCTCTTCTTGGGGGAGCTCTCGCGTTGGCTCTTTAAATAGCCATTAGAGGTGGTGAGAGAGCTTGAAGCTGATTGGAGAAGATTGGTGGTGGTTCAGAGAGGCTCAGGAAACCCAAAGAAATCAAAATTCTGCCGAGGATAATTCATGTTAGCTTCCCTATGATGTGTTCATCTTAGCTTCAAACATGGCGAAGAGGATGGATAGGGCAGAGCTCTTTCCCTATTGGAGAGATGATGAGGTGGATAAGGGGCTTAGAAATGAGCTGGCTTGATCAATTCAACCTGGTCTTAAGAGAAGAGGAGTGGATGCCATATAAGGAGCTATCTATTCCCACCCTCATGATGATTTTTGAAAAAGTAAAAAATGGTGGCTTTGGGTGCCTTAGTGGGTTCCATGGGTTTGGTATGTCTTGATGGGTCTTATTGGATCAAGGGTGACCCAATATCAAGGAGCCATGGGTTGGACTTGAGTTTGAGTGTCAAGCTTGGATTTGGATTGCTATGAGGTTGTGATTAATGGTCTTAGGGTTTAAATTTAGGTTTAATAAGCCTTAATTCCATCTTTTTTAATCAATTAGGTAATTAAAAAATAAAATTAGGCCATAAAACCATTGGTTGACCAAGATGATTTAGGGTTGACTAATTAATCAGTTTGGACTTGAGTTTGAGTATCAAGCATGAATTTGGGTTGTTATGAGGTTGGGCTTTGATTAATTGTCTTTAGGTTCAGATTTAGGTTTAGTAGGCCTTAATTCCATCTCTTTTAATTAAATAGGTAATTAAAAAATGAAATTAGGCCATAAAACCATGGGTTAACCAATTGATCAAATTTGACCAATTGGGTCCTATGATTGACCAATTGACCAAGTTTGACCAATTGGGTCACAGGGTTGACCAATTGACCAAGTTTGATTAATTAAGTCCTAGGGTTGACCAATTGACCAAGTTATTGACCAAGGTGGTCAAGTTGACCATATGGTAGTTGGGTAAACTATAAGGTCAATATGATGACCATAGGGTTCAGAGTTCACTAGATGTCAATAGGGTGACCATTAAGTCCAGATTAAATTTGTCTAAAGTGTCATTCAATTTTGAGGTCAAAAGGAGTTACATTGGAGTCTGATGAAATGTTAGGGTTTTGGGGATCCTTGATGGGTTCAAGGAGTTAATTTTGGTAGACCTTTTCCCAAGATGGATCATGGATGTCTTTTAAAATGAATCCTCACAAAAATGAGATCAACAGGTGTTCCTTCGAGACGAGACGGGAGTCTCAATTGTGTGATGACTTGCAACATTGGGACAACAGCTTTATGCAGCTCCAAGCTTTTCTATCTATTGACAATATCTTTAAGCCTTGGGTGTTCATGAGGAAATGTGTTATTGTGGAGGGTGATAATATTAATGTCATCAATCACATTTGGAGATCGATGGATCATGGAAGCTGGAAGGACAACTTTGATCAATGCCACACTTTTCCCTAGCTTACTTTCTTTAGAGAAGTAATTTTTCATTTTATATCCCGGGAGCTCAATCGAGCTGCCCATTTTTGTTCTTGTGCTCAAAGGGCTCTTATTCATAGTTTTTCTTTTGACACGGTTCCAAAATCATAGGAGATTTTCGCCATCCTCCAAGATGATAGGGCCTCGTTTGCACAAGGCTGATGAATTATTTTTTGTACTTTTTTTTACTTTTAATGCAATATGCACAACTTTAGGATGCAAATGGGTGTTCAATGATGAGTACAAGGCAGCTGGGAGCATTGAGAGGTACAAGACGAGTTTGGTGGCCAAAGTTTTCACTCAATCTTATGGGATAAACTATCTAGAGACTTTTGCTCCAGTGGTCAAATTAAACACAGTAAGAGCTCTTCTTTTCTTCACAGTGAATAAAGAGTGAGAACTACATTAACTTGATATCAATAATACATTTTTGAATGGAGATCTTATGGAAGAAGTGTATATGGAGATCCCACCAAAACTAGATGATGACTTAGATAAACATCTTGTTTGTAAAATAAGAAAATCACTTTATGGTCTCAAACAATCTCCATGTACTTGGTTTGACAAGTTTGTCGATATTATGAAACCTAATGGATACCACTAATACCGAGCTGATCATACACTATTCACAAAGCAAATACAGGTAAGAAAGTTATACTCACTCTCTATGTAGATAATATGATATTGACAGATGATGACAAAGAGATTGTGAAGCTTAAGGAGGTTCTTGTTGCTAAATTTGAAAATATGGATGTAGAAGCTGCGAGATACTTTCTAGGAATGGAAGTGGCCAAGTCCAAGATAGATATTGCGATATCCCAAAGAATGTACATCCTAGATATATTTAATGAAAGAAGAATGCAGTGGTGTAAACCTACTAAGACTTCTATGGATTTCAATACAAAATTATAGCTAGGGACGTTAAAGACACTAGTGGAAAAAGGTAGATATTAGAGATTTGTGAATGTTGACCTCAAATTTTGGCTTAGGTTTAGTTCTCCCTAGAATGTAGAATTCTAGCTTTAGGAGCTTCCTCGACTATCCTAGATTCTTAGCAATGAGACCCGCCTCATTCTAGAATCTTGAAGCCGCCTCTTCACTTCTTTTGAGACGCCCCATGGAGAGTTTGTACCTTTAAGAGGTTGAAACTAACATGAGGAACTCAAAAGGAGTCCCTATAGGACCACCGAACCTTAGGGCAGCCTCGACACATTTTACACAACACACAAATTTCTCGATTTACGGTCTCAACGCCTTCAAATACTCCGCAACGGATTGAAGACAAAGTCAGGATGCCAGAAAGATCGACGTTAGGCTAAAATTTCAGACATGATCAAATTTAACGCGCTTCCGGCCCGATAGTATAACAAAATTGCCCGAATGACTCCGGATCATGAAATAGACCGCGCCGGTGCTTCCGGAATGTTAAATTTGCCTATGAAGGACATATTTTGCCAGGGCTTCGAGCGCAAAGAAATGATGCGAAATTCGACGTGTTTTGAATAATTAAATAATAGCTTATGTTTTGTTTAATTGTCTAAACTCCCCTCCCTTTAATTAAAACCCTAAACCCTCCATTCCTAGCCCCGTCCCGCACTCGTTCCACGCCATCTTCTCTTCTCCCATAGAGCCGTGCACCTTTTCCCTGGTATGGCTCGAACGAGCTTTTTGGCTTCATCCCATCTTGTCCCATTATACCTTGGCTTCTCCTCTTCACGCAAGAGGAAGTGACGTCCCATGAAGCTCTGCCCGAGCTCCTTCCTCTCGACGCCTTGGACTTTCCTCTTTGGTGCTCGAGTGACTGTGGCATCTGCCTCTTTGTCATGAATAGAGAAGCTTCTCCCCTTCCCAAGGCTTCTTCCTTCTTCTTCTCTCGATCCTCTCCCTGGTGCGTGGTTTCTTGCGGTAGTTTGGCCCGTCCATTATCACTGTTGGCATCGGGTGAGTATTTGGGTGAATTTGGATGAGTTTGGGTGAATGTGGCTTGGCTCTCTCATCTCTTCTTATTATATAGCCCCCACTTTGGGGAATTCTGGAGGGTTGGACATTTTTTGGTTGGCTTAGTTTCTCTTGAGAGGGGAAGGTGCTACCTTTCTTTCTTCTTTTCCTGCTCTCTGGTTTATTCACCATGTGTGTGTGTGTGAGTGAGAGGTTGGAGGGTATTGTTTGCTTTCTCCTCGTGAGCTTACCTGAGCCTCCTGCTTGCTCGGTCTGTGGCTGGTCTTCTCGGCCTCCTCGTTGTTTCACCTGGTTTCTCTTGTGTGGTCGATCACTTCCTCACTAAGCTATAAGCTTATTTGGCTCCATATTCTTGGCATGCTTTACTTTGAGAAGTTTTGGATGGGAAAGTTGTGTTAGCTATCACTTTCTCTACTTCCTCTTTCTCTATTCCTGTTGCATGCTTCCTCATTGTTTCACCTGGTTTCTCTTATGTGGTCGATCACTTCCTCACTAAGGTATAAGCTTATTTGACTCCATATTCTTGGCATGCTTTACTTTGAGAAGTTTTGGATGGGAAGTTGTGTTAGCTATCATTTTCTCTACTTCCTCTTTCTCTATTCCTGTTGCATGCTTTACCATTACTTATTTCATGAAAGGTGGCATTAAAAACATGTGGCTTTGGTGATGGGCTTTGATGCGTGGGGATTCTAAATGAGATGCTATACTTTTTTTTTTAATATTTCTTTATGTTAATGAAGTTCATTTAGGAAGTTCATGCATGCTCCAATCTTTACTCTTACACTTGATGCTTGTAGTGATGTTTAGCCTGAGAGAGTAAGAAAGGAAGGGAAAGAAGAGAAGTGAGTAAGAAAAGAGGAGAAAGAAAGAGAGGTATAGAAAAAAAAGGAGAAGAGAGTAAGAAAAGAGGGAACGAAGTGTGAAAGAAAAGAGGAGAAAGAAAGAGAGGTAGAAAAAAAAAAGAGAAAAGAGTAAGAAAAAAGGGAAAGAAGTGAGAAAGAAAAGAGGAGAAAGAAAAGAAATGAGAGAAAGGAGAGGAGAAAAGAGAAGTAGGGAAGGTAAAGGGGCGGATGAGATGGGAAGTCTCATGTTAGCATAACTATTGAACACTTTATAACTCCATGGTTATTCGGTTGTTTTCTACTTTCATTATTTCAAGTTGAAATATGTTGAATATATGTGGTGATGGTTTAAGCTCCACTATTGACATGAATTAGACATTGTTTTGGGGTTCTATTACCCTCACACTCGCTCTCTACATCATGTTTTTGCTGAAATTTGCAAAATGATTTGTAGTTTTGGGAGCTCTATAGTGGTCTCCATTCTTCATGCTTGCTCTTTGCCTTATTATCTTGCTAGTCTACATTTATGCATGTTGTAGACTTTATTGTGACATGGTTTAGATGCCATTTTGGAGTTCTTTTGGCTTTATATTTACACTCTAGCCTGCGGTTTCGGTGGAATGTGGAAAGGTGAGGGAAGTTTGGTTGTTTGGAGGTTTGGAATTTCATATGCATGTTTTATAGGTGTCATTGCTCGTTTTTCATTTATGTTACATATATGCTTAAAATGTGGTGGCTTCTATTCTCAAAAAGAATCTGAAATGCTTGAGCCTCTATTTTACAAAATTTGAAATGTTTGAGAAGCTTATTTTGAAGTAAAAAAAAAAGGGAAGGAGATGGGGGCAAGAGTTTGACATGATAGCTTAGTGTTCCATGTTACTTGGCTTTGAGTCTTTTGCCCAGATTTTGGGGCTCAATGTTGGCTTGGTTTTGCCTTACAGGGCTCGGGTTTACTGGTTTTGCCTTGCATGGCTCGGTTTTTACTGGCTTTGCCTTACATGGCTCGGTTTTTGCTGGTTTGATGCCTTGCATGGCTCGGTTTGACCGATTATGATGCCTTTGTGGTTGCCCCTCTTGCATTATTATATGGAGGCTTGGTTTGTTGTCTTGATGCCTTTGTGGCTGCTCTCTTGCACCACATATGTGGCTCGATTTACCTTTTTTGTTGCCTCTATGGTTGCCCCTTTGCACCCTTATGGGGGCTCGGTTTTGTTGTTGTACTGCCTTTGTGGTTGCCCTCTTGCACCCTTTTATGGGCGCTCAGTTTGCTTTTTTGATGTCCTTGTGATTGCCCCCTTTTCACCACATATGGGGCTCGGTTTTATCTTTATGACGGCCCATTTTCTTCACCTTTTGATGAGTCATGACTCTTAGTGTTTCAGTTCCAGTTGGTCGTGGTTCTACTTTAGTTTGATGTTTTGTTTGGTTTAATTGGATTGAGTCCTACCCTTAGTCTAGTGTTTGGCTTGGTCGTAGCCTGGTGTGGTCTTGTTCGGGGCATTTTATGTGACACAGCCGTGAGTGTGCGAGGGAGCGAGTCTTGAGCCTACATATTTTGATCCGGGGTAGGGATAGCTTAGAAGTTAGATAGTCCCAGGTGGTCAGATTTGGGAGTCCTCTACTGCACCCTTTCGTCTCGTTGAGTCGTGCTTAGTCATTTGAGTCATGCTTTTGGGGATATTTTAGGATTTCCCTTCTTTTTTTTCTCTTCTGTTGGTCATTTCAGTGAGAGAGTATGCCATTTCTAGGGGGTCTAGCATGTTTCCCCTTTCTGTGAGCAGTGGAGTCTTCAGGTCTTAAACTTTGTGAGGATTGTCGGGCTTCTGCCGTCGCTAGGTTTAGCGGGGTCTGTCAGGCTCGAGCCGTCGGGATGTCTGGGCCGTCTGTTTTGTTCGGTTTTGAGGATTGATCCGCCTCCTTTTACGTCAATCTTTTAGGCGGATCGTCCCCTTCACTCGCCCCCCTTTTTATCTCTTTTCTTTCTTGCTTCTTGGCCTGATTTCTACTCTAATATACAAGGCATAAGTGTGCGCGTATAGCCTTTTGTTATACATGAGCCATCGAGCAAGGTTGTAAATAGGATTGTTCGGGGTTAGGGCAATGATGTAGGAGTCATCGAAGCACGTGCGAGTGGTTCTAGCAATCCCGACTCGGTGACGCCACGAGGATGAGGGATTGAAAGTTTCACGCCTCCAACATTTAGTAAATGGCCGCCCCTTTTACAGAAGAAGAAAGTCCCGTTCTGATTAGTCGATTGACCTAACTTTTTTTTCTAGTATAAGAAAATTTATTTAAATATAAATGCATTTGCAAAAATCTTAAAAAAAATAATATAAATAATATTTTATTTCAAACTTTAAGTAAAACCAAAACATCTTCAAGTAAAAGATAAGTCAAAATTCCTTTTCAAAAAATTAAACCTTTTCTAAAAAAATGCAACCCTTTTTAAATGTTTTTTTAAAAAATGCACGGGTTAGTCGTATGAGTCAGGATAGGGATTGACTTCCTTTGTGTCTGTCAGGTAGGCGACCCTTTACTTAGTGGTGGAGTGCATGTGTGCGGTGATTCTCTAAGGGTCCGCGGTATTACGGCCATGTAGAACCCTATTCTGAGTCCTCCCCGCCATCATGCTTACGGGCTTTTAGTTTGTACTTCGTTGCTTTCCTCAAGTTTTCTACGGACTGCTTTTGATTTCTTTTTTTTTTCGGGTTTTCTACGGCTTATTTTGATTTCTTTCGAGCTTTTCACGAATTTCTTTCCAAATTTTCTCGCTTTTGGCTTTCCGCGTGGTGTTTTGGGTTTTACCTTTCACAGATAGCTCGGGATACTGGACCCCTTTCCTTTACTTGCTCCTACTTTGTTTATGCCGCTAATCCTTTTTCCTGTAGGAATAATAATAAATAGCGGCGCATTACAGGTAACCAAAATTTACAGTATTTTCATATTCCTACTGTTTACTGTAGTATATTCCTATTTACTGTAGTATACACTCCTGTTTACTGTAGAATACTCCTGTTTATTGTAAAACACACTTCTAAGAATAAAACACTGACTCAACGAATTGCACGCTCAATATAAACTCAAACTCCAAAAATTCAACACTATAACAATCTGGAGTAGGGAGCAAACTCCGAGGGCAACACTACGGGGATATGAGCAGCAAACCTCCATCGATGGTCTACAACAGCAGGACGAATCTATTTCAGCAGAACCCTCTGCCTTAGTTTAAATAATAAGCTACAGGACTTCGAGGTAACCTGTCTAGTGCGGCGTAAGCCCCCATTTCACTTTTTAGTCTTTTGCACGACTTGCAATATAAGCCTTAACTCGCTTTAGGTTTTCGAGGTCGTTGTTCGGTACGACATAAATCCTTCTATCTCCCAGTTTATTCGCATAATCAGGTGATTATGCGAATGTAATCCTTATAATTAAAATTGACAGGATTGAAATTTAAATAAATTCATTTCCAAAATTTGGAGTCCAACAGTAGGATAGTTTGGGACGCTACTGAGGTTCGCCTCAGGATCCGTGGTGTCCCCTACTCTTCTTTTCTTTGATTCCAGAAATAGCTGATCCACTTTGTGTCTTTCCCATTTGGTACTCCCTACACACCTTTTTTGTTGAAAACCCTAGCCTTTTGAATTCATGAAAACGGATTCCCCTGATCTAAATTGAGAGTTCCCTTAAACGATTTCGGTCGTTTAAGGGATAATTAACTATAGGGGCTTGCACCTATAGGAAGCTTTAAGAATCCAGATAATATAAACCCTATATGATATTCAATAATAGATAGGGGAACTTATCGGCTTATAAAATTGGTTCGCAAACTGAATCGGATGTCGTAAATCCAATGATTTATTTGATCAAGCCTCATCATCAAGTAGTGTGCCTATTTCCGGGATAAGCGCAGTGCTTGCGATATAGTGCTTGGTTATTTAGACTACTGTATATATGAGATCGGTTTGATTTTATATTTTCAACTTAAAATGATATATATATATATATATATATATATATATATATATATATATATATATATATATATATATATATATAAAGTTAAATCACACCCACCTCCATAAACAAACTGAGTTCAATAGCCGACAGTGAAAAAGTTTCTACTTGTCACACATTCCTCTATTTGTATAGTAAATCAACACGTGAACAATCGAAATGAAGAACATTTTTAGATGGTTTACAGAATTTTGATGTTTCTTAAGAAGGCTCTTAGTAGGGCATTTTTGTTTAAGAAATTTGACAACAAAGAGGTAGATATTTACACTAATGCTAGCTGGGCAGGAAAACTCACAGACAGAAGGTCCATCTCTGGATATTATTCTTATCTCTTCGGGAAAATCTTGTCACAAGGAAGTGCAAGAAGCAAACAATTGTCTTTAGAAGTAATGCAAAATCTGATTATCAGACACTTGTGCTAGGAATTTATGAAGAAATGTGGATTCAAAGGGTGGTAAATGAGTTGGGATACTTCACAGTCAATCCCATAAAGATATTTTGTGACAACCAAACCGCCATTAGTATTGCAAAGAATCCCCTACATCATGACATGACCGAGCACGTTGAGCTTGATAGAAATTTTTTCTCTAAGAAGATCAATAATCTACCTTCCAACTCATCTTCAAGTCGTTGATGTCTTTACCAAATCTTTATCTCCATGCAGTTTCACTGATTTGAATACCAACCTGGGCCTTTACAACATCTATGACCCAGCTTGAGAGGTAGTGTGGAATTATGAGTTTCCCATTTTAAATTTATTCTAATTTACTCCTTTTTTATTAAGTTATATTTCTTTTGTTGGTTGTTGTATCTTTGGTAGGTTGTAATGTTAGACTGGCTTTTACTCTTTATACGAGGAGAGTTGTACTTTGATTATTAAATAATAAGAGAATTCTTACTCTCATGTTTTCCTTCACTTATCAATCCTGATGCAATTTGATCTGCTAACCTGTATGTTGTATTAACTTTTTTCTTAAACATATTTTTTATTTAAAAAATTTTGCTTTTTAGGTTTTGGAATATTAATGAGTGAAGTAGAAGAAGATCAACCTTCAAAACTAATCGGAGATGATAAGCTCATGCTGGAAAACACTAAGGGGGGTCTACCTAGTTTTAAAATTGCATCAAGCTCTGACTACAGTTTAGAACGGTAACAACCAAAATTTAAATTTTTTTTGCACTTGTTACATTTCTGTCACTTATATTTGACCTTTGAATATTTGCATATCAATTGTCAAGCTGTTTAGAATGAGCTGGTTTTGCTTTCCAATTGTCTTTTTCATTTTACTTATTTTTAATATTTTTGAGAACCTAGTAGTGCTTTTAATGTAGGCACTAAGCTATCTATTTGATAAGAATATATTGTTTGAGAAATAAGAGTCAATGAAACATGGTGAAGAGGAAGAGAAGTCTCGATGTTTGTAAAGAGGATATCAGCATATAAAAATTGTGCAATATTGTTCTTTTTATTTTTTCAAAATTATGTGTTTCAGGAATTCAATGTATGAAAAATATGTTTGGTTCTATGATCAAATTCATGGATAATAGTCGTCTTGATTATCATAATCATAACCAATACCCTTGTGCTACCTATTTTGAGGCCAGTTTTATGAATTATCATTCTCCATTTTGTCACATGAGCTATGGATAATAATGAAAAAAAGAAAAGGAAATTATGCTTCTATGTAGTGGGATATTTTTCATTTTTATTAAAACAAAAATTGCATTTGTTGAAATGGAACATTAGTCCAAGAAAAAAGAAGATGCATTTGAATGAAGAAATAAGAATGTCGTCAGTGGGAGGTGCTATAAAATTAATAGGAATAAATCTAATTGGCATCTTATTTAAATGAGATATAAGCACCTCTGCAGTATCTCATATAGCTTTGTCTGCAAAGTATATTTGAATGTATAAAAAGCAGACTTAGCCCTGTATCTGGTATTCACCTTTTCTTTAAGTTCTACACGCAAGAATCCAATATGTAGTTGCCAAGCTCAAACTATATAAACATTTTGATGTGTCTGAACTGTTTCACAGGTTTCAGCCTCCTGTCATTCCGCCTGACTTTGAGCCTTATCACAAGTTTGCATCTCCTCTTGAAAGTATTGAAAAGTTTTTGGAGCCACCTCCCCCAGAAGTCCCTACACCAGAGGATGACAATTCAAGGTTATTGATTGATGGGTTTGCAAATCTGGTTGCTCGCTGTGGCAAACTATTTGAAGATCTCTCCAAAGAAAAGAATAGATCGAATCCAATGTTTTCATTTCTTAATGGTGGAAGTGGTTATGATTACTATGCAAGGAAATTGTGGGAGGCAAAGCGTAGGTTGGTGGATCAGGATAAACAACCAGGTGTCGAATATATTGTATCCGAACAGATGTCAGCTGACAACCGTGGAAGAGTATTGGGTGAAAGACCACTAGAAAGGAGTTCAAACGACTCTTTAAAATCTGCAACCCGTACTGCAGTTGTCCACTTTCAATCCAACCTCTCTGATACATTCACAAAATCTGCAGCACTTGTGAGTATCTCCGGTTTGATATGGCTTAAAATGCAGTTATCCTGTTCTCTGTTTTTCAGTTTCATGTTTAGTTCACTTTATGTGCTAGTTTAGATTTGAAAAATTATTGCATAACTTCCACAGGTTGGATCATCAGAATATGCTAAGACATTCAAAGAGGATCCTGCAAAACAAGAGAGATTTGAGCTATTTCTTAAAGAGAAGTACCAAGGAGGCCTTCGTTCAACATCTTATAGTGACACAGATAAGTTCTCAGAAGTGGAGCGAGCTCGTGAGAGATTGGATTTTGAGGCTGCAGCTGAGGCATTAACAAAAGAAAAACAGAACACTGAAGATTGTCTGCAAACCAACCAGCAGTCTTTTGATTTTTCCAAAACTGGAGATGAACATTTTATATCATTAGGTGGACTGGTATGAAAAACATCTCATTTTGCTTACAAAATATGTTGATATTGTATTCATCAACCATTAACCTTATGTTAATTACTTTGGTTGGCTTTATGAGTCCTCCATTTATTCCTCTTGAGTGATAGTAAAATATATTAATTCTCTAAATATTTTGATGGTTTCTGGCATGTTAAATAAGACACATCGTTGTTCTCAAGTTGAAGAGACGCTGACAAATAACATTTTACCAAAGAGGGAAGAATTCCAGTGGCGGCCTTCACTCCTATTGTGCAAGCGCTTTGATATTGTTGATCCATTCATGGGCAAGGTATTTTATGGAACTTTCTTTGGGCATCTTATCTAGCTTTAGGTGATCAGAATTTTCATCTTGAAGTGAGCTTTCCTTCTTTTTATGGACGGAATGGAACTTGAGTTGAGAGGGAATCTTTTGTATTTGATGTATTATCAGATTTGTTCTGCGCGGATTAACTAATCATTATTCTTGAATTTTTAGTATTTAATT
This sequence comes from Papilionanthe hookeriana x Papilionanthe teres, assembly GCA_022702705.1. Taxonomy (NCBI): domain Eukaryota; kingdom Viridiplantae; phylum Streptophyta; class Magnoliopsida; order Asparagales; family Orchidaceae; genus Papilionanthe; species Papilionanthe hookeriana x Papilionanthe teres. The sequence goes on from CM040424.1 coordinate 11,217,770, forward strand.
GTGTTTTGATTTGAGTGCGACTTTCAATTCCATTTTTTATTTCTGTTATGAGGCACTTTTTGTTGTTTTGCTCTACAACTCTTACAACATCTTTTCGAAACAAATACCTATGGGCGGTTTGGGATCACTCTTAGTTTTTGTTTTTACTTAAAGTGAAACATGTTTGATATGCTATAACATAGTGAGTTGCTTTTAAAAACACTTAAAGCAAATGTTACATGTTTGAGTCTTTTTAGGAGCAAGCTAATTTGTTTTAAAACCAAAAATAAAAAGATGTAAAAATATACTACGCAAACTTGCTTTTAAATTAAAAACAAAAACAAAAACAAAAACAAAAACAGAAAACAAAAATAAAAGTGATCCCAAACAAGCCCTTAAAAATTGAGAATAATGTTTTGGAATTTTTATGGGGGAAAAGTACATGCATATGCTTTACATATTTTTATTTTGTGACTGCTAGCGAGCCCTGATCTTTAGGTTTAGATGAAAGTATAGATCAAGATATTGCTATTTTATTTCCTAACTTATCTCTGGAATCATAGATATTGTATGCATCATAATTTTTCAGTACAAATTTTATTCTTCTCATCATGTTTTAACGGTTATAAACGTTCCCGAAGGGTTCCTTCTGGTTTCTCTATATGGAGCCTTGAAATTTAATCCTCCTTAGTCATAGCTTTCTTAAACAATTGATGGATTTAATAATTATTAAGCCTTTTCTGGTTTAAATTTTTGTGTCTTGTCTTTGCACTGCCCTTGAAATTCTTGTCATGCTTCAGACTTTCCTCATGTTTTTTTTTCACATTTAGCCACCTCCGACACCCAGGCCAAGAAGCAAAATGGATTCTCTAGTATTCATGACAGACTCCATTATGGAAGCTAAGACTGAAGGAATTAGCTCCGCAAATAGAAATTCATCTTTTGATACAGCGAATAAAGAATCTTTGGCTTCTGCCCCAGTAGAAAGAAAGGAAGAGCATGAACTAATGGCACAGCAACGTGATACTGATCTGAGCACAGGTGTGCAGAGGCCTGTTGATCTGTACAAGGTATTTATCCTTCACATACTAAGAGATTCATTGCTGAGTTATCTTGCATTTCAATTCCAATTTTCATTTTCTTGTAATATTCTTTAATCAGGCCATATTTTCTGATGATTCGGATGATGAAGTTGATTTGGGTTTCAATTCAATGTTTGAAATGAAGAAGAGTTCTGAAGGGGCAAACACAACTTTGAATCGAATTATTGCAGGAGATTTCCTTGAATCCTTAGGTAAGGAGCTGGGATTAGAGGTTCCTACAGGTCCTTCACCCTTGGACAAAGCAAATTCCGCCTGTTTAACCTTAACAAGAAATAGCGAACCCACTCCAGCTTTTGAAGCATCAAGTTCTGTCATGAATAACATGGAAGTTGGAATTCATGAATCCAGGATACCTGAAACTACAGGAATCAATGCAGGTCCAAACAAATCATGGAAACCCAATGACACTGGGTCTGTCTATTATGAAGAGGGAAGGCGTAATGATTCTTGCACTTGGAAGGAAAATATGATCACTATTTCCAAGACTGGAGCTGATGGCGCTTTTTCTAGTCATGAAGAAAAAAAAGAACAAAATAGAAAACATCGGAGCAGGTCACGGCGTCAACTGAGTTGTTCAGATTCTGATTCTTCAAATAGTCACGGATATCATGATCGTTCCAGATCAGAAAAGAAGGCTTCGTTAAAGAGAAAACATACAAGGCATGCAAGAAACTACAAGCACAAAAGCAGCAGATCTCGAGATAGATATTCTGATGATGAAAGTGATTCTGAGCTCTCAGATGTTTTGAGAAGAGATCGTAAATCAAGAGATCGGAGACGACATGCTGATCATTCAAAATCTAATGGTGGCAGCAGGAACCATTGATCGTTTATTGAGGTTTGAATTCTAAGTTAAGCATTTGAGAATGCATACTTGAATGCCTCCTTAAGATAAAATTTTGTATTTAATATCTGTCATAGAATGAATCCCCATTAGATTTGTCTTTATTTTCTTAATATTTCAATGTTTTTAGAGTTTAGGGTGTATTATCTTGCTAGTTTATGAAATGATGGGTAATTGTAATGAATTGTGATTTGGTTGGATTGTGCATCTTATAAAATGAACATGCATTTTTTTTTTAGCATGGGGTGACAATTAGCCATTCTTTAATGCATAGATTAGATCGTTTTAGCCAATGTTCAGTTTAGTTTTGTTGCTTATTGTAAATATGTTTATGAATTTGAATCCTGGTGAAGATCAGATTTGACTAAGCGGTCACAAATTTTTTTTTTAGCTGGATTCTGATTTGCTTGTTGACCATGGATGTGGAATTATGGGAGATTTCATTTGGCCACCAATCAGTCAAGCTGTGATGTCGAAGGAGTCAGAGATCTTATTACTATGTGAGTATAGAGCACAGAGAGAAAATGATAGAGAAAGGTAAAGCACTACAGGCCCATAAAAAAAGAGTGTATAGTAGGAAGGGGAGATGGGAATGTCAAAAGATAGTTACAACTCATGCAAGTAACCCTTAAAACAATATCCTGATGTCATAGTATTATAAAAAAGTTTTGTCAGTGTTGGAGGGATTTCAGTTGAAAATGGTGATTAATATTACCTTTTATGTTGTTTTCACTTTCATTATGTTTTAAGCTTTTCAAGGGCTTATTTGACTATTGTTGTTATAGCTAATTTCTCTAAAAAGTGATGATTGACCTTCTATTGTTTTTGGAGTAAAATTGAAACCCTAATTTCTAGAGGGAAATTTGTCATTTTCAATAACATTTTTATTACTATCATGTGACCTAAAACATTGTTCTAATAAATTTTTCTATGATCTTATAATCTAATTCTAATTAAAAGGACCTCTAGTAATCATCAATATGTTACCACTAAAGTAATTCATCATTTTAGGTTAACCAAATTAAATATTTTTAGGATCATGATCATCATAAATGGTGGATGATTCAAGTTTCATTGTCCTAATAGGAGTAGAATCTTCATCATTCATGTCATAATTTTCTTCCTATTATCTTTATGAAGCTTCATCATTCATGTCATAATTTATTATATTAAAATGATCTTATACTATTAGAATTAAATGAAAATATTACACTCAATAGAACATAATGGAGGAAAATAATTCATGCAGCCGACCACACTTAGTGATATAACTGCTTGTTGTTGTTGTGTCATTATGAACTTGCGCTTTCTTATTATGACCATTTTCCTTGGAATTTTATTGAGTTTCATTTTCTTAGTTTATTATTTATTGTAGGGATGTAAGGTTGTGCTTCTGACATAATATTCATTTGGTTCATTATGGCCACCATCGTGTTTGGCGAGCGTGTCATCTTAATAAACTCATGCATTAAATCTAGAGGTCAATTCATCTATAGTATTGTTGACCTCGTTTTTGTCGATGTTTAGTTTTCCTCCTAGAATTTAGGATTCTAGCCTCAGGTCCTTCCCCGGCGATCCTAGATTCCTAGCAATGGGACCTGCCTCGTTTTAGAGTGTCTGAAGCCACTTCGTTACTCTTTTGAAATCCCGCACGAGATTCTGTACCTCTAGCCTATAGCAGGTCAGAGTTGACGTCAGGAATTCAAATGGAGTCCCTATAGGATCACTGGACATTAGGACAGCCTCGTGCACGTCTTGCACTACTGGACGCACAAATTCTCAGTTTACGGCCTCGACGCCTTCAATTACTCTACAATGGATTGGGGCTTTAGTCAGAATGCCGGGATGATCAACATCAAAGTCAGAATTTCAGAATGGATCAAAATTGACGCACTTTCGGCACAACCGTCGACGAAGTTGCCCGAACAACTCCGGATCACAAAATTGACTGTGCCGATGCGTTCAGAACGTCGACTTTGCCTAAAATAGACGTTCATTACACGACGATAGCCTGCCGAGGAGGAAATGCCGAAGATATATGTAATAATAATAATTATAATGACACTATTATTATCATATATATTTTATATTTCCCTAAAATCCTAAGCGCTAAATCCTTTTCCCCGTCTCTCGTTCGATCCGTCTCTTTCCCTCTCCTGCGCTCGAGCAGGCCGCCTGACCGGATCCTGCACTCCCATACTCGATCCTATTTACTGCGGCCTCTCCCTCGAGCCGCACACATGCTCCCATCTCCTGTTCTATCCCTATCCCTGCGTGATCCCATCGCCAAGCCGTCTGCCCCTTGCTGCGGCATTTTGTCGTTACTGCCAGTGTCCCCCTCCACTTGAGTTGGCCCCTACAGGTAAGTTCAGCACCTCCTCCTCCCTTTAACCTATAAGAAAACCTATTTGGGGAGTCCATGGTTGCTGGCCGAAATTTTCGAAGAGGTGGGGAGGTACTGTTGGATTGAATCTTGGATTCCTTGCTTTTCTTGTGTGCTCTACACTAACTGGTAACATTATTCCCCCTTTCCTTTTACTCAGCCTTACTTGGTGTGGCTTGGGCTTGCTTCACTTTGCCTGGTCCTGTTTCTTTCTGCTGTTTGGCTATTCGGTTAGGCACTCATGTGCCGTGAGTTAGCATGCACACTTGCTTAAATTGTTGGTTGTTTCTTGCTACTCCTTCCTAATGGCAATGTAGTTTTTCTTTAAAAAAAAAAAGGAAGGGGAGGGGAATGATGAAAAGAGATTTCACTAGCTAGCTTCTTGTCACCTTTCTTTTATTGCAAGCTCTCTAATTTTCATGTTTTGTTGGAGAATAATATCACATGTATGCTTGGCTTTTTAGATGTAATATTGGTTTGGAACTTGAAGTAATACGCTTACTTGATTGAATGTACTCTTATGGCAAGGTTTAACTAGCTGTCCTATGAGCATCACTTTTCCCTTCTTGTTATAAGATCCATGGTATTTTGTTTGTTTGAAAGGCCTTACATACATATGGTCTTGGGTCTAGCCTCTTGATGAAGGCTTGAATAGCATGCTACACTTTATATATTAACACTTTGGGATTGATATGCTCCATTTGGATGATTTAAAGCTTGCATCTTTATGAGGTGCACATACACAACTATGGTATTTCTTTTCCTTCTTCTTTGCTCTAGCACATAGTTTGATGCATGTTAAGATTTGGTATGTTGCTTAGCGAAGAACGTGGATTAAGCTCACTTTTTAGCACCACTCTTGGACACCTAAAAAGTTCCATGGCTACTTAGTTATTCTTTACTTTCTTTATCTCATATTGGAGCATGCTAAATATGTGTACGACTATTTTGAACCTCATCGATGGTATGACTTGAGTATTGCTTTGGGAGGGTCCCTTTACCTCTTCATTCCACCTTTATGTAGCAACTTGTTAAAATTCAAAGAATGATTTGTGGCTTTCAAAGGTGCTTTCGTTGCCTAAATAGTTGCATCTTTGGGAGAGGTTCTGTTGATTATTTTTGAAATGTTTTAAGTATATGTTTGAGGCTTATTTGATGCTGCAGTTTAAGCCTTATGCTAGGCTCGGTTTTGCCCCTATGCTGGGCTCGGTTTCAGTCCTTGCTGGACTCGGTTTTGCCCCTATCTTTGGGCTCAGTTTAAGCACTTGTTGGACTCGGTTTTAGCCTTGTGATGGCTCGGCTTTGGCCTTGTGCTGGGCTGGTTTCACTTTATAATGGCTCGGTTTTGCTCTATATTGCTGCCTTCTTACATTGAAAATATTTGCAAAAATGAAAATTGTAGTATTAAAGACTTTTAAAGGTTGTTTTGATGGCTAGGTTTTGCCCCTACGCTGAGCTGAATTTTACCTATATATCGGATTCGATTTGGCCTTGTGCTTGTCTTGGCCTCGTGCTTGGCTCGGTTTCAGCCTTGTGATGGCTCGGTTTTGGCTTTATGATGGCTCAGTTTCGCTCCCCTTTGCTGCCTCAGTTAGAGTTTGGGTTTAAAGGAGCTTTTTAATTCGTTTTGAAGATCTGATTGCCCTTATGGCTGCTCGCTTTTCTTTTAATATATGTTGGGACCATTTATTTTGATTTGGACATTTGGCTTGGGCTCCTCCTCGCCATCCCTAGCCGTGAGCCCCTATTATTGTGGTTTCTTCATTTTGGTGATTGGTGGTTGCTTCTTTGCCGCTCTTGGCCGTGAGCACTCACATGAGTTTCTTCAATGGTGTTGGGTTCACATGGTTTTGGGAACTTCGGGTTTGAGGTGGAAATGGAATGCTTTAATGTTTGCGAGGTGTAATGTTTTAATTCTTAATATTTGGAAGAATTTGAATATCCCTTTTTAAGGGACGATCTATAAAATGCCTAGAGATGTTTTGAAGACTAATCCGGTGGATCGAATTGATTGCAATAAATAAAAAAGGGAAAAGAGAAAGAAGCTTTTGATATTTGGAAAGAATCTCCTGATATTTGGGATTTGATTTAGATATTTCTAATTTGTAACTTTTGGGGATGTTTGACCCGACCCGCAGTAACGCAGTAATATTCGCTTCCAAAAGATGGCAAAAAACTTGACCCAATTTATAAATAGCGGCTAGTGTATAAAATCAAAATGTTGTAAAATTTTAGAAAATATTTTACACACTAGTGAATCTTACGCGAAGTATACGTATCATTTCAAGTAATATAGAATTTTCTATTATAACACCGAGTATCGATCCCATGCAGAAGCGAGGTAACAAATCCTTTAGGCTAATTCCAGTCTATTTCTATAAGGCCTAAATATGGAATGTTGATTAAAATGAGTTTTCTAATAACTAATCCTAAATAAAGTTCTTAAATAAAAAGATGACTTATGGATAAATTGGTTTGGAGAAATTCGAGATATTAAAAATTACCTTTCTCTTGCAATTACATAGATAATGTGTAAGAAATATATGCTTAGATTTAATGTAGTAGTGCCAAATAGAAGCATTCCTATTCTTTACCCATTGGTCCAGGCATAAAGAACATTGGCTAATCTATAGATCGGTTAAGGATGTTTTATTAGTAGAATGAGTTAATCTAGACTCATACTACTAGATGTCCAAGGGTGGCTATGGTCGGCCCTACCGAATGACTCGTTCCCTTCTATGGATCAAATTATTAGAATTTAATCATCACTCTAAAAACTAATCAATCTGCGCCCAATAAACAACATCTCTCTATTTATTCGCACTTCACTTGAATAACCCGCATAAGCGCTTTGACTACCCAAGGATTCATGTGATATCTACTAGCTAAGAATTCATCTCCTTCTAGGTCTCAGAATTCTTCAATAGGTTTTAACAATACAAGTGATCAATTTGTAAAGTAAATGAAGATCCGGTATGAATATCATCACTATAATTTAATAAGAGAATATCTAAGCAAATCTTAATTCCTAAGCATGCATCTATTTTATTACAAAACAAAAGTAAATGAAATTAATGACATAAGAAGTAAAAGCATTGATATAATTATGTAATAAATTAAGTGCCAATAAGGAACTTATTTCATTAGTATTTTATTATATTTATGCAACTATCTGTCACCTAGAAGCATCTATAGATAATTCTATCATAAAAATGATTTTCCTACGCATGCCACTACTTCATATTAAAAGAAAGAGTAAAGGAAATCACTTACGAAACATGGATAATTCACGACATAAAACTTGGTTTAAAACAAAGAAAATCCACTAGAAAGTGTTTACAACAATTACAAAGAAATGAAGAACACAATACTTAGCTTTTTCCTCTGAAAGAAAGAAGTTTTCTCCACCAAAATTTCCCACCGATCCATGCGCCGCTCGTACATCCCTTACATAAATATCTCAAAATCCCTCACCAATCTCTCCATAAGATATAGAAATCTACATCTTCATAACTCTAAATGACTAAAATGACTAAGGGGAAAGAAAGAGACTATAGGGTGCGATTTTTCCGAAGGAGTACGCTCCTATTTATAAGCTTCAGGGTTGCCTGCCAGGCACCTCTTCAAAATGTGTCCACATTCAATGAATCTTCTGAAGATGTGTCCGGCGCCAGCACCGGATCCGGCGCCGAGCACGAGATCCGGCGCCTAAGCGCCGGACACCGCGTTCGGCTCTTCGCACCTCTTCACTTTGGCTCGCACCTCTTCGTGATTTAAACCGCTCCAATGTGTCTGGATTCATCGTATCACATGTCCTATATATTGGAATAACTTCCGCGCTTCTAGGCGTCTAGAAACTACTTAACACCGTCAAAATAACTCCCAAAGTCGTCAAAATGCCGTCCAATAACCGTTTCTGGATGATTCTGGCGCCAAGGCGCTGGGTTTTGGCGCCTAGGCGCCACTCTGTGCGCAGCTCTACGATTTTGCTCCTTTTGGCTTCGTTTCAACTCCGTTTCGCCCCATTTTAGTTGCGTTGCGTTCCTAACATCTTCACCTACAAGATAGACATAAAATAACCTTTCTCAAAAGTATAATTTCATCCAAAAACATGTGAGAAATATGAAAGATAGTAAGCATAGAAGACAATTGATATGTGCTAAGTCAGAAGTTTCTTTCTTGCTTATTTTGGCTCAAAATTGCATAGTTTTTGCTTCATTTTCTCTAAAATCATATTTTTATACTTCGAAAACAAAAATATGCAAAATTATGCAAAACCTTCCTTTATAGTGTAATATCATTAAAAATATGCATAAAGTGGGCATGAAATGAACACTAAAAAGTAGGTACTTTTTTTTTATGGATCAAAATCCCCCAAACTTAAACGTTATTTGTCCTCAAGTAACACTATAATCATTAAAAACCACATAAGCAAATCATGTGTATGAGTTTCTTTAGGAGTTTCTAAAATTTTGTTCTGAAATATATTAGTTCAATTTAGAAAAAATTTTAAGTAAATGAGACCAATTTAAAGTTTAGAAATCTCTTAGATGAAAGAGTATGAAAATATGTGTTGCTTATCTAATTCATAAATACTTGTAAATTTTTCAAAATAAAGGGGTTAGGCATTTTATTTTCTTTACTTAAAAATCTTTATTAAAAATTATTGTACTAACTATATTATATTTTAAAGCTTAAGATTTTCTCAAATCTTATACTTTAAAAAGCTCAGGTGTGGAACCAATTTTTGATTAGACCTTTTAATCCTCAAGCTTTTCCTTCATTTTTCACATAATATACTCTTTTTTTCTTTTATTTTTCTTTTTCTTTCTCTTTTCCTTTTCTTTCTTTTTTTTTTCTTTTTTTTTTAAGGCAAGGATTACTATATCTGGATAGAGTTTTAATAATTTTGAATTCCACCCTTCCTTTCCTAAAGCATAAGGTAGATATATATCTTTTACTTAGAAATATAATAACAGTTTTGAGAATTATTTTTCAATAAAAGAAATTTAAATATTGAAAACAAAAGTCTAGTCCTTCTATTTTTCTAAAAATACAACTTTTCTTACTAAAGATGGTTACATAATATTATCATTTCTTCACTAAGAAAAATTAACTTTAAATTTTTCATCATTACTATAAATTTTAACTAAATTCTCTTACTTATTTCTATATTCAAAATTTTATTTTCCTAATATAACTTCATACACATAATTATTTTTCAATCAAAATCAAATTTATTTATAGCAGTTTTGAGGACAAATAAAATTTAAGTTTTTGAAAATTGTTTTTCATTCCCCCTAAACTTGAACTTTTTTTAAAATATTTTGCAATTAATTCCATAAAAAGGAGGAAGAAAAATAAAAGTTAAATCTACTAACTACTACAACATCCTATCAAATTTAAACACATGCATAATCAGGATAGAATGATTGCAGGAGAAGGTAAATCTAGCCTAAAACATGCGTACAATAATATTAAACTAAAAAGAGAGTATACTAACTTTAAAATATATTTTTCTTCCAACTCCTAAACTTGAATTTGAATATGTATAGCATTCAACACAGAAAATCTAAGCAGGAAGAAAAATAGTTCAGAAATTCTATCTGCCACAATTGTCTATCAATAACATCTACATGTATTCATCAGGACAGAATAATTTGCAACGGAAAGTCAATCTAAACTAATATGCTAGAATAAAATTAAATTAAAGAAAGGTTAAATAAGCATGACAAACATTAGCATAGGAAATATATTTAAGTGTTCTTCAAATCTCTAAATTGTTGTAACACAAACACAAATACAAGCACACAAACTAAAATATCTAGACTCTCAGATTCATACACAAATATCAATTGAGGTTAATTTGATCTTCTTTTCTACTCACATTTTCCCTCCTTACTTTCAATTTCTAACGGAAAAAACTACACTAATAACGTGGGTGTATTAATAAAAGTAGTGGAGTTCATCTATATTTTGTTTACTAAATAAGTTCGCGAGCTTACTCAGTGAAAACAAAGTCGATTAAAGGAAGTAACGAGTTGACATGGAGTGGTCCAAGTCTAAACTCTACATGCTTTAAGGTAATGCTCACTTCAGTTGAGAATCGAGTTATAACGGACTCGTCGACTCTACTACTACCGGAAGTCATATACAAATTTAGTCAAGACCAAGGCATAACCTCACAAATCTAATCCGCACTAAAGCAAACTCAAAACATAAACATAAAAAATCATGACTCTCAAGCACACTAAATCAAAGTACACTGGTAACTATGGGTTGCCTCCCATATAGCGCTTGGTTTTAACGTCACGGGCCCGATAAATGATTCCACCTGGATCAAAATTCCAATTAAATAATCCTCGATCAATCGTCTAATCATTTTCAGATCCAGGGATTTCTATAAAATCCTCAAATTTTAATTTTTCATTTAGCTCTTCATATTTAGTTTGATTTATATAATTGTTCATCATATTTCTTTCTAGATCCAATATTCTTCTATTGATTTTATGAATTTGCATATTAATATCATTCTTGAAATTTAAAAGAAATTGATCTTTATAAGGTACTTCAATATCTCCCAAATTTTAGATCGGATTCTCTTTAGATAATTCAGATTCAGGATTAAATTCTTCTATATTTCTCTTCTGTTTCAAATTATCTTCCAATTCTTCTCCTTTGTAATTATTAAATGATGGAGGATCTATCATAGTTGAGGAAATAGGTTTTTCTAATTCCTTAGGAATTTCTTCCAATGGTCTTCCAATATCCTTATCATCTTTTCTCAACTCAAAGTTCTTTTGAAATATATCCTCAAACTCTCTTCCAAGTCTTAGTTCAATAATTTTATCATGTTCATCATTCAATTCAGGTTTTCCTTGTGATTGAGTCGAATCCAAAGATATAAAGACTGGTTGTGTAGATGAATTCCCTAACTAGGTAGACTTTAATATTGTATGGGGTACATCCATCTTAAGTTCATGAGATTTTTCAACAGATGGAATTAAAAGTTTACTATTTTCGGTGACGTCCATCATTTCACGCCTCTCTTGAACATACTTACAGTCTTCTGTAAACAACATTTTTGAATCATCATGAAAATCCATTCCGACCTCATCTGTTATCTTACTCTCAAAACTTTCTTGGAATTGGTTTTTATTTAGATAATCAATTTCATCCATCCAAAAACAATCATCAATTTTCTCAGCTGGTTGTTTCATAGTCTTTAATATATCAAAAATTACTTTCTGGTCATTAATATTCATAGTCAACTTTCCTTTTGGCACATCTATCATAGCTTGTCCAGTAATAAGGAAAGGTCTCCCTAAAATAATTGGAATTTCTTTATTTTCCTCCATATCTAATATAATAATGTCCACAGGAAAGATAAACTTATCCACTTTAACAAGCACGTTTTCTATAACTCCTTTTGGATAAATGATAGATCGATCAGCTAACATAAGGGTTACAGTAGTGGGAGAAATATCGACTGAACCTAACTTTCTAAATATAGATATGAGGCATCACATTAATGCTCACTCCTAAATCACATAAAGCTTTTCCACATAATCTTTTTCCACCGCATGGAATTAGTAAAGCTACAAGGATCGTTAAGTTTCGTAGGAAAATTTTTTCAAGTATAATACGCACTCCTCACTTAGTGCAACTATCTCGTTATCCCCAAATTCCCTTTTCTTGTTCAATATCTCCTTCATAAACTTTGCATAACTTGACATATGTTCCAAAGCTTCAGTGAAAGGAATATTTATCGTTAACTTCTTAATACTTTCATGAACTTTGAAAATTTCTTATCCAACTCATGCTGTCTAAGTCTTTGAGGAAATGGAGGTGGTGGTCTTTCCATACTGATTTTAGTTGGAGAAATTAATTTTTTTAGATCCTTAGAAACATGTTTTTCAGGTCTTTTGGTTTCCTTTGTGTCTCTCACAACTTCTTTCTCTTTTTTAACTACTTCCTCTATCTCTCTTCCACTTTTTAAATGGACAGCTTCTACTTGTTCATTAGTGTTCTCTTTAGGGTTGATCTCAATGTTGGTTGTGAAGTGTTCTGGGGTCTATCGTTAAGTGAATGAGCCATTTGTCCCGCTGATTCTCTATATTTTGAATCGCAAGATTTTGACTTCGCAAATGGTTTCCCATTCGCAATACCACTTCTTCCATAGGCATCTTCTTATTCTCAAATTGTTGATCATTGTTAGAAGTCCCATGGATATGAAGGTCTATAGTTTGTGTTCTCTAATTATTCCAACTTCCATTAAGATTTGCATGATTATTTTCCCATTTTTGGTTTCCACCATCAGTAGTATGATTCCAGTTAAATTTATGATGATTCTCCCAACCTGGGTTGTAAAAGTCAAAATATAGGTTGTTTGTGGTATTCAAAGTTTCATATGATAAGTTAGAATCAATCATATTCCCTAATGAACTTTCCTCACTTACCTGAGTAAATTAAGTCGGTTCATTCCAAATTAGTCCAACTTCCTTGATATTTCAGCAACCTGAGATGCAAGAATTGCAATCGCACTGGCTACATGTTTATGATTTACCCTTACAGAGAGCCATTAAAATTCATTTGTAGACATTTTTTCAATTAATGCATACGCTTTATCAAATGGTTTTGACATTAATGATCCACTAGCAACAGCGTCAATTATAAACTTAAGAGATCCTACTAACCCATTGTAAAAAATTTGAATGATTAACTAATCGGGCAGAGCATGATGTGGACACTTTCTTAGGAGTTCCTTAAATCTTTCCAGGCTTCATATATTGTTTCTCCTTCATATTGACAAAATGTGATAATATCGTTTCTAAGTTTAGCTGTCCTTGAAGGTGAAAAATACTTAGCTAGGAATTTCTGAGTTAACTCCTCCCAATTTTTAATAGAGTCATGTGCTAATGAGTATAACCATATTTTAGGCTTTATCTCTTAATGAGAAAGGAAAAGCCTTATCTAACAAAGATCGTCTCGACATACCGTTATAATGAAATATAAGACAAAGTTCTAGAAAACTAGATAAGTGTAAATAGGGATCCTCCAAAGGAGTTCCCTAAACCGATTGTTCCGCACAAGTTGGATAATCTCGTGATTTATTTCAAACGAGTCGACTTCTACGACAGGGTTTTGTATACTTGAGTGAATTTCATCTGTCGTATGATTTTCATAATCCCTCAATGAAGTATGATGATTTTCTAAATTATTATCTTGAAAGTTTTTCATTTCCATTTCTAGTTTTTCGAGTCCCTTCTGTTTTTTTAATTTTTTCCATTTTTCTAACTCGGGATCATAAGGCACAAGTCCTTCAGATCCTTTGTTTCGCATACAGAGCACAACAAACAATACATTAACAAGTAAACAAATAATAGATAAAATATATTCAACACAACAAAATATTTTCACGAACACCTTATTTTTCACACAAACAGTTTTTACGACACTACAATTTTTCAAGTCTAAACCTAATTATTTCAACTAAAATTCTCCTAAAGTTCTTACCGAAGCTTCCCCGGTAACGACGCCAAAAACTTGACCCGACCCGCAGTAACGCATTAATATTCGCTTCCAAAAGATGGCAAAAATCTTGACCCAATTTATAAATAGCGGCTAGTGTATAAAATCAAAATGTTATAAAATTTTAGAAAATATTTTACACACTGATAAGTACTACGCAAGTATACGTATCGTTTCAAGTAATATAGGATTTTCTATTATAACCCAAATATCGATCCCACAGAGACGCGAGGTAAGAAATCCTTTAAAGCTAATTCCGATCTATTTCTATAAGGCCTAAATATGAAATGTTGATTAAAATGAGTTTTCTAATAACTAATCCTAAATAAAGTTCTTAAATAAAAAGATAACTTATGGATAAATTGGTTTGGAGAAATTTGAGATATTAAAAATTATCTTTCTCTTGCAATTACATAGATAATGTGTAAGAAAGATATGCTTAGATTTAATGTAGTAGTGCCAAATAGAAGCATTCATATTCTTTACCCTTTCGATCCGATGCATAAAGAACATCAGCTAATCTATAGATCGGTTCAGGATGTTTTATTAGTATAATGGGTTAATCTAGGCTCACGCTACTAGATGTCCAAGGGTGGCTATGGTCAGCCCAACCAGTGACCCGTTCCCTTTCTATAGATCAAATTATTAGAATTTAGTCTGTCACTCTAAAAACTAATCAATTTTGCGCCCAATAAACAATATTTCTATATTTATTTGCACTTCACCTTGAATAACCCGCACAAGGCCTTCGACTACTCAAGGATTCATGTGATATCTACTAGTTAAAAATTCATCTCCTTCTAGGTCTCAGAATTCTTCAACATGTTTTAACAATACAAGTGATCAATTTGTAAAGTAAATGAAGATCCAGTATGAATATCATCACCATAATTTAATAAGAGAATATCTAAACAAATCTTAATTCCTAAGCATGTATCTATTTTATTACAAAACAAAAGTAAATGAAATTAATGACATAAGAAGTAAAAGCATTGATAAAATTATGTAATAAATTAAGTGCCAATAAGGAACTTATTTCATTAGTATTCTATTATATTTATGCAACTATCTGTCACCTAGAAGCATCTAATAGATAATTCTATCATAAAAATGATTTTCCTACGCATGCCACTACTTCATATTAAAAGAAAGAGTAAAGGAAATCACTTACGAAACATGGATAATTCACGACAGAAAACTTGGTTTAAAACAAAGAAAATCAACTAAAAAGTGTTTACAACAATTTCAAAGAAATGAAGAACGCAATACTTAGCTTTTTCCTCTGAAAGAAAGAAGAAGTTCTCTCCACCAAAGTTTCCCACCGATCCATGCGCCGCTCGTACATCCCTTACATAAATATCTCAAAATCCCTCACCAATCTCTCCATAAGATATATAAATCTACATCTTCATAACTCTAAATGACTAAAATGACTAAGGAGAAAGAAAGAGACTATAGGGTGCGATTTTTTCTGAAGGAGTACCCTCCTATTTATAGGCTTCAAGGGTTGCCTCAAGGCACCTCTTCAAAATGTGTCCTCATTCAATGAATCTTCTAGAAGGTGTCTCTGGCGCCTAGGCGCCGGAATCTGACGCTTATGCGTCGGACACCGCATCCAGTTCTTCGCACTTCTTCACTTTGGCTCGCACCTCTTCGTGATTTAAACCGCTTCAATGTGTCTAGATTCATTGTATCACATGTCCTATATATTAGGAATAACTTCCAGGCTTCTAGAAGGTCTAGAAACTACTTAACACCGTCAAAATAACTCTCAAAGTCGTCAAAATGCCGTCCAATAACCGTTTCTGGATGATTCTGGCGCCTAGGCACTGGGTTTTGGCGCCTAGGCGCCACCATGTGCGCAGCTCTACGGTTTAGTTCCGTTTGGCTTCGTTTCAACTCCGTTTCAACTCCGTTTCGCCCCATTTCAGTTGCGTTGCATTCCTAACATCTTCACCTACAAGATAGACATAAAAACAACCTTTCTCAAAAGTATAATTTCATCCAAAAACATATGAGAAATATGATGGTAAGCATAGAAAGACATATCGATATGTGCTAAGTCAGAAGTTTCTTTATTGTTTATTTTGGCTCAAAATTGCATAGTTTTTACTTCATTTTCTCTAAAATCATATTTTTATACTTGAAAACAAAAATATGCAAAATTATGCAAAACCTTCATTTATAGTGTAATATCATTAAAAATATGCATTAAGTAGGTATGAAATGAACACTAAAAAGTAGGTACTTTTTTTTTATGGATCAATGTTTCATGGCTAGCCAGAGGGATTGTGCTTCACATTTTTACCTATTTGGGAAGCTTTGTTATTTGGGATGTTTTAGATTAACCCTCCTACTGTTTTGGTCTATCTTTTCTAAATTGAATTCGGAGGTGAGTTAGTCTTCTTTCTTTCCCTTTCTTGCTCTTTTTGGTATGTTTTTCGTTTTTCTTGGTTTTGGTTTTCGGTTTGTTTTAGGCCATAAGGTGGTGATAACAAAGGCACATCGGTGGTAGATTGGAATGATACTTCATCCTACAACATCAGAGCCCAATCCAGGGACCTGGTGAGCCGTAGGATGACGATATCATTCACCGCTACAAGACTAGCGGGGCAACCATATCTTCTTAGGTTGTTGGCGATCCTGCGCCCGACGACGTGATCGACACATGGACAATCATAATTTTTAAAACTGATAAAACAGATTTGATAAAAACATATACAATACTTATAAAAATATATTTTTACTATAAAATAAAATTAATATAACTTTCTTTTGTATGCCTGAAATCCACGTGCATGCTAAAATATAAATTTTAAATATATATTGTAGCTTGCTTGTCCACTTGTCAATTACTAGTACCGAGCTAAGGAATACCCTCCTAAGTTAGGTTTAGTAGGACACCCTTCTAGTTGAGTGGCGGGCTCTATACATCCGGGTGACCGATGGTAGCCTTCGACGTCCCTCGAGTACAAACCTATAGCTTCTGAGCCTAGCCCCGACCCGAGTGCTTGCAGTTTTCTTTGGATTTTTCGTATGATTTTGGTAAAGTACTCGTGGTCTTTTCTCCGGGATTTTTCCGAGGTTTTGATGATTTTATTTGAATAGTTATTTATCAATTTTCCCGAGTTTTCCATCGTGGATCATTTTCTGTTCTTTCTTGAGCTTTCTGGACGACATTTCTTTTTCTACTGTGCTTTCATTTATATGATGCATTTCAGCTTGCTACATCTAAGAAAAAAACGGTTCTCCCAGGTGTACAAGTTTGTTTTATATTTATAGCATGTTACTTTCCTGTTGTACCTGCTACTTTTCTTTTTTCACATAGCATGCTGTACTATACTCTTTACTGCATATTCTACTATTTTTCTTATGTTATACATCCTGATGTTACGCTATACACTGTACAACTTTAAACATGCTTTCATAGGGTATTTAGAGGACTACAACCATAGGGCCGCTGGATTTGACATCATAACCTGACACCCTATAAAATTTAAACTCGTCACGAAAAGAAGCTTGGAGCTAGCGCAGTGGGAAGCACGACCATCTTCAATAACAAACATGTCTACACCAGCTAAACCATTCCTTAGTAATTAAACAACAATCCATAGGATTTCGAGGTTGTTCGCCTAGTGCGACATAAATCCTCAACTTCTCTTTAGGCTTTTCGTATAGCTCTGCTGTACAATATAAGCCATAACCTGTCTTAGGATTCCGAGGTTATCGTTCGTTATGACCTAAATCCTTACATCTTCCAGGCTATCTATGTGATCGTTTCACACAAATGCGAGCCCTAATTAATAAAAATTGGCAGGATGCAACACTTGAATAATTTCTCCCCTAAATTCAAGCCGAACCATAGGATAGCTTGGGAAGTCACCAAGGTTCTCAGGATCTGTGACATCCCCTAGTTCTTCCTCCTCTGGAATCTACAATAAAGGTTCCAAATTTGAGCCGTTCCCCTTTCACACCTCTTCGTCCGTTTTCGTTGAAAAGTCATATTCTTTTGACCTCCTTGAAGATAATATTTCTTAATTTTTATCGAGAGTTTTCTTAAGTGACCTCGGTCATTTAAGATGTAATTAACTATAGGGGCTTGCCCTTATAGGAAGCTTTTCCGATCCCAGCTTAATATAAACCCTATTTAATCCTTCATATTAAATAGGAGAATTTGTAGGCAAATAAAACGGTTTCACAGACCAAACGGAAGTCATATATTTCTTAGTTTATTTGATAGAGCCTCACTCTCAAGTCTTGCGTTTATCTTCATGGGATAAATACAGGTCTTGAGGTATAATGCTCTTTCATTTAAACTATGAAAAATATGGGGTCAGTTTGATTTCATATTTTTCTAAACTTATATATATATATATGTAAATTAAAATGTCCTTCCGAAGCCGGCGACGGGATTCTGATTCTGACGATCGATAGCTTCCAACGGGCAACTCCACACCCAAAATAACGCCGACAAGTATTCATTAGACCTGATTGATCCATTGATGCTCTCTTGGGTGGCCTTGATAGAAAATTTATAGTGAGGCCTCTTATTATGCTTTATGCAAATAAATAATTGTTTGAAACTCATTTTTATTAATAATGATAATGATGCATAAAATAGTAGCTTAAATAAATACCAAGCAGATCTCATTCAAGCTATTATGTTTAATGAATTGGAAAATTAATTTTGTTAGCGGATCACATTTTTTACCATTCATGTAACTTTCAATTAGTTGATTAAAAAAATACCAAGCTACTCTTATTCAAGATATTATGTCTTGAACTACATTTGTTGGAAGAATAATATTTTAGTGGATTACATCGTCACAGCCCAACTGGCCCCTCTTTTTAGGGGTCGGTTGAGGTGTGACAGAGACTGGCAATTTAGTTAGACTAACTCTCACAACACTTGTCCTTATTTTTATAAGCAGGATCCTATGAGTGATAAATTAATCTAACTGGATCGCCGCACATACGTGATATATTGCATTCAATTACACATTTAGAAGCATGATTGTAGTATAACATTGTCGGCCGCTGAAATTTTGGAAATTATTTTGTTTGGGATTTAAGATTTAATTTAATATATATATATATATATTACTTTTGAAAGTAAAGTTTTTAAATTTGAAAAAATGAGAATGGACGGATCTCATTCGTTTAGCAGTTTGAATGAACGAGCATCATATCGCAAGTAACACATCTATCCCGAGGAACAAATACGCTGCTGATGATATGGCTTGATCAAATAAACTACAGAATTCATGACATCCGTTCTGGTCTGCTAACTTTTATGTGGACCGATAAGTTCCCCTATTTAATACGAAAGAATTAAATAGGGTTTATATTACCTGGGTTCATAAAGCTCCCTATAGAGGCAATCCCCTATAGTCAATTACCCTTCAAAAGACCGAAGTCATCCGAGAGAATTCTCAATTTAGATCAGGGGTATCTATCTTCATTAAGTCAAAGGGTAGGGTTTTCAAAGTAGTGTGGTAGTAGGAAATCCAATAGGTGAAAGACGCAATGTGGAACAGTTTTGATAGGAATTCAAAGGAAAGAAAGGTAGGGGACGTCACGGATCTCGAGAAGAATCTCGATGACTTCCCAGACTATCCTAATTTAAATTTTGGAAATGAATTTATTTAAGTTTCAATCCTGCCAATTAATTATAGGAATTACATTTGCATAACATCCCGATTATGCAAACGACCTGGGAGGTAGGAGGATTTACGTCCTACCAGACGATGACCTCGAAATCCTAAAGCGAATTAGGGCTTATATTGCACAGCAAGGCTGTGCAAAGGCCTAAAAGAACATGTGAGGATTTATGTCGCACTAGGCGGACTACCTCGAAGTCCTATGATTTGTTATTTAGACTAAGGAAAGGGTTTTGCTGATGTAGACACAAGTTTTGTTGTTGAAGATGACCGTGCTGCCCTCGAAGTCGTGCTCCGTACTCCACATCGTAGCAGTGTTGCAGTTTGAGGTTTAAGTGAGCATGCAAATTGTTTAGGTCGGAGAATTATTTCATTTTATTGTTTCCCTTTTATTATTGTTTTATTGCAAACATGAGTGCATACTATAGTAACAGGAGCAGTAGTAAAAGAAAGCAGACCATGCTATAGTAAATAACAGGAGGCAAGTATCACAAGCAGGTTACGCTAAGCAAATATGCTACAATAAACATGCTACGCTAAGCAGAAGTACATGCTACAGAAAGTGAAACATACTACGCTAGCAGGAATATGTGCTGTAGAAAGTAAAATATGCTGTACTAACAGGTATATGTACTGGAAAGATTAAAGTGTGTAACGTAGTAAATAAAAGAAGTAACCGTGCTACAAGTGTACCGTTGGTGGCGATTACCTGCAATACATTGCTACA
Source organism: Papilionanthe hookeriana x Papilionanthe teres (assembly GCA_022702705.1). Classification (NCBI taxonomy): domain Eukaryota; kingdom Viridiplantae; phylum Streptophyta; class Magnoliopsida; order Asparagales; family Orchidaceae; genus Papilionanthe; species Papilionanthe hookeriana x Papilionanthe teres. Next base: position 11,237,997 of record CM040424.1, read on the forward strand.
TGTTTATTATTTTCATTTTATTTCCTATAAGAAAGGGATTAGCACAAAAGAACTAGAGCGGACGTAGTAAGGAAAACCTGAGTAAATGTGCTACTGTATGTGCAGGAAAGGCGAAGTATGAAATCCGGGAATAGATCCAAAAGAGAAGCGAAAGGAAGAAAACCCCAAAAGAAAGACAAAAGAAAACAAAGAAAATCGAGAAAGAAAGAAAAGCAGTCCCGTGGGAAACCTCGAAGAAAATCATGAATGAACGCAAAAGTCGTAGCAAAACCATAAAAACACTAAAAGAAGAAACTCACAGTTGTCCCGCTAAACTCACGGAGAACTGTAATAAAGTCATGGGACATCTGAAAAAGGACCATAAGCATGATGGCGGGGAGGACTCAAAGTTGTGCTGTGTGCGTCCCAATCTTGGATAAGAGCTATCAGACCGACACCCTATAGAGAGTAGTCCTAACCTCGACTCGAGTAATTAGCCGTGGACCCTTACTAATTTTCATTCATTTTAATTTGCATGCATATAAAATTTATGGGTAAGAAGTAATTTTGTTGTAGAGGAGATTTTGTTTCAAAAATATTCATTTTAATAAAGTAGTACAGTCCACAGACTAACCACACTAACCGAACTAGGACTACTAACAGCTTAAGGGTATTGGTGGCAACAGTCTCACCAAGAATTGTCGAATAACATCGTCGATCCCAAGCCACGACTCCAGCGGAGATTTTTACTCAGGCAAGGGGATCCTATTCGAAATCCCTCTTTTTTTTAAGCACACATAAGCACTATCGTCGCCGTCCTAACCCCTAACCACCCTACTTACAACCTTGCTTGATGGCCCCACATATAGCCTAAAGGGCTATATGTGCACACCTACACGTCCCCTGCAGGTGCGGACATTGAACCAAGAAGCAAAGAGAAAATCAAGGGACGGGGGATCAATGAAAGGAAGGGGGAGAAAGCAATTCACCTAACACAGAATCATAAAACGAGGTGAATTGGTTCTCAAAATCAATCAACTCAAGTCAATCACCCCGGACTCCCGACAATCCTCACTCGTCCTAAAGGGAAAGACCTAAAAGTGCCGCCACGCTCGTGAAGTGAACTAGACACCTAAGCAGTGCGAAACCCATTCCCATGACACTCAAGTAAGGGCAAAAAAGAGAAACATAAAATAAAACTGCGGGGAAGGCCCTTAAACTTCAGACCTCTATTCGGACCGGACTCAAAACACTCACTAGGGGAAACTAGATTCAAAACACAAAAATATAAAGTAAGAACCACTACAAATGCAAACCGACGAAAGCGGAAAGGACAAATCCAGCGTACATTGAAATAAGAGTACGAGGAATATTCAAACTTCAAATTCACACTTCTCAAATCATAATCCAACGAATGTCACAATCCGACTCTACCAAATATCACAAAATGAATCACTCCACTTCTAAATCTATAGCTACCACCAACTTCCAAAAAGGAATTAGGCATAAGGCATTCGGGCCCACCTAGCCAGGCAAAACCGAGGGACAACAAGGCTCGGCCGAGCACCACAAACAAGCCAAAACTAAGGGACGGCAGGCCAGACCAAACAACACGAACAAGCTAAAAAAAACAGAGAGACAACAGGGCTCAAACCAGCCCAAAAATCGAGAGACAGTAGGGCTCAAACCAACCCAAAAAAATCGAGAGACAGCAGGGCTCAAACAAAGCAGCACAACAATGCCAAAACCAAGCAACACAACAATGCCAAAATCGCCCCTAACTCCTTCACATATGCAGTAATTAAATAATGTGCTTTTCAATATGTGTTTTCCATGTTCAAGCCTTCAATAGATGCACCAAATTCAAACTTGTATAAATAACATTTGAAACCAAACTTTCAAATCTAATACTTGCATGGGGTTAAACAAACACAGGACTTGGGAGCATGCTTTTCAATCCTTCCTACACAAACAAGCAAAATAAAACCGATAACATGAATCGGAGAGGGAGTACACCTCTCCAAATATCACAAAAGAAAATTTCCCCACTCTCATACTTCTTTTTTTTTTAAAAAAAGAGAAAAGAACAATTCGTCTCAGATGTTTTTTTAAAAGAAAGAACACACTTTCTTCTATTTCAAGCCTTTCAAATACATCTCCCAGTATTTCCAAGAAAGCCCAAATACTCTAAATGTTTCAGATTTTGAAAGAAGAGAGTTATCACGATTCAAACATAGAAGCATCAAATGAAACAAAGCGATAGGTGTAAAGCATGCTATCTCAAGCCAATGAATCCCCCTCTTCTTTTTAGAAACGAGGGAGAGGTCAAAAATAAATCTTATAGAATAAAGTAATGGCCATGCACACTTTCCTTCCTTCCCCTAAAGGAACTTGCAAGCTAAGGCACCAATCAATCCACACTTTCCCTCTTTTATCTTTTTTTTTTATTTTGCATTTTGAAATAGAGAGAGCAAAAGAAACTTCATAGCCAACATGTGTCTCCAAGCATCTAGCTAAAACATATTATAAGGAGAATGTAGCATGCTATTTTAAACCATAAAGCCAAAGTCTCCCCTAAAAGCCAAGCATACATTCAATGCCATTTTATGAGAAGGTGAAAGAAATAAAGGACTTGAAGGCATTTGCAAAGTAAGAACAACACAACATCACCTCTCTTCCTTTCCTCCCCTCCTCCATTCAAATAAGAAAAGAACTATCATGCCACTACAAATAAGAAATAAGAGAAGAACTATCATGCCACTAAGGAGGAGGGGAGGATCCCTTTTTCATATTAAAAAGAAAAGACAAGCATGCTAACAGTAAATGAAGGAACGGCTAGCCGAACCAACCAACAGGAAGCACCAGGCCAAACAGGGCAAGCTACAAGCCACGACAAACTCAACCGAGAAAGAGAGGAGGGGGAGAAGAGTTTACGCTATGGTAGATCGCACAAGAAGAATAGAGAAAGCCAAACTCCAATCCGGCAGCACCTCCCCCTCTTTTAGAAAAATTCGGCTAACCCTAGAGAGCTCCCCAAGTGGGGTATAAATAGCCAGAGGGGATGAGGAGGTAAAGCCTAAGCTTACCAGGGAGGTGAGTCCAAAAAAGGGAACCAGAACTGGGAAAAGGTGTGGCGCCAGTGAAGGTGGCGGCAGAGGAGGGACGACCACAGAGGGAGCAAAGAAGGATCGGCTGCACAGGGCCGGATGCCTTTACAGGCGAGTGGAGGTCGTGGGGGGACCTCGAGAGAGAGGTGAGGCTCACATGGTGAGCTCGGCCGAGCCCTAGGGCTCACACGAGAAGAAAAGGCGAGAGGGAGACTCGCGGCTGGGGCGCGGGAAGGACCGAGCGAGAGATGGGGCGAGTCGGGCAGCAGGGGTGCGTGAGTTAGGGAATTAGGGATTTAAGAGTGTAAATAATAATAAAAACAAAAAGAAAGCTTATTTTAATAAGTTATTTCATTTAAATATGTCAAAATTCATGCGATTTACTCGTACTCGGAAACATAGCAAATTATATGTCCTCCCCTAGCAAATTCGACGCTCCGGACGCATCGGCGCTGTCAATTTCGCGATCCGAGATCGTTCGGACAACCTCGTTGTCGGTCGGGTCAAAAGTACGTCTAATCTGATCTTTTCCGGAATTCTGACTCGACGTCGCTCGTCCTGGCATTCTGAATTCGGTCTTGATTCGTTGAGGAGAACTTAAAGCGTCGAGGTCGTGAATCGAGAAATTTGTGCGTGGTGGTGCAAGAAACGTGCACGAGGCTGTCCTAAGGTCCGGTGGTCTTATAGAGACTCAATTTGAATTCCTGACGTCGATTCCAATCTGCTATGAGCTAGAGGTACGGAATCTCGTGCAGGATTCCACAAGAGTAAAGAGGTGGCTTCGAACATTCTAAAATGAGGTGGGCCTAGTGCTAGGAATCTAAGATCGTCTGGGAGGCTCCTAAAGCTAGAACTCTAAATCCTAGGAGGAAAACTAAACCTCGACAAAAATGAGGTCAACAAACATGCAGGTCGTAAACATGAAATCATAAGTATAAACATCTTCATTCATTTCATAGAGGTCATATCATAATATTATCACTTGTTTAATTTATAGGGTTCAACTAGTTCCATGTTCCTTCATCATGGGTCGTCACCTGTCCTAATGTCATATAAACTATCAATAAAGATTGGGCATCCCCCAACATAACAGTTATCGATAGCCCTCCTGATGCTTGTCTTGTGACCGCCTATTTCCAACGGTTCTCAGAGTTTCATCCCCGTATAAATATTATGAATCGGGAATACATCCCTACATAATTTATTTGCAAACACTCATGTAAAAGTCTATCCCTTAATATTCTTTGTGACATTTCTTAAAGCATAATATATATAGCAACATTCATCAGACATTTCATAAAACATAATTTCTGCAATCAAGTATTTCATATCTCAGAAGCATTAACCATAACAGAATGAATACCTGCAAGCAATCAGTGTCATATGCATGATCATCGGGATCATAAAAACTATAGAATCACGTGTAGCATAATAAAAGCCAACATTCATTCATAAATTAATTGTAGGTATTCATTTACAATATACCAGAGTTCCTAAATGTATCATTGTCAAACTAGAAATCATATGAAACCTATAGAAGAGTATTTTGCTTAGTTTAGAATAAGATTATTTCTCCTAATTTGATGGTACACCTTACGATGAATTTTTATACGCTGGTCTCGAGCTCGCCATCTCGTATTCACAACCTGGGGAACATAGACATCATAAGAATTCATAAAATTCAGGTTCATAACATGATTTAACCCAAAACATAACTTATTCGCCCGAAATTTACATATAATGGGGTTTTCAGCATAAATTACCCTTCTGAAACTGGCTAATCTTCTTCCTATCTCCTCCAATTTAACTTCCCCTTTGCTAAACTCGTGCTAAAATTCTTTTGGAAGACTACAAAACAATTACGGCACTTTCGACACAAAATCGGCGCCTCCAATGATTGTCGGGAACGAGTAAAACATGAAAAATAAGGCAAATGTCAAACTCGAAGGGTGAGGAAGGAATTAAAAGCTTCAAATATCATAAAAGAGGATTCACACTTACAAAAGTCGCCTCAGAGCCCTAAATCTTGAGTTGCGGCACTTGGTTGTCGACCTGTATCGCGCGACTGCTACAGTAGGGTTGCGGTTCTATTTACGCGAGAGCTCCAAGCAGCGTGATCGAACAGGGGGAGGAGATTGGGAGAGAGGAAGAAGGAATTGGGAGAGAGAGGAAAATGCGAACCTCTGGATGGTCTTCTTCGACTGAATGAAGGAAATAAAAGGCGTAAGTCGGTTGCTGCAGTACTGAGGATTAAAGAGAATTAATTAGGGATAATGAAGGTTTATTAAGTTAAATAAGCAAATAGCTTCTGAATTTCATGTCTCCCAATTTGTTCACAATTAACCTATGGTGCTTTATATCGATTTGATGGATTTCATGCACAAAATTTAATAAATTTATTTTGATCAAATTCCGGGAGATGAAAATTTTGAGTTACTTTAAAAATTGTGCTGAACTTACCTAATTTCTTGAAATTTGGGCGTTACACACACTTCTAAGATTTCACTAGCACTCATTATTGTTGGGTTTTGCTTTCTAAGTGGTGCTTATTTGTTAAATATCAAGCATTAGTTCATAGATTTTCCAAATAATATGATAACATTCTAGAATTTAATCTTGGAATACTATACAAAAATAAAAATTTTAGAACTAGTAACTTAGGTTACCATGCCTCCAACTTTAGGAAATTGGCCACCAAGTTAATAACTATGGGAAAAAACTTATTTAATTCAAATGAAGCCAAAAAAATAAAAAAAAAGTTCTTACATGAAATAAGTCAGTTTATTAAATAGATCACAATTCAAACATTTCAAATCCAAATTGTGGGGTGCAGCTTGCAATGTGGAGACCTAATGTTTTCAAATGAGTTTATGTGCTAACAGAAAGGTAATATGTAAATTTTATAAATTAATTGACCAATCCAACAGTCAATGGGTTATATACTAACCAAGCATGTATAAAACATCATGAGTGCACCTCCCATTTTCAATTTTGGTTTCAAGAATCGTCATACCTTTGCCTTTGGCACCATTTTTTTTATTGGCTAGATGCACTTGCAGCTTGGTAGATATTCATGTGGATTTCAGTTGTTTCAATGGTGGTATATTGTTGTTGTATTCACTATTTATAAATCGAACATCATGACATTTATCGTTCTCATTCATAAAAGTCGAGAGCAAATTAGCTCTTTCCTTTTGTTGCAAAGCTTTGTCCAACAAATTCTTTAAATATGCTGATATTTCTTAATTATTTGTTCGTTAGTTAAGTCATTACCTCCGTTTTTGTCGTCATGATTTTTAGATAATTAACTTACCCGTTCTCTACTCACCAATTTGTGGGTTGTTGTTTTATCTTTGTCTAATGTTTTAATTTTTAGTTGAAAACCTTTTTTAATGCTCTTTTCTCATAATTTATTATTCTTTGCTCATGTGCCTTCAAATAAGCCGTTAACTCTTTTAGTGAATCAGTATTATAGGCTTTACTCCTCAAGTATCATAACAACATATTAAGGCTTGAGTGATAAACATATTAAAATATTTTGAATAATGATTTTATCTGATATGTGTTCATCCAGTGCTTTTAGAGAAATATTCTTGCAAAGAGTCATTTTTTTTTTTGTTTTTGAAAAAATACCTTGAAATCAAGATATAGACTCTGAAATTTAAAGTTGACCTTATTAATTTCTTGATGCTCATTCTTCATGATTATGGAAGATGGATTTATGTACAATTCAGTCAATTCACAACAATAAAATTCAATAATTTGCTGGAAGTAATTTTTTTCATGAATAATACTAATGCTGAAAGAAATGGCCAAGAAATATGTGTACAAATATAGAAAAAGAAAATCTATATTGAAAATGATTACATGAATTTATAGAGCATTTTCTTAGATTAATTCAACTTAAATTATAAGAAAAAAATATTACATTAGTAAAAAAGATGAAGCTCGGGAAGTATATCCAATGTTAAAATAATATTGCAAATAAATAGTTTGAAAAATTTAAATATATGATTCATAAAAGTTACTTGTATATGATAAATAAATATAAATTTAATTTCTTATGCGAGCTTATTAATTTTTAAATCGAATATATATGACATACTACCTAAGGGTTCTAAGACAGACCAACTCTAAATAATTTTCAAACTTGATTTCATGATTTTCCTAAAATAATTATGTACCTAAACACTTCAACAAAATATTAGTACATCAAGTCATACATTTGATATCATCAAAATTCAATATGAGTCATTGGGCCAACACTCTTCCATAAAATTATTATACAACAACAACAACAACAACAACAACAACAAAAACAACAACAAAGCCTTAATCCCACTAAGTGAGGTCGGCTACATGAATCTTTTTTCTCCATTGGGTCCTATTTTGTGTCATATTTTCATTTAATTCTAATAAATTAAGATCATTTTTTATACAATAAGGCCAAGGCTTCCTAGGTCTACCTCTGCCTTTCTTAACATAAGTCAAATCTAAAACATCTACTCTTCTAATTGGATCATTAGATGGTCGACGTTTAACGTGACCAAACCATTTAAGGCGACTCTCTCTAATTTTGTCTATCATTGGAGCTACACCAACCCTACCACGAATATATTCATTTCACATTTTGTCTCTAAGAGTAAAGCCACTCACCCACCTAATCATTCTCATCTCGACAACACTTAACTTGGTATCATGCTTCTCTTTTGAAGGCCAACATTCAACACCTAGAGCATTGCAAGTCTCACCACCATTTTATAAAATTTTCCTTTCAGTCTAAGCGGTACTTTTCTATCACACAATTGGCCCGAAGCATTCCTCCACTTCAACAACCTACTTGAATTCTACTATTAACATCCCCATCTATATCCCCATCGCTTTCAACAATAGACCCGAGATATCTAAATCGTTCACACCTTTTAATAATTTGATCACCCAAAGTTACACTTCTATCACTAGAGCTACTATTACTAAGATTACATTCCATGTATTTGGTTTTAGTTCTACTCAAAAGAAGGCCTATAGACTCCAGTGTTGACCTCCATAATTCAAGTTTTTTCTTGGCTTTTTCTCTTTTCTTATCCACGAGAAGGATATCTTCAGCAAAAAGCATACACCAAGGTATATCCTCTTGTAAATGTACAATAAGACCATCCATAACTAAAGCAAAATGATATGGACTTAAAGCCGATTCCTGATGTAAACCAACAGAAATAGGAAAAAATTTGGTCAATCCGCCTTCAGTTCGAACACAAGTAACAGCTCTAGTAAACATATCTTTAATGAGTCGAATATAAGTCATATCAACACCTTTCTTCTCAAGGAATCTCCAAAGGATATCTCTTGAAACCTTATCGTAAGCTTTTTCTAAATCAATAGAAATCAAATGTAGATCCTCCTTATTGTATCTGTACTTCTCCATCAAACCTCTCAATAAATGTATAACTTCCATAGTAGACCTTTCCGACATAAGTCCAAATTGATTATGGGAAATTTTGGTAATACGTCTTAATATATGTTCAATTACCTTCTCTCATAATTTTAAAGTATGACACATAAATTTAATTCCTCTATAATTTGTACTCTTTTGCATCCCCTTTATTCTTAAAAATGGGGAACAAAATACTTTTCCTCTACTCCTCAGGCATCTTTTTAGTTTTTAAAATAATATTAAAAGTCTTAGTAAGCTAAGAAACTCCCAAATCTCCTAAATATTTTCACACTTAAGTTGAGATATGATCAAGTCCTTCAGACTTTCTACTTTTGGTCTTCTTTAAAGTCCCCTCAACTTCTTTTTTACCAATGCGACGGTAAAAATGAAACGTTTTTTTGTTATTAGCGATGTTAAGATCACTAAGGTCGATCATATTTTCAGAAACATCATTAAAATGTTTATCAAAATAACTCACCCACCTATGTTGAATATCTTATTCTAAGAAAATCACTTTTTGATTTTCATCTTTAATACATTTCACTTGAGTTAAATTTTTACTTTTCTTTTTTATTTGTTTGGCTAGTTTATACATATATTTTCACTCTCATTTGTATCTAATCTATTACAAAGATAATTAAAAGCATAATTTTAGCATCGCTGGTTATTCTTTTAGATTTCCTGTGGCCCGTTTTATATTTTTCTCAGTTCTCTAAGCTTTTACATTTAAACCAATTTTTATAACATAACTTCTTATATTTTATCTTTTTCTACATATTAGAAACTTTTTCTTTTAATTCTCTAATTACATCTTTTGCCACTTGTTTAATAGTATTTGTTACTTTTTCCTACATAACATTTGCATCTTCATAGACATCCCAAATTTTAATTCTTGAATTTTACTGATAAAAATAATTTTATTTATGTCTTTTAGGTACCCCATCTAATTTTACGATGATGAATCTTAGTATTTTTTATTTTGTAATTCTTCATCTTAAAATCTAGAACTAATAATCGATGTTGGGTATTTAAACCCTCCCTAGAAATGACCTTACAATCCTTACAATCTCGACGTTCTCTTTTTTTCATAAGAAAATAATCAATTTGTGTTTTATTAGATCCGTTGTTATAAGTAATAAGATGCTCATCTTTCTTTTTAAATAACATATTAGTAATAACTAAAGCATACACTAAAAAAAAAAATCTAATATGACTATTCCTTATTCATTAATCACTTCATAACCATCGCCATCATGAATATTTCTGATATCTTCTACCACTCTACCGACATGTCCATTTATATCTCTTCCAATAGAAAATCTTTCTTCAGGAAGTGTCAAGTGTATTAAGTTTTCTAATTCATTCCAGAATTTATCTTTAGAGTCTATCTAAACCTACTTGAGGAGCATAAACACTTATAATATTAAACATCTTAGTATGATAATCTTAATTGCTATAACTATATCTCTAGCTCTATTAATTTTTACAATATTAACTTTCAAACTCTTATCTTATACCTACACCATTTCTAGTGTGACTCTTACTAGAATACCAAAGTTTAAAACCTAAGTTATCAATCTCCTTAGCTTTTTCTCCAACCTATTTAGTTTCTTGAATACATAAGATATTTATCTTTTTATTGATCATAATATCAACTAATTCCATTAATTTACCATTAAAAGTACTTATATTCCAAGATCCTATCCAAATACTAATATCATGGACTAACTTCTTTGCCCACATCCGTCCGTAATGTGGGAACCCTTGCTTATTTGAGACTACACCAGGGCGCCGGTGTAGTGGCTCTTGCACACTTTCTATTGTATTCAGGCCATACAGCGCGTCGCTTCTAGCGGACGTCATAGCACTTACACAATGATCAAAAGGATTCATGTCATGATTTTTAGACATAAGCACACAATCAAGCAAGAAATAAGGTATTAAAGAGATGAAAAAAGAAAAAGGAAATCTCAGATGTCAAACTTTGGAGGCAAGGCATACAAAGAAGGTGAAAATTTGGACAAGCAATAGAGAGTGCGTATTTGATGCAAAAAATGATGTTAACATGAAGTTTATGTTAATTTAAATTTTTATTACTTATTTTCATTTATTTTTATTTATTTTCCTTTTGTTTCTTTTGTTATATGTTTTAATGTTATATAAATGGTAGCCCTCATATAATGATGGATAATTTATGGCGAATGAAATTTAGTCCTTTTCCAGTGTTGAATTTATCAATTGATGGTCTTTACTCCCCATGAGCTTGGCCGCTTCTTTGATAAAATAATCATGGAAATCATTCTCCAAGTTTTCTTCCCTTGACCTCATCGTAGTGCTAGCTCTCTCTGCTACACTTGCAGATATCAGCGCTAAAGCGTAGATATTCATTCCAGAAGAAGCATGATTTAATTACTTGACATTCTCTTTACATTATTTGTTCATGTCATTAGTTAGGATTCCAAATGTTTTTCCTCCCCATAAATCTGTTTCTTGTCAAAAGTTTTTAAAATAAAAAATTTGCCTAGGAGTTATGAGTTTGGCGACCATCTTGTGTAGATACCTTGGTGCCTATCAACTTTTTTTAAGAAAAGAAATTAAAAGTTAAATTTAGTCTTTTTTTTAATTTTTTTTAATGTGCTTAAAATCCTTGACTTCTTTTCTTTAGCATCATTCAAACTAATGTCTTTTTATATCTCTGTGATTTGTGTCCATGCTTGGTTTCAATGACTTGATAACAAATATTGTTTGATAGATATTATCAAATCTTACGTTTTTTTAGTTTTGTTAGGGAGTATTGGTTATCTAGTGTTATTGATGCTTATTTTATTTTTTATTTTGCGTGTCTTACTGTAATATTATTTGAAAGTTTATTTTCATTTGCATTCATTTAGCTCTTCATGAGAAGAGTTCCAAAAGTGATATGGGTTAATAGCATGACTTGGAAAGCTGCCATATAATTATGATATTAAAGAAGTAATCATCGTATATTCATTCAAAAATGTCATCATATACTTAATATTGTTAATGCATGTAATTCAATTACTATCTATTATTATTAGCTTTTATTGAGATCATATGCATATATATTTATTTTGATAAATATTTATAATACTATGTTGAATATTATTTGGCTATTCAAATGTTCTTCAACATCATTGTAATATAATAATTGATCTTATAAATTATTATATTAAATTAAAGCCAACACAAATCAGAATAAGCTTCATCTCCTCCACCATATAAGGGTTGACCTGCCTTGTTTGGAAAGGCCAATCAACTCCACCTTATAAGGGACATCCAACCATGGTAGTTAAGTGATTCAAGGCAGTTGACTTGAATATTTTTAAAACTGACTTTTTGAGGCAATTTGTCCTGGTAAGTGATGTGTTTGACAATGAAAAGAAGAATGTGTAAGATTTTGGTTAGTGAGAAATTCAAGGCATTTGAACACATGTGAACTTGTTCAAATTTTAATTTTGGAGGCAACTCAATTTGTAATTTATGAAATTCAGCTATGAGGTAAGGAAGATCCTTGAAAAATTGGGCCGACATGCAATCAAGCAAGAAATAAGGTATTAAATCTATGGAAAAAAACATTCAAATTCTTAACTTTGTAAGCAAAGCATACAAAAAAGGTGATAATTTTGCCAAACATGAAAGAGTTTTAATATTTTGGCCAAAACAAGAGATTGGTATGAACTATATGTTATATTAAAATTTAATTGATTATTGTCATGTAATATTTTTAATTTTTAGTCTTTTATTTTTGTACTGCATTGTTATAAAAAAAATACGATTTATGTTAAAAGAATTTAGTGAAACTTTTGCTCTCTTGAAACTAATGTTTCATGGTTTTTATTTTACGTATGGCTTGGTGGCCATCCCTTTTGAATTTCTAGTTTGCACTTCAAACAAAATAATGATTGAAATCATGAATCATGTCTTCCACACTTGGGATCATGTGTTGCTATCTTCCTCTAGATCTCCCTCTACACCACCCTCCATAATTCATAAAAAAAAAATCTCTAAATTCTCAATAAATTGAGAAGGGTATAAGCTTTGAGTGCCAAAGGCCTAGTTTTCCAGGCTTATCCCTTAATCCTTTATTTATATATTTTGAGTCAGAGTTTAACAATATTGTATAGCAAGAATTTGACCGCTCGAATCTCAAGAGAATTTCATGGATTTCACTAATTGGACATCAGAGAACTGCATTTAAATCGTTAAAAGACGGATACATCAAGTGTTATTTTCTTTGGTCGAGCAGAACGAATGAAAGCATAGCCGAACGATAGAATTTGAAGCATATGATTTGAGGGATGGTTATCTATATATAGCTCCCTTGAATAATTCCAAGATTCTCCACAAAGATGGCTAAATGACACTCAATTGAATATCTGTCTGATCATCTGTGATGGCCCCTTGTCCAAAGGAGAGCGGTCTGTCAGTTTATAGCGGCACACCCTCTTCCTGATGGTCTTAGTTCACTGTAACGACAAGAGGGCCTCAACTTAGATTTCTCTCGAGAAGGCTGACTGAAGACCTTACAACTAACCAAAGTCCTTTCATCTGACCGAAGACCTTCCAGCCGACCAAAGTCCTCACAGCAAGTCCTTTCAGCTCATCAGACGTTTATCAGACGACCGAATGACAACGCCAACAAGTCATTGAATGTTTTCCCCTTTTAGCAGTTAGCAATACGAAATGGTGCCTATGTCAGCTATGGATATTAAATGATCTCGAAGTCTCTTATAAATATAAAAATGTGCAATAATTACTTGTAACGTTCCTATTAAAACATAGACAAATATGTAACTTTTCTGTATACCCCTAGAAAGAATGAATGACTGAGCTATTCTCTGAGAACTTATGTTATTGTGCATTATTCTTTTCTCTCTCCCACTATTCTTCTCGTTTGTCGAATGCTCTATTTCTTGGGTGTGATTCACAGGATATTTTTGAATTCAACAAATACGGAGAAATTTATGTTTAAGCTATACAATTAAAAGTGAATATCAAAGCTAAAAAAATTTTTCTTTGTAAAGAAGCATGAGGTGTGAATCCAAAATATATAAAAAATATATTTTAATTATTAAATAAAATCAGAACTAGGTGAAGTCGTTGATCAACTTGGTCAAATTTTGGCTGATAGATTTTAAGCTTGAGCTAGTTGCTTTTGATAAGGAGGTGACTAGGCCCAATTGACACTTAGGCTAAGGGATCTTTGCTGAGATTATTATGACTCTCAAGTTTTTGGCGATCCATTGAGCTTATGATGACCTTGTAAGTTTGAGATGGCCTTGGGGAGTTGAATATGCTTTAGGTGAGTTTATTAGATCCTGTCTTCCTACTTGATCAATTGGATTGAGTCAATTAATTTGAATTGGTTCTTCTTAAGTCCTGCTGTTGGGATTTGACATCCCCCCATTAATAAACTTGAATATTGCTATTTTTTAGTTCTATTTTCTTAGCAGTACATTTTCTAATGCAAATTTGGAAAAAAGCACTAAAAAGTTGTATAATTTTATCCAAATAGGTAGCTTCCTGTTAGTTGCTTTACCTAACAGGAGCCGAAATACATTCCCAAACATACTATTTTACTAACGATTTCCAAACTCTAATGCCAAAATATATTAGACTTTCATAAGCAAACACTGAACTGGCTCTGAGATATCACTGATCGACATAAAATATACAGAATAAAATATTCCAATCAAATGTTAGTACATTGCTTAAAAACTGGAACGAAAGAACCGCTGCGCCTTTCACCGTATGTGAAAGCAAGAAGATTTGAGATCCACAGTAGTTTGAAAATTTTAAAACCTAATTCAACAGCCAACTTTGATCGAAATTTTAAAATAAGATTTTATTTAAAGGTTTTCAGAAAATAATGTGAAAATTAAACTTCTACATTAACATATCGTACATCTTTACAACAACAACAACAACAACAAAATTTTAATCCCACTAATTGGAGTCGGCTACATGAATCATTTTTCTCCTTTGCATCTTATTTAGTGTCAAATTTTTATTTAATTCTAATAAATTATGATTATTTTTTTATGCAATAAGCCTAAGTATTCCTAGGTCTACCTCTACTTTTCTTAACACAAGTTGTTTAAACTTATCACGCATCTTTGAACAAGTATATTCTGATCATGCATGATCAAAGCAACAAAAGTTTTTTTAAAGAGTAATGTCAACCGTTAATATGTCCATAATAGCAGGACGGTTTAATTGTTTGTTAATGTCTCTGCTTCTTTTTCATTTCTACAAAGTTTCCTGGAAAAAGAAAATGTCTATTTCTTTTATTATTTTATTATTGTTTAGTGCGACTTTGCCTAATCGACAAAGAATGTCTCCATGCCTATTCTCAAAAAGCAAATAATATAATTTCATAGCAGTACAAGTAGGATCAACAATGATTTCTGTTTTTTATCAGCCTATTTTGATTCCTTTAAGGGAGAAGTGTGGATATGGGCAGCGATTGAGCGGAGGGAAAAAAAAAAAAAAAAATAGCAACGGTTCTCTGTAAGTGCGGCATCGGCACCTCATATTTTCTCCCTTTAGAACCGATGCCTCTTCAATGCAGCCAGCAGTGTTGTATCCTTGGTTTTTTTTTTTTTTTGAGATCATAAATATTTCGGGTCTATTGTTCAAAGTGATGGTGGTATTGATGGGGATGTTATTAGTAGAATTCAAGTTTGTTGGTTGAAGTGGAGGAATGCTTCAGGCCTATTATGTGATAGAAAAGTACTGCTTAGACTGAAAGAAAAATTTTATAAGATGGTAGTGAGACCTGCAATGCTATATGGCATTGAATGTTGGTATTTAAAAGAGAAGCATAAAACTAAGTTGAGTGTTCTGAGATGAGAATAATTAGGTGGATGAGCCGCTTTGCACTTAGAGACAAAATGCGAAATGAATACATCCGTGATAGGGTTGGTGTAGGTCTTAGATGGTTTGGTCACATTAAACGGAGACCACCTGATGATTCAATTAGAAGAGTAGATATTTTAAATTTGACTTGTGTTAAGAAAGACAGTGGTAGAACTAGAAAGATTTGGGCATATTGTATAAAAATGATCTTAATTTATTAAAGTTAAATGAACATATGACACTAAATAAGATGAAATGGAGAAAAATGATTCATGTAGCCGACCCCACTTAGTGGGGATAAAGGTTTTGTTTTGTTGTTGTTGCATAAATATGCTTGGAATGTAAAGGAAGGAGATTTTGAAATGCAATAATATATTTGGAACGGAAAATTTATAGTTAATGGTTATAATGAAAGGGATTTTTTTTTTTCTTTAAACATGTTGAAGCTGTCAAACTTTAACAAACGGCAAGCCGTTGGGCTGGAAAAATGTTGTAGGATTGAAGTTAGGGATAAATTAAGTTAAACTGACTAATGTGTCAGCCTGAGCTCAGCTCAATAAGAATTGTGTGCTACGATGTAAATTTTCCTAATCAAATTTGCTCGTAAGCTTATTTGAACTCAAGGAATTGAGCTTGAGCTCAAATTTGGTTAATTAAGCAAAAGCGCAGATTTAAGTTGAGAAAGACACCATCTGGCTTAGACTCATTTATTGTAAATCAAGTGTATCTGTCTCTTTATATATATATATTGACAATTTAATGGAAAGTATGTATTTAAATTGATGAACTGTCGTAAAGTACTTGGTCGTTTTTAAAGGGCTGATTTTACATGTGATGAAGCCAATTGGACTAAAGCAGAATTATTTATTCTCAACTCTCTGTTAGGTTGTTTTGAAACTTGAAGGCTTGACTGTGGCGCACAAATCCAATGCCTTACAGGCTGTGATGATATTGAAATGCCCTCATTCCTTCCATTTTGCATCACCAAGGCATATGTAAATATTATGTTCAATTTTCAATTAAACTGAATGCTCTAAATCTTAACCTATATCCCCATTGGTATCACTGGCAAGGGCTTTGAAACCTTCTTCCTCTGAAAACAATGATAAAAATCTATAAATGAAGTCATGTTTCTAATTTTACTGAAGCATGATTTTAAATATAATAAAATTATAATTATTTTGACAAGGACTGGGTTTTATTTGTTTGGTTCTTGACTTTTTGCCACCAACTATAAAGGAAGGCCAAAACATGTATCTAATGAAAACCATTGATTATTATTGATTCTTTCACAATAAACGAATTTTTGTTTTAAAAGCCATTAAAATAAAGTCACATTGAAAATTACATGAGACGCGTATGGTTCATGTTGTCCTTCAATGTTTGTTAAAGGTTAAAGGTGACAACCCCTTTTGATTTTGGATATTTTGTAATTTTTAAAATTAGGTTTTAAATTTATTTTAATTTTTATTTTAATATTTCAATTTTAAAATTAAAATTTGTTTTTTTTTAGTTTTTTTTTTATTTTATTTTAGAAATTGAGATTTAGTCACATGCTTTGATGTATTGTGTTGTTTGAACTCACTAAAGCACAATTAAAAGAAAAAGACTCGTTGTCTAAAGATAATCATCCTAAATCTATAAACTCAAATAAGAGGGGTCTCATGGCCTTAATTCTTAAACTTTTTAGTCCTAAAGAGAAGTGCATTTGGCTTCTGGATGTGATAGGGCTTCGGGGTGATTATATTTGGAAAGTGGCCTAAAAAGTTTGATTGTAATTTAGATTTAACAGTCTAGTCCAACAAAGTTACCAAATGGCTAGAATGTTCTTAAGATAAATAAGTCTGCAAATGTCAAAACTAGGTTTAAAGTTGAACTGGTAATTATTTTCCTAAAAACTTTTAATAATTAAATTAAGAAAGGGGCCTAAGAGGCTTAACCCAAATTTATGTTTCAAATTAAAATTATTAAAATTGCGAATCAACTATGGCTCAACAAAATCAACAAATATAATAGGAATGGTAAACCTATGGATGTCTAAAAATAGACTTTTTACTCCTAAATATTTTTTATAACTAAACTAGGAAAGGGACCTATTAGGCCTAATTAGGTTTTTAGCCAAGTTGATGTTTTATTGAATCAATTTTGGCTTATTCAAATCTTTAAAATAAGAAGGGTGGATATAAGGTTGCTTAAGTAGGTTCAAGCTAGATGAAAAAGGAATGTGACTTGTTGAATCAATTATGACTTATTAAAACAATAAATTGTTAAAGGAATAGTGGATTTATTGGTGTCAAAGTTTTGTCGTACTTGAACCTATAAGATTTTCTATTACTAGAAGTTTTTAAAAACTAAAAAACCAAAGAAGCTTAATCCAAACATCGATTTATTAGGCAAAGTGCAAATGTACTAAGTTAATTCTGACTCTTTGAGTTCAACAAATCTAAGAAATTTAAGATTTATCACAGCCTAAATAAGGTTAGGAGAGATCTTAGAGTTTAAATTCCATTTGAGTTTTTTTATGACTTCATAAGAGAAGGGCCCTATTAACTTGATATTAATCTAGATTTAATAGCCAATGTGTTGATCGACTAATTCATACATGAATCATTACAATCAATAAAACTGGAATAAGCCTACACAATGTTTATAGAAGGCTAGGCTAGGTCTTAAATATTTTAATTTTTTTTTTATTCAATGAATATAGTAGGAGATGGTTCCTAAGAGCATGATCAAAACAAAGATTTACTATCTATGTTGAGAACATACTAAATCGACATTGACTTGAGAGATTCAACAAAATTTGAACACCCTAAGAAGAGGTTTAAGAGGCGTATTTCTTTTTAGATAAACCTAAAACCAAACCATAGATATGAAAATTACAAGAGAAATTATATACGAGAGATAATGAATTTTTATTTGAGCGATTTCAATTCTAATGAAGTTCAATAGATGAAGTGTTCATTTTAAGAACTTTGATTTTATTCATTTCATTTTGATTATCCTCTTGTAGGGAATTTTTGGAAACAAAAGTATTCTCTTGTTAGAGATGGAATACTATGTCTTAATTTTCCTAAAAGCTGAAAGGGCTAAAATTTTAATATATTTAAATGAAATTTATAAATGCCACTTGACTACTCAGAAAATGAAATAATAACCAAATATGATGTTTTCATTTCATGTAACTATACTCTGTTAATGAGCAAATAGAGCTTAACACAAGGTCATGAAAAAATCAGAATTTTATTAATTAATTTGTATTCAACTACAATCATGTGTATTGTTTTTAAGGTAACACCTATTAAATGGAAACATATGGCATCCATCCAAGCAGTTGATTAACCAATATGAGCTACCATGATATCCTTTATTTATTACAAGTTGTCATTCACATGGTTGTTTCAAATTGTCTCTCATTGTATAATTAAATATGGTAGACCTTCAAATAACTAATGCTAACTCATTTCCCAAAGTTCTATGAGAGCTTATCATGTTTGAAACATCCATGATTTATATAACTCGAGGTTTTATTTAGCTAACTCCTTAAGATTATTATGTTTCTTAAATCAGAACTGGGTACTACTTTTATTTGTAATTTGGTTACATATACTAATCCTTAGTGAGAGAGGATGAACATCTAAGAATAGAACATCAATAAACTCATATACTAAGGAAAATGGAAATGACTAATTTCTAGTCCTATATATAGTCTGATAGGTCTCCACCACTTCAACTATTATTCTATTCCAATGTGTGTGTTCTCAAATTTAAAATCCCTTTTCAAATTTAAAATAAAAAATTTTATTGAATTCTTCAATCAACCCATTATCTTGAGGTTAAAAGATGGCTAAGTATCTCTAATCAATATTATGCTTTATAACAAAGTTTTGATTGTCTTAAAGAAAGAAATTTGAAGTTCCATGGTGCATTTTGAAAATGAAAGATGGAGAAATGATGTTATACCTTAGATTTTCTTTAATTTGGTGTTGATGATCTTCCCTTACCTTACTTTGAATCTTCCTTGCTTTGCTTTAATTTTTTCTTGCCTTGTGTGTGTTCTCGGTTTGGAAAAAGGGAGAGGATAAGGTGGGATGAGAGAGTTCTCAGTTTTGGAAGACGGGAGACGAGATAATGTGTGAGGAATCTGAAATATGGAGGATTGGGGGGAATAAGGGAGAAGTCGGTCATTATTTGTTGAGGGGAGAGAGTTATGTGGAAATTTTTGGGGGAAAAAGAAGTTATGGGGATTAGGTGGACAACTAGGATGGAGGAGGGAGTAAAGGAAGAGAATAAGAGGTTTAGATTTGATGACAAGGAGGAAAGAGAGACAAGAGTGGGGACGGATGGGTGAGGTGGACCAATGGGTGATGAGTAGATCGATTAGTGAGGTGGCAAGGGGAGAGCAGTAAGATGGAGGGAGTTGGGAAAGGAATGGAGGGCTTAGATTGAAGAACATGGAGGGAATTTTAGAAAAAAATAAGGATAAATTGATAATTTGACCAAGGAAGTTAATGGTAGTTATGGAAAAATGTAATTATATGTCATTTTGAAGAGTATAAAATAAGGAATCTAATCGTCCAAATTATTTTGAAAAAAAGATTCCTAGTTTAAACTATGGGCATTTAAACTGGCTGTGATTAAAAGTTCGTTACAAGGCTAGTTAAAAGTTGGTTATGGTCAAAATTTTGACATGAGCTCGTTGAATAGAAGAAAAATGCAAGGAATTCAATGGTATAATTGGTTTTATCAAATCAAGCTCCATGTGAAGATATTGTCAGAAAGTAGGCCCAAACCCTTAGAAGTCAGAAAATGATGGATTTTAAGTTTTTTAGTTGATTTTATTGGACTAAAATATGAATTTTTAAATTTTGAACAACTTTAATTGAATTCCAAACTTTATTCGAGGTTATTTTGAGAGTTAATGGCAAAGTATTATTTTATTATTTAAATTATCATTTTTTATCTACTGATTATCAATGACTCAACGTACCTCCAAATGGAGTTTGATTTTGGCAAGAAGGGGCTCATTTAAAAGGTTTTGATGATACAGATGCAATGAAAAATCTTGTTTTTAAAAGTAATGACTCTTTTAAAAAAATTTATATAGGACTTTTTTGTGCATGAAAATTCTAATTACATAATTTTACGTAAAAATAGTGTCTGCTGACTACCAAACTAGTTTGCATGCTCCTCATATGCGATTATAAAGATCATGCAACTTATAAAAGGTAATTTGGATAATCAGATTAGGCCATCGAAAAAATAATAATTTTAGGGTTTATGATTATAATATTTATGAATAAAAATTTGAATTAAAAAGTTTTACATACAAAATATTTCAAATAATTGTTAAAATTATTTGTGTGGTATTTATATGTGATAATAAGTCTCATTGAACCTTCGTAATGTAATTCAGTCTCATAGTAATCTTAAGAGATAAAATGATAATATAAGGGTTTTTGTGATTAAGATTTTTTTTGGTTATCTTTTGGGTTTGATTAAAATTGATTATATTTAAAGTTTATTTTGTTAATATTAATTTTTTTCAAGTTAAATCTCATTTCTTAAATTATGGTTTGCTCGAGAGCCAGCTGAAGTAAAATCCAGTTAAGTATAAGATAAGAAAACGAAATTGACAAAAAATGAGTTCAACAAATTGATCCTTAATGTGTGGCAGACTATGCAAAGTACGACACACCTATTGGCATTCACTAATAATGTCAACTAAGTCTAGGAGTAAAAAAATTGTCATTTAACATCTTAGTTCTTATTTGAGGATATAATTTAAGGATTGAAATTTTGATTTAGATTTGAAGGATTTTGAAGTTCTTCATAATTGACGATCTTGAAAAATCTTGTTTAATTATGTTTAAGATTTTGCAGTTTAAAGGTTTTGTTTGAGGTTTAAGTTTTAAGGTTTTAAGATTTGAAATTCACTTAATTGAGGATTTAAAATCTTTTTTTTTCAAGTTTTGATGTTCATTAATTTAAAAGTTTTGAAAATTATTTGTTTGGAAATCATTTGTTTAAGGGTTTTAAACTCATTTGTATTAAGGGTTTGAAAATCATTTGTTACATGAACACGTTAGAAAGGAAAACCATACATAGTTAGATCCAACCTAAGAGGTTGATGGCCGAAAAATCACTGTGAGGTAAGCTGGTCAATTATGCAAGTATACGTGTCAAGTAGTATGCAGTATCAAAGTCCACATATTGATCCCGCAAGGAAAGGGTTAACAATTAAACTTGTATTCTCTAGTTTACTAATCATAGAATCCTAGCTTGGCGTGATCACAACAAAGGGTTGAAGTCCTAAAATCCTAAAATAAAATAAAGCACGATCTCTAAAAGCAAGAAAATGGAAATTAAAGAAAAACTTCTTATTCTTCTTCAAGGGTGATAAGGGACGTGCCTTTGTGACTCCGGTTTCGAGTGGTTTTGTGATTTTCCTTAGTGTACGTTCTAGTTATCAACTAGGGATAAGTTTCTTAAGCTTATGCCTAGTTTCTTAAGCCTATGTCTAGTTTAAAAGAAGAATCATAAATTCATAAAATTATGTTTGCTTAACCCCATTGTGTTTCTTAAGCCTATGCCTAGTTTCTTAAGCCTATTTGAATATTGATGCATCCCAACTATCAAGAGATACAATGATTTTACGAGGATTTAATCAACAAGGAAAACAAGCTATAAGATCAATAACATTGCTCCTAAAGATAGATGACTTGGTATCAACGACAAAATTCTATATCATCGACTCTGATACCTCTTTTAATGATTTACTTGGCAGACCATGGCTTCATGAGCATAAAATGGTTCTCTCTTCACTGCATAAATGCATAAAATATTTAAAAAAGGACAAGAATGTTATATTATAGGGGATATGCAACCATTTTCAATCCATGAAATTGGTATACATGAAGATGCAGCATATTATGCTCCTGTAAAGAAAATAATATTCTCCAGAGAGATAATAGTGGATATAAAAGAGAAAGACAAAGAAAAGAAAATAAATGAAAAAGTTTGTTCTTCAACAAAGGTGAAGGGTAGTGATTCTCATTAAACTCATACTCGAGGCCGAGGCCAAGGACGAGGACGAGGGAAAGAAAACCCAACTTGTCACAATGAACAAAACCATTGAAGTTCAAAATTCACATGGACTCTGAAGAAAATACAAAAGAAGAAACGACATCGGTGGTTCTAAAAGAGCCTCAATTCAAAATACCTCTTGAAGAAGAAGATAAAGAAAAACAATTTGAGTCTTTGTATGAAAAAATTAATCATTATATACACTCTATGACTCTAACTCCAATCTCTACTGTTAAAATTGAGAATTTATTGTCAAAGAAGTATATTACAATGATAAAAAGCCAATTAAGTTTGGACTTGGCTCTACTTCTTCTAGTACTGAAACTGATGTAATGTTAGAAGATGAAAATTTTCCAAAATCAATGAAAATTCCTTTTGAGTTGTATTCTTTTTGGGCACCAAAATTTATTCAAAATAGTTTAATGCTCAAACAATGTTCTTTAAAATAACCACATTTCGTTCAACAAATGTGGGTTAATAATAAACAAAATCCTAACTCTAAAGAGGGTATTGGGTTTGGTAATCTCGAACCTCTAGTTGATATGGAATTTTGCCTAGTCATCATTGAAGAACATTACTCTGAACCAACATCTGATTTTCCAATTGAAGATGCTCCTCAAGAGTTGGAAGAGGAAATTAAATCAACAGTTGATGAATTAAGAGAAATAAATCTAGGAATTGATGAAAACCCGAAACCAACTTTCATTAGTTCATTTCTTAACGACATAGAAGAAAAAGAAATAATTCAACTATTGATAGAATATAAAGACTGCTTTGCCTGGGCTAACTCTAGAAGTTGCAGTCCACAAACTTGGGATAAATCAAATTGCAATCCATGTTAAACAAGCTCTGAGAAGAATGCGTGTCGAAATAGAACAACAAGTCATTGTTGAAGTTAAGAAATTAATTAAAGTTAGTTTCATACGAGAAGAAAATTAACCGACATGGCTAGCTAATGTAGTGTCAGTTAAAAAGAAAAATGGTCAAATAAGGGTCTGTATAGACTTTAGGGACTTGAATAAAACATGTCCGAAAGATGAATTCCCTTTACCAATCCCAGGTCTCTATAGCATCTAAACACGCAATATTTTCCTTTATTGATGGATCATCAGGATATAATCAAATAAAAATGTTTTCAGAAGATGAAGCAAATAAAGCTTTTAGAACACCCATAAGGATATATTGTTACAAAGTTATGCCTTTTGGATTGAAAAACGCTGGAGCAACCTATCAAAGAGTTATGGCACAAATTTTTGACAAATTAATACACAATCAAGTCGAATGTTATGTGGACGATTTAGTTGTCAATAGTAAACAAAAAGATAATCATGTGTACGATTTGAGAATTGTCTTCAAACGAATAGTCTTAAAGTGAATCCCTTAAAATGCGCTTTTGGAGTTACTTCAGAAATTTTTTTAGGATTTGTTGTCTGACATCGTGGGATCAAAATTGATTCCCTCAAAATTGAAGCTATTCTAAATATGCCTCCTCCTAAAAATCTAACTCAATTGAGATCATTTCAAGGAAAATTAACATATATACGACGTTTTATTTCCAAATTGTCAGGTATGTGTCAGCCTCTTACTGCCCTAACCAGAAAGGATACCAAATTTGTGTGGGATAAAAAATGCCAACACGCCTTTGAAAATATCAAACAATACTTGACAACACCTCTTGTCTTAGCAGCCCCTATGTTAGGAATATATCTAATCCTTTACACCGCGGCATTAGATAATTCTCTTGGAGCATTACTAGCACAAGTAAACGACGAGGGAAAAGAAAATGCATTATATTATTTGAGCCGCTGTTCGGTTCCAATAGAAATAAAATATCTAATAATTGAGAAGCATTGCTTAGCCTTGATTTTTGCAGTTCAAAAGCCAAGACATTATATGCTTTCTCATAAAGTAACTCTTATTTCAAGAGTTAACCCATTACAATATTTGATGACACGACCAACACTTTCTAGAAGATTAGCAAGATGGGCAATGATATTACTCCAATTTGACATAACATTTGTGCCACTGCGTGCTGTTAAAGGACAAATCTTGGTCTATTTCTTAGCAGTACACCCACTTCGACTAGATCGCCTCTTAATTATGATTTACCTAATGAAAAAATTTTAGAAATAAAAAATTCAAATACACAACGATGGGAATTGTATTTTGATGGAGCGTCGTTTGCTCAAAAAGATAAAGACAAACAAACAATCATACAAGGTAAAACTGGAGTAGGATTAATTTTCATCACTCCAGGCAAAGCAATGATGTCATTTTCATATCATTTGACTCAACCATGCACAAATAATGAAGCTGAATATGTAACACTCATAACCTGTCTCGAATTGACAATATTAATGGAAATAAAAAATATCGACATATACGGGGACTCAAAATTGATCATTAATCAAATTGTGGGTAAATATAAGACATTGAAATCTCGACTTGAACAATATCCCCGTTACACTCTAAAACTGCTTCAGTAAATTCTTGATGTAACTCTCTTCTTAATCCCTAGATGAGATAATTCTTTAGTAGATGCTTTGACAAAACTTACAAAAGAATTTGCTTGTCTAGAAAAAGACGACATATTAATTTCTATAAAAGGACGACAAGTTCTTTCCCAAATTGACATGGATAATCTGCATACAATCAGTGACAACATGAAAACAATAATTAACGAAGAAAATGATGATTGGCAATGACCAATTATTCAATATTTACAGATCGGAAGGTTACCCGAAAATAACTCTATCGCAACTCAAATCAGACAAAGAGCATTATCACATGCTCTAGTGAATGATATTCTTTACAAACGATATTTTGATCAAATGTGGTTAAGATTCCTAAACCAAACTAAAGCTCATGAGATCGTTAAAGAAGTTCATTCAGATCTATGTGGCTTAAAATGAAAATGAAAATAAAAAGAATGAGATATTATTGGCCAACAATGATGACTGATTGTCTTGAGGTCACAAAGAAATGTCATCAATGTCAAATACATTGAGTGGTCTTACATGAACTGCCAAATGTATTATATCCAACTATTGCATCTTGGTCGTTTGAATATTGGGGCATCGACATAGTGGGCCCTATAGATCCTCCATCGTCTAAAGGCCATCGATTTATTCTAACAGCCACTGATTACTTCTCCAAATGGGCAGAAGTAATACCACTCAAAGAAGTTAAGGCAGAACAAGTTCTCCACTTCTTCAAGACTCATATTATCTATAGATTTGGAATTCCTTGAAGGGTCATATCAGATAATGTACTGGCCTTTAAAAATACAAAAATGAATAATCTTATTCAAAGACATGGGATAGACTAGAGGTATTTATTTATTATCCTGAAGCCAATGGTTTGGCTGAAGCTTTCAACAAAAATTTGGTACAATATTTAAAAAAGACATTAATTAATAGTCCAAGACAGTGGCATGAACGATTAACAGAAGCTCTATGGGCCTATATGACTACATACCAAACACCAACACGGTCAACACTGTTTGCTTTGGTATATGGTTCTGAGGCTATTTGACCACTTGAAGTTCAAATTCCTTCTCTTAGAGTTGCGGTAGCAAATAAAATAACTGAAGAAGAAAATGTTAAATTACGACTTGAAGAACTTGAGAGTTTAGAAGGCAAACGTCTACAAGCTCAGCAAAATCTTGAACTATATCAAGCAAAAATGATATGGGCCCATGACAAATTGGTTCGTCCTAGAACCTTTCAAATTGGTGAATTAGTTTTAGTTCTTCGAAGACCTATACTCGCTTATCAAAAAATAGGTGAAAAGTTCGAACCAATATGGGAGGGTCCATATGTAATTGAAAAGACATATTCCATAGGATCTTGTCAATTGGTGGATTGTCAAGGAGAAAGAATCTTGCCCCCAATCAACGGGCGTTTCTTGAAAAAATATTATGCAATAGGAAAAATGATGACTTGTTTATAAACTGGGAGAATAATAATATCTTTCAAAATTATCTCTCTGATACAAGTTTTGATATTTGTGTCTTATGATATCCCTTTTGCTTATTAAGCAAATTCTTATAAGCATGATTCCTTGACATAATAAAATGATAACAACAATTAAATGATATTTTTCGAATTAAAATCAAGTTTAATATGCTACATTATCCTGTTGCTTTCAGGAAAATGCCCAACAACAGACTTATTTTTACATTTCAAAGTCGTGTTTGTCTGGCTCTGGACCGACGGTGTATTGAAAGAGGATCTAGAATCCACTTTGACTTTAACCTTTCTCAAGTTGAACTACTTTACGATGGACCTCTATTATCCATTGCTAATCAAGAAGAAGCGAAAGGAAAACCATCTGTGTTAGAGTTCAAGCTTCGTCAACAAAGCATCGAGACAGAAAAAGTGATTTTGACAGAACAAAAGAAAGATACATTGACAATGGAAAACTAAAATCAGTAGTAGTATCTGCATCTCATGAAGCTGAAAAGGCATTGTTAGCGAAGTGAAGAAATTAGCCTCCGGATTGACTAGAGCTCAAAGAAGAAATCAAAACAAATGACTCAAATGACTTAAAGAAAAATAAAGACAAAGTATAAAACCTATAGAGGAAGACAATGATTTTGAGTTCCCAATCCTTGAAGAAATTCCTAAAGAGACATATTATGTATTAGGAGAAGAAATGGTGGATCAAGAAGAGGAGAAAATTGAGAGAACGACATTCACTTCTACTCCTTACATACCAGCATTAGATCTCACAACAGCAGAGACGTCAACTGATAAACGAATTGCTTCTAGAGAAGAAGTTAGATGTATTCAAGCTGTTAAATGACACTCGTTTGAGAAATTTAAATATATTAACGATCGAACTGTTAATATATTGGAAGGCATTTAGTTGTTTACCGGGGTTTTTTAAGAAGTTGAATAAGGCGCCATTATCGAACATGTAATGGAAGCACGTGATCTCGGGCAAGCTGGGTGCCTAAGAAAGAGTACATACTCTGAACCTAATAGATGAATACGTGGAAAGAGTTGTATGATTATCCAATATGGATGTTGTTATAATTATGCTGTGGACAAGGATGGAAATTCCCCGGGGATCTTACAACATGAACAAGTAGATCCACTACCCACAACGATTATCCAAATTATTAGACGATTGATGACGTGGAACATAATGCCTGCTGATTGTGTTCCATATAGTTGTATTATAAATATATATGATGAAGGAGATTGTATACAGCTCATATTTATAGTCAAGACTTTGAAAGACCATTTTCACTTTATCACTCATGCACAGATGTTCTATTCTGTTAGGAAGAGAGATACAAATTGTGGGACCTAAAGAATTTTGGGGATGTTACCAGATTCTCCTAAAACGAGGATCAGTTCTGATCTTGCAAGGTAATGGAGCTGATGTTTCAAAACATTGCATACTGAGTGTAAGCCGACAACGCATTTCAATAACCCTGAGGAGGATGCGTCCTGATGGATATAGCCTATACCAGAATTGGAAGGACTACAACCCTTGGAACTGCCATGACCTTATGAACGTTAAACATCTAAGAAATATTCGACAGATAATGTCTTGGAGTGTTAGATATTTGTAGTAGGTCTAGCAGTATCCAAGGTTAAGAGGATAACAGAAGAACAACTTGATAGTTTTTAACATTATATTATATAAACAGTTTGCAAAGTGTTGTATGGTATATGATGTACTGTTGACTTCTATGTACATTATCTTTGGGAATGAAATAAAATCTTGTAAGTTATTCCTCGGTTGATAATAATGTGTCGTCAGGTCCAAAAATGCCAAAATGAACATTTTAAATAAAAATGACATGATGAACAACTTGTGATAATTAACATGAGATTTATCTTTTGACCTGTAAAGGTCAAATCCCCAGCGGATATGATTTTCTTTAAGTGTTTTTCACACATAACTTCCAGCTATTAGATATAAAACCCTTCCTAACACGAAAACACGACATTGCTATAACGTTTTCTTTGTGAAAGGATATAAGTCATATAGCGTTCCTTCTCAAAATCAACATATCGACATTTAACATTTATAAGAGATGGTATGATATCCACTCTCTTCCAGCTATTGGATATAAGTCATTTCCTAACACAAAAACATGACATTCCTTTAGCTCTTTCTTTGAGAAATGGTATAAGTTGTATAGCATTCCTTCTCAAAATCTACATATTGACATTTGACATTTCTGAGAGATGACATGACAACCTCTCTTTTTAGTTATGGGATATAAGACCCTTCCTGATATGGAAACATGACATTCCTATAGCTCTTTCTTTGAGAAAGGATATAAGTCGTATAACATTCCTTTTCAAATCCGACATATAGACATTTGAAATTTTATAATATTCATTATCTTTCTAGATTATTATAAGACCTTTCCTGATAAACCGACAATGGATCTTATGACATACAGTCCGTTTAGGTCAATGCCAATATGTGCGACATACTTATTTAGTATTCAACACATATTGGGGGCGTGAGGATCATTTCTAAACCTTGTTAAGATAGGAAGTTTACCAATATTGACTCCTTAAATCTCAATAAGAGTCACTAAACTCTAATGACTAAGGTAAAACCCTAATGAAGCCTTTTTAACCTAAATCTTAGTGACATTTTTTTAAATAATCAAATTAGCAATGAGAAACTCTGATTTGATTAACAGACCACCCAACAAGTTAACATTTGACCCAAAAAGTCAACTTTGGTCAAATTAGTCAATCCTGACCCAATGACCAACCCTATTGACCCAATAGGTCAACCTTGACCCAATGACCAACCCTATTGACCCAAGAGGTCAACCTTCGACCCAACATGTCAACTTTGGTCAAATTAGTTAATCCCTAACCCAATGACCAACCCTATTGACCCAACAGGTCAACCTCTGACCCAAAAAGTCTACTTTAGTCAAATTGGTCAATTCCTGACCCAATGACCAACCTATTACCCAACAGGTCAATCTTTGACCCAGAAGGTCAACTTTGGTCAAATTGGTCAATCCCTGACCCAATGACCAACCCTATTGACCCAACAAATCAACTTTGGTCAAATTGATCAATCTCTGACCCAATGACCAACCCTATTGACCCAACAGGTCAACCTTTGACCCAAAAAGTCAACTTTGGTCAAATTGGTCAATCCCTGACCCAATGACCAACCCTATTGACCCAACAGGTCAACCTTTGACCCAAAAAGTCAACTTTGGTCAAATTGGTCAAATTTTGACCCAATGACCACCACATTGGTCAAACTTTAACCTAACCAGTCAACCCATGACCTCAAAACCATCACATTGACATCACATGTCAAACTTTGATCTAAACAAGACAAATTGGTCAAATAGGCCAACCCAAAACCTAAAAGACTACCACATTGACATCATAAGTCAGACATTGACCTAATCAACTTGACATTGGTCAAAGATACCAAAACAAAACTAAAAAGTCAATACATTGACTTTGGGCTTGACATAAACCCTAAAAATAGTCATCATAACTAAACCCACCCAAAAATTCAAAACCCTTGGATTTGATAACTAAGCTAAACCATGACAAGGTTTGAAAAGTTTTATTGGTCATCTTTGGACTAAAATGAGTCAACCTGAGTCAATCTAGGTCAACCATGGTCAACACTAGTCAACATTTATCAAATTTGGTCAAGATACCCTATTTTAAACCAAAAATGATGGAATTAATCAAATAATTATTTTGATTAATTTAATTAACCAATTATATAATTTCCAATATTTTTGATTAATTACATAATTAATAAAAATGAAAATGCAATTAAAAAGCCATGTAAATAAAATTTGGACATGTGACACCATTTATGACATAATAAATTGTTTTCAATTTTTCAAACTCATTAATGACACCATGATGACCTCAAATGGGTTACACACAACCCATAAGACCCATTAAAAATAAATCAAACCATTGGGTGACTCATGATATGTCACCTTAACCATGGTTAAAAGACATGATGACACTTTATTCATGAAGGGAAATGAGGTGTCATCCTCTCCCAAACTCAAACCATGATTCATTCTCTTGCATGAGAAGAGGTGGCTGGCCAACATAAGAGTCATCTCATACACCTCT